>OV884026.1:6292500-7542500 GCA_930367265.1 Catocala fraxini | reverse complement strand
TTGTTATCCAAAACGTGCAGCTTTAGATTCTGTGATTTTAGTGTGTACTATTTTCCTGCTAGAAAACCAATAAACACTGCTGTGGCAAAGCAATTTTGGTTTCCTGCTGTGCTTATTAGATATAATTAAATAAATAAATAAATAATAAATAAACTTTATTTGTAACAAAAAACAAATCATACAAATTCATCTACACTTTGGCACATAAAGCAGCTAAATTATACATATTTAGTATACCTATAGCAGCGGGGTCGCGACCGCATGCGTAAGTGATTCGCGCGGCCCCGTCGATAGTGGTTTTGTCAAGGAACACCGTGGTAGGTTTAGTCGGTATTCCGGGAGGTACGTTATCATCTTTACCCCGGCGAGTCCGACATAACCCCTCCGCCCGCCCCCGTGGAGGAGTATGCGTCATGCATTACAACAAATTTAAAAAAAAAAAAAAGTTTACCCCTAGCAGCTAAGTTATACATATTTAGTATACCTATAGCAGCCGTGCTACTTCACAGACCTGTGTTACAGCTGATGTGCCTTCCTTCTTAGAAACTAATGATCAACTTACTAATAAGTACAATGTATTAAACTTAATGACAAAGAAAAATAACAAGTCAGAATACCCTTAACAAAAATAAAAATAGAATATATATAACAATCGGGTAGTTATAAATCATAATAACCAATATTACTCAGCGTGCCAGCATGGTGCGTTGAGAAGGTACCTATGATGTATGTCTACTATGGTCAAGATGACGTGTAGTACAATTGATAGATGACAACAATAAATTAAGTAAGTATATTATATAAAATATAATAAGATAAGTTAGCTGCACTTATTTATTAACTATCAATAATTTCTCAGTTTCTTCTTAATCTAGAGACATTAAAAAGTTTGTTATGGAATGTTTGCAATTAAATCGGGTCTGTGTATAAATGGTTATATATCTTATATATTAAGCATAGATAAATTGGATATATAATTATATACCTAATTTATCTATTCTTTTCACCAACTAATGGTTGGTTACCTACAATAGCTACTGATTGACTTAAGATAGCCTGTATTGCTTTGATTTAAGTATGATTAGCAAAGAATTCCATACATAACTCACAAATTCAAATAGTTTGTGAATTATGTATGAAATAGGCTATTTTAACTTATAAGCTGAATTAATTAAGTGCTATGCTTAAAGGAACAGCAGACATACCCCATTTAACTCATACCTTACTTAGAAATAGAATGCACATCAACATAACATACCCCATACTTTTAAGGTTATTACAGATGTTATACTTAAAAATTATGAGTACCTATTAAAACACATCAACAACTATTTGTCCTATTGAAGTCTTATTTTTCATAAGGAATCTAGTTAAATAGTTACTAGGTCAGACATAAAATAGCTCTTGAATATCAAATGCAAGAAATATTTTAATCCATAGTGTCCACAAACAAGATGAATGTTATGAATTTTATACAACTAATTGATCTCTCATTATAATTATACCTGTGCAATGCTGAAGTGGCTGTTCTTCAGACAAAATCCCAGTTTATGAATAATTGATCAAATTAAACTGCAAGTTTACAGTGCTTAATTTGATATATTATAATAGACTAGCATTGGTTGAGTGGTTTTAGTTTGTATTATGGAATTAACATGGCAATTATATATTGTTTTATAGAACCAATTAAGCATAATAAATAATAGCGTAATGATTGATAAATCTCTTTTTGATTGATAAAACCCTTTTTTAAATAGATTTTTGTTTAGACTTATAAGTTATAATGCTCACATAAAATCTAAATTCTATAGACAGCTAGTGACTAGTGAGGCAATTTAGGTAAAACTATATAGTACTAGTTAAGAATTTCGATTTTACTCAATATGGTTTAGAGGCCAGACTGACTTGGTAGTGGCTAGGTCTAGTATTTATCTAAGACATTACCTGCCAAACTTTGTCAGTGTTGTTCACAAGAATTCAAGATTTATTACAAGAGGTTTAAAATAAAGTTACCTTATTTATCCGCCCACGCCATCGTTCATCCATGAGACAGTCGCTGACAGCAGCGTACCGCTGTGTGTACATGGGCGGAAAAAAAATAACGCCTTTCTCATCGTCGAACTCTGCGAATACTTGTTCGTCTGATTCCTCGTCCTCCGATCGCTCGTCATTTAAAGAGAACGCTATCGTAAACCGTTTATAAAAAGGCTGGAGCATGCGATTGAACGCAGTCAGTATAGTTTCGCGGAAAAATACCAAAGTCTGTAAAGCAATGATCATGATTCACGGTAGTGACTGGAGATTTCAAAATGTTTAGTTGTAGTTACTATCTCCCAACGAAAGTGGCCGACAATACCATGATGTTCAAGTGTTTATTTTCTTCTTGTCAGTTCTTGTTTTGACTTATTTTGACATTATATGACATCTGACGTTTAGTAATATAAACGTGAGTAGGGCTTGATGCATGTTCACTAATAGCTAAAATCAAATTGAAAGTTGGTTAACAATTTACCCAGTACCATTATAAATTGAATTAATTATGATATTGAATAGTCTGGTCATTTATAACGAGTGAAATATTAATATAAAATATTGTAACGGTAATAGCTAAATAAAATTGAACTTTATTTTTATTTTGTTAAGAGAGGAACATCAAACAGCCACACTACAAAATAAAAACAACAGAATCAACTTAAAACTAGGTAGTAATGTAACCCAGGGCGATGTTCACAGTTTACCATTTGATTACAACTATAAGACGCTAGGAAAGCATACATACATGTAGGACAAATAAAATAAAAAACCTACATATAAAATGAAATAAATAACATACAAAAATATATAACATTGCGAAGAAAAGAGGAATAAATTAAAAATATAAATTCTGAGTAAGTTCGAAAGAGTAGGTATACTAGTTATGATTTCAGTGTCTCATATACTTACAAGTTTACGAAAACTTGTTGCAGAGCATACAAATATGTCAATATGTTGAAAAATGTTATTTGTTATCAAGTAACATTCCAGCCAACTAGCAGTATATGTGAATATACTGCTAGTTCGGGTACATCTTAACCACTATATGTACATCAAAACCTATTATTGTTTTATAATTTAATTAATAATTTTATAATCAAGTATCTAAATAGTTATTTAATATTTTTTTATACTTAATTATATTTATTAGCTTGGCGCTTTCCGCTTGTCAGCTTCCGGCGCGATTAATATATAGTACGTATTGTTACTGAGCTCTGTATTTTTTTAAGACTATGTCAAATAATCAATCTTATAATCGTTTTGTTTTACTATGTATAATATAATGATTAAGCTATTAGATTCTTACTGATTTTGGGTTAGGCATAATTTTGTCACACCGGCGCCTCTGCTTCCGGTGTAATAAATCCTTAATGTTACATAATCCTGTATTATTAAATAATAATTGTATGTAAATAATCATCAGAATAATTAGGATAAACAATGTTTAATATTATCTACTGAGTTTGTGAATTTAGTATTCAATTAGGTCAAATGTTTGTATAAATACCGGCGGTTAGAATATTTTGGGGACATTCATATTCTAACCGTTGAAACGTGCATTCAAAGATAATATAAGTTCTTTTCCGTACGACTTGTGTCTTTATTGTCGCTGCCACCCTGACTATCCGCATTTACACATTGTATCTAAGAGTCATTCGACGGATTGGTGAGCACAGGCCCGTGTTAGTACGGCAAGTAGGTACCTACCTACTGCAAATAGTTTACTTGCACGCACCAGCCGTCTATGAACAGTTCTGGGTACTGCATAGCACAAAACATTATTTAATTAAATCAATGCAGTCAAAATAGTTATTAACCTCTGAGTCTTCTTCGAAGAGGTTAATGAAAACACTTTGTGGGTCTGTGTATGTCTGTAAGTGACAGGCATAGCTCCGGAACCACTTGACTGATTGACCTATAACTTGGTGTGCAGACACCTTGGGGTCATCCCTCGGCCGAGTTTGAATATAGGCCCTGAGGGTCAAAAGACTCCCGAAATATAGGGGTCACATATTTTAAATGGAATAATATTGACTTGTAACTTGGTGTGCAGACACATCAGGGTCATACCTCGGTCGAGTTTGAATATGGGCAATTCATGTTTTAAAGGGAGTTAGAAAAATTACAGATTCTGATGGAAAACATTCATTTTACACGATTATCATTTGCTACCCACGAGTGGGCATTCTGATATGCGTAGAATGACAAATAGTATAAAAAAAGAAATACTATTGGTCTAGCCTTGAAAATGATGTAAAAAAGTTCGTTGCTATCTGTAAGAAATGTCAATTTATGAAATATTCTATAAACACGAAAGAACCTATGGTTATTACTAGTACAGCTTCGGCGGCTTTTCAAAAAGTTTTTCTCGACATTGTTGGACCTTTAGATAGAGATATCAATGAAAATGTGTACATATTAACTATACAATGCGACCTAAGCGAGTACGTAGAAGCATATCCGCTGAAGACGAAGGACACCGTTCTGTCGCGAGAGCATTCGTGAGTAATTTTATCTTACGTTATGGCATACCACAAGTCATAGTAACGGACAGGG
Source organism: Catocala fraxini (assembly GCA_930367265.1). Taxonomy (NCBI): domain Eukaryota; kingdom Metazoa; phylum Arthropoda; class Insecta; order Lepidoptera; family Erebidae; genus Catocala; species Catocala fraxini. The sequence goes on along the minus strand of OV884026.1, from coordinate 7,537,910 downwards.
GCACAGAATTCATGTCGTTAACATTCGTAGAGGTATGTAAGCTTTTAGATATCAATAAATTTAACTCCACTGCTTATCACCATCAAACAGTTGGAGCGTTGGAAAACACACATAAACATTTAAGGGCTTTTCTACGTACACAATGCAATGAGCATCCTGAAACTTGGAGTGATTGGTTACAGTTTTGGTGTTTTGCTTTCAAGACTAAGGTTCACTATGAAACAACCTATACGCCTTAAGAACTCATGTTTGGTAGACACTGCTCACTTCCCAGTAGTTTAACAGAACAAATGGACCCTCTGTATAATCTTAAAAATTATATGTTAGAATTGAAATATAGATTACAGTTAGCATACAAAGATGCACGGAAAAATGTAATTAACAGCAAAATTATGAGAAAAATTATGTACGATAAAAATGTTCAATCAATATGATATAAACAAGGTGATTTTGTGTTAATTAAAACAGAAAATTGTTCAAAAATGGAACCATTATACATAGGACCCTTCGAGGTGCTAGAGGATTGTGAACCTAATGTTAAGATTATTAAGGACGGATAATTAGATTTAGTGCATAAAAATAGAACTAAGAAATGTTTGACTTAGCATTATTATATTATCAGTGTTTTATAGTCTATATTGGTATACATATAACAGTAAGTAATATTATTTCATCGCATTTTTACGTATTTACATAATTTAATTTATAAAGACAAAATTAAATAATAGATTTAATTTTATTTATTTAGTAACTTCGTAGACATAACAATCAGATCATGCAGGTGTGCGCGATACTCGTAAGTAATATAGGATAAGCTAAGTATGTTCTTACCGTCTTATAATATTTTAATAAGGTATTAAGAAAGTAAGTAAGTACATATTGTATATATGTTTATCCTAGTGGTACTACAAGTAGTTTGTGTTAGACATATAAGAATTATAACATGTTAGAGAAGTAAAAAAATAAAAATGTTTAAGTATGTATTGTATTCGTTTTTTTTTCTTGTTCACCCCGTTGTTGTAGTGGTATGATAAATGTACGATGTATGTGTATTGTTTATAATGTGTAAAACAGTAATAAATGTTCTTTCTACTCAAACGGACGTTTCCATTATTACTCCCACGTACTACACTATACCTGTGGGTCAAAAGCTCCCCGAGATATATACCCATATATCACAAGGTCACATGTATTTTAAATGGCAAAATGGCTTCATTTATATGCAGAGTGGTGGTGTGCTGATTCGAGTTCGTTGCTGCTGTTTGTTGTCGAGTTTTGTCTTGTGCTGCGTTTTGCAACACAACATGCCCAACAGTGCACATGAGGCCCAACTGTGGGCATCATGCCCAGCAGTAGGTAGCAGTGGACATGATGTTTAACGGCAATGATTGAAAAGTACGTTAATTATTTATTATTAAAACATGTACATACTATATAATTATATAGGTACAACATTAACCTATGTAAATGTTTAAATATAATTGAAACAAGGTCACATGAAGACGAAGAAGTTGAATCCTGGGTTTTTACTTTACACCCATCTCGTTTACAATATTATATAATGTTACTGCCTCCGATTGAGATCGTCTAGAACTGAGCGCCAGAATACCGTATTTACTTAGCAACTGCCTATTGGGAATTCTTATAGCTTAGGTATTATGATACGCTCGTTGGTAAAAGATGAGCTGATATATACGCTCCGAAAAAATTTTGCTTTGGTCCTGTGAAACTTATGCCGAAGGCTGGGACGATATTGATCACATTCGATTATAAATTATTGATTAATATTATTATTGTCATTGACGTTGGTATAACTATTGCAATTTATTATATTAAATATAATAAGAGGAATAGAAAGCTGCATTTCAAATTTATTTTGTATAGTTGGCACTTTCATACACGTTATTTATAATTATTCAAACTAAAAATTGTTATGCACATTATAAATAAAACGTTTTATCTGGATTTATTTTGTGATAAGCTATTTTTACATTAATAATTAAATGTAAATTTCGATATATTTAAGCCTGTACGGTACTTTGTAGTTCGATTAAGAGGAGCGTCACAAATAGTGCACGTTTATCAATTATGTATGTTATTGGTTTTTGACATCTTATACCGTGAAACACGGAATTTGATGAGCGTGATGATAAGGATTATAATATAAAATCAATAACGTTCCTATATATATATATATATATATATATATATATATAACCTTATACATTATACCCCAGCCTTCTCTTAGTAATAAATACTAAATGACTTAGTAATAAATATAGACTGAAAACGCCTATACGAGCATTCTCCTATAAGGCAAACGATTTCAAAATTTGACCGGTATCAATGTCTCCATAAACTTAACTTCATTCATTATAATTTAAGCAATGTTTGCTTAAAACAAAGTCAAGTTAAATCCACAATAATTTTAATTGATTAAATCCACTCATTATTATTAAACAATGCCGCGTCTGTCTGTCTGGCTGGCTATTAGTCGCGATAAACTCAAAAACTACTGAACGGATGGCGGATTGATCATAAAGTTTTCACCAATAGACAGAGTGATTCATGAGGAAGGTTTAGGTGTTTAATTTGTTAAGGTTTTTGTACTACCCGTGTGAAGCCGGGCCGGATCGCTACTAAATAAATAACACAGAATCCTTTTAAATTTACATAGTAAATCTTACAATAACCTAGTGTAGCGATAGAGCGAATATTATTTCGAGGTAACTATAATAAAATCATAGACACATTTATCTTATTCTTTAAGATAAATGTGTAAAAAAATTGTAAATTCTATTATCTTTAAGTCTATGTTTTAGCCCTATCTTCTCCCTAGCCTTTATTATTCCCAAGTCACTTGGGGTCGGCTTTTCTAGTCTAACCGGATTTGACTGGATATCAGTTTTTACACGGAGCGGCTGCCACCTGACCTCCGCAACCTGAAGGCTAACGATACCCTAAGGCTAGACCAGTGTTAGGATATTATAGGGCAGTGACTTCCCAATAACGACTCCCATAGATGTTCACGGCAGCCGGGACCGACGGCTTAACGTGTTCTCCGAGGCACGGAGCAGGCGATAATTGTCAATCAATACGCACATAATTTCGAAATGTCATATAAATTCCGAAAGTCAGAGCTGCGCGACGTGGTGGGTTCGAACCGGAGACCCTCTGCATTGCATTCTGTTGGTCTCCCCACTGAGCTATCGCTGCTTATTATTTTTCTAGCCCTATTTTGTGAAGAAAGAACAATAGCGGATTTCATGTCTTTTGAGATCCAATCTTATAGATAACGTGCCATAAGATAACTCATTGATAGTTATAGAACAATATAAGACTAATAAAAATCAAATAGAAAGTATGTATGTATCTTATGTGGGGGCCAGTCAGTGCAGACCGGCGACACTTCGACCCAGTGGGATCTTTTGTGTCGACACTCTCCCAATAACGACTGCTATAGATGTTCATGACAGCCGGGACCAACGGCTTAACGTGCTCTCCGAGGCACGGAGCAGGCGATAATTGTCAATCAATACGCACGTAATTTCGAAAAGTCATATAACTTCCGAAAGTCAGAGGTGCGCGACGTGGGTCCGAACCCGAGACCCTCTGCATTGCAGTCTGTTGGTGTCCCCACTGAGCTATCGCTGCTAAGAAAGAAAGAAAGAAATAGAAAGTAAGTAATTTATAGAAGTTTGGCGAAAAAAGATACATTATAGGAATATGGTAATATGAAATAAAAGATTATGATTGACAACTGACAGACAGTATTGCCAGCTAATCATTCCGTTTTACATTATATCATGAGTATAGTAATAGTTTATAATTTAATATTTTTGTAGACATTTTACTCATACAATACAGATTTACTTAGTAATATTCATGTTTTTACCGTCGAAAGGTAGTTTTATTTTTTTATAAAAAATAGAAAATCTCATAATTATTCAAGATTAAATGTAAAGTAAAAACAAATATAAAGTATTTTAGATTTGGAACGTAAATTAATATCAATCATAACTTTTAATTCCCTTCATAGAATGACACAATATTATTTATATAAAAATCTTATAAATCTGTAGTTATAAGTAACGTATATTTGAACTTGAACGGTACTTCGTTAATTTTTTTTTTTGTGTTCCAACCTTGCCATCGTTCTTTATAATATTTCGATTCTACGGCGCTGCACCGCCCACACAGGATATTGCTCAAGCGTGTGCTACGCCATGTCCTCATCACGCTCGCAGTGGTGCAGATTGAACTCGGTTCCCTCCTAGCTAACATGTGCAGGTATTTGCCAAGCAACCGTCAATAGCCAGCCAGCCGGAAGGAAAAGGTCCCATGCTGCCGTCCTGCTCAGCACTCCAACACTGGCTACTATTTCTTTTTTTTACTTGGCATTGACTCATACCCCTCCGCGGATGCGGATGGAGGGGTTATGTCGGAGTCACTCTGGAAAAGACAAGAGAAGAAAAGATGACAACATCCCAGTCATACCGACTTAACCTTCCACGATGTCCTCGACGTTACCAGGGTCGGCGCGAATCATTTTCACATGCGGATCGTGACCTCGCCCCGGCCAGTTTGGATTCGTATTATTGCGGAACAATACGACGCTCATTACCACTATTACTAAGTCGGTATGGCAGAGTGACGCCAAGTAACTAAGTAACTGAAATATTTTTTATACATAATATGTTAGTGTAGTTGGGTATATGTGTTCTGTGGTGTAGTTATCCGACACGTCACAAAAGCTGCAAGAACAAGATAAATTAGTTTGTATTACGAACATTTTCAGTTCTTTTCAAATTAATAGATAATAATGGTTCTAGGTGCTCCCTAGAACCATTATTATCTATTAATTTATGCGCGCTATGTTTTTTAGGTCCTATGCTTATGTTAGAGCAAGTTAGTATACATTTTAGTTGGTACTCGTATGTAACAAAGCCATAACATATGACTGCTCGTAAATAATTACGTGAAAACCAAGGGGTACAATGTTTATTTCAACAAATCTTAAATTATTTAAATACTAATATGATATGGTCTTCGTAATAATAATTCGTCTTAGAAATTATATAAGTAAATTGAAGAAGTTATTAAAAAGTTAGCTGCTTAAATATAGATAAAAATATAAATAATCTGTGACTAAACCGAAGTGTTATTGTCATTTGTCAAACCCTTCAAACAGCTCACTGGACTGGAGGATATAATTTTGTGTCGTTATCTCATTGAATTTCCCTTTATTTTAAAAATCAAGTAATAAGGAAACTATATAATAACAATGTGTATTACGAATATTTAGTAAATATGCACTATTTACTTTCTTTTTTTGCAATATTTAGTAGTCGTCATTATATTTATCAAACCTTTTTAGCATAACCTTTTATCTTTGAATTATAGGTAATGTTTTTTTAAAAGTATATTCTGTGTGTTGTTTACATGTACTTGTGTTGAACAAATAGTATTTAGTTGTATAGTTGCAACATAAAAAAATATGTTAATTATGCAATTTTTACTGGGAAAACGTACTCTGTTTACTAACCATAAGTTTTAAAACATATGAGGTTGATTAAAACAATGGGTTTCGACAAACATTTTTACGAAGACCACTGTTATTTGGACGATCCAACAAATGATGTGGGTATGAATGTGGAAATCATAGAAGACAGTTATCAAATAGAGACTGATAATGTTACTGATGAAAAACCAAGGTATGACTATTCATCCTAATAATGTAGTAAATGTGAAAGTTTGGGAAGATGTTTGAACGATTGTTACTTAACTTGTGTTAACCATTACATGGATATGAATCAAACTTGGTACACATGTAGACAATGAATTCCTATAGGATCTACTTGGATGCAGCGGTATTCTTAATTGGGATACAGATAGGTGGATCTGGATATTGTAGCCACTGTCTTTGTAATTTTAATACACTGCTGTTGAAGTTTTGAGATTGTATGTATGATGAGATGTTTATATTATGCAGTTACTTGGCACATTAACTGAGAAATTTTATATATTAAATTTTTAAGGTGCAGTGTTGTTAGTGGTTACAGTTCAGATATATTATATCTGAGGTGTAACTCTTAAAGTTAATGTTAACTGTTTTCTAGATACTCACCGGGCTTACTTATAAAACAAAATAATGCGAGCTGTGAAACTATAATAAAAAGTGAATCATCAAAGAAAGGTCAGTATTGGTAGACTTATTGGCATAGCTGTTTTGGCTGTCTTGTAATAGTGTTCTAGCTTAGTTATGTGATGTAATCTGGTCCTCTGGAGCCCAGCTTTACCTAAGTGATTATTAAGATAGCTTTTTTTATTTTTCTGCAATTAACTAAAATGTAGCAAAGTTTATCCTTACTAATATTATAAATTCGAAAGTAACTCTGTTTGTCTGTCTGTCACCTTTCCAAGACTAATCCATTAAACCGCTTTAGATGAAATTTGGTACATATATAGTTAAAAACCTGGCGCAGGACATAGGCAATTTTTTATTGATTTTACCACATAGGCGGAAACATGCGCAAAAGCTAGTATATAATATTCCTTTTTATTATATGACTGCATATATAGTGTAGCAGCATGTGATTACTTAGCCGTTACAGCCATTGAGCCTGGAGTTGTGGATACAAATCTCACATGGGACAACATCATTTGTGTGATTGACAAATATTTGTTCTTAATCTAGTTCTAGTATGTTTTGATTGTATTAAAGTAATCTATTATACACAATATAATCAGTACTGTCTCATGCTTTAGTGATCATGTCCTGTGCTTCATAGGACTTTGTGTCATGTTACACAGTACATGTCTGTGCTATTGAAGTTTGATAACATGCTTTATTTTCTTTCTCTCTTATCTTATCTTATGTGGGGGCCAGTCAGTGCAGACCGGCAACACTTCAACCCAGTGGGATCTTTTGTGTCGACACTCCCCAATAACGACTGCCATAGATGTTTATGGCAGCCAGAACCGATGCACGGAGCACAATTATTGCGTGCACAATTATCGCCTGCTCCGTGCTCTCCGAGACACGGAACAGGCGATAATTGTCAATGAATACGCACATAATTTCAAAAGTCATATAACTTCCGAAAATCAGAGGTGCGCGACGTGGGTTGGAACCTGAGACCCTCTGCATTGCAGTCTGTTGGTCTCCCCACTGAGCTATCGCAGCTCTTTCTTTCTCTCCCCACTAAGCTATCGCAGCTCTTTCTTTCTCTCCCCACTGAGCTATCGCAGCTGTTTCTTTCTCTCTTACTATGTGTCTGTAATTAGCTGAAAAGAAACCTAAATCTCAGAGAAACTAAATAGACACCATTTGAAAATTAATATTCTAAAATAAAGTCTATATTTAAAGCAGTTTCAATGAAACTTGAATACAATGTTTCATTATCTTATTTAGTTATTCTGTTTTTACAGCCAATACACATGTATATCTCCCATACACAGAAGTATGTACAGAACACTCAGATATGTACCTTCTAGAAGATGAAAAGCTTGTCAAGCCGGGTGACAAATTTGATACTCATGATGACTTTGTACAATATCTAAATGAGAATGCTAAGAGATGGTACTTCTATTATAAATGTTGGGATTCACGGAAACCTAATACTGAAAGAGAATCATATACTTACACTTGTGTTTACCTTAAAAATAAAGATAAGTATAAGAAAAAAGGATTAAGGAAAAGGTATGGTTTTTTAGTATGTGGTTATATTTTTACCATGTTGCACTTATGTTTGTGGGTATTTATGAAGTCTTCAGGTTTATAACCAGGTTGGGAAATAGTTGGTTTTCTTTAGTTAAAAAGTTCTCTTACCTTGGTAGACAACAATAGACTTTCATTAGATATATTTTAAGAACCAAAAATTAAAAAAAAACAGCTACATAGCTCTGCCTATCCTGCCCAAGATTTATGGCATGACTACTATGACTTGTATAACAATGTGACAATACAAATTTTCAATCATACATCATTTAAATTTTGTCATGCTCAACCATTTTCTCAACTATCTTTGGTATGAAGATAGGAACAGTTAAATACAACCTATACCACCTACAAATCTGATGCTATATTATTTTGTTATATTACAGGAACAACAATATGAAGACTGACTGCCCCTGTAAAATAAAGTTAAGACATCTCCCCAACGAGAAAGAACTGACCGCTGTATATGTATGCAATCATCATGATCATGAATTATCATTAAAAGAATTTTGTAAGCTGCAGCATGGGAGGAGATTACCTCCATATATAAAACAAGAAGTAAGCTATTATACTAAGTTCTTATTTGTACTATGTTCCAAGGGGAAAATCTATGTCACTTAGGAGATATAATAATAAGCCACTGCTCACTTAGTGTTCAGTGTGTTTTTGGGTCATATGGTGGGTTTACCGCATACTGTATGTATACAGTATGCGGTAAACCCACCATATGACCCAAAAACACACTGAAACTTATTGAAGATTATTATTACATATAATGTAATACAATACATTGTATTACATTATATGTAATAATAATCTTCAATAAGTTTACAATAGAAAAAGAGTGATTAACAAAATAAAGGATGTTCTGTTTGTATTTGAATAATATAACATTTACAATATATTTACATAATTCATCTTAAAACGAATTATTCTAATAAATTTTACAAACTTATTAAATAAGATAACATAATTATAAAAAATACTTACAATTATAATACTAAATATTGACAAAAAGACTGGCAGCATTACCACATTGAATGGCAATGCTAATTCTTTGGGCCAAGAAAAGTCCAGCTTTCTAATCACAAGAAGCGCTGATCTGAAATCCTGAAACTTCGGACCCTGTGAGCCTAAGATTTCCTTTACCTTATTACTATATATATATATATTATTACCTCTAATGGCTGAGAAATGTAATTTCCGACTAAATTACAATATTTGCGCCGTTTGAGGGTTACCGCAGTTGCAGCAGCAGCGCCGGCACATACCGCGGTGCTTGAAAGATGTGATGGCGCAAGGGTGTCCACGCACGTTGCGTCCCACACCAAAGGCCTGCCCATGTTCCAAGGCAACAATGACAAAAATAATTAATTTTATTGTAAAAAAAGTGTGGGTGCTTTTTATGGTATCTTTTAAGTGACTGCTGTCACCAATATCTATCAATAAATTATTTAACGTTAAGCACCCCATGCTTTTTTACAATAAAAAGAATTATTTTGCTGATCACTATTTCTATTTCAAAGTAATTGAAGATTATTTTCTATAAGAAATTGTGTGTGGGTAGATGTTATAACGCTTTATGGTTTATACTTGATCCGCGTGTATCCCGCTTTTGTGTGGCGCGACAAAAAGCCAAAGCAGTCATGTGAAGGTGCTTGTGTATTTCAGTACCATAGTTAAACTTTCTATCCTTCTCTTTCTCAGACTTCAAATCTCTCTCTCTCTCAGACTTATGTTACATATAATCTATAATTCCAAAATTTCTTACATGTGTTTATGAAATTAACTGAATTTATTAAATTAAATTTTGAAACATCCTTTTTAGATAATGGATTTTCTTACATTACAAGTGGACAAAGGGAAAATAAGAAAATATGTAGAAATGGAAACAGGGCTCAATATGAGTCATCCATTTTTCTATGCCTTAGAGAAAAATTTACAGAAATCTAAATATGGTGAGAGACATTTAACTGAAGAGAGGCTAGAACTACTAAATAAAAAAATTGCAGGTGAGCAGTAATTATTTTTTTATAAATAATATTTGTACTTAATATTTTATATATAATAAATTTTTATTGTATATATTAATCAAAGTCCTAAGCTTGAAAATATATAATATATAAATGAATCAAACTCAGATCATTTGATTCAATATTTGCCCATAAGTGTTTAAAAAAGAGAAAGACTTAATCATATTTTATTTTAACACTCATTACCGTAAGATATTTTTCCAAATGGCGAAGGCTAAAACTTTTGTATTTTCTTATTACCTCGAGAATATATAATTTATTTTGTCTTATATATTGCGGTTTACTAAACTGTAGCTTTTCCTAATTTACATTCAGCTTAAATCTGTAATTTGGTTTTCAGTTGTTGAAGAAGTGTATGGTAACAATGATGATTACACTCCGGAACTGACTGAGGACTGTAAGTAATTAAGCATTATCTATTAAATCTATTTAAAATTAAAGTCACATAACATAATGGAAACTTCAATATGTAATATACCTATATGCATAAGGCTAAGAGTGTTAAGAGCGTATACGCCTCGCGCGGCGGATCGAGTTTAGGTATTTGTAGAACCGCGGCACCCCGCGCACCGCCAGTGCAAAACCCAGGCGCGCTATGACGATGTCGCGTGGAATAATGATCTTGATCCTATTTGCCATTCATAAAAATTCTTTATCTACGTATACGTCGATTATGACAATATTCAAATGAATTATTTTCAATGCAAATACATGTGAAGGTATCAAATGAAGCTAGTTATTACTTGTTTAGTAGGAGGATGTTTCTCAGAATAACAAAGAGTTTTTATAATTTATCTGGCGCAGTTTTTATTATCTGATACTTCTAATAGAATTAATATGTAATTTTCATTTAATTAAATTGTCTCTTATTCAAATATACATATATTGTGTTATCATGTAAAAGGCATGAAAACCTACGAATAACACTAAATACAAAACCAAAAAAGCAAGGTAGAAGAAAATAATTCAAGTAAGAAAAAAAATTGTAGTTCCTGAGATTAGCGCGTTCAAACAAACAAACAAACTCTTCAGCTTTATAATATTAGTATAGATTAGTAGGTAGTGAAAGAAATCTTACGGATCAAGAGGGCTCAGCCGCGCTATAAACGTACTTAAATCTTATATTTACGTAATATGGCGGGCGCGGCTACGAGCGATACATCCACCTCCTAAGAGCTTCTAGCGCGGTATGACTGAGATAGCATCGCGCTTCGAGATTTACAGGTCGTTTTAAAAAAATCATATCAATTACAAACAAAATGTTTAGATTCCAATTTTTTATATGACTTTATATGAATCTTAAAGTTGCTAAATGTGTATTTATCTATTTAAAATCACAGTCGTTTTTTAGAAATAAGATCAGTTTGGAGCGCCATTGTTGTGCTAAAAGCTTTGTTTTGACCTACTGTTTTCTTAAATATAATGAATTAATGTACCCATTTTTTTTTATACATTCCTTAGTACAACTTACGGTTGTATAGTTCACATTTACGGCATTATAGAACGATTAGTTTTTATTGCCCTAGCGAGCAATTAACTCGCCCTAAACTACAGATTTTACAAAAATGCGCTATTTAAGTTCATCCGTTTTAAAATATTTATTATGAAAGCTCATATATTTCCCTTTAACATTCCCTTAATAACCTATTGAACTTTCAGATTTTCAATGTCTTTTTTATTCATTGTTATTTATCTGTAACATATTAGAACAATAAAACCCCACTAAATCGGCTCCGTCGGAATAAAACGCTCTTAAGAACACATAATATTATCACATTACTAGCAGTTGCCCACTGTGTCGCTCGCGTAAATATAGGTTAGGCTGACACCCTAATAATCTAGCAGTATGAAATGTACTTTACGACATCATACCTACCAAATATACATAAAAATTTCATAAAGTCTGTCGAGCCGTTTCGTAGGAGTGCGACCACAAACACTAGAACACGAGATTCTTATATATTATAAAAGTAAGGGATCTTTTCTTAGTGTGCCTAGAAGCAATGTGTGTACCCTTAAAAATATCGTACATTTGTAAAATGTTACGATTCTCGATCCGAATATAGGTATCGACTGATGATTACTTTTCGACTTATGACTTCATGATACATTGGCTAGATTTTCGTTTTGTTGCGACCCGAGCATATCGATGAGCTTATATAATAACGAAAATGAATAACGATTAATAATTTCGAATGTATTAGAATCACTTTAACATTCAAATATATAATAATTTGTAAATGTAAGCGATAATCGCACAGCTCTTGTGCTAATACCATATATTAGAAACAATCCGTGATACTAAGATGCTATTGATAATTTTTAATTACATGTCTTAATAGTATAAGCGACTACTACAGGGCTAGGCCATTCAAGACATATTAATACAGTAAACCTATTGAAAACTAAACTGCTAACCTTAATTACTACCCTGGGTGTAAAACCTACGTTGATAATAACTGCATTTAAAATGCAGTGAAAGAAATGACAATAGGTCAGTACTCACATACGGTATTACTCGATAGTTTTACTCGAAGTCGAGTAAAAATCAACGTGTGGACCGCAAAACTCACAGCTCGAAGGCTCGCATCGAGCCGGCTCGATGGAATTAAATGAAAGTAATTTCCTTCGAACCTACTCGAAGCGAGCCGTCAATCTTGACTCGAACGTGTGTACGTGACTGCGAGTGGCGCGAGTCGAGCGTCAGTCTGGTATTGTTTATCGTGATTGAAACACGTGTTTTTAAGAGAAATGGATTTGCGAGTTTATTCCAAAAGCGCTATAGAAGACTTTATTAACACATATAGACAGTGTGAGTGTTTATGGAATGTCAAGTCCAAAGATTACTCCCACAAAAATAAGAGAAATGAATGTTATGATAAATTACTAGCTGTGCTTAAAACTACTGATCAGGATGCAAATAAAGAAACCGTGGTCAAGAAGATAAACAGCCTACGTGTTTCTTATCGTAAAGAAAGGAAAAAGACACGTGAATCACGAAGTGGAAGTGGCGCAGGAGAAGTATATAATACAAAGTTGTGGTATTTCAAGCTTCTAGATTTTTTAGATGATTCAAGTCCGATTTTACCTACAAGGGACAATCTTAATGAAACACAGGTAAATTGCTATACTTTTTATTTATTATTTTTATAATTGTAATTATAATTAAGCTAGTATTAAGTAATAAAAAATAAATCATTCCGAGCTCTCACACAGTTATGACTTATGACACTTTACGTTTATATATCATATAATCAAACCATTCTCTCTTGCCACTCAACAGCGCCTTCATTATTGAAATAGTCTTTAAAATCATCTCTTATTCTTTTAGCCATTTCTGATGAATTTCTTTGCTGTGAATGTGGTAAATTTATCATGTTTTCATTGGGTCTGGCACCGCTAATTATTTCACCTGTCGCAATAATTTCACTGTCATACTCGTTTTGGCTCACCGTATGAGAAGCTCTTCGCAGTAAATAATTATGCAAAACACAAGTAGCCAATACAATGCTGTTTATATTTGCAGTATAGCAAACCTGAATAGGCGTATAGTAAACACGAAATCTATTAGAAAGGATACCAAATGCATTCTCTACTACTCTCCTAGCTCTGCTGAGCCGATAATTATATATCCTTCTTGAATGGTCAAGTGATACTGCACTGTATGGTTTTAAAAAGTCAGATCTCAATGCAAACGCTTCATCACCAATAAAAACATATGGTAACTCTTTGTTTCCATTATCAACTTTTTCTGGAGGTGGTAATCGCAGTTTTCCTTTTGTTAACAACTGATAAAATTTTGTATTCGCAATCACACCACCATCAGAAATACGTCCATTGCAACCGACGTTTACCATGATAAATTCATACCTCGCGTTAACTGCAGCCATTAGCACAATACTGTGATAACCTTTGTAATTATACAGCAATGAACCACAATTACCACGCGCTACAACCCGGACATGCTTTCCATCGATGCTGCCTGTACAGTGTGGGAAGTTCCAATAATTTTCAAAATCTTGTGCTATAGCTAACCATTCGTCTTCTGTTGCAGGAAACTGAAAAACAATAAAAATATTTTATTATTTACAGGATTCCAGTACTCAGGACTCGTCGACAACAGAGACCAACTACTCTGATGTTGTATCTCCTGGCTCGGATATTATTTCGTCTCAACTATCAACATCTTCCAATCGTAAACGACGCGCAGATACACTGGCTGCGGATGACTTACTGGATACTTTAAATAACCAACTAAATTCTGACTTATTTAATGTTCGAGAAGATGAATATGATGCTGTGGGTAAGAATATAGCAGCGAAACTAAGAAAATTGCCAGAGACAACCAGAATTCTAACAGAAAAATTGCTGAACGATGTAATGTTTGCCGCACAAATGAATACCATAACTATGGACACAGCCCTATACACCCCGCAACGTGGTTATAGCACCTACAATAATGATAACGTTTAATAAATAATTGTAAACACTTACTTTCATGTATTCTTCTTTTAACACGTTGAATATTGCCTCACAAGTTTCGGGTATTATTACACTAAGGGCTTGTTTTGATATTATTGAAGAATATTGTAAATCAGTGTAACTTCTTCCAGTCGCTATATATCGCAATGTTACAGTCAATCTTTCATGAGGAGAAATAGATTGTCTCATATGTGTGTCTTTTTTTTTTATTAATGGGGTAATCAAAGAGAGTAATTCTTCATATAGCTCTGGAGGCATCCTTAAATAATTGTTATAATCTTCAGGACATACTCGTAGCTCTTCAATCAAGTTCACATGGCTGTAATCAGAACGGCGATCTAACCAATGTTTAACCCAGTACCTCCTTTTACGTTTTTTCTTTTCATTTTCTTTGATTTTCTTATAAAGCACTGTGAGACTTGCTAAATACAGCCACCGTCTCCTTTGTTGCACAGACATCTTTTGGCTCGAACGGTTCGGTGAATACTGAACGGCGCGCCTCACTCGATAGATCAATGCTCAATGTGTGGACGAAAGCCCATGCCATGGGTTTTACTCGACAGTTTAGCTCGATCGAGTAATACCGTATGTGAGTACTGACCTAAGACTACTTTTACAGGTGACGAACAATCGCCCACACACCATAGAAATAAGACCAAGCAAGATTCACAAACCAAAATAAGTAAGTATATTGCATGTAAATACTTATAGCAATATGTCATTGGATTTTCTTAAGACTTCTCTGTTTCCCTCTGCAACCGTCTCCATCTGTCCAGTTTCATACTATATACTAGGTTTAATTTCGCAGTATGAATATACATACATACATAGCCTGTTTCCCAGAGGGGTAGGCAGAGACTACGGATTTTCATTTGCTATGATCCTGACTTCATTCAATAATACAAAAATTTTATGTTGCAATAATCAAAATCAAATAAAAATTTTGTTAATCCGGATTAAATTGTGACAGCCCTAGCGAAAACAGTTAATTTGGAATAATTTCTAGATTCCATGGAATTGGGCTGTGTAATTTCTGTAGTTGTTTAAGGAAGCAAAGACAATAATTTCAGTGTAAATAACTTTTCCCAATACGGCAGAATAATCGAAAAAAATAAAATGTCTAAAAACAAAAAAAACGCGTATATAAATGAATCTTATAAAGCTACGAGATTCGTTTAAGCTCTAAAAGACGTAGCATGAAAGACGCCATCAATGTTCTTAACATTGCTTTTGCGTATATTGATAAGTTTCAGAGATATGTTTTATTTTCTAAATATCCGGTTAAAAATATTATGATTTTAAATATTTTTCTCAGAAACTATTCATGCTATTTAAATGGGGATTCGAATTCTTGCATTTAAATTATTATATCTAGCAGATTTTTTAATAAAAATGCGATCTCCGAAAAATAGGTTTCTTAAAACATTGTACGATGGTTTCTTCACTAATAGTGGAAGCGAAAGTGACCCATTTTAAAGGTACGGCCTTTAAAATGGGTCACGCGTTTGTAAAGTCGGAGAATCGTAGGCGATACATTCGCGATTCTGACTTTGCAAATGCGTTACATCGATCATAAGATGCATGGTAGTCCAGCTGCCTCTGTCTGCTAGGCTTTCATTTTGTCGCATAGTTCGTATTGCCATGCTAGCTCTTACAACTTAAAAAGAATACCCTTATTTACGTAATTTAATGAATTATATACATTTAGATCGTATTGATTGAGTTGATTATGTTTCAAGAGTCGAAAACATCGAAGGATGGGCATTTAACGGATAGCCCCAAAAGGACTAAGGTGGAACTGTGTCCTGAAGCTGGCTATAGTGAGACAATACAAAGCGTGCAGAATCTACAAGAATCCGTCAAGTGTGAAATACAAAAGAACCCATGGGTTTCCGACCAATGTGTGCCTGTGTTGCCAAATAGGTATAGTTATTTAGCCGCTTCTTTAATAAAAACAAAAAAAAATCTTCTGCTTGAGAATACTGTTCTGTAGGTTTTTATAGTATTAATTACATAATATACAATTATTTTTCAGAACAGCCTTAGTTGAGAACTCTCCCGAGACTCATACTGATACGCCATATGACCCAGAAAACGAAATTTGCGCATATAAGATTGAATATTATAATCCCTCCGATAATACTCAAGAAATCATCACTAATGATTGCCCCGAAGTGAATAATGATGTTCACGAATACGAAGTTGTCATTGAAAATGATGTCGACGACATTGCGTATGAAACAATCGTTATTGATGGCAATGAGGAAACTCATAATGAAATACAAGATTATGTTAACGATAGTATAATTGATAATGATAATGATGCAATACACAACGCTACTTCTAAGGGAAACATCAACGATATTATTATAAGTAATCAAGAATTTGATAGTTCACAAGATATCATAGAAGTTGATCATATACAGTATATGAACGAAGATAATGATCAATTAGTAGGGTATATTAATGAACCTAGTGAAGTCAATGAAAATGGAAATGTTGGGCATGATGTAGGAATACAGACAAATAGAAATATGGATACAGGTCAGACAATATTGCCTGTTTTCGACGTATACATGAAGGATGGCAATGTAACCGGCTTTGTTATAAATGATAATATAATTAATGGGTTGAAAGATGGTGTAGATAAAAGTACTCAAGTTAGTGAAGATATAATCTATAGGTAAGTAGGTATTATGGTCATTAATGTAAAGAAATTATTTGTACAGTACTACATAAGTCAGATAAGAAGTAGTAGTTAAAAGATGTTGATTTAAACACAGTTCGAAAATACAGAATAATGACTAGGATTTTAGAGTTCGAAAAAACTTACACAACAGCTTTGTCCGTCCGTCCATCCGCCTGTCTGTTATACAACTTTCAACTCAAGATCCGTAAGAGCTAGAGACTCGCGGTCAACGCCATTCGACTCAGCATAGTCGATATACCCCGAAATGACTAGGACCTCTGACCTCAAGGTCACGTGGTGTGACGTGACCTTTGCATATTATTTGAACCATTTTTTCGAACTCTAAGATTTACGGCAATTCATTGCCGATCCTCACTTGTTTAATCATAATTCATAATCATAATTCATAATCATAATTCATTATCATAATTCTTTAACATAATATTATAAATGCGAATGTGAGTTTGTTTGTTTCGCTTTCATGCCTCTACTACTCCACCGATCGTCGGTGAACATACACCTTGTCAGGGGCACAGAAAAGGACATACCTACGTTACCTTTCATCCAGAAAAAGTACATAACCTATAATTACGCAAGCGGGGCCGCGGGCAAAATCTAGCATTAAAATATGTTTAGCTCTCAGCTACTTATGTTGCTGACTGTACCTAATCTTAATAATTCTGTAAAACAGAAACAGTCCAAGAATCGTATATGTAGTTAATTCTAATCAAATAACTAAACATATTTTCTTTCAGTGATATAGAGGAAATTGAAAACGAAGACACCGAGATAATTCAAGACTCGATGGACCACAGCGGCGACACATATACGAAACATGAATACATACATAGATATAACATAGACCAGTATATGTCACAACCAAACTTTCCTAAATACGTCGATATATTAGCTAAAGAGACTTATACAGATGTATTAAGTATGTTCACTAATGTATATAATGAAACAGCCATGTTCAAACTTACAACCACACATAAAGGGAAAGAGGGTAACACTAGGATACGATACATAACACATAATGGACGAGTGCTAAAGAAAAAGACAGACGATTCGAAGCGAGAGAGGTTAGGAAAGAAATTACACAGTGTTTTCGTATTAAAAGAGAAACTGAGAATGTTAAAGAAACAAAAGGATGAATTGATCAAAAGGAATAAGTATTTGGAAGGGATAGCTCTAAACCATGTCTAGATCGTTTTAAAGGCAAGGAGCTAACACATTGCACATGGTTATAAAATAAATATTGGGTCAACTGTATCGTCCACATAGGCCCGGTACCTATATCAAAAAACGAGTTGTTTACCTACGAATATTAAAAACTTCTATTTTATGAAAAATATGTCAATATTTAACTATCCGAGTTACAACGATTCTTTTCTTGATATAGGCCTGGCCTTAAGGGTGGGCGTTGAGGCCAATATTTGTTTGCGACTGCAATAAAAATAAAGCAATGCCGCTAGATGGCGCTAGATGTATTATAAAAATATTAAAATACAATAACAGGTGATATGTACGTTGATCTTGTATAAATAAGAATACTAGATATAATAGCGTGAAATGTTATAGTTTGCTAGAGAAGTCAGTGCCTATAAACATACATAGCTTAACAACAAATATATAAGATTAGCTGCATAAATTTTAACGTAAAAGTTGTCTAAGACTTTCTAGCAGCAACTATAAGGTTGATTTTAAGTAATTGTATTAGAGCGGGATTTGTTATCTTTAACCTATTGAGCCGCAATGGCAATATATGTTTAATTACGTCTGGCATTATAAGACTTGTCAGATTTAATACTTATTTTTGTAACATGCTCTTGGCTGTTATTTACATACTTTAGATCAGTAGTTCCCATAGTGGTTCAGGTGGACCTCTAGGGGTCCACGGGAGACTCGACGGAGGTCTACGTTGGCGTGACAAAAAAATGGGGGTTCACAATTCGTAAGCCCCTCGCTTAACCCCTGCCCCAAGAAGATTTATTTGCTTTCGATAGTGAAGAACATTGGCTTGACTTCACCTATCAACGTAGGCAGATAATATTTTAAGAAGCTCAGCGACTGTTAATTGTAAAATTTGCATATTCCATATTCGGTACCAGAAGTATCGAAACAACGGAATTTCTAAAAAAAAGGTCAATCCGTAGAGATTTCATATTTTTTTTTATATTGCATGAATTTGAAATGTAGGTGCAGGGGATGCATGCATCGGAATCAGCAAAATTTTGAAAATGGAAAATGGTCTATCAGGAATAATGTCTGAGATCCTCTGTTTTAAAGAATGCATAAAAGTACACACAAGCATTATCTGAAAAACATGAACTCTATTTGATTTTAACTTTTTTTAAATTATAGTTAATTTATTGATAGCTTCACCCAGTGGCGTAGCGTAGGTGTCAGCGGACCGGATCGGAAGAAAATATTGATGCCCTCTTATTTAGATACATATTTCAATTCAAAAGACTAAATATACAGAAATTCTGAAGAATTTTTCGGCAAGAACAGTAATCATTATCTTGTATTGTACATCTGCCCATTCCTCTCGTTCGTCATGAAATGGTTCAAATATTATAAGATGTATTATTGTAATTTATTGTGGTATTTTGCCGCCCCCTAAAACTGCCTCCCCTGCCGCCACCACTACGCTCCGTCACTGGCTTCGCCTAGACTCTTTCCATTATATATTTTTATTAACATTGAGAGCTATAGCATGTTATCAATATGTTACATAAACCTGATAACAACGAATCCCGCTCTTAGCCAAGCTGTAATAGTTGCTGTTGAAGCTCAACACAATTTTTGTAGTGCACTTCTATATTTGCTTCCACTAGGGGCGCTTTTGGCGCATGTAGTTATGCCTACGGTTATCGAGTGTTGCAAACTTGTATTGAATAAAAACTAATGTCCGTAGTCCTCCTGTATATCATCTGGGATCTGGGTCTCACCTGGGTGGACCATGGGACATTGTAAAGGTTTATAAAATTAATTGTTCGTATATTATTTTGTTTAAACGTATGTACGTTGTGTTAACATTGTTACAAGATCATGTTAACTTTATTAAAGTGTAAATAAATAAATAAATACATAAAATGTTCCCGTATTTTAATTTTGTGTGAAGGAAGTTTTGCATACTTATGTACAACTCTGCCTTCGGTATTATAGTGTCCTATACCCCGAATAGTTAGGCAGAAATGTCCTCCAGACGGAATTTCGGGTACGGCGGCCAATCTTAACGGAGACTGGCCATCTGCGCAGGAGATATAGTGCACAAGTATGTGCGCAAACAAATGCGTTCTCTATTCCCTAACCCTCATAATCCGATGGGACGGATAATCCGACACGACCGAAGAGCGATCAGGCGCAGGACCAACGGCTTTACGTGCTTTCCGATGCACGGGGGTGTCTATCACCGCCAACTTCATAACTCCAGGCTCGATTGAGATTTCTTTTAAGAAAATCCAATAACTTTTTGTTGGCCCGACCCGGGATTCGAACCCGAGACCTTATGCACAGCATTCAGTACCGGTGCGCCACGGAGGCAGTTAAAAGAAGTGCAGGAGTGTATTACTTACACCCATGTTTTGCTAGCTTTGCTGCTAGCTAAGGTTGTAATTCCTACGTAATAAGAGGCCTTGCTTGCCTTGCCATTTAAGCCTCGTATCCACTAGGCAACATTTGACGCAAACCATGTTGCACAACATTGTTGCTTACGGCAACGCGGCACTTTGTTTAGCAACGTTGTCTGTCCACACAGACCAGTCGTTTGCAATATGTCGCCAGAGGAACTAGTGTTGATTTCAGCGACTTTTCACGTCTCTACTTGACATCATTTGATGCTCAACTGCATGTTGCACGGAAACAAACAACAATCGGAGCGTCATGTTGCGCGTCAGCTGGCAATGTCGCGCGTTGTTGTGCAACGTCGCCGATCTTGTTGAGCGTCACGTGTTGTGCGTCAATTGTTGCCTGGTAGATACGATGTTTTACTGGGCACAGTTCCAGATTCTGTATTACTATTGATAATAATTTGTTGACAAAATACCCAGTAACTCTACCCTCGGGAATCAAACCCTCATGCTCAGTGGTTGTATATCTATACTCCCGTTGCGCCCCTGAGGCAGTCAAGTTCTAATTGAGATTTATTCTAAATGCCATAGTTTATAAGCAAATTAATGTTTACCTACTTGGTATTTTTTTGATGCAGTTAAGAAATGACGTACCGAAGTGTTTAACCTTTCGAACGCCAACATCGTCTATACTCGACATGCGCAAGCGTGCCCTGTGCGCCAACGTCGTCTATACTCGACAATACTGTTTTTTGTCGGTTTTACAGAAAAATACAAAATAAACATATTAAATCATTACTTTTCTGTGTTTTAGTGATACAACTTAAAAATCCCCAATTATTACTTAATTGTATACAGCAAACAAAATTGTTATTAGTTATTGAAATATTTGATCATAAAAAACAATATACAATATATAGATTTTCGGGCTTGGCGTACAGGACATGGAGGTGCCGTTAAGGCGTGGCGTTCAAAAGGTTAAATTGAAATATACGACATTATAAAGAGAGTACAAAATATACTTAAACATCAAAATGCAAATTTTGTGAGGTTTTGTGATTTTACTATGACTGTCTAGATTTTTCCGTGACTTCGTTCACCTTAATAAAGAGTTGGCAATAAATTGATATCCCTCGGGCATAGTATTTTTTATCTGGATGAAGGGTACCCTATGTCCTAAATATCATGATGATCGGTCGAGTAGTTAAGGCGTGAAAGCGTAACAAACAACTGATATTCAATCGGATGAGCATCAATGTATTTAAACATAAAGTTACTCGTGTAAAAAGCCTATTACAGTGTTAGTTAGTTCGACGTGTGTTATCCGCACTTTGCCCCACAATTAGGCCATTGTGCGTAAGTGACCGACGCGAAAAGTTGTTCGGTTAGGTACTCATACCACCTCAGCTCCGTCTAGAAAGACAATAGGGGACCGGTGACAGCGTTAACGAATTTATAAATGACATGCAATCTAATAATAACAAATAACATTGTATTCATTTATTTATTGACATGACATATTTTAATTTTTAATTATTGTTTGACATACTTATATATTTTTAATTGACTTGTACCACAATAACATTGCCTGACATTTATTATTTTTAATGGAGTTGTTTTTGTAATAATTAAATTATTAATTTTATATGATTATTAGTAGTGCACAATCAGTAAAGACAAATAACTGTAAAATTACATGCCTTCAGGCGAATTATGAAGAGACCAATTTATTTGTATGTTATCTGAATTAGGTACCCATTTTCGCAATAAATGAGTTTGAGTTTGAAACTCATATTCACATTTATATTATTAGTTGGGATGGAGGGTAATCTCCAAAACAACTTAAAAAATATTTCAGTATTTGAATGGTACATCATTCCAGATGTTCATTAGCTATGTATTATATTCATCCCGAGTACAATCAAAACGAGCCGCTAGGATATTAAGTCACAGAGAGTGAAATACCTACTTGCTTTGTTCTAAAACGGTACACTAGATGGCGCTACAAGTCGTAAATCTTGTTTAAGATACTTTTAATT
The DNA here is from genome assembly GCA_930367265.1 of Catocala fraxini. Lineage (NCBI taxonomy): Eukaryota > Metazoa > Arthropoda > Insecta > Lepidoptera > Erebidae > Catocala > Catocala fraxini. The sequence continues at coordinate 7,515,372 of OV884026.1, read as the reverse complement.
TTAATACAATGCCTAATATCTGTCAGTGTATCATGGCTGCTTGGTGTTGATAGAATTGTAAGTACGGCTTGCACCCAGTCGACTTATAGCTTGTTTTCACCAGGGGCATTAAAAAGTGCCATACGGCAGGACTAGTTACGAACAATTTATAGCCTGACTTGAAGTTATAAATATATGTGTTTAATAAAAAATACACAAAATACATACCTATCTACTTTTTTAGCTAGTCTTATATTGGTTGTAGCCTATAGAGCTGCACTTGTAGCCTAATAATAGGACATTAGCGGCGTTGGCACGTTTGTAGTTATTTAAATTGTCTCGCTGATGCCACTGTGCTGGATTTCTGTAATTCGCGAGAGATGTTTCCAAAATCCACCTGTTTGGAAATTGATTGAGAGCATAGTGCCTCTTTGAGAAATTGTGTTCACTACCCAGCTCTCGATACCCACAGTCGAAACTGTCCAAACGTACTGGGAATACACATCAGTGGAATTTGATAGAACGTAGCTAAATTGAGAACTTTTCTCAAAACTAGGTAAATATGAGGTATGATAGATACTATGAAGTAAAATGCATGCTTCAGGCGAAACGCAGTACTATGTAGCTTTTGAACAATGCTTGATTATACTGATACACATAATATATGTATTTGCATGGATGGCACAGCGGACAAGCGATTGCCTCTCAGCTGCTGCCGCGCTCAGCGTTCGGTTTTAGGGTTTTGAATCCTTTATAAAACATTAATTTTAAGTCATCTCACACAATACCCTGCATATACACACAGGGAGATATTTCATGTAAGTACCCTATATGTCTTCTATTTCGGACTAGAGATCTATAAATACATAATATTGTGTACATATATTAATTTTAACATGTATGTCAGTATTATCTGTAATCGAATAAAATGATAATCTAAACGCAATACAACTCAACATTCAACGTAAGTTTGAACTGCAAAAAGATTCGCAGTTGCAAAATAAACAGAAAACGTTTAAAACAATAGCAGAGAGTGGATTGTTTGTTTAATTTTTATCGTCATTCGCGTCTCTGACCTCTCAGCTAACAGTACAGCTGTTGTTTTCTTGACCTTTAAGTAATTGTCCGTAGCTGTGTTACGCGCAGTTACGTAACGTCGCCTTTAGACTCATCTCAGTTTGTTCGCGTCATGCTAACTTAATACACGAACAGGACAGCCGGACATTCTCTTTAGTGACTTTAGTTGTACCATTCTATAATTACATGTCTTACATACATAGCGATTATGCAATCGTTTTTAAGACAAATATATCGTTATTAAGAGATAATGAAAACCTGCAGGCCTAATTTCTATAGCAGTTGTCATTGCTTAATTTATAATTAAGACAGCTGCCTAGAGAAAAGCTAACTTTAAGACGCGCTTATACGAGTACTAGTTTATGCCCGCTGCTACGCTTGCGATTATCTGGTATAAAGGTCTTATGTTCTTATTTGTACCTATGACGTGTATGCGAAATTTCATAATAATGGGTCGAGTAATTAAGGCGTTAAAGTGTAAAAAACAAACAAAGTCGCATTCGCATTTATATTATTAGTATAGCTAGGATTTATTTTGTGGTCAGCAGATGCGTAAGTTGTGCAAATTTGCAGTTTTAGGCCAATACCCGGCATTCTTAATCAAAAGAGTCAAATAGGTTTAAGGTAACTAACTTTTTTTTTAAAGGCTTCTTCTGCGCTAGGAATAACCATATGTCGCGGTACAAACATTCAAACAATGGACACAAAGCACACCCAGACTCGGAACAACCATTTGTGGATCACACAAAGTTTTGTCCCGTGTGGGATTCGAACCCACAACACTCGACGTAGCAGCAGTGGCGAGGCGACCACTTAAACCACTACGCCATCCATGCAGTTAGGAGAAGTAGGGAGAATTTGGATGATAAAATGATGCTGAAAATAATGCTGGATTACAATTATAAATGGTTTTATAGTAATGCCGTCAACCAACTAAAAGTACGTTGAGTAATATAGCATACATGTGGCTTAAGGCTGCGCTGAGCGAAATGTGCCAAAACAGGCGGTCACAGTTAAGTGAATAAAATCAACACTTTTTGTTTAATACAAATATAAAATATACATTTACCATAACAATGAATGTGTTTACAATTACACCGTGTAAAAAACTTAAAATAATTAATATTTTCGCCTACAAAATGACGTAAATTTGCAAGTAACTTAGTTTAACTTGACGTAAACGTAAGCTCGTGTTACGTGATTTTAAGATTATAATAGTAGAAATCTATCCTATTTTACAGCTTAAACGAAACATAAATAGTTATATTACAATTTGTCCGTCCCAAATATTTAAGTTATTGGTTGACAATAAAGATATATATTTATCAAAAAAGCACTTCAAATCCTCCATACATTTTTACTATGGCGGCCGCGCGCCGATTTGAATATGCGCCGCACGAGCTCTGTCATTATCTGTCTTATGCTCGGCACAGTCTTAACGTTCGCCTTTACGCCTTTTTAGTTAGCGGACAGCAGAGCAGCTCTCTGAGCCAAATATTTTGTATGTTATCTCGTGCTAAACATGCTTTAAAAATAGGATATTTTAAGCTATATTTAATAGGTATTTTGATTTATGTCACTATACCTATTATAATCCTTACTAATCCTAATTCATATTAAAAATGCGAATGTGAGTTTGTTTGTATGTTACGCTTTCGCGCCTTAACCGCACGAACGATCATCATGAAATTTTTGCATATCTATACGTTGTCAGGGGTACAGAATAGTACATAAGATACCTTTTATCTAGACAAAGTAGTTTCACTAACCTACATTCACGCAAGCGAAGCCGCGGGCAAAATCTAGTATAATATTATAAAACCGAAAGTAACTCTGTCTGTCTGTCTGTTAGCTCTTCACGGCTAAACAACTCAACCGATATGGATGAAATTTGGTACAGAGATACTTTAAAACCTGGTGAAGGACATAGGCAAATGGCAAATGGAAAATTTATAAGACTGTCAAAATAAAACGGTGCTACACATATTTGCGATTTATTGAACCGTGGAGGTAGATGCCTACCTATCTTGTATATTATGATAATCTTGATTAAAATTTATTATAAATACTCGCAGCTCAATAAATTTTGCTCACGTTTTCATTCTATATATGTTCAAGGATTAACGACGGCAAACAATTTTATTTTAACTAGTAATTTAATTTCCAAGTTACTAGTATTGTTAGAGCAACGATAGCTCAGTGAGGAGACCAACAGACTGCAATGCAGAGGGTCTCGGGTTCGAACCCACGTCGCGTACATCCGACTTTCTGAAGTTATATGACTTTTCGAAATTATGTGCGTATTGATTGACAATTATCACCTGCTCCGTGCCTCGGGGAGTACATTAGCCCATCGGTCCCGGCTGCCATGAACATCTATGGCAGTCGTTATTGGGAGAGTGTCGACACAAAAGAACCCACTGGGTTGAAATGTCGCCGGTCTCCACTGACTGGCCCCCACATAAGATACATACTGGTATTCTTGTTAACTCCTCAAGATAAGATCATTTTAGCAACGCCCAAGTGATGCCTCTGGTGTTGCAGGCGTCCATAGGCTACGGTGACCAATTGCCATCAGGTGGACAGCCGTATGCTTGTTTGCCATCTTAGTTGTATAAAAAATGCTTATATGCTTGTTAAGTGGTTATACGTCGTGAGTACAATAAGTGGGATTCGAACCTACGACTTCTCTATTAAAGATCACTAGTGCGACTCCTCATTCATTGAGCTACCGTCGATTTTAGAAATTGCATCTTCAATATGTTTGGTAATTTTATAGGTACCAAGTTCAAATTCTAGATATAATAACTAAGGTACCTACAAGAACAAAGGACAATTGAAATACTACTGCTGCCAGCTGTCTATTGCATTGTATTATTACATAATCAAGCGAACTCTGAGTCAGAAATTCCTAGATGCGTATGCTGCCTACGACTAGATAAAGTCCTACGCCTATGTCTAAATATATGTAATTAATTTCGATTGCATACCTATTATGATTCGTGGTTGAAGGTGAAAGTGTACCATTGTCTGTCAGTCGTATTGTCCGTGCGTGTGTGATCTATCTGTCGAGCAGAGAGACCGGTTTCGTTTATGTAAATAAGTCGTTCTGATGAAATTATCTATCTGGATTGTGACTTGTTCCGCATTCGTAAGGACAGCTCGGTATATCTACTTTACTGATATGGGTTTATTTGTCGTCTTAGTTTTTTTGGAGTCCTATTAACATCATAGGCTTACTTATAATATACAAGGGTGCACAGAGATGTATTATACCTACATTTTGCCAGTTAGTCTATTGGGATTCTACTTCTGAATTTCTTGCTGGAAAAAGACAATAATACTATTTCCGACATATGCATCGAGCCCAATACTACAAGCACAGCAGTAGTTTCCAAAACCGCTACTCCAGAATTGTTCGAAAATATGTGAACGGACGTTATTATTTTTAGGCGAACACATTTTATTGGATCGTGCACGCGGTATCCATGATTAATGTCCAGTCTCTACTTCAGTTTTTAATACAGTCTGTATTTAAAAGTGGATACTAGTCAATATTTACAAAACTATGTAGTAATATTTTATAATTATGTCGCCTAGGTGTTACCAGTTAGTTTAGTGTTAATAGGTACACGTGAGCACCATTCTATCTTAACTTCGTAGGTTCTGAGAACTACAAAGCAATAAAAATTCGCCGAACCATAGCGTTGCTTGGTGTCCTTCACAGATATCTCTACCGGCCTCGTTCGTAGAGACTGCGTTTTACATATTAAAATACGGAGGATGCCTTAGAATGATTGCAACAAGCCGATGTATCTTTATTATTCTAGTCAGAATAGAAACGATATTAATTTCAAGGAAAGTTTAGTTTAGTATTTTACTAGATACCTACTTTCAATTGTAATATTGTTAATTAAATAGACAGGTATCGCTTGATTCAAATAATTGAAATAAAGCATGGTTGATTGTTGTAAACTAAGAAAGCGTTGAAAATGATTATCATTGTGTAACAACGGCTGATCGCTTAACATCCGTACTTTTACCTTCGACGGCCTACATTTATAATTATGTTATCAACTTCTCATAAAATTCGATAAGGCAGTTACCACACTTTTAGAGCAGCGATAGCTCAGTCGGGAGACCAACAGACTGCAATGCAGAGGGTCTCGGGTTCGAACCCACGTCGCGCACCTCGGACTTTCGGAAGTTATATGACTTTTCGAAATTATGTGCGTATTGATTGACAATTATCGCCTGCTCCGTGCCTCGGAGAGCACGTTAAGCCGTCGGTCCCGGCTGCCATGAACATCTATGGCAGTTGTTATTGGGAGAGTGTCGACACAAAAGATCCCACTGGGTCGAAGTGTCGCCGGTCTGCACCGACTGGCCCCCACATAAGATACATACATACTATACTTTTGGCAAAGCGTGAAAAATAAAGCAGGTTTCTGTACCCAAGCAAGTGCGTTGAACCATTATTGATTGAGCGTGGTTATGGCATTTCTAGAAACAACCGTGGCGCGGGCCATAGTCATGCACGCATGATGACAATAACTACATGTTGCCTTACTTACTTAATCTATTACAAGGTAATTTGAACCACCTAGCTGGTCGTCACCAGACAATAATTCTTATAACATGACTAGTAACAGTAAATATATATATTAAAACGTGAAGAGAAAACATTATATCCCTTTTCCGGCATAAGGCATATTGCGTGCACAAAGAAGTGTAACATTTGGGGTAATTTAAGTTTATATAGAGAAGCAGTGCAGAAAGACAAAATAAAATACTTGAATTTTTACCACTAGTACTTATAATAATGCCAGTATTTAGTTCAGATAATTAATACATCCTTTTAAATTGCCTATATAACTGATTAATAATAAGTAGGTATGATAGGTATGTCTTTATTCTGGAAGACTCAGACATAATTCTAGTTGTTCAGCAAAACTAGTTTCTGCTTGCGGCTTCGACAACGTGTATCCCTCGGAAAAGCATTTGGGGTTAAAAAGTATCCTATGTTTTAATCCATGACTTGCTCTATCTTTATCTTTGTGCCAAGTTTTTCAAATATTTTCGATGGTCGATATCGATGGGATGTCTATCTTAAGGTAAATTTACGTAAAAGTTTGTCTATGCACCGCACTGGACTGGCGTGGTGTATAATGACCTGCCCTGCTCACATTGAGAAGAAGCCAAGAAGTGATGATGAGAGATTATGAACAACGCTGATATTATTATTTACTATTACTCTATCGAGACTAACAAGTTTGTAGTAGCGTATTTATTGAGCTGCGGTATGCGTTTTATGAAGATGTCGACACGTGCAAATGCTGTCGCGCCTTCAAGCGTGTCTAGTTGTGACGAGTTGAAATTTATCCGTCGTCAAAGTGAGCGTGAGCATTCTCGATTAGTAGGCAATGCAGCGATGCTGTATGTTAAATATGAAAGTTACTATCTATAGGTACTAATATATTTAGAAATGACTGCATCAGTGGCGTAGCGGTGATAATTGTGACTGCTGGTCATAATGCCGGTTAGTTTCTCGAGTCAGGCAAACCATTGTTGGGTTTTACTGTCAAAAAATCCTTAAAAGCACTACAGGGTATATTATTGTGCCTAGTTTATGGCAATAAGCTCGCTTTCTATAACATGAGGTCTGAAAATAGTGAACCGTCCAGTAATATACGTCTGCCACCCTTTCAGGGATAAAGATGTAAGGCTATAATTATACATGTGTATTTTGAGAAAAAAAAATTGTATTTAGATGTTTTTCTAAGGCATACCACGACCGACGGCTGACTGCGTTGGTCCAGACATTTTAACCAGCATTGTATATCATATGAAGTCTATATCTATATCTATGTACGCACAAATGACAAAGGCAAAAGATCCATTGGTGTCTAACCGAGTTCAGCAGACATCGGCCGAGAAAACAAACTGCGGGCGTATCGGACAGAGGCGGACCTTTTCTATATGTTGGAATAAAAGACTGTCGTCTGCAGAACTTCTAAGAGTACTCAACTGATTCAAGAAATTCTTTCACTATATAGCTACATTATTCTTGAGTAATACGGTCTATGTTTTAATGACATTCCACATAAAGTCGCGAGCGGAAGCTAGTAGGTACTTGTATCGACGTGACAATTTGTTCCAAGCAAAGTAAATTATCAGGACAATCCCTTCCTTTCCGTTCAATGACGGACAATACGTAGGTATAATCAACCAGTTTCTTATTCTATCGGAGCGAGGCCGAGATCTTCGCCAGGGCTACAGGCAATGCGAAAGTAAGTACTGGGTACTTTGACAGTAATACTCGAGATTCTTATAGTTTTTGCACTTGTGTTTGTTTCTGTTTCGCGTGTTGGTTGATTGTTAGATTACGTAGTTTTGTTGATTACATTGAATTCTGCGGTATAGTAGGTATATTCTGAGTGTTTTTGTTGGAGTTTGGCGCTATTTGGCTGTAGTTGTCGGTTACGGTAGTCAATTTGGTGATGATTTAAAGGCCTATTTTTTGTAAAGTTTATGTGCGTTTAATATGTCTACCTAAGTATTAAGTTGTGAAACAAAAACACACTAAAGTGTTATTTTGAGAATAGCTTTTTCTAAACGTTATCCCACTGCAGGCAGAGCACGAGACTTTTTAGTATAAGAAGCATAAAATCATTATTCTACCACTAAGTACGTACATGTAAGTAGATTTTGCACATTAATCAAACATTGTAGTGCGCTTTTCGGTTGCTTTTCTATGATTCACATTTACTGTTAAACTAATAAAAAAATACATAGTATTACATTAATTGTATTATTATATTTATAAGTTATTTTTACCAATAAATATAAATTAGGTGTATGTACATATTTTTAAACCACGAAAACGAAGGAGGTTCTCTATTCGATATTTCTTATTTATTACTTCCTACATGTTATAAAACAGAGGCCCCCGGCGCATCTGTCTGTCTTTCTCGATAAACTCAAAAACTACTGAACGGATTTGCATGCGATTTTCACCAACAGACAGAGTGATCCATGAGGAAGGTTTCATACTACCCGCGCGAAGCTGGGCGGATCACTAGTATTTCATAACTGAAATTAGAATGTCTAAGTTCAAACTTTATGCCAAGTGATAAATTGCCCAATATTGGCACCACATTCAACATAAAGCAAAGGTCGACAGCCAATTAATTAGCTCATCCTGGAATACGGCGAAAACAGTTAACACAACACGCCTATATAGCTTAAAGGATATTCCCCTAAACTTTGACAGCTTTGTTTCTTAGGACTCTCGTATACCCCACCCCTATTACGTGGGACTCATGGCACAGTCCCAGATTCTGTGCTGCTAATGAAAATTTCTGTAAGAACACTAAAACCCCCGATAACACTTTCTTCGACACGGGAATCGAATTGCAGACCTCATAGAAATCAGTCGCATTCACTACCGCCACCGAGCCAAGGAGGCAGTCAAAATTTCGCTTGTGTAATAATGTATCTATATTTATGCGTCGTACCTACCTGAACAAATTAAACATAAAAAGCCAAGACATTTCGTATACTGGTATACAATACCTACTAACACTTCTATGACATAACACTTCTATAGACAGGTCTGTATTAGGCAAATTTGTCTATTACTTCCGGCTTGTATTACAGCAAGCAATTCTCTAATCAAAAGATGGATACCAAAATTACTTGCTATTCATAAGTCCAATTACATTAAAATATTGCATTTTTAACCTGCAAATAATATCTTAACGTCTCCCGTAGATGGCGCTGCGTAACTTGAACATGGCGTTTATTTATAACTAGCTTTTGCCCGCGGCTTCGCATGCGTAATAGTAGTTTGGGTTAGGTTATGTTAGAAACAGTTTTTTAAAATACAATATAGCCCATGTTACTCGGTGATAATACAGCTTCCTAATGGTAAACTAATTTTAAATTCGATTGTGAAGTTTTGGAGTTAAATCCTTACAAACTAACATACTACTTCTTATAATCTATATAGAAGTAAGTATCACTGTGTATCTCGCAGTTAAGGCATCGGGCGGTTCTTAGTAGGAATAATTATTATTAAGATATGTATTGTTTTCTCCACTCTTAGGATTCCTTGTCCATACAAACTAAGTTTGTACTGCCAAAGATTTTCTCTTTTGTACCGCTTATACCTTATATAGAGAGCGTACGTGCAATCACGACTGATAAAATAAAATAGGTACATATTAAAATGCGTGTCGTATCCGTCTGTATACTGATTTTTGGAATTCACAGTTAGCTCGACGAATCGGCGTTCGTTCGTTTGATATTTATGTTTTAATTGTGTTGCTGAATGGTGCAAGTAGTACGAGGTATTGTGACGAATAATATATTTATTATTGGTTCAAGATTAACTTAGAGAAATATTCCTTTTGTATAAAAATCCTTTATGTCTTAAACTAGCAACGAATATTCGTGATTATCGTATAATATAGCAGCGATAGCTCAGTGGGGAGACCAACAGACTGCAATGCAGAAGGTCTCGGGTTCGAACCCACGTCGCACACCTCTGACTTTCGGAAGTTATATGACTTCTCGAAATTACGTGCGTATTGATTGACAATTATCGCCTGCTACGTGCCTCGGAGAGCACGTTAAGCCGTTGGTCCCGGCTGCCATGAACATCAATGGCAGTCGTTATTGCGAAAGTCAGTACCCTCTAATATCCTGACACTGGTCTAGCCTTAGGGTATCGTTAGCCTTCGGGTTGCAGAGGTCGGGTGGCGGCCGCTCCGTGTAAAAACTGATATCTAGTCAAATCCGGTTAGACCAGAAAAGCCGACCCCAAGTGACTTGGGAATAATAAAGGCTAGGGAGAAGATCGTATAATATATACATTATATACTACTATTTTTATTATAGACTACTCAAACTGCAATTTTAAAATCACAGTCTTATTTGTTTTTTTTCATCGCTCGTAGTTTGAATATTTTCCTGTATAGCATAAAATCATTACGAGCATTGCACAAGGAACATAACGAATCTCTTACCTCGAAATATCTATTTGTCAATTACACTAATTGTTTTCGAGTTAAATTGAATTTATAGGACTCGACGTATTAAGATTATTATTGATTTTCTAAAATAATAATATAATATTAATAATAATAATATTCTATCACATACACGCAACACTGTCTAGCCCAAACTAAGCAGAGCTTGTACTATGGGTACTAGACAATGGATAAACATATACACTTTTTTTTGTAAATACATACATATTATACATAGAAACACCCAGACCAAGACAAACATCCATGTTCATGCACACAAATGTTTGACTTGTGCGGGAATCGAACCCGCGACCTCAGGCGTGGCAGTCGGTTACACTACCCACTACGCCACCGAGGCCGACAGAATACTTTAAAATGTATATATTTAAGGTAGATAAGATAGTAGCAACTAAGTTCATACTTTATTCATATTGTCAAACTTTCTAATTTGATATCTTATAAGGCTGGCTAAGGCAAACACGTAATATTATTTATATCATCTGTAAACTACTATCAGAAGAGAAAGAACATAGTTTCTTTAATTTTAGTACAACTTGAGATATACCATGTACATTTCTGTAGTTTGAATTGCATTTAACATTATACCTACATATATTATAAAATATTAAATAAGAGGTTATTGAATATTTACCAGTTATAATTATGATGCATTTATGACAACACCTGACTGATATAAATTCTTTGGTGGACTTCGTCCTGAAAACAATCACAAGAAAAGCAGCTACTTAAAATTTATTTAACTATCTAAGAAATGAGAGGTAAACAGAGGGTAAGGTAAAGAGAAAAGGAAGAAGTTACACTTAAACAAAAATTGTTATTCAACGCTTTACATTGAACTACTGACACTATCTTTCATTCGAAATATAGGTATAAATATTCCTATAAAAGACAATTTTAATTCTCAAAAGACTCCTTAATGCTATTGTCTTTTTCTCCAATGCCTATTACACATTAATACCTGTTCACAATGTATTATATTTGATTAGATACCACTTCTTCTATAAATATATCAAATGTACCTTCTTTGTTGTGTGAAATAGTCGAAACAAAATGGCTTCAAAATTATTTTTGGTATCCATTGTTTATATTATTCACAAAGTTTCCTATAATACAAAAAACATACATATTTCCAATCCTATATTTTGGATCGTATATTTTTACCAAATAAATTGGCATTGCAGCGAAATACCTACAAAATCTTACATGAAACAATTTAAAAAGGTTATTTGTTTCTATTAAACGAAACTAGCTTCGAAACCAAGTTTCAAATCTTTCATGTCAGGCCCAACTAAATAATTACAAAATCTATCTATCATAAAGCAATTAAGCTCGCTCTACGCATAGCAACAGGTGGTTGGCCTTTCACCCGAATGCTCTGACTTAACTTATTTGCTCCAGTGAACTCTTAACAGGTACTTATATAAGGTGAATATACATTTGTTCAGTTAGCTATTTAATTATACGTAGCCATTGTTATTAATCTTAAAATTGTCCAGTAATAGCATCTAGTAATGGATAAGAAGAATTGTTTGGTTTAAACAAATCTGTGCTTTCAGCAGGCTTAACAGTCTGATGGCTAATCTCGTTGTAAAACATAGCGCCTCATTAAACATCCCACAAACAATAAAAATAAAAATTACACCAAATATTTGGTGATGGACTGTAAGCATATGTGTATAATATCAGCCCTGTATTAAACTGTCCCACTGCTGGGTATGGGACTCTTCTCAGTGTGAAAAGGGTTAGCCCATAGTCAACCACGCTTTTTTTTATATGTGTTAGGAGGTAAACGAGCAGACATATCGCCTGATAGTAAGCGATTACCGCCGCCCACGGACACCCGCAATACCAGAGGAGTAACTAGTGCGTTGCCGGCCTTTTAAAAAGAAGTACGCTCTTTTCTTGAAGGTTTGAAGGTCGTATTGGTCCGGAAATACCGCAGGTGACAGTTCATTCCACAGTTTTGTTGTTTAATGCAGAAAATTTCTGGAGAAACGCACTGTTGTGCGCTGCTAACCATTTAAATGATGGGGATGAAAATTCTGTCGCGTAGGACGATGGCGAAAAAAGGCGGCAGGTATCAATCCGAACAATTCCTCGGAACACTCCCCATAGTAAAAGCTGCCAGTACAGGTTGGCAGATTTCACATATTTTCGAAAACATTATGGAGAACTCTTAGATATGCAGATTTCCTCACGATGTTTTCCTTCACCGTTAAAGCAAGCGATAATTAACTATTTAAAACGTACATAACTTCGAAAAGTCAGAGATGAAGATATGTGTATAATCTCGCTTATTTAGGGGATTACCACTCTTTACAAGAAATCACCATAAAAGGTAAAAAAGTTCCGCAGGCCTACCTCTCTCTTTTATTCCCTATTAAACCAATTTAAATTTCTCTTTACTGGTATTCTAAGCGGTCATAGCCTACGTTAATTTGTTGCCATTCAGGGGAGCCATGCGCTTGTCTCTGCTAACTTTGTTGTAAAAAAAGTTTATTTGCCTGTAATATATTAATCCAAAATACTCCATTTTAGTAGTATTACGAAGAACTTATACAGAGTTTTTCAGTGTGCGAACAGCCTTTTAATCACAACTATCCTATACTGCAGTCTGTCATAGGATTTCACGTATATTTAACAATACTAGCGGTTGCCTAGTGGTCAAAATTCAGGCATAAATGATTTAAATTTTAAGTTTGATCGTTATTAAGGTTTTATTGTCTATAACTTTAGCCTTATAATGACATTTCATTCATTCATTTATCTTTTTCAAACAAATTATTATTTACTTAACTATACTCTTTCATTGACGATATTCCTAAGCTTCCTACTTTGTTTTCTTTTTTCTTCATTTCATATAAATAAGATTTATATGTAACCATAGTTACGGAGAATTGTACGACGTCAGACGAACAATGCCGATATACTACGAACGCGATTCGACTGCGTGTGTCAAATGTATGGTTGTGTTCGTGTCATGTTTTTTTATTAATTTAATGTATTTTTAGTGCATATTCTATAAAAATATTAAGATTCACCACTCCTCCTCCATATAAACTTTAACTGTGCCAAATTTCATACTCCTCTGTCCACGCAATTTTCGTAAAAAGGGGTACAAAGTTTTTGCTTCACATATCAATATATAGATTATAGGTAACTATCCGTGATCTTCACTATGCCTATGTGTCGAGATCCAATGGTTTTATTAATTAGAGTTATACTGTTTTGAAACGAAAGGTTTTTGATATATCATATTCACGCCTCTATTGAAATTCACTTACAAGATTCCTGACTGCAAAGGTTGCAAATAATTTAGATACTTGCAACATTGACATGATCGGCTGTCCCCTGCAGAATTGCAACTGCATGACGGCATCGGCATATGAATTACGAATTTTTTATTAATTAATTACAATCAGTATCTACGATAGCTAATGCTAATACTAAAATTTGCATATGCAAATATCGTTTTTAATAATAGTTATATACAAAAATATTTTTTTATTCTGGGGTCACAGAACAAAATTAGGATCTTGGCTGAATAATAAAAAAGAATGAAATTAAGCCGACATAGTGGTCAAGGTGCCAGTATCTTAACATTTTTAAATATATTATGCAACACCTTCAGATATGGAGGCATCATGCTGCGATTTATGCCTTTTCTATCCATTTCAGGGATTTGCAACAAAATGGTATAAACGTTATTGTTCGTGTGCGACTTTGTCTGTCCGTCTGTGAGAAATATTGTCTCACGCCTATCTCCGAAGCGGTAAGCAGAGGTGTAACATACCAGCATTTCTCTAGCTAAAGTTCAGAACCTGCGTAATAGGGGCAGAACTGTCACTGAAAATTCATTGACTGCAATAACTCTTTGACTGATACAGGAATTAAGCCCGGGACTTCATGCATAGCAGTGATGCATACACTACTGAGGCAGCCATCTTTAAAAACAACTATTCTCCATATATTTTATAAATATCAGTAATTGGAAATGTCGTATAGTATGTGCGATGGAGATAACTGATGACATGTGACACATTTTCGCCTCAACCCATACCTTTTCATAACAGTCAGCAAAGATGTTTACAAAGATTTAACTAGCAAACTCAAATTAGTTTACTTAAATTACTTTACTTAAATTAGTCCGTTAATTTCTTTTATTTACAAGTCATTCAAGTCGATACTTTTAATCAAAGAATTATATAATTTGCGTCAATTATAACAAATTTAATTAGGACTTTTTGTCTGTATAAGAAAGAGGTATAATTAAAAAGTTTAGTAAGTTACACTGTATAATAATGATATGATAAAACTGTATATAATAATAGTAAGTTACCAATACTGGTGCTATAGACAAAGCAGTAAACCAATAACATTTGTATCCAGAACTGGTACCTTCAGTTCTTTATATGAATGCATGCTTTTTAAACGAACATACTAGTGTAATTCAGCAAGCCTTTTTCGCTTTTCTGAACGGTATATGCAAAATGCGACAAGTATTTATTTTCAAGGGCGTTTCTACTACATGTAAATGGTGACACAAACTTTTCAAAAGTACAAGCCATGATAGCAAATTGTGAAAACGATAATCTCCATTAGGAATTACCTGAAATTATTAAATAATTTATGAATATAATCAGCTGATGTCTGTGCGACCGCGTAATGCAAAAATTATTATTGTTTCACTAATAGAAGAATTTGTTAAATCACGCCTAAGTCTTACCGGTTTCAGTGCGCGTGCGCAGGCGAAGAAAAGGCGCGCGCAACGGCGTTGTTCGTCAGTCTCGCCAGGGTCGCCACAGGGGTCGGACCGCTATCTAGTCATTAAAACTTTTTTATAATTATATTTTTTATAATTTTGTAATCAAAAGGCCATCATGAAAGTGTTCATCGTACTAACAGCAATCACCGCGCTAGCGAGTAAGTATACTTGTTGTATGTTATGAATAATTTTAACAATATGTTCATTTGTAAGTTATTGCATGTGAATGAAAATTTGTGTGATTATAATGTAAATTAATTATATAAACGTTTTTATTTACATAAATTATGTATTATATAGTAATATAAGTAATACTTACTAATGTTTGTCATCCATATTTTGGACAAGTTACACCATCGTAGCCACGTATACAATTCCTAACATTGTTCAGTACAAAAGACATAAACGCGTTCACGTATTATTTTATTGATTTCTATATGCAATTTACAAAATATTTTTAAAATATCGAGCTTACTATATTATTAATACTGCATTAATATATTAAGAGAAGAACTATCCATAGAGGTAATTTATATAGGCACATGAATGCTTAATTTCTCTTAAGTCCTTACTGAAACTATTAAAAGGTTTCTTTGTTAGTCAGGGTCACCTATTTCTTCACAGTGTTGACATAAGTGCTATTTATTTGACATAACTTAATCAAGCCTCTGTATTATTTACACGTAACAATACCAAGTAAGGCTATGTAACGATTACGAAAGCATTATACAACTATCTGTGACCCGTCTGATTGTGGCACACAAACCGTCAACGAAAATTAGGCGTTGACAAATTGTAGAGACAATTACAATTTACTAAAAGACAGCATTAAAATAATTTATTGAGTCAGCTTTTGTTACATAATGAAGTAAAGACAGTGATAGAAAATCATAAAACTTCTAATTTCAAATAGCCAAAAACTTCTGGTTATTTTTCTGTTCAGAAACTCTCAATAACAGCGAAACTGTGCTTAACTCCGTACAGAAACGAATAATAATATAATAATAATATTTATTTAAATAATAGGTACAATAATTTATAATAAATGACTAATTAATTTATAAAATACATTTGTTGTTGTTTGCCCGAACTAGATTGAACCTGTGGCTCGGGCGAAGAAGTGCTTACAAACTATTTTAGCAATATAAATTTACATAACTACAATTCAATAATAACATTTTAATAACCTGCATAAGCAACTAGCAGTACCGGTAATAAGTGGGTCAATAATAATGATGCGTTAAGATAGATCAGCAAAATTTTTATTTGCTTACTTGAAGTAACTGCTCAGTTTGCTCATACGACAAAATTTGTAAATAATTATATAATATGTTCTTACAGTTAACATAATTTAATTTATAAATACTTAACTCTCTATTTAATTTATTATATAAAAATGGACCTAGGAAAGAAAGAAATCTATTTGAAAAAATGAATTTTGAAACTGATTGTGAGGCGCAGACTATATCTTTTCGTCTTTTGTTAGTAACATCTTCGTGATATGTAAGCAATGTGTGCTGTTTTAGTACTGTGTGATATATGAAAATTTGGCGGACAGTCATCACCTTGCACGATTTATATAACATAATTGTGGGAAAAATGAAAGGTCGCGTTGTGGCTACTTTTAGAATTGCTCTTTGAGCTCTTTCTAGTGGCAGTAATATTGTTTTTAGTGCTCCACCCCATGAAGTTATGCAATATTGGATGATAGATTGACATAAAGATAAATACACTTGAATGATTAATTTTAAATCTGCTATAGCTCGCAGTTTTTTAAATACATACATTAATTTACGAACTCTACTTACCAAACTATCTATGTGTTTTCTAAAAGAGAGGATGTCGTCGATTATGATGCCTAGATATTTTACATTATTGGTTTCCTGGATAGTAGGACAATTACACAAGGGCACTGACAAATTGTGGTAGGAGAGAGGACAATGGTGTGCGTATATATAATTGTTAGTCACAGTGTACTGATTTTTGCGCATGGAAAAATGAATGTATTTAGTCTTGTCAGCATTTAATGTTAAAAGATTATTATTTAACCAGGTATAGACAATATTAAAGCCAGACTGGGCGCTATCGTATAATTCGTTGGTAGTTTTGGCAGTAAAAATTAGGGCGGTGTCATCAGCGTAGGATATTATCTTTCCATGTTTTAAGGTAAGATTACATAGGTCGTTAATATATACCAGGAAGAGCGTAGGAGCTAGGATACTTCCCTGGGGAATTCCATATCCTGGTATTTTTTCATCATGGCTTACGACATTTCCTATTTTAACACATTGGTGCCGATTGCTTAAATAATCTGCAAAAATTCTCAGTTGCGTATCCCTTATACCAAGTGCCTCCAATTTGTTTAGCAATGAAGAAATTGAGATAGTGTCAAATGCCTTGGCAAGGTCAAGGAAGATCCCTAGAGTCTGATTACCTTTGCTGAGTTCACCAGTGATAAAATTAGTTAAAGTATGCACCGCGTCAGCTGTTGATAATTTATTTCTAAATCCATATTGCGCAGGTGAAAGAAAATTATTATGTTCTAGGTAATTAACTAATCTACTGTTTATTATTTTTTCTAATATTTTTGATATTGAAGGGAGAATCGATATAGGTCTATAGTTGGTGACTAGGTCTTTGCTTCCAGATTTAAAAACAGGTATAACTACCGCCTTTTTCAGGCATGTCGGAAAGATACCTTCAGAAAGGCAGAGGCGAAAAATATGCGATAGTGGAGGTACCAGAATGTGCTTAAATCGCTTAAGAATCTTATTACTTATGTTATCCCAGCCGATGGCGCAATTGTCTCGCATACCTAAGATGATTCGCTCTATTTCGCCTTCATCAGTGTCCAGCATAACAAAAGAGTTTAGACTAGGATTGTTACTTGCTTTTTTAAGAGGTGTAGAATGGCTACTAGTTCGTTGCAGAGTCCGTTCGGCGAGCTTTTTACCTACATTCACAAAATAATTATTTACCTTGTTAGCTGACAGCAGTGGCATAGTATTAGCATCCAATAAACTCGAGTTTGATTCACGGTGTTTTGAGGTATAAGTGACGTTTTTAATATGTTTCCAAATTTCTTTACTGTTATTACCTGCTCTATGCAATATATATTTATCGTAGTTAATTTTTAATTTCTTCAAAAGATTATTACATATGTTTCTGTACCTCTTGTATGTTGTTTGAAGCGCTAAATTATCTGGAGATCGTCGAGCTCTCTGATGGAGTTTGTCTCTATGTCTTATACTTCGAACTAGACCAGGAGTAATCCAAGGTTTAATATTGAAATACTTCTTTTTTAAGACAATTGTTGATGTGTTTTGTAATATTGCATGTTGGACATTCTGTATTAAATACGATAAAGATAAATTAGCATCAGCACTATTGTAAACTGGGCTAAAATTAATATTACGTAAATCATACTCGAGTTTGTTTATATTTAAATTAGACTTTGTTGTAGGTTGATTTTGCCTAGGTAGCGTTAAATTTATAGCAAGTACGACGGCGTGATGGTCAGTAAAAGTAGAGTTAGTAACAAGCGTGGTAGATGATAAGCTGGATTTGATCATCATATGATCGAGACAGGAACCGCTCTGATGCGTAGGTAATGTGTGCGTGGGGAGAAGCCCATGGTATGAGCACAGATTAAGGTAATATTGTGTTCCTGTATCGTGATGCTCAGATCCGATATCTATGTTTATGTCACCTGTTAGAATAATATTTTTAAACGCACTAAGCTTTTGCAGAGTCTGATTAAGGAAATTATGAAAGGCGTCTAAATTTCTTACTGAAGGAGATCTATATATAGCAATAATCGCTGTGTTCGTGCCAATTCTGATAATTAAACAATTACAGTCTTGAAAAGGTAGCTCTTCGATTGAAAATTGTAATGCTTCCTTAATATATACTACCACACCATCATTCTGATTATGGTTTAACGCGCTGTGGTATGTATTGTATCCGGCAATTACCGGGAGAGTTTCGCTGCGATTAGATAACCAACACTCGGTAAGAACAATTACATCACATATAATGTTTAGTCTATGTTGAAAAATATGAAAGCTATCCATATTCTTATAAATACTGCGTATATTTTGGGTAAGTATGGTTAGTGAGTCCCGATAAACGGAAAGATATTGTCTGCAGTCCTCCACTGTACACGCTTTTGCGTCTGAGGCAGAAACATTATCTATTTCTGTAAATAAATCAATATCCATAAACTATTATAATAAAGGGGTAGATCTAATATATACAAGCTAATATGCGACGCTCTTAGGCGCCTTCATAATCAACAGAATTAATATACCTATATTCAGCTGCCTGTCTGGCTGGGCAATCGGCGTCTCCCGTCTTGTGGTTGCTTGGCTTTTTGAAGCGCAAGCATGTTGCACATTTTGGTGACTCCGCTTTTCTTGTGCAGTCTTGGATGGAGTGACCGTCTTCGCCACAATGTCCGCACGTAGAGGTCGCTGTTTTGCACGTCTTGGCTGCGTGCCCGTACTGCTGGCACTTGTAGCATCTGGTCACTATCGTAAAGTCCCTGACCGGACAGGAGGTCCAGTTAATAAATAACCGATTCTGGGTAATGAGCGCTTTACGTATAATGGCTGATACTTCAATAACGTAGTTGCAGGTCTCAGCATTTTTCTTGCCAGATTTGTGGCTAAGTTTTATTGAGGTCATAAATGTATTTCTTGTCATATCACGTAATTTTTCGGCTAGATTCTGTTCATAAATACATTTATAAACCTCATTTTCGGCCATTGATGTTGGAACTCCTATTATGATAATACGAGGCTTGCGCTTGTAAGGCTCGTCAATCTTAAGCCCTGATTCAGCAAGTTGGACAGTCTGCTTGAGCTTCTCGATATCTCTTTTGGTCTCAGTACTGATAACAACACCGCCATTTCTTATCTTGCGGACTCCTCGAACTTGCAGTTTCATAGCTTCAGGGCTAATTATTTTCTGGACCATGGTCTTTGTATCCTCGCTGGTTTTCGAATTATCATTAGGATAAATGACTACCGAGCTCAAAGTGCTAGGGCGAACAAAGTTACTGGTTCCTTTCTTTACCATATCGGCAAAGGAAGTGCTGACTGGTACCTGCTTCACATTCGACTCCTGAATGGCCTGCTTGATCTGCGTTAAGGAATTCATAAGTTCTTGTGTTTCTGCTGCGTCTTGTAAAGAATTGTGAGCTTGAATGGCTCTGTGCTTGAGCGACTGATATTGAACAGCCATGTGGGCAACTCCGTTTGTTACTTTACGGCAAAGGGTATTTATTTTGAGTTTTTGTTCCGAGTTTAGCTTGCCTTCAGATGCAATACAACAAACTTCATTTAAGCACTGCTCAATAGACCCCATCCAACCCTGTATCTCCGGGGTTGACGCTATTTCCATTTTCTCACTGGGCTCAGGTCTAGGTTTTTGAGGAGACGTAGGTGGGGGAGTACGGCGAGTTATACCGCTCCTATTAAATGGACTACTATCCATAGTCACTATATTACAGTATTCATTTTCTTTGTACAAACTAATTATTATTCACTGTAACATTAATGTGCATACTACGTAAGACACATTAAAACTAGGTCAAAGTTTTTATAAAATGTAAATTTACAATTTATTATTATTGCACGTCTGTTCATGACAACGATACGCATTGAAGATGTATACCAATGCTTCATGACTACTGAAAAATGAAAATAAGCGCGTGATAATACATTGGATTAAATCAAATATCTCTATATTGACCATTTTATTTGAAACGTTCTCTACAGAGCAAGCTATATTCAGCTTTTCTGTGTATCCCACAGAGGGCAAATGTTTCTCTCTTTGCTTTCGACACATTTAAGCGTTGTGTCAATACATGCCGGACTTTTCCATAGCAGTCAAGGTCGTCTCGTCGCCATTTTCGCTTTAGCCTGCCACTGTCGCTTATTTATCCAAGTCAATCGAGGGATTTAATAACCGGCCATTTTTCAAAAACTGTTTGAGTTTTTGAGCGACTGTGGCCTGCCGGCGACCAGACACAATTTTTTCAATTGTATCTGGTATTCCAGTAATTGACATTTTTGGTGTAGTAAAACTTATCAACGAAATAGTTACGATAAATCTTCTACCCAAATTCACTAAGGTCGACGAAATTTGCGTAGTTTATAGACTAATTGATTTCAAAAATCTTCTCACAAAAAGTTTATTTTATGCATTACCGAAGTTATTTATGCAGTATTAAGGCTCGAGCGTCAGTGTGACGGCGTGGACTGTTTCAGATTTATCGGCGATGTCGTAATTCGTTTCAAAATTTAATTTTGTAATTTTTTCTGTGTCATAATTATATCTTTCAGCATTTTACAAATTGAGAAATTTATTGATATTGAATGTAAAGAAAATAGAATATGTAGTTTATAGTATAGAAAATGTTTATGCGTCTAAAAATGTTCAGTTGTTTTGACTTTCGTTTTATGTTTCGGGTGAGGGTGTTTGTCTTTTTATGGAGGAATTATTGGTTTTGATATAAATCAAAACCTGATTGATTAACTGTCGAAAAGCAGGCTACTTTAGAAGACTCAAATTACTTACAAACATCAAGACATGATCATATATAAATGTACTTCGGGCCTTACTCATTATACATTGCACTCCATACATAATTTATTACACGCATACAAAATATATGGCACGATCTATTAAATGTTAAACGTCTCTAGTTATTCCGATCACGCGATTTCGGGTTCATTTCCCTCCATCGCGTTCCGTTAAGTACCACAGTTGCATTTATAAACTAAACCTTTGTAATTAGTAAGCAAACCATGGCGACAACACATACATATACGCTCTCATTTATAAGTTCTTATTTCTTTATTAATATATTCACTTGTTTGTTATTATATCTCTAGTATTTCGGTTATATACACAGGATGTAATCAAAACCCACACTGATCAACCATATTTTGTCAGATTAATTTCTGAATTTCAATAACTAATATGCAACGAAATCATAAGCTGTAGCCAGATAAAGCTTAAATTAACTAAGTGCAATTGTATACACAAAAATTTACCACTTAAACCTTATTTGCCCTTGGGTTAACATTTCAGATGGATTAAACGGCTCGTGATCGTAAAGTGTCTGTCGACTAGAAAACATAAATCTAAAGCAGCATGTATTCCTATTTCATACTAAATACATCATGCATGTAGGCTTTATTATAGACAGTTTGAAAATGTATACATGCATTATTTTGATAGATGTAGTAAATAAATCTGTTATTAAATAAATATATTGATTCATGTAACCGAAAACAAGTATCAGATGCGTGTATTTAATATTGCCTTCATTTTCATCTAAAGTAGAAAAGCTTTATATTATAAAATATATATATAGGTAGGTCCATAAAACATGCAACAAAACTGTTTTAAAACCTGTTGGCTTGTCATTGATTCTCTCATAAACACTATAAATCTAAGTTAAAGTGAATTTCTACCTTTCAAGCTCAAACTAGAAAGTCAGTTTATTATCTACAGCGAAACAGATACCATTAAAATGAATGAAAATAATGCGAAATCACGTTGTGTTGTGGTTTCTCTGTAATGTGACATTGACATTCACTGCTTTTGAACGTTTTTTGTTCGTTTGGTAAAAATAGAAATATAAGAAATTTCTACAAACGATTGCAGTGCGCTGTGTTGACATCGGTATTACAATTTACGCAAATATTGTTCTTTTGTAACACATTGAAAGTGAGAGAAACGTTGTGTTGGCATGTTTCATGTGGCATGTCGGTCGGTCCAATCATTGTATATAGATAAATAAACAGCTTAACGATGCTACATTGGTTTAAGAAAGCTTTGCCATATATTCGGCTTACAATTTGCATAACCTTATCTGATAGGTTTTTAATATTTTAATAACAGAAGATTCGTCTTAAACTGTCTTGATTGGTTAGTAAATATTTATGAAAGCTTGGATCAAACATACATAATTCATTTGGCAATATAAGCTCATAATGTCTCTTGTCATATTTACAACTGATGAACAGTTAGTTAAGTAATTATTTCAAAAAACTTAATCGTTGGATTAGTCATGGTAGATACTTGATTAATAATTGTTACACAAATTATAATCACATGTGTACACGATAATGTTAGAACCTCTTTCGTCTTATTAATTATCGAAAGCAATTAATTGCATGTCCGTTGATTTATTATCAAAAGCCTGGCTTATGACGTGATGAAATTTATGACCAGATCATTAATGTTGAATCGTACATAACATATGTTATTTGTTTAATTTCTTTGTACAAATAAGACTTATATCATGCTTTGTTGCAAATTTTTAGTGTTTAATGTCATGTTAATTATGACTTAAGAGGATTTTTACCTAGATAATTGAATTCAAAGAGGATCTAGGAAGAGTAGTAGCTAAAAACATTTAAAGTTTAATATATCATTCAAAATATTGATTTTAAATATAAAAGGTATTACCGAAAGCTATTTACGGCAAAATAATGAAAAATTCTTGAACAATAACATAGCAATGAAGTATAGAAGATAGGCCTGTCTTTTCAATGTAATTTTTCTCACCGAACTATCATAACAAACTATGACCTCACCAAAATGTAATATTTGATTAAGGTAAAAAGCAAATTTTACAACTTTAAACATTTGCTCGGAAAAGCAAATAAGCTATAAACCTACAGAGACCAAATAAATTCCTAAACTCGTTTACCAGAATATGTTTATGTACGATGTATAGTTATTTCTGTATGCCGGTCACTACCTGAGAAAAACGTGATTGCGAACAAGCTCCGTGGGTTAAATAAATTGTGGTTTTTTTATACGATAATAAATAATTTATATTCTTGGGATCGCAAATCTTGTAGTCGAAGTCCGTTTGCGATGTGTTGTTTCCTTGACAACCTTTTACTTTCGATGTAACCTTTAAAACGAGGATTAATGTTTCATCTTATGTATATTTTGTTAATCGATTGGCACTTGAAAGTTTAATGACGCTATTATTAATAATAATAGGCAAGCATTACAGTTTAATAGTATGGCAATTGAAACCGTAGATCAATGCAGACGTCTGCGCATACTAATACAATAGTATTTAAATATAATAGCTTCATTGAGCTTGAATGTTAATTTTGTTAAGTTTAGTGTGCCTACTTATAGATATTGTTTGATATCTTATAATGTAGCTAATTTATTTTTGTATGCTGACCAGTAAGTCAACAGCAAGAAATGCGGAAGTCAATTACGAAGTTATTTTTATTATAACAGGCTAAATATCTTTAAGCTATTCGATATTTAGAAATCTAAACAGTGTTTTCCCACGAAGTAACGCCGTTTGTCAAATAGACCCAGCGGACGTGATTAATAAAAAAAAGATTTCAAAGACAACCGCCATTTTGTGTCGCCATAAGTTTACTAGCTAAATATGTCTACTTCATGGGAATCAGCTCTTCGAACAAAGACCTTTGCTTAGCCAAGGTTGGGATACTAGCGCACAATAAGTTTATGCTCATGTCGCAACATCAATTAACTTTATTGACAGGGTTAAATGCAATCGATTTCAAAGAATTTCCAGGCAATTCACGAACACGAGTGTTTCACCTTAAAACCTTATCGCGCTTGAAACCGGTTCTCTAATCATTAGGGTTTGTTCAACATTCATTTTACCTTCGGCTATATTTTCGACTGTTACAACTATCTAGGAATCTATATGTCTTAGTACAAATACACTGTATATAAAAATGTTACTGTCAGATCTTGTGACCAATTGTCTTTTTTTTTGAAAGATTTATATACAAAGTTTTCTTTGACGGTTTAAATTAACCTATTGAATGGCAGCGGCACATCGGCGGTCAAAGAAGTTTATAACTAAGTCTGACGTTTTAACAATTGACAGGTTAGCGGGTCGATACTAGGAATCCATTTATAAAAATAGTCAAACCCAAGAAGAAGCAAACCACAGCTAGACTTCATGATAATTTGAGCTCATTCTGCGTAAATAGAAACACCAATGATTAAATTATGTTCGGGTACTATGAAATAACTACACTGGAACATTGAGACAACTACCATCTTAGTCTCCCCGTGACCATGGCTGCTGAAAAGCAACCGAAACGTCGGGGAAAGTGTAAAAATAAATTAAATCTAAATAGTTTAATAATAATTTAATTAGCTTAAAAATTAGTAAAGTTTAATAGTAGTAGTAGTGTAACAATTTTCAAAATTTTGTAATAAAGTGTCAAATAAACAACGCGATAAAATCCGTATATAGCAGTTTAATTTCAATGAATACTATTCGCGTAAATAGAAGACAATATTATAGGAATCATTTTATTTTTTTGCTCATCATAGCGACCCTAGGGTATATAGTAGGTGCCATTAACCATTATTTTAATTAATTATTTTTTTGTAAGACGTCAAATAATATAAGGAGATAAAATTACTAGCTGGCTAATACGGTCTTTATGCTTCTGCTTATCAGAGATTACCAGTTTTAATCGATAAAAGCGGAACGGTAACGAATCGATTAGATCTTGTCACTTCATACAACATGAATGCTAACACTCTCGCAACACGATGAAATCGGATGATAGGTCAGTGTGATCTCGACCCTTGATGCATCGAGCGATGCACTGCCGTGTCGCAACTCGACTCACTTTCACTTCGCGTTGCGTCAGCAGACAGCGAGTTGCGCACAGCGCCTTGTCGATAATCATGTGTTACATTATTATCCTATAAGCTTTTGTAGAAGTACGCTTGTGTTTGTATTCTGTATTAACTTGTTGTCTATAAAGCTGAACAAAGTGGAGACGCTGAATAGGCTAGAGAAAATTTTGTTGGATTTAAACAAATTTGTTTGCGTGAATGACCAAATTGTTTCAGTTTAAAAGTATTAATACATTGCTTTTTGAGGGATGATGACATGAATTTAGATTATACGATACTAAGGCATTGTTTGCTCTTGTTTTAATATAAATAGCATTGCAATAAGGAATGAGGGTGAGTGTTCTAGAAAGAATACTTGACTTAACATGCAGACCAGGTTGTGACTTTATTTTAATGCTAATATAAGCTTTATTTTAAGTCATTTACAGCATTTATTATACAAACTCAATAGAAAAATACAAGTTAAATAATATCTTTGTTCTAGATAAAATTAAAATACTGTTGGCCATTTCTTCGATGTAGGTAGCCATGGCGTTTATGTTATATAATTTGTGTCGTACAAGTTGTTTTATAACACCAAAGATGTGGGTCGCTTGGTGACATACTTATCTCCATATCGTTGTATTTATGCGTAGAAAGATGACTAAGAGTAAACAGAACAATGCTACGAAGCACACAAAATAATGAAGGACAGTTTAGCAAGATTTAAGAGAAATATTGTGTAGAAGCAGCCTGTTCTCTGAAATGCCTATTATATTTGACCTCTGCTTGTCAAAAATATTATCTTATTATTTAAATGGGTCAAGAGGTTATTTTCCATTCAAACGCGTCTTACAACATATTATTATTAATGATCTTCTTCAACGTATAGATCTACATACATTCAACAGGACTAAAGAATTAATAATTCGAAGAATTTGCAATTTTAATTAGACACGGCCTTGACAATTGGCATCGTTTAAAAAGGCAAGAAGCCGCTATTCCTAAAATGTCAAGCTCTAATCTAAATATTTATTTAGTGATGTGACCGGCTCATCAAATTCGAGTATGATTTGAATAGTTTAATATATTTCAGTTGTACTTTAAGTTAGCCTTAAAACTTTCTTAATACTTAATTGATTGAACTGCGTTGCAGACAATATATAGCGAAAGGTACTTGAGTAACTAAGATAACACTTTCTGAAATGAAATGCGTTCAAACATGATTGACTGGCGATCATGCAAAAAAAGAACGTAATAGTTTTTAAGCAATTGAAACGTACACAAAAAATATTTGCACAACTCGAGTAAAAAACCAATCACAACACTAGTCGTAACGTATCGGTGACGCGTGAATGTGTGCCAACTATATTATATAACAGTACATACTTATGTAATAAAAACTCGATCTGTCGTACTCTTAGATGGTCTAAGGAAAAACGAGTTGTTTTGCCTAAATACGCTTTCTACACCGAGCCGAATTTTGGGCGAACCTGCTATATCGGCAATATTACGTTACAATTATGTGCCAATTAATTTTATTGTTACAACTACTCGTAATATAATGATTATAGTAATCCTTATTTGTTCTGGGTCAATGCTTTCAATATTGCACAAGTAACAATTTACATTTACCGCTAATTAAGGCGTTACAGTGAAGCTATTTTGACGCTACGTTTTGTAATTTTTGTCGTAAGTATTTTGTTTCATATAACATTCGTCGGCAATTTTACGAACGTCAAACTGTTACTTAAGATCAGTAATTCGCTTACATATAAATGTGACTTGACATTCCCTATTTATTATAACGAAGGATTTAGAAATAAGTCAACATTAGTATTGACTGCACGGGTGGCTTAGTGGTTTAAATGGTCGCTTCGGCACTGACGCCGCGCGAAGTACTGTGGGTCCGAATCCCACATGGTAGAAAAAAATGTGTGGTCCACAAATGGTTGTTCCGGGTCTGGGTGTTCTTTGTGTCCGTTGTTTGAAGCAGGAGACGCATTTAAAAAAAATACTAATAAAAGGGGTAAATTATAACTGTTTTAAGGTCACTAGGGACACTAGGAGTAATTCGCTTACATATAAATGTGTTGTGACATACTCTGTTTATAATAACGAAGTTTCTATAAATAAGTCAACATTGATATCACATGGAATAACGTTAGCCTATAAATACAACTGTACCTCAAACACAAATTAATGTCTTCTTATAAATTAATGTCTTCTTTTTCTTCAGGTGCCCAAAATTTCAAATGTCCCTCAAAGGACGGCCAGTACGATGACCCGGTCCAGTGCGACAAGTTCTATGAATGCGTCGACGGTCAAGCCACCACCAAGCTGTGCCCCGACGGTCTGGTGTTCGACCCCACTATCAGGAAGATCAACAAGTGCGACCAGCCCTTCAATGTAGACTGCGGTGACAGGACTGAACTGCGTAAGTATCTTATTACTCATAGATTTAGTTTTGTTAAAATATGGTTTGCGTTAAAAAGTTATATAATTTATATCACCAGTATGATGTAAATGCGTGAGTGACAAAATGCAACATATTTGTAACAAAAAGTTTATTCGTGAATACATGTATACATAGACTCATCCCTATATAGCCATCTACATATCAGCTGCCCCACTATTGGACATATTTTTAAAATTGACGCTGCTATTACAGTTTTTGCAACTCACGAAGGCGAGCGGGCTTTACGTGTACATGCACAGTGCGGTAGTATGCGCGTTTGACAGAGCGGTGAGTTGCGAGCGACACTTACACACACACATACATAGCCCGCTCGCCTTCGTTAGTTGCAAGAATTATACTACTAAACATTTTTAAGAGAAACACTCTATTTCGCTATGCTATCAATCCTGGACCTCACGTAAACTAATGCCACGGTTAATATAATTGTTAATTAAAGCAAAGCAAAGCATCCGATAATCTTATAATATCTATTGCTTTATTTAATATCACCATGCTCTCAATATTTTCTTATACATTATTCGATGTAGACTTTTTATACAGAATGTTGACAATAAAAATAATTGCAACACAAAATTCTAAGAAATATATTATTCAATCCGCATGAGGAAAACATTATTCTTTTTATTGTCGTTTCGCACTCTTAGATCGAATGCCTTGAGTTCGCTTACGACAATTCTAGTGAAGTGAAGGTATCCTGTCTACCTTTGACCGGCTAGGTCGGTAGTCACGCCGCCGACTTTCTAGGCCAACCGGTACTCATACGTGTCTACCTGGGCACACACAATAATATGTAGTCGCTAACTGTCACTCATATAGACTAAAACTTAGTCTGCTTATAAAGTAGATAGAGGAATATATTTCTTTACAGATTTTGGATAACTAACTTAAAAGTTAATATTGTATGTTTTAATTCGATAATAATTTAAATTACATATTTCTGGCAAATAACCTCTTTAAGTATACTAAAGAAGTTATTTGTCAGAAATCTGTAATTTTAGTCGATTCCTTCTCTCTCAGCCTTTATTATTCCCAAGTAACTTGGGGTCGGCTTTTCTGGTCTAACCAGATTTGACTGGATATCAATTTTTACACGGAGCGGCTGCCACCTGACCTCCGCAACCCGAAGGCTAACGATACCCTAAGGCTAGACCAGTGTCAGGATATATGAGGGTACTGACTTTCCCAATAACGACTGCCATAGATGTCCATGGTAGCCGGGACCAACGGCTTAACGTGCTCTCCGAGGCACGGAGCAGGCAATAATTGTCAATCAATACGCACATAATTTCGAAAAGTCATATAACTTCCGAAAGTCAGAGGTGCGCGACGTGGGTTCGAACCTGAGACCCTCTGTATTGCAGTCTGTTGGTCTCCGCACTGAGCTATCGCTGCTGTAATTTTAGTTGATTGTTAGATATTAATAATGACGTTACTTGTTATACTTATCTGGAAGCTATTAGAGAATAGTCATTCAAGAGCAGATAATTCTAAGATATGGATAAGGGAAACCGGAATGAAAATATGTTTATATAAATAATACAAATTCTAAATAAATTATGGACATATAAGAACGTTCTAGACAATTCCTAATAGCTCTAAACTATTTGGTAAATGTTGGTATTTTATAATTCTACCGCATGACAGGGATATAAACGTTTTCTTTGGAATGCATCTGTATTATAGACATAAAGCATTACTGCGTATAAATGTAAGGAATGCGATGACAAAAACGTTCGTGACTTGACTTTTGATAAGTTCACAGGCTAAATTCATGAGTACCTAAAGGCTTAAAGTATCAATTTGTCTCAGCATAGAATTAGAATTCTAATTTCAAATAATAAATTTTACATTGTGATGAAGTCTTGAGTTTTTTAAGAATAAATAAATTCTCTAAGCTTCATCAAAGGAGACTGAAAATAAAAATACAGATTTATAAATAGCTTGATTGTCAACATTGAAAGTCATAGGTTTAAACATTTATATTTAACTGACATTAAGGTGAATGATAAGCGTTTATAAATAAATATAGCTGTAAACCGTGGAACTCTTGACGATATAACCGAGTGAAAGAGACCGAATCGAAACGACTTCCTCGTTTACGGAATGCAATTGTTATTTCCTAGTTTGACCATCAACGTCCAAGGTTAGGCCGTTCCCAGACACATCTAGTCAAAAGTGACATATCAAGTTTCGATTATAATGCGAATTTTAAAAGTAGTTTTCATTGGAAGGCTGTAACAAGTTCGGAGTCGTCTTAATTAATGTCAGTGATGTGTAATAGTATGATTTATTAACCGTTTCAAAAATGCTATAGGTCATACGGTTTGTTTTTTATTATTTTAAGACCGATGGTTATGAATTATGTTTGCGTATCAGCAGAAATTATATTCGAATGTTTAGTTTAAGTTTGATATGTTAATTTAGCATAGGTAATTTTACGCTGACCTTTAATCTAGAAATTAATTTATATTTTTTTGGTATATCGAAATGTCAATCATTGCAAAAGGAGGTTGATTACAAACGCAGTATAGCAGAGTGTAGTGTAGAACAGTCTATATTATATTCCTTGTCAACTAAATGTAACATTCGCATTCGTATGTTGTTCTAATGACGATGAATCTAAACGTAAACTGTAATACATTTGGACGTATCCTGTTCAAACTGAATGAATAATAATTACTATTTATGAAAACTCTTTTATACCTAACTTCCGCAGTAGCAGTGCCTGCTGTATCATTTCCGTCAATAACAATAGTTCGTGTCAATGGTTTAACAAGCGTTTATAAGAACAACATTGTATTATAAAATACGTATTATTTTAAAATGTTAGCTTACCCGCTATCAGTCGTTGATTGGTTGATTTGGATACTGTAGAAAATACTTGAAGGACTCTTTATAGTTAATGTAAGATTGGGAATCCTTATTTTATTTACGTATACGCGGAGAGAAATCTTTGTACCTCTTTTTAAGTATTACACGCATGGAGGTCTCTGAGATTTGGCATAGTTAAGGTTTATTTCAAGAAAACGTGCAGAAAATTAATTTATAAAAAAGTCTAAAGTATGTTTGAATTTCGATTACAGGGAACACTAGTATATAATTATCATATGGCTTCGAAAAGACATGTATGTATATTTTCGAAGTTTGACGAACGTAAATCATAAACTGTAACCATAGTGTATTAAAATTATAGGAATAATATACTAATCTCGTATTTCCTTTACAAAGAACCTGCCAAGCCCAACAACCAGTGCCCCCGCCGCAACGGTTTCTTTGCCCACCCTGACCCCTCCGTATGCAACATCTTCTACAACTGCATCGAGGGTGAGGCCACTGAAGTCAAGTGTACCGCTGGACTCCACTTCGACGAGTACTCCGGAACCTGCGTGTGGCCCGACTCTGCTGGCAGACAGGGATGCCAAGCTCAGGAAAGTAAGTATCATGTTCTGGACTTTGTAATTTTTTTCGAAAGTTGGTAGCTGTTTCAACTTTAATTCCTAATTTGAAATTCGGAGGCAGGCGTCTAGACACAATGCTTTTTCATTCTGTCTAGGTATGGTTATGTTGACTTATAATTCAGTGTCGATTTTGTATAATTTAATAAGTTTGTAAAGTATTATTTGTCGATAGCTTAGTTAGGTCCAATATTGACGCATCTTTTCATGAAATACTGAGGCGCATGGACAAATTTTCAACACTTGAAGCACTGTCTCGTGTCTCTTCCTACATGTTTTTAATTTTTATTATTTCTTTGACGTTACCAATAGAGGCACTTTTAAATAATTATGTATGTAAAAACTAACCATCGATCAATAGTGTCGTAGTGGGTTCTAGAAAGTATTACTTTGTTATATGGATTTGGATCGGCGCCAATATATGCTAGCTAAGATTACATGTAATACAAGTATGCTTCTGCGATTTAATTTCACTTAAATATCGCAATGTACATCCTTTACTCCAAAAAACGTTTCTAATTACCTCGAGCTAATAACTCTATTGTATGATTTCGTAGTATTACTAAATACTTCAACATTTATTAGCAAACGCAGAACGGCATTCGACGCTATTGATAATGTTCTTCCTAAAACCGATAAAAAATATTTTGTAAAGAACAATTTGCGCTTTTCAGAGAAGACCAAGGACGGTTTCGAGTGCCCCAAGGAGCAACTCGTTGACCCTCAAGGTCAGATCGTTGCCCACCCCAAGTTCGCCCACCCTAACGATTGCCAACGCTTCTACGTATGCCTAAACGGCGTGGAGCCCCGTGACCTTGGCTGCCAAGTCGGTGAGGTGTACAACGAGGAGTCACAGAAATGTGACGCGCCTGAGAACGTGCGCGGATGGTGAGTAAACTTCATTATAGTTTAATATACGACTCGATGGCGTAGTGGTTAGTGTAACCGACTGCCACGCCTAAGGTCGCGGGTTCGATTCCCGCACAAGTCAAACATTTGTGTGCGTGAACTTGAATGTTTGTCTTGGTCTGGGTGTTTCTATGTATAATATATATGTATTTACAAAAAAAAGTGTATGTATGTATGTTTATCCATTGTCTAGTAGCCATAGTACAAGCTCTGCTTAGTTTGGGCTAGACGGTATTGTGTGTATGTGATAGAATATTATTATTATTATTGTTATTATTATATATTTAGCAAATCTATATTGAAGTCAGACAACGCGCGAGTGATACACCTGCTGTTACAAGCGTTCATAAGTGACGGTAACTGCTTAATATTAGTAATGTTCTATATTGTTTTCAAAATATTATCGGATGCACTACATCACTATAAATACATGCATGCGATGATGTATATGATGCAATATAAATATGTACATGCGCTGCGATCTTGAGCAAGCAAAGTATGTATCGCGTTGTCCATAATTGTATTCGATTACCATTCGAATGAAATAATGCGCATCACTACTTAAAATAAGATGGGCCATAACTTATATGCAATCTTAATGATAAATAAGAAAATAAAGTTTATAAGCCAACTTTAGTACCACATTTGGTATTTTCGCATTCATAAACTGATAAAAACACTTATGTAACTTATCTGTTATTAATTACTTTGTCACAAATATCATAATGTTTAAATAGGCAACAGTTTCATTAATGTACGTGTACACACACACATTAATTTTTTATGGAGAGATATGACATGTATTTTAAATTCTATTTTTTTATGGAGGGATATGACATGTATTTTAAATTCTCAGTTCGATTCAAACTAAGCTTATAAATAATTACAATCTCGAAATTATCACTTGCAATTTTTCCACATACATTTTTACGTTTTTCTCCTTTTATTTACAATCTTTATTTATCTCTTGTATACTCTTATTATAATATTTGTTTGTACGTTCACAGCGAGGACTGGTACAAGGACTCAGAAGAAACCGCGCCCGGACCCAAAGCGAGGAATTAAACCTCCCTAGTGATACGATATTGTAGTTCTATGTTAAGACTTAATAAGTTAAATACATTATAAGTTAAACATATCAGTGCATTTTATTTTATACATATTTATATACGTAAGTGTAAACAACCCATTCCTTAATACGTTTTTCGATGCATACACTACTTCTGTTCGTAGGCAAAATGATATATGATGGCGTTTGTAACGCATATAACAACAATGTGGCTTATGTTTTGATTGTTCTAATAATCGCTACAATATTTCTATACAATGCGTTGCATGCGTTGCTATATTTATATAATACTGATGAGATGGACCAGATAAACTGTCAAGGAAGAGAGCACGTACTTTTAACTTGAAAGTGCAACGGTTTGTGGACATCCTGACTTCATGAGGGAGCGCATTCCAAAGTAAAACAGACTAGACGAAGAAGGAAGAATGCAGGAAACCGGATGTATGGGAGGGACAAAGTAAGAGGAGGTTATTGGAAGAACGAAGATTTTCATCATGATTGAAACATAGGTATTCGAAAAGGCAGGTTAAATAAAAGGGAGCATTTGGTGAGGTTAGAATAGAAAATAATATTGTAAGAGCACGCAAACTATGGCGTTGACAAATGGGTAACCATTTTAAAGTCTTCTTTTTCTTGAATGATTTTTATGAAGAAAAAGAATTTTAAAGTGGATCTATAATCTTTTTTTTTATAATGAATCGAAAACAGTTATTTAGTAGTCCGTCATATTTATTGAGTAGATCTGTATTCAGGTCATAGTAAAACACATCACCATAGTCAATTAAGAGAAAGATCAAAGTCTGCACAAGCATTATTTTCGTCTTAGATGGGAGAAAATTCTTTATCTGTCACTAGTAACATGAGCTTGCCAATTTTAATTGGAGTCAATGAGAAAACCAGATCCTTTACAGTAGGACAAAACGGTATAGGTGTACCATCATAAACAACAGGCGGTAAAGTACTGGATTCCAGCCTGCATATCAGTCATTAACTTCCAACTAAAACTGACTGACACTTAGTCGGGTTAACATACAATCCAAATTTGCAAGACTAGCTTCTAATTGCTTCAAGATCAGTATTTACTTTAGAAATGGCTTCAGATAGATTATATGCAGTTTCTTGAGTATATAGCTGCAAGTCATCGGCATAAAGATGATACGTGCACTGAAGATTCTGAGTTATGAAGTTAATTAATACAGAAAATATAAAATATTTATGGCTGATAGCAAGGTACCGGATTGATCAAAGTGTTATTGAATAAACGGTAGTGGTTACGGTAAGAGGCTCGCCTTACATTAAGTGGGACCTATAACCAAAGCAGGCGAAATTTAGCTATCGGTGTGCGCGGGGGCGTTGTCGTGGTGGAGCAGTGGCCAGCGGAGCCCTGTGTTTGGTCGCTTGTTGCTCACAACAGAAAAAGCTTCTGCCGAGCATTCCGTAAAGAAATTGACACCAAGTTGCCAGTCAAATTGAAAAAACTCGCGGTCGACATCATCCCTCACTTCTAGGTCGCTTCACTTTGATAGGCGTTGATTCGTTATGAAACACCCAAACCGTCGACTGACGCTTTGTTTCAGGGTCGTATTGATAAACCCCGGACTCATCATCTGTAATGATGTCGTAAACACGCCGAGAGGAGACTGCTTCAAATTTGTTTATCATATCACGGCAACAATCCACCCGGGCCTGCTTCTGAGCATCGATAAGGTTGGGCATCCAGCGTGAAACCATACTCCTCCCGCGAAGATGCACGTGTAGAATCTCGTGAAGGCTTCCCGATCCAATCTGCAGTGTGTACTGAATCACCTGATACGTAACTCCCCTATTGTCTTGGATTAAATTTTTCACTACTAGCATGTTTTCTTCCATAACAGCCGTCAAAGTACGACCACTTCTTTCTTCATCCCTCAAGTTAGTCGACTGCGCTTTAATTTGTTATACGTTCTAATTAAGTAAATAAATAAATAAATACCAACGATACACGGTTGCCTTAGAAGGGCCTTCATCCATTGCCATTTGAAGTCTATCGTACGATTCGTCCAGTTTTAGGTGGCACTTAAAGTCGTAGATATTCATAGCGCGAAAATGTATCCGGCGCAGATTCATTTTTCAATGAGATACGATAATTTAAATTAGCTCGCAAAAAATGTGGAGGGATTTTTTGAAATTGGAATGTACCTACTTTTACTTATAAATAATCATATTTTAAAAATAGATTAAGTATTACTGGGCAGTCTCTGATACATAAAACTTTTTTCGCAATACTTTCTAAGTAGCCTGTATCTGTCAAAATTTCTAAACTACGCCTGATGGTAAGCAGTCGTTTAGTCCATGAGCAGAGCCACCACGTCCTCACGTGAAGTGATGACGAGATATTTGATAGCATACCGAAGTGATTCCTAAAGGGTTCCGGGGCACCGTAGAAAAGTCACCAGTGTTCCGCGAAATTATTTATTTTTGGCTGTTAAAAAGCACCACAGATTTTCTGTTAACTTTGCTCCTATTTATCATTATGTATCGTTGTGAAACAAGTTTTTCAGCATACATATATTATATACAAATAACAATTACAGGTTGAGATTGGATGCTACCCCAGATGTGCGCATACAACTGTCGGACATAATACCGAACTATAAAGCAATTGTTGATAAAACAGTGAAACTATTTCATTCTTCACATGAAAAATTGAAGAGATTTAATTTAAAAAAAAAACTGATAAAAGTCTTTGGTCTTATTTAAATTACAGTGACTTTAATTTGTAATCATTTCATATGAGGTTCCATAAAATAAAATATATTTGGTGAGGGTTCCGTTACCTTAAAAGTTTAGGAACCCCTGGCATAAGGAGCTGCTTCTTCACGCTCAGTTGAAGTCCACTTAAGTTGTAGGTGAAGTCAGCTTTATATCTCATCTCAGGGCTGCTATTTGGTTTTATTTATTTTTTCGGGCTGCTTGGATGGCGCAGCCGTAGTGTCATATTATATACTACGGTTGCGCGACTATTCCACATTATTGATGACACCTTTTGGTTCCTTGCTTGATTTAATCTATGTATCTATATGTGGGTGCCAGTCAGTGCAGACCGGTGACACTTCGACCCAGTAGGATCTTTTGTGCCGACATACTTTGATTGATTGATTTTGATTTAATCTATACTAATATTATAAAGCTGAAGAGTTTGTTTGTTTGGTTGAATGCGATAATTTCAGGAACTACTTGTTTGAATTGAAAAATTATTTTAGTGTTGGATAGCCTATTTATCGAGGAATGTAACATCACGCTACAACCCACGGGGACGGTGCAGAAACTATTAACGCGAGTGAAACGGCGGGCACATCTAGTTATGTATATATTGCAATTTTAAAATGGTCTAGCGTGAGAGAGCCTGGGCATCTGTAACACAGGGGTAACCCTAGTACAGACTCCAAGTCTCTCACAAAGGTATAATAAAGATATATACATGTATTTACATATTAAGATCAAATGTTTGAATACCATAATACCTTTGCGAAGAAAATAAATAAACTTTTTCATTTATTATTATTAATCCAGATAAGGTTTTGTTGCTAGGCTGTTTCAGTCAAGAAAATTTCTGTAGTAGCACATTACACATTACATATAGCAGAAAGAATTATTATATTAATAGATTTTGTCCACAATTCGCGCTTTTACAAGAATTTAAGTTGTTATTTTTATCCTATACAGGTAGAATTTCAAAATAAAAAGTAATAAATGTAAGTTACACTTATGCCAAATAATTTACAGATATACATGCATAGTATTGTACTTATTATATATAACTGCAAATAATAATTGTAAGTATACATAAAATAACACTCACAATATAGTACGTAGTTAATTAATTCATGATCATCACATATACGCGTACCCATGCGAAAATATGCGACGATCAATTCAAAATTCCGTCTAACCCTCATGCAATTCCGAACAAAAGAAAAAGAAATAATATAGTATTTATAAAGTCTGAAGCATAACCATACTCTTATAAATCTTACAAATTCAATCATGCATAGTGTAACAATATGAAATTAGTTACAAGTCATCATTACAACTTTCTGAGACGTTTAACATGTAACCGTGTCAAAGACAATAAGCTTTCAAAAATTAGTTCCCACTGCACGTAACTTGCATAGATAGACTAGGAGCGTGAAGACACATTTTTTACCTTGAAAGAATTGCCATATTTTTTTATTTTATGCCTTTAATTTTCTGGCCGTCGTCAGTCAGACGTCGAAGTCCAGATACAATGATATTTAGATGTCTGGATTTCGGCTATTCACTCGTTTAGGTAGCAAGTAAACACGAATAGAGCTATGATTAAGTGGTACATCGCCACTGTCAGTGCGCAGTATTGTAAATTCGATCATGACACGGAATAAAAAAACATATCTTAAATAATTGTCCTGAGATCAGTTGATCTTTGTGACCGTTGTTTGAATATTTGTACAGTCACTCATACCGCAGTACTAATTCCTAGTGCAGAAGAACCAAGGTTTTAAAAAATATGAACCGTACTCCAGTTCTACATTTAAATCTAAAATCATATGCACGCGAAATCTTAATAGAAGATGCGGTAAAGCAATATGATGACAAGCATCACTGCTGCACTAAAAATCCTCCATCCTTTTCTTCTTATAGCTATTAGAAGATTTGGTTAGCAACATCTATGGTACCAATATTGCATCGCGTGATAGAGCGCACTGACATTTTGTACATCATTTTCAAATTTAATTTGATTGTTAGTTAATGTCAAATGTAATTGGTACTTAAGAGTAGTCTCAGCTTATGGCTAGAAATATTCTAGCCTAGTGTGAGAATAAGGCTAAGCAGATCCTACCTGACACTACAATTATTAAGTTACAAAAAACATACCTACATTATTCTTTTTTTTTTTTTTTTATACCGCATTCATACAACACCATCTAGCCCATACTAAGCAGAGCTTGTACTATGGGTACTAGACAATGGATAAACATGCATATATATATTTTTTTAATACATACATATTATACATAGAAACACCCAGACCAAGACAAACATCCATGTTCATGCACACAAATGTTTGACTTGTGCGGGAATCGAACCTGCGACCTCAAGCGTGGCAGTCGGTTATACTGACCACTACGCCATGGAGGCCGACGTAATTAGCGTTAGGTAGGATCTATTTACTAGTTTCCTTTTAGAGCAGCGATAGCTTAGTGGGGAGACCAACAGACTGCAATGCAGAGGGTCTCGGGTTCGAACCCACGTCGCGCACCTCTGACTTTCGGTAGTTATATGACTTTTCGAAATTATGTGCGTATTGATTGACAATTATCACCTGCTCCGTGCCTCGGAGAGCACGTTAAGCCGTCGGTCCCGGCTGCCATGAACATCTATGGCAGTCGTTATTGGGAGAGTGTCGACACAAAAGAACCCACTGGGTTGAAATGTCGCCGGTCTCCACTGACTGGCCCCCACATAAGATAAGATAAGATACTAGTTTCCTTATTAGTTTCCAGAGAGTAACTTTTATATGTATTCTACATATACATATAAAAGTTACTAAGCACAGCGGCAGTCAAATCACTGCTTTAGGTGTCGGACGTGAGATAAATTTAATATAAATTTTAACTACAGTTTGCTCATAATACACGTCATTTTTTAACTTTACTATTCTTATTTTATCTCTTCGTAGGACTGTACTCGGTGCTAGTGCCACTGTCGGCCTCGATGGCGTAGTGGTTAGTGTAACCGACTGCCACGCCTGAGGTCGCGGGTTCGATTCCCGCAGAAGTCAAACATTTGTGTGTATGAAAATGGATGTTTGTGTTGGTCTGGGTGTTTCTATGTATAATATATATAAATTTACAAAAAATAAAAAATGTACATATATATGTATGTTTATCCATTGTCTAGAACCCATAGTACAAGCTCTGCTTAGTTTGGGCTAGATGGTGTTGTGTGTATATGGTAGAATATTACATTATTATTATTCCCCGGTTATGCAAATTGATCATTAGCTGCAGTGATTTAATTAACATTCATTCTGATTCACTTAACAATATCACAATGCTTTGTAGTTTTATGATTTATTTATGTCTTTATTATCATTATAACAACTGGGTTGTTTGTTACTTATTTTCACCTTTTTAATTATAAACATGTATAAACTGTTGTTTTTAGTGTACGATACGAGACTCCCGAAATGTTATGTAATTTTAATTATTATAAGTGTAGACAGTTGTTGATGAGCTGATAAAATACACAAAATAACTTTCTGAACGGTAGCTGTTGACTGCCATCGGCCAGACACAATAAGTTTTTATTATGTCTGGCATCCCAGCAATAGACAGATTAAATCCTAATCCTAATCCTAATATTATAAATGTGAATGTGAGTTTGTTTGTTTGTTTTTTACGCTTTCATGCCTTAACAATTCAACCGATCATCATGCAATTTTGTATACACATTGTCATGGGTGCAACAAAGGACATAGACATATCTTTCATCTAGAAAACAGCATTGTTAATTATCTAACCTATACTACATTTATGCGAGTGAAGCCGAGGGCAAAATCTAATATATTATATTTTAATGAATTAGACCACAGCCATAATAAAACAAAAAGTAAATAAAGTGCGCAATAAAACTATTTACTCATTAGAAACTACATCGTGATTAGGCGATTCTTTAACCTAAATATTGAGGCGAGCTAAGACTACTAATGGAGATACACATTAGGCAGATTGGAATAATAACCGCAAATCTCAGTTCGCCACGAGGAGGCCATTATATTACATGGATGTATCTTGACTACTTCCCGACTTCGTTATGTTTTTTTTTTAAGTCCCACGTAATAGCGGGTGAGTCTATTGCTACCTACCAGGCACTTTTAAATACACCGTGCTGCTTCTCAGAATAGGGAAGTTGACTTATAGGTATTTTTTAATTATTTAAAGCCAATAATTAATTTTTTTTTTACATGGTGGAATGCTTTGACGCTTTTCGGGCTCACCGGGGGAAAGATACCCCGGTAATACCGACTAAACCTATCACGGTGTTTCTCGACATAACCGCGGCGGGGCCGTGGGAACCGCTTTCACATGCAATCGCGACCCCGACGAGGTTTCAGCCCGCCGTGTGAAACGGTAGGCCACTACATGAGACACTTCCTCTACTGTCCCTCTTGTGGGGGGAACAAAAACACGACTCAGAGGCGAGCGTGGGAACACGCACGTCGCCTCTCGGACCTGGTGCTGATCGGGTGGCGAGCAGGTCCACGCAGCCCACCACCCCCAGGTCAAACCTCAGGGTGGCTGGAGGTCATCCCGCGCTCTCCGGAACCCGGTTAACACTACTTATAACATGGTTAACAGTAACTATAATATGTATGTATTTACAAAAAGAAGAAGTATATATGTATGTTTATCCATTGTCTAGTACCCATAGTACAAGCTCTACTTAGTTTGGGCTGGATGGTGTTATGTGTATGTGATAGAATATTATAAAAAATATTATTTATTTATTGTATAAAAAATTATTATTATTATTTCATCCAGAAAAAGTACTGTTTACGAGTGATTGAAATTTATTCTCATAATCTAATTAACATGAACGAAGCAGCGGGCAAAATCTAGCTTACTATATGTTTGAGACATAGCTTAGAGCGTGAAATATTAAATTAAACTATGTTTAATACCTACTAACATATTTTAAGAAACGGCTTTAAGAAAGCCTGCTAAACTCGTTGTAGCCTTTTGACACGACTTACACATCACGTCATAGTATGTCTCCTAGCCTATAACATTTGACTCTCAATTGACATTTACCTGACCTTTAGCGACTGCTGTCAATAGTCACAAGTTTACATAAAAGCTGTTCTACCGATTTCACCTTTTCCTAGATATCTGTATAGAGTTTGTTGCTTGATGGAACGCAAATTAATACTATTTAATTTGCGTTCCATCGCGTTCCTGCAAATGCTTTATGAAAAGAAAGGATAGATTTATGCCTGAATTAGGCCGAGCTGAATATAAAATATAATATGCTAGTATGATATGGTGGCGCAGCGGTAGTCAATGTAAAGTCGCGGGTTAGATTGGTGAACCGGACAAAGTGTTTATGGGTTTTCCTGTCAAAAATTTTTCTGTACATAGTCCGACACTTTGAGTATATTATATTCAAAGTCAAAATAAAAATCTTTAATTTCATTTAGGTCACAAAGAAACACTTATGAACGTCAAAATACATAGGTAAAGTGTTTACCAAGTTACTGAAGCAAAATTTAGGCTAGTCTAGCCTGCACTGTTATGATTATCTGTGTGTATATATGTGCATATTATGGTTGTCAGTGTGTATATTTTGCCATAATTTTTAGGTCCTATATATGTATGCAACCTGATCACACACTGCTGGAAATACTTTCAGACTGTTCTAGACACAGGAAAACCTAGCAGGTGTATCTTTAATTAATGTAATTAATTGGTTGCTATTAAACGTTGTTATTAAACTAAAATAAATTAAGCCATTGCACCATCGTTCCAGTCAATCCATTTCTTATCGACTGAGAGTTAAAATATCCAAATCAGCATAACATTATCATATCTTTTACCAAAGTAAAAGTATAAAAAAACTCTTAACGAAGTCATAACTTACGATCCATGTGAAAGAACCTTTTCGAATCCGAATTTACTACATTAAGCGGATTGCAAAGGTCGTCGACCCTATTATAAGTTCCAATCTAAACGCGGACCTTTTATTTTATTTTGGTGGCCTCCAAGCGCACTCACCTTGTGAAGTGGAAGACCTCAAGTTATCGCGGAATGTAGTTAGGGTACAGTGTAATATGGACCTTGGATCAGTGTAAGTTCTACCTCTGAAATAATAATTGATACTAGTCTGTACATTCTTTAAAGCTTGAGATAATATTAGTATAACCGTTTTATAAGCTACTAGGTTTACCGGCGTGAATATATATAGAAAAGAATATTAGGATAAAATATGTCTTTTATTCTCACTGTTTATCCCTGGGTTCCAAAGTACCGATGCCACATGGAGCCACCGTTGCAAGAGAGTTTCCCTAGCCGCCTGAGAAAACTATAAAGTTCTCTTATCAGGCGGCAATAAGGCGCGCTTGTAAAATTAGGTCATGCTAGTTCTCATGTAGTACTTTCACATACTCAATTAGACTTAGACTTAACTATCCAGTTTAGTCTCCGAAAATACACAGATAGAAAACCTTTAAAAGGATAACGCGCGAAAGAGCTGGCTTTGCGCCTCCGGAATCTTATATTATTTCGAGGTACAGAACTCTCACTAAGAAACCATAAGAGTACTGTTCTTTTGTAAAAAATCATGTTGATCCGTCTTTTTGTTGCTGCATGAAAGAAGGATAAAACATTTAACATTTCTTTGCATGTATTCAATTAGTAAGAATTGTATATTTAGGAATAATTTTAAACATATACAAAATAAATAATGTTCACTTTTATTTAAATAAATGACGATATCTCCACGCTCACACTTTAAAAATATTTATGTTTATTTTTATACAGAACTAGCTATGCCCGCGGTTTCACCCACATTTAGAGTTAATGCGCCACCCCCGTGGGTCGTAGCGTGATGTTATATAGCCTTCCTCGATAAATAGGCTATCCAAGACTTTAAGATTTTTCAATTCGAACCAGTAGTTCCTGAGATTAGCGCGTTCAACCAAACAAACAAACTCTTCAGCTTTATTATATTAGTATAGATAGCCTTGCGCCTTATTACGTGGAACCTAGACGTATAGCTAGCGAAATCTTGGTGTAATAAGGTCTGCCTATCTTTTTGGAGATAACATTCTGAGATTATGTATGTAATAATTATTCATGCTGCTTGAATTAAACATAGCATTGAATTATATTCATATATTCACAAACCTAATGTTATAAATTTGTATAATGTTTAGATTTATGCGATAGATGGCGTATCGCATTGCCGTAAGATACTTATAAAGATAAATATTATCACTTGAGGCAGGGCTATGAGAAATTTACAGATAAAGCGGCGGGAAGAATTGCCAAGAATCTATATCTAAGTTCGACGTCATGGAAATGTTTTAAATCTTTAAGTGTAGAGACTTGATGGCCAATTCTTGTAATATAAACTCTTTACAATACAATGTAATCTAGTGAGCGTCAAATGTGAACCAAAATGCAATTTATATTTACATTTGCCGTATATTTTAATTTTATGAGAATTTAATTTATAGTGACATGACACTAGATCAGAACTCTGTTTTAAACAAATTTTTGAGCATTGGCCTTTAGACCTGGAAGAAATGTTAGGTGCAACATTTGTAACGTCCCTCGTAATACAGGAATTGTTACTATTGCGGCAATAGTGTCTTTGTTTATACATAAAGTTATGCCTTAAAGGGGTGGGTAGATAACATAGATTTCCATTGGCTACGATCCTCGCATATATCTCTTTTGCTCTATCTAACTTCCCTCTTATTAACATCGTTTTTCAATATTATGAATCGGACGGAAGGCTTATAAGTTTAAGGGATTTTTTATACATATGATGATCGTTTTTTTTTTTACGTTTTTGAATGCATTGACTCATACCTCTCCGCGGTGCGACAGAGTGGTTATGTCGGGCTCACCGGGGGGAAAGATACCCCGGTAATACCAACTAAACCTACCACGGTGTTCCTTGACATAACCATAGACGGCGGGGCCGCGCGAATCGCTTTCACATTCAATCGCGACCCCGCCGAGGTTTCGGCCCGCCGTGTGAAACGGTAGGCCACTACATGAGGCACTTCCTCTACTGTCCCCATTGTGGGAGAACAAAAACACGACTCAAAGGCGCGCGTGGGAACACGCAGGCTGCCTCTCGGACCTGGTGCTGATCGGGTGGCGAGCATGCCCACGCAACCCACCACCCCCAGGTCAAACCTCAGAGTGGCTGGAGGTCATCTCGCGCCCTTCGGCGCCCGGTTCTGCGGTTGGGGAGAGGGTTTAAGCGCACCTTCTCCCACTCCGCTGCCTCCTTGATGGAAATTACTTCCTCACAAAAGGAGGCGACGGCGTTCCACGATCTCTCACTCCGGACCATAGACTGAACCACGGCCGGAAGTGAGAGGGCAATCAGTCACGCCGCGATCAGCTCACGGCGCTGCGATGGCCATACATACGATGATCCTAGATCATTTTCTCTATATACAAATCAAGGTTGAGTTGTTACAGATATTTAATTTTAAATGTGTGTGTAAATGAAATATCTGTAGAAATTAAATATTATCTGAACTATTTTACCCATTTGGCATGCGCTTATTACAAGATGTAATTATGAATCACAAAAGATGGTATTAAAATAAACGGAACCCACACACTAGTGATGGTTATCAAAACTATCACGTTTTTTTGTTATAATGAGTAAGAAATACAGCCATGATGAGATTTTAATGATAATTTCACGATTCGGTTTTATTTAACTGCTGTACCTAAATAGTTAATTAGAGTATAATGCAATCGC
Organism: Catocala fraxini; assembly: GCA_930367265.1. Taxonomy (NCBI): domain Eukaryota; kingdom Metazoa; phylum Arthropoda; class Insecta; order Lepidoptera; family Erebidae; genus Catocala; species Catocala fraxini. Next base: position 7,470,401 of record OV884026.1, on the reverse strand, counting down.
GATAGAATCTAGATTCCAGTCTGCAGCTTTATAATACTTTTATTGTTCGTTTCGATTCAACGAATTGATTAAATAAATAAATGTATTTCTTGCAAATAAAACTTTATGAACTGTTGCTGCATCAGAACTAGTTTAGTAGTTTTTGTGTATATTGTCTAAATTCACTAGCGATCCGCTCTGGCTTCGCACGAATAGTACGAAACCTTAACAAATTTTACACTTAAACCTTCCTCATGAATCACTTTGTCTATTGATGAAAACCGCATGCAAATCCGTTTAGTAGTTTTTGAGTTTATCGCAAACAGACAGAAGACAGACAGACATGGCAGGGCACTTTGTTTTATAATATGTAGGAATAGTAATATTAGGATAGTTTCATTAGCAGCATTTGACTGCTCGTGTGGTGCAGCGGTAGTAAATTCGATTGCTGTGCATGATGTCTTTCAATTCTTGTGTCAGGCGAAGTATGTTCGGGTTTTTGGCCAAGATAACACAAATGATGAAGATAACACAGATGACAATAGAGTACACAAATACGACAATAGACTAGAATAGTAGTAGTATAACAGCAGAACGGAGTTTAGAATTGTGACGAAGACGCCAATAGGCTCATTCTTTACGTAGAACCTAAAAGTAGGTAAGCGTAAAGCATTTATATGTACATATTACACCCAATTTCACCAATTTTAGTTTAGGGGAAGGCCTTCGGGGAAAGAAGCGTGAAAATATGTATACCTATACATGTATATCATTTTGCATGTATATTATAGTAATCGCTCAAAATAGTGTTCGCCGACCCTTGGGCAAATAATAAAACATGGGATAAAGTAAAGAAATGAGTGCCATTGGAGCGTTTGGAACATACCGGGCTAAATGTTTTCTGTTAAATGGTAGTACATAGCTAGTTGCACTCACTGATCGGTAAACGATTAGCGAGGTTAAGCAACGTTGGGTGCGGTCAGTCTATAGATGGGTGACCGCTAAGTGGTATTTCATCTAAGCGTCTCCGTGCTTCGGAGGGCACGTAAGAAGTCGGTCCCGGTCGTTGTCAAATACAGCAGTCGTTAAGCCATGTCAGAGGCCTACGGGCGGCTTGAACAACTCCTGACAACAGGTTGGCTACTAACCATACGAAAAGAAAGAAAGAATGATAGTACAGTCGGTCAAGAAAGTGCTCTACCAGTTTTGACAAAAGTTTCTGTGACATCTAAGTATTGCTAAGATTGATTATTCTAACTTGACACATGGTTGACGTAAATATAATAGGTACATGATAAAGAGAGCAATGGTCACTGTCATAATATTATTGCAAGAGGAAATCGACCTTGTTGTTTCATGACGTTCAAATTAACCTCAACCGTAGGGCGGTAGACCACATCTATAGCCGACTGTACTTCCAACACTACGGCGAGATCAATAAAGCAAGTAATTAATATAGGAAATCGAGATAAACCTAATATATTTTTCATTTCCAGCTCAAACCTAAACTAAGACTTAAAGAAGTCTAGATAGAAAATAATACTTGATTCACACAATAAAGAATAGGTAGCAGCCAATTTAATCTTTTGCAATCTGTAAGAGCAATCTATCAGTTGAGCCATCATTTAAGAGCTTGTTAACTAAATTACAAAGTGGTGAGCTTATTTATTTTAAGCTATTACTTACTTTGTGTTTCGTAAATGAGATTTCAATGGCTTTTGTACACGACGCGGATAAGTTGCTCATGTATCTGAATGACACTGACCAACAAGTTAGTCTAGACGGACAAATATACTTTCTTATTGGTAATATTAGCTAGCGTTTGCCGAACGTCAATGCCACGTAAATTGTATGAGTGCTTAACTAGACGAAATTACAATCTGTCAACTCAGTCACGATGTGGTTTCATGATATACACAGTAGGTCAATAAGAAAGTGCCTCGTTGAGATCTCTATTAGACTAGTTTATTTTTCAGGTTATAGGTTATGTAATGGTCGGCAAGTTGTCCCAGCAGCGCAAACGTGAAGATAAGCTTAACTGTCAATAAGGTAAGGTGGTTTGATTCCAAGATTGATAAAGGAATAAAAGAATTAGACTTTTTGGTTAGGTTATGTCGCAGTAATTGATGCTGCCTAGAATAAAAAAATCATAAGTTGTACTTCAATATTTCCTTTTTATAGTCTCTGAAGAAAAATGTCAGTCAGCTAATAATTTTCTCCATAGATTTTGATACTGTGTCAGGTGGACGCCAATTGGTTTATTCTTCTCTACGTGGGATATAAGCTTAGCTGGTGGAATGTTAAATATTATGTTACACCTCTCTCTAAGCGTCTATTACGAATTTTAAAACGGATATAAAAGTATAATATAGTTATGTTGACCTACATAAATAACAAGGTTATTATTATACACATTTCTATAATACATCGTATTATTTAGACTTTATTGATGTATTCAAGCAAATTATGGAGATCTGCTTTATGTAAAATCTGCATATGTAGGTATATGTCTCACAAGTGGGAGTAGGAAAATGGACAAAGACCACTTGACTCCCTGCTGAACGTGAAGTTGAAACGTAAACCTTACTATAAGCTAGCATCAAATCAAATCAAATCATTTATTTGCAAACTAAGTGTACATACATAAGGTCTTAAATATTTTATAATAGTTACTTAAAACTTGAGCAGCGATAGCTCAGTGGGGAGACCAACAGACTGCAATGCAGAGGGTCTGGGGTTCGAACCTACGTCGCGCACCTCTGACTTTCGGAAGTTATATGACTTTTCGAAATTATGTGCGTATTGATTGACAATTATCGCGTGCTCCGTGCCTCGGAGAGCACGTTAAGCCGTCGGTCCCGGCTGCCATGAACATCTATGGCAGTCGTTATTGGGAGAGTGTCGACACAAGAGATCCTACTGGGTCGAAGTGTCGCCGGTCTGCACTGACTGGCCCCCACATAAGATACATACATACTTAAAACTTAGCGAGCTTTTACAGCCATGGCAAATTAGAGGGCACTGCAAAATATTATTTATTTCAAGCTATTTTACATAAAACAGAAATCATACTAAACAAATCCATACAAAGTTATAAAGCATGTTTGTATTGTTGTAGTTCGCCATATTAGGTATTTTTATTCGTAGGCTTTTATTCTTTTACGTAGGTATCTAATTGTTTTTATAACAAACAGCTACTATCTAATTTTCCACTGCATTTTTCGAATAGAATTTGATTTTATGCTTTATTGTTAAATTTTGGGCGTGGTATCTACTGCGGTTAATGCCCTAGAGGCAGTCTCATGGTCGTCAACTTAATTTGCTTTAGCCATTTAGGAACTTGACCATTTTAACAGTCTCTGTACAAAGTTTGACCTGCACTTTATTAATGATAGTCCTTAAACTCAATGATATACATGTATACATACAATTTTTTTAAATTATCGGACACATGTGTCCATTAAACTCTACGAAGGTAAGTAATTGATTTGCGGATTAAGAAGTCATGCATATCCAAAAAGACACTTTTAATGTCTTTAATCACATCACACGTCTGTTGGAGTAACATTTACTACGGAAAAAATTGACAAAAATAATGCGCTGACAATACACGACGTCCTTTAAAACTCATTTTCATATAATATGTGAGCAAAACTAGAGGTTACAGCTAGTTTATCGAGTAATTTGTAATTTCCATTCTGATCTGGTTACCTTTTGACGTGGTAAACAATCACTTAGCGCCTTAAATGGTAAATTAAAATATATATTAATTATAGATCCGTACATTTCAACTTTGCTTATTGGAATTCCATTTACAACGGAAGGGCTCTTGGTAACACAATATATTGAACTTCGTTAACCAGTTTTACGGCAATATTTGTTCGTTTTTTGGATTGTATCGAACGTTCGTTTACATATTTGGCAATCACCACAAACTGGAATGTTCAGACAATTGCTTTTTCAATGACCTTTGAATATTATGTTATTGTGTACTTTTGTTGAGAAGTGCACATTATAGGCAACTGAAAAATAGAACAGGTTATATGTTATTAGGTAAAATATTTACATAATATTCTAGCTTAGTATATTTATTATTATTATTTTCTATGAGTAATCAAAATAAGCAAACAGCCAGATATTGGCGAATTTTCCATGACGTCGACGTTCATGCTTTTGTCTGTCCCATGTCATGTCCCATACCTTTAATAGGTATGGGACAGACAAAAGCAGTCGTTCTGGTTCTTCTGCAGTTCTTCTGGGTAAATACCAGAAGATATAGGCATGTTAAATGTGTTGTAGATGTCGCGGGCTTCAAGCCGTAGATGCGTATCTGCATAATAAGGGTTTCGCAGATACGCTTATATGGCTTGACGCCCGCGATGTACAGGTCGGGTAATCCTTTCTGACATCGGCTGACGACGGGAAAGAAGATGCCTGTCAGGAGAAATTTCTAGTTGCTGCTACAATGAATTCTCTAACATAAAATTTAATAACCATGTACTCCACCTGTAAATCGATCCTGGCATCTCATAATCTCACAAAATTGGCTGCACGGAGTAGTAGTGGTTTAAGTGGTTACCTTGCCGCTGCCACTGCGCCGAGTGTTGTGGGTTCGAATCTCACGCGAGATATAAATTTGTGTAATCCACAAATGGTTGTTCCGAGTCTGGGTGTTCTTTGTTTGAATGTTTTTACAAATATTACACACAGAATTACAACGAGTGCGGGAATTACCTGTTTTGAAAACATCGTTCGCAACCATAAGCGCAATATTGTATTACGGGAGTAATGAGGCAGTATAACTATGTAATCTAGTAACGATTAATAGATATTACTATCATTACGCTCACGCGCAATCGACAGATTAGCTGCATTTTTACTCCGCCAGAAAGGTCTATTGCCTTACGATCTGAGGAGGATTACGATATCTCTCAGTGTTCTATTGTATTTTCAGCAATGTATCATCACGGCTTGTCAGTATTAGTAGCAATGTACAATCACGGTATATATGTTTGGCAAACTAATTATGAAAGTTCGTATGCAGAGCTATAATTTAGTGAAAGGAAGTTGAAGATGTTAAACAACGCAGTGTTGATCGATGTGTAATGTTTCAAAATGCACTCTTGAACTATGATTATTATTGATTATGTTATTTTGAGTTAGTGCTGTGATATTGCCTGCTGCACAACATAGCGGCTTTAAATTTAAAATCGTTGAATCTTTGAGTGTAAAAAAATAGTTTGTTTTGTAAGCTATATTATATAGCTTATAATCGTTAGGTTTAGTCATATTTTAAGAATGTATAGTTCACCATATGACGGAAGTAAACTATAGAATTTGAATTTTATAATAAATATCGTTTTACATACAAAATAACAATTTAGAGATTTGCATAAGAACTTACAATAGAAAGGTTTTGGGTGTAATTTCCAGGTTGGGTTCAAAGTTGTTGGTTTTCTACTAGGATATTTTCAGTACAGCGCAACGTCTGAAAATATACATAATAGACGACTACAGAATCACCTCCTTTTACGTGGGACATGTAACACAGCAGTGGACGTGAATGTAGTACACGTCTAACATCTATAAGCATGAGTCAGTGCATTATGACTATAGTTAAGTTCGTCTTTGTTTATTGGTAAAAATATGATCTAACTTAGTTTAGTGATTGAACTGTAAAAACGCGAAAAAGAGAATGTCTGTTTTTAAATTCTTAATATGTATAAGGATAGACATTAAAGTAGCAATCTAAGTTTCTTTACCAAAGTGATATCTTACAGTAGGCCTAGTATAAAAATCCAATAAAACTTCTTGAGGGTCAAACTTTCTAATTATGAAAGAGAATTTAGAAATCAGTGCAATGGTTATTGGCTGTTAAAATTTTGACACGAGCCAAGTAATACAAAGTAAGCAATTGAGGCTAATTAATGCGTTCTAAAAACATTTCGCACTTGGCAACTGTTCGGCATGTTTGCTTATCGTAGCAGTTATAAATCAGATTAGGTACGTACTTATATGGACATCTAGACCAAAATGTGTTTGTCGATTCAAAAGTTAAATTTAGACTATTCTTGTGTTATAAAATTGACTTTTTTGTACTGTACCGAATCGAATAAGGCAAGTAGTTTATATGACTGCTTCGCTATGCCATCATTATATGGGGATATTGGGTGAAAATACATATTTACAGAGCTCAATCAAATAATTCGTGCAGTGTGTGGAGGTCTTTTACAAATCTGTAAACTTCTGTTTAAGTTATATGATATCTTAACTTTGCATGAGTTTTTAGATCTATTCTTAGGTCGGGCCAACAAAAAATGTTGGTATTAAGGAATTCTTGATATAGCAAGCTGTAGTCAGTAAGTTAGTGGTGTTAAATATCCCCGAGTCTTGCAAAGCTGTTGGTAAAACCGATTTGACTGCGGTCGGGACAATTGCTGTTCCATTGAACTAGGAGAGTCAAGGAGTATAGAATGCTCTTGTGTTTGTATAGACTCGTATGTAATAAACCAAATACTAAGTAGATTAATTTGCTGTCTATGAGGACTATGTACGACACCTTAGTGCTTCTACTTATTTCCTCGTTCTGGATTTCAGCGTGTAGGTTGATGGGAATCACGGCTCCTATCGTTGTTGCCTGCACGCTTTAGTCATTCTTGACACTAATAAGTTTTTATTAGGTATTAAGTATATTATAACTTGTAAGTTGTCTGCAAATACTAAGAAAATACAAAAAATAGAAAGGAAACCTATTTCACGGCACTCATGTAGCCTTTTATAATATGTGCACTACAGATAAGTAGATACTAAGTTGAGTTACAACTTAGGCATGTATCAAAACGTATTTAAATATTTAGGTACCAAAATGTGATTAAAAAAATTGTATTTAAATCTATCTCTAGATGTTTTCAAATGCAAATTCAAAATAAATTTATTCAGATTAGGTTACAAGGTAACACTTATGAATGTCAAAGTTACACTAATTTTTTCTGCGAGTTTACTTTTACTGCCACGTTCAGCAAAGCAAGGATGTAAGGCTCATAAGAAGAACGGGCAAGAAACTCATGGTCACTCTTTTTAATCAGTGATAATAGATGAAATTGCAAACATCCATTCACATAACAAAATGAAATAAATACTTATACTATATGTATAAAATACTTATACGACAAGTGAAATTATTTGTCAATCAAATCAAATTTTAATTTGTCATCTATGTGATTTAAAGACGTTTAAATAAGAGCTGGATTAAGATATTGGGTGCTTATATAAAAAAGGAATAATATAGAGTCTTGTACAAGTGTTAGTTACCAAAATAGAAATGTAAAAAATTTCTGTACCACGCAAACTTATTAAAATTAGAACGTATTACACTAGAATTGGCATAGCTCACAAATATTGCGTCCTGTGTGGAAACTTCGATACATTGGCACTTGGGCTCCAATTAAAACATTACGCCATCTGTGCAACCAATAGTCAATTGGAGCTTGTATTAGCGTCCTATCTACATGATAGTAATACTATATTGTCTAATGTATAACATGTCGCAACGCATCCATGGCAGTCAACCAGTCATCGAACTTGTTGGCGCTGCGCCTATAAGGCTCGTTCTACATCTAATGAATAGTATTAGATTTAGATAATCTATAATAATCTCGGTACAACAGGTTTTTATTATTACATTAGCCATGTTTGTTTTCCCCGATGAGTACATTCTGGGCGTCTTCGCGAGTGTATAGAACCTTCTAGAAGTTTTAGGCAAACGTGCTCCATAGTCGACCACATCATCGCTAAACATTAGGTGAGATCGTGGCCGCTCATAGCCAGTTGCAATCACTGATCTGTAAACGATTAGCGAGGTTTAGCAACGTTGGGTACGGTCAGTCTATAGATGGGTGACCACTTAGTGGTATTTCATCTAAGCATCTCCGTGCTTCGGAGGGCACGTAAAAAGTCAGTCCCAGTTTTTGTCAAATTGACAGCAGTCGTTAAGTCATGTCAGAGGCCTACGGGCTTGAACAACTTTTGACAACAGGTTGGCCACTAACCACATGAAAAGAAAGAAGGTCAAACGCAAGTCAATACAGAATATTAAATATGAAGATTTATGTGGGTTACGTAAATATATCAAGATATTCGTTTGCTTGCTAAGAGGTTTAAATTGACTCGTTACTTCAGCTTACGTTTTTAAGAGAACAAATACGTATACTATACTAGTATAAAATTATTGTGAACTTGCATATCTTTAAGGAAACCTGTATGTGGTACAATGGCCCATGTATATTGTTATGAAGGTCTATAGTAAGATTTGATCAAAAGCAAATGATTTTACTACTTTATTTTCATGTCTTATTACGGGACGCTAGTAAAAGTGAGTCAGGCCCACACTCACGATACTCATGCAGTATAACAACACATCGCGACTCAATATTTTACGCGGGTGACACAAATTACATTTATACAGATGGCAGTTTGTACGTCGAAATTACTGTACGTGGTAACTATAGTACTGGTAGCTAGATACTATACATAAAGACCCATCTTTATGTTTTGCCTTCTTGTCATCTCTTTGTATTAGAGAACGAATGCAGTCTGGCAAATCTCACTCATTACTGAATGATTGTATTTACCAAATACGACAATATTATATCACATGTCTTACGTTTACGCGAATATTATCCATTGAAATTAACATATAAGGATTTTATCGCGTAGCAGAAGTAGTTTAATAGTTTCAAAATTCGGTATTTAATTTTTGTGTTTTTTTAAATAAACAACGCTATAAATGCCTTATAAAGTAGTTTGATTTCAACCAATAGGACCAGTAAAAAAACAAGTATTATATTTGTGAGTGCGCCTGTTTTCTTTGTTTAGATATTAAACAAGTCTTATCACTAAATAAATACTGTAGAAAAATATACGATACAGAAAACCACGTCCAATTATGTTATTTTTGTTAGATTAATGTGCATGAGCGCACAAATTAACAAATAAAAAGTCTGTTTATACAATTTGAATGTTATTATATGCAATATTCAATTATTGTAATTACAGAGAAATTTGTTTCGAAAGTAATTATTATTGAAAGCTTTTACTTTTAATGGAACATCCAATCACTAATAATTATGTGTTTATATGTAAAATCGTAATGACTTTCCGTCGTTCCACTAATAGCCATATACTTTATCAGACATACTGTCTCTTGGGTCCAATGATATAAGTTAGTACATAAAACGGACGTCAGAACCAGGATGATTGCCGCATCAGTCAATGTTTTATTGGGTTCTTTTCTCTTTATTAGGCAATTCTTATTTGCTTCATATAGTCGGGCCTATTTATCCTACGGACAGCAATTAGTTCACCTTGTTAGACTTTAGCATAGTAGGAAACATGTGTGTTTTACTAGGTCGATACGACGCGGCAAAGTTGCGTATATTTTCGCTGACACACATGGGTAAGTTAAGAAATTTCTGATTAAGTTACCTTTATACAGTAACGAAGAATTGCCCAATTTAATTCGAATTTGCTTTCTTCTATATCTTTATATTTTGTGAATATATTATGTTAACAACACATTGTTTATTTAACAAATTATTCCTAGTTTAACTAATGTTTGCCATATCCATAGAGTCATTGTCATTAAGAGATTATCCTGATCGTAAACTGTGAGTAGAATATGCGACCTCGGCTTCTCAAACTCTTAAAACTCATCTACGGCATTCTTATTTTTATTTGTTTATACTTAAATCCGGCTCTCATCATCATCATCATCATCTCAGCCGAAAGACGTCCACTGCTGGACATAGGCCTCCCCCAAGGTTTTCCACACAGACCGGTCTTGGGCCACCCGCATCCAACCGTTTCCCGCGACCCTTACCAGGTCGTCGGTCCACCTTGTGGGAGTCTACCCCTGCTGCGTGTTCCGGCTCTACTCAGTCGTTTTTGTCCCGTGTCGAAATCAAACTCACTTCAACTACTACGCCACTACGCCATCTGTGCAGTCATTTTTATGCCTGTCCAACTCCTTCTCCTCCTGTCCTATTATTGGTAGTAGGTAAGGTGCATCCGCTTGATACGGACATCGAGCGGGATTGTTTGTCTATTGCGTGCTGATAAAATATCTGTACGTGTGTGTCTCTGCGTGTGTGTTTTCTGTCAGGTCTAGTTAGCAAAATATGACACAAGGGACTTTTTATAATAAAACACGATATATTTAAAGACTATCTTATTTTATTTAGTTCTTTTTTTGCTGAAGCTGAAGATAGAGAGCTGAGCTTATTATTATTATTTATATACTCTCCGCAAATGAAACAAAAATTATTCGGATTAATCACACTAACACGTCTTGACGATGCCATATCAAATTATATTAGGAAAACTTAATATTGTTCTACTTATCAGCAAATTTAGTGGAAGCTACAAAGTGTAAGCAAGAGCTGATACAAAAAAAAATTTGGGTATACATGGGTATGGTATCAGTGACGTCGAATTAGTAAACATCATGTGATAGAAGTAATTCATCAGACAAAAGTTGCAATTTTGTTGTGCAGTGTATTAGCAGCCCTGTAGGTATATAAACTGTTCATGGCTCGGGCCTCTTCTTAGTGTGACAAAAGGTAGGTTATAGTTTATTACTCTTATTAACTTTGTCACGACAATCAACATGTATGAATACAGCCTTACCAATCGTGAATATGCACACGCAACGCCGGGTCCTCGCGTCTAGTTCACAATGCCTAGACCAGTTTGCGAGTATTTCGTTACCCAACTATAATTGTTCTTAAGTTGCTTAATATGATGTTATCATTCACTGTATCTATAGATAGCTGTAAGTGTGTTGTATACCTATAAATATTTGACATAATTAATGGTTTAAAATTGGATTAAACCTGATTAAAATTATTACACTGTGTCTTTTGGGCAGTGGTGTAAACGTAATACCGTTTGTAACTGTCGAATATAAAGTGCCGGGTTTGATTCCTCGAGCAACATGTTCTTAGGCTTTTCTCCCAGGAAATTCTTGGTAACAGCTTTATCATGCTACTGCCACTACGCTGCTGTGAATTCGATCCCACACGGAGTAAAATTTGTGTCTGCAAATAGTTCTTTCGATGTCATGCCTCCATCATTGGGAGACCACTATTTTCCAGATTTATAAAGTTATATTTATAAGGAATATGTCATGCCACCATCATTGGGAAGCCAGTATTTTCCAGATTTATAAAGTTATATTTATATGGAACATGTCATGCCACCATCATTGGGATGCCAGTATTTTCCAGATTTATAAAGTTATATTTATATGGAACATGTCATGCCACCATCATTGGGAAGCCACTATTTTCCAGATTTATTAAGTTATATTTATATGGAACATGTCATGCCACCATAATTGGGAAGTCACTATTGTTCAGATTTATAAAGTTATATTTATATGGAACATGTCATGCCACCATCATTGGGAAGCCACTATTTTCTCTTTTTAGGTACTTTTTTTTGGAAAGTCGCATATATACATAATTTTAAGAAGTTGCTTATCTATATATTAATAAGTGAAGCAAAAACTTTGTACCCCTTTTTACAAAAATTGCGCGTACGTAAGAGTATGAAATTTGGCACAGTAAAGTTTATATAGAGAACGAGTGGTGCATCCTAATATTTTTATAAAATATGCATTGGAAATACATTACATTAATGAAAAAACACTACACGCACACAACCATGTATTTGACACACGCGGTCGAATCACGTTCGTAGTATTTCGGCATGGTTCGGTTGATCTCGTACAATTATTCGTAACTATGGTTACATACCTTAAGTACCTATTGCAATTTCGCGGTATATATAATAACGAACAAATATAAAATTTAAATCGTTTATAGTCAAATTTCGACCACTTGGCGACTGCTAGTAATTAGTAAAATATCATATATGAGTCATCACCAAAAAGCAATTTGCATATAAATAAACTCGTTCTAGTTTAATCTCTGTGAGATCTCGATTTAGAGCTAATTAATAGTATTTTAGCCTTTATATGTATCAAAACCTGTCTAAATGTTGTTTAACGATTTAATAGATTTCTGTTCTAACCTTATTAATTATTTTTTAAGTATAGTACGAAAAACATTTTGTTGTAAATAGGTGGAATGCATGAAAGAAGAAAAATGAATCTACTAAATCACAAAAATGAAATAGATGGGTACGAGGCATGCCTTTTAAGTTTTGTCGCTTGAAGAAAAAACACAACTAGAACCTTATAGTACTTTTTATTGTTTTTCAAAGTATTCACCACGTAACTTAATACACTTTTCCATTCGCTCAAACCAGTTATTATAACATTTATTTAACTCTAAAGTGGGGGTGTTCAAAATGGCTGACTTGAAAGCGTCGACTGCTTCTTTACCGGACTGAAACCTTTGACCACGAAGACTTTTCTTAATTTTAGGAAATGTAAAGAAATCGTTAGGGCTTAGGTCAGGACTGTATGGAGGATGGTCAAGAATTTCTACTTTTTCCTGCTTCAAATACTTAATCGTTTGACGAGCGCTGTGTGAGCTTGCGTTGTCGTGGTGCAGGATGATGCGTCGTTTTGAGTTAGATTTTCGAAGTTCGGCGATGACTTGTAGTAAACAAACTGTGGTATACCACTCTGCATTAACCTTTCTACGATCTTCAAGTGCAATAGTTGCAACATGGCCGGTTTTTCCAACGAACGTGGCCACCATCTTCTTTGAAGTGCTTCGAGAACGAACAACTTTAGTCGGCTTTGGCTCGTCTTGAAAGACCCTGATTGTAGATTGTTGTTTGGAATCAGGATCGTAGGCGTAGATCCAAGATTCGTCACCACTGATGATGTCGTAGATGTGATTTGACTCTCCTCGGTTGAACCTTTGCAGAGTTTTCTTTCACCATCTGACGCGGGCCGCCTTATGATCGTCGGAAAGCAGATGCGGTATCCAACGGCAAACTAGCTTTCTCACACCAAGCGCTTCATGCAAGATCTTCTAAATGGTTGTCCCTGAGATGCCTAATAGAGCCTCTATTTCTCGATACGTCACATGACGATCTTCGAGAATTAGTTGTCTCACAGCAATGATGTTATCTTCAGTGAAGGCGGATTTTGGGCGTCCTTCGCGAGATTTGTCACTAACACTAGTATGTCCACGCTGGAATTCTAAATACTAGCGTTCGACAGTCCGCAGACATGGGGCTTCATCACTGAACACAGATGTTAGCTCTTCAAAACACTGAAGCCGTGTCAGGCCTCTTCTAAAGTTGCAGAAAATTATTGCACGAACATTTTCCTTAGAAAGATTCTTTTTCGTACGTAACCTGATAGATTCCAATCGACACTGTGACTAAACAATAGCATTAATCCTAATACTTTCAACTGTTTTGAGATTCAAAATTTAGACACATTCGAATATAGAACAGTTCCAAATTTAAAATTGAAGGGAAATATGGAAACGACAGAACTTAAAAGGCATGCCTAGTAGTTGATTGCAATCTTCTGTAAGTTAAAATATATAATTATACTTCTTCAGTCCAGCGACTCCCGGTTACATAGGAAACTATATAAATGTGCGATCATGTTGGTTGTAAAGTTGTTTTAAGATCCTCTATAAGGAGACTTGAAAAGCTCGTAAATGTTCATGGGCTTGACACAGAAAAACCAATGATTGATTTATTGGATTGAATAGTAACAATTTAAAGAATTGCACACATTATGATGTTGGCGTTTATTTTAAAGTTTTTCTCGAAGGCGCAGCGGTATTGGATTTTGAATAGTGTGCACAAGGACACGGTCTTAATTCCCGAGTTGTGCAAACTGATTTTAGATTTTTAAACTCTTAGCGGAAAGCAGTTGGATGCGGGTGGCCCATACCGGTCTGTGTGTAAACCTTAGGGGTGGCCTATGTCCAGCAGTGGACGTCTTTTGGCTGAGGTGATGATGATGATGAAACTCATAGGAGCACAGGGTCTTAGAAATTGCCCGAATTTCGAGAATAATAATAAAAATAATCCTCTTCACATTGGACCCATGTCTCCGTGTAACCCTCCCAAAGGGCCGGGTATTTTCCTAACGTATTAGGGAAATACCTGTGAAAGAGAAACAAATAATAATAATAATATTCTATCACATACACACAACAGAATGGGCTCGACCTATGTCACATAGGTCCTAAAACATGTTACATACCTGGCAAAAAATGTGGGTGAATAAACTTTTACCTATTTATTTAGGACTAGCGTGAATCTAGACAAAAATATCAAATCAAATTAAATCTAACATTCGTTTGTTAGGTTTTCTTTATATTGGGGTTGTATATAACCTTGACATGCTTAATACAAAGGACATTAAAATATTATTGCCTAGTTATATCAGATTTATTTTTAAAACTAGAGACATCGTAGTTTAAAAAGCTATTTATCGGAGCGATTTAATTCTAATGTATACGTATATTAAATGCCAAAGCCCCTTTTTATATACCTCTCTATAAAATTACTCTACTTCACCGCCTTTCGTAAGGTTTTGGTGGTAAAAATAATGTTACATTTTATCAAATCTGTTAGGAACACTAATAGATAGTAGTAAGATAGTTTTAGATCCCATTATTATATAACAGCGAGCCGATTGCCGTCTTTCGAACATTCAGTTTCATACTCTGTTCTGTTACTGAGAATTTCGTGTAAGAAAACCAAATAGCGCATTTTTTGGCAATTGAACCGAATTTATCATGCATAGCAGACGTTACGAGGCATCGAGCAAAGCAGATTCAATAATTTCTTACTGTATTCAGATTCAATAATTTCTTACTGTATTTAAAGTGCCCGATGATTTAAATAAAAATATTTTTTGAGACACGACGTGCGATTATAATACCGATGATATGATTTCAAGGCTTTACTTATTCTTAATTACAAACCAGCCAGTACCGATAAATCTGCCACCAGGATAAACTTAAAATTAACAAGCATATTGCATGCGAGAGCATATGACATTACATACTGCCTCCTTATCATGACCGAGCTATAAAAAACAAAAGGTTATTTATAATATTTAAACGTAGAACGCGTACCAATAAAGAATGCACCTATAAAATTTTATATTTTAATGGTATACAAGAATTATTAGCATACTATAAAGCCCTATTGGCACCTGATTAACAACCAAACGACATTTAATTCCATGGAATTGGCCGTGGCGTCGACATTTCCGAGGCTATCGTCTCAGAACCTCGACAATGCGACTGTATGCACACGTACATACATGAATAAGTAATGCTATAGGGCGACTATCGTGACTTTTCTTGGCAACTTAATAAGTACACTCACTGTAATGAGAGCGCATGCGCTAAATGCAGGTGCAACTATTATTACATGTAAGGATTTTCTCTATGTTAATGTTAATTTTATTACTTTACTAAGTGGTTAGGTTCGTCAGAGAGAGGCTCACATTTCCCATTTCCCTCAATCTTTTTCTATTTTTCTTTTATTTAATCTTGAATACCTTTTACCAGGATAGGCAACGGCCAAAGCTCTTGATTAAAACACCCTTCCTATATACAACAGTGGCACACAAGTACTTATATTGCCCACCTAATGATTAACTTCTATGTAGTCACAGATCTATTGTAATAACAACGGTATCACTCGCGTGTTAGCGGACCTGGGGTAAAGATAATAAAATATTGGATGAAAAGAAAGGAATGAAAATTGTGAGCGTATAGAGCTATCACTTACAGGATAAAAATGAGTTAATGTTAATAATCTTACGTCAACTTTCTATCCGTTCATCACTATATATATATTGATAACAAATTAATGGTTTAGTGTAATACCTATATCATATACTGTATTATAATTATTTTTTACTACAAAGTAACTTACTGTTAAATGCGGAGCTGTCAAAGTGGGCCAGGAACTTGCAACTTACAAAAGATAGTAGCTAAAAGTGATGTATTGTATTGGTAGCGGTGGATACGGTTTAAAAAGCTATTTCATTTATGCAGCATGAGCAATGCACGAATTAAAGGGGTCCATAATCAACCGTCACCTTATATCATCAGCCAAGCTGTAATCTTCAAAGCTTTAAAAAATATGTTTTGTTTACCACATACTGCTGTAAAGTAGTACTAGATTACACAAAAACCTTTCAAGAACATAGTACACACTTACATAGTAGATATTCCACTCAAACACATGAATCCAATTCATGCAATTTCGTCATGATTACCGCCAAGGAATGGATTTCCTTGTGGATCTTGATAAGTGCAATCGGCATATTTCCAAGTCACGATTAAAAGGCATTTTCTAGGCAAGCAAACTCCATCATAGAAACAATTGTTGATTATCATCAGGTGATATTGTAATCAAACGCAAGCACAACTTCACTAAACAACACATAGAAAATGTTAAACAATATCTACGAGTACATACAGGAACGCTTTATCGATCCATAATAATTCTATAGTCTCTAGTGTGTGTATTTATTAAATATTTTTTTATTAATTATAAATATATAATATAATAAATAATTTATTAATTCTTATGTATATTTACAAATAACATTTGATGATGAACTAAAGAAATACTTGTTATAATGCTAATATGACGAACATATATCGTAATTAAAAATAAAGTCAATATCATATTGTATCAATTTTGATAGAGCTTGCCGTATTAGAACATATGCTAAAGTTTCTAAACTTACAATATAATTATGCTACTTAAATAATAATAATAATAATAATAATAATAATAATAATATACTTTTATTTCAGACCACAAGTCCATTTAGTTAGTACAACACACAACTTAGAAAACTAATGTTAGTACTTACATCTACCAGAAAACAAAAATTATTTATTATACTCCACAGTGGCATGTAGGCGTACCCAATGCCCCAGTATGTGGCTGTCCCACCTGTCCGCTATAATGCTCAGGATGCTGTTGGGGCTGACGCGTACCCTGCGCATGATGGAGGCGCATCGCTTGCGCATGATGGCGTGAAAGCCATCTATGCCCGCTTCTGTGAACATGCCGGAAGCACTGCAGTAGCGCGGCAATCCCATCAACACCCTAAATGCATTATTGTATTGGACACGCAGAGCGTTGTATGCCCCCTGCGTGTAGTTGACCCATAGACTGCATGTATAGACCGACTGACAGTACGCCGTGAACAGCGTAGCCTTTACATCAGTCGAGCATTTTGCAAATCTACGAGCCAACATATTGCAGCGGACAGCCAACGCTCTGCGCTCACGCTCAATATCCCGGTTGTCTTTTAGGTCCTCGGAAACCCAGTGGCCCAGATACTTGAAAGAGGTGACCTGATTTAAGGTACTTCCGCAGAGTTTTAAATTGGATGCAATTGGGTAGGTTTTAGTGCCTGCCCTGAAAACCATTACCTCACTCTTCTTTACATTGTATCTAAGCCCATGGGCCTCCGCGTACCTTTCACATATCATGAGCAGACTCATCATTGAGTTAATCGATGGGCTCAGCAACACCATATCATCAGCATAACTAATATTATTGACGCATATTCCATCTACATAACAACCTTGATAAGTGTTGCTGAGCTCAACGATCAACCGGTTTATGTACAGACTGAAGAGGCGAGGGGAGGTCAGGCCGCCCTGTCTCACTCCGCACTCCAGCCTATACACATCCGATAACGAGCCTGCCCACCTCACACAATTGGTCTGGTTGTTGTACCAGTACCTTAGTAAAGATATAATTCCCCTATCCACTGAGGTGTCGTTCAGCAGTTTCTGCCATAGTAAGTCATACGACACCAGATCATATGCTTTGGAAAGGTCTAGGAAACAAGCGTTAACAGGCGTTTTCCTAGACGTATAATACTGGACACAGAGAAATGTAGTTGTAGGTTTTAAATAGGCAAATGCATATTGACTATAGAATTTTATTTGAGTACTTTGTTCACATCAAATGCTAATATAAATAACATAAGTCTTCTAAAGCTATAGAGTACTTATTATTACAAATATCAAAACTATTGATAATCGAATAGCACCGCAATATGTATAGCTATATTCAATAGGTACACCAAACACATTAATAGCATGGTAATTATTGACCGCGTATCTATTATCTTCATCAGTCACTGTCAATTTTTAACTTTCATTCACTTTCGTCGCAACCAATATTATCGTGCGTGGTGTATTAAGTTGCGCCCGCGCAGGCCACAATGGGCTTGCGACCGAGCGCAATACACACCAACCTTCGAAACGAAACGCACGTACCAACAGTTTAATAATAATTCTATTTTAAATACTACCTCAAATAAATTAAAAATGAAAAGTTTACTTTATCTCGTCGGCTTCGTAGCATTAGGTAAGTGCCTTAATTTTATTTATCTAATAAGATATAGCGTGAGATATTTTTAGCTTATCAAGGGTAGTGCTTATAAATTACTTAACCAGAGTGTACACTAAACTTACTGTTGGCCGTATTTAGGATAGTTGTTATTACATTTCTAGCCTATTTCATTCGCCTAAGTTTATATGAATTGTCATATATTTCTTTTATATTTTAAGTAGTGTTAACTTGCCTTGTTAAGAAAAATGATGAACGTTTCACCTAAATAATAAGATCTTTTATTCTTATAAAAACAATCTGTAGATACTTATTGGCATTTCACGATATAAACGTTAAAATTTGTCGCTCTACTTTAAGGCTTTTAAACACAAGTAAAACGGGCGCAGTACCTAGCCGTAGACTGTTACATTTTAGTTACAATTTCGCAAGCCGATCGAATGACTCAATTGGGACTGGAACTGGGTTGACAATAGCCCGTAATGAGCAAGTAACTTATCTTGCTCTTAGCATGACAGGGTTAGTTCTTGCATTCATTTCTGGAATGACGTCAAGCATGTCTTTGTAGCTGTCGCAATAGTGTGACAAAGTGGAGTTCCTTACTTGTGTTTTGTCGTTCTAGAATTTGCCAAGAAGTCGCAAATTGAGCTTTGTAATGTTATTGAATGTAATGTTCAAGTCCAAACAAAATAATAATAATGCAATGTATGCATTTTAGGATCTGATTGATATGCTTTTTAGGAGAAGTGTTTTAAAGCTTTTGTTAAATAAGACGAAGTGATTAATAGCCTTTTAAAAACCTGTGTATGCTTTTTTCAATAGCGTTACTAAAATAATCTTGATGAGTAATCACTGATTTTCAATTCCAATGACTGCAATGGTAATTTATTATTAATATGTTTTTAACAAAATCTCTTGTTACTACAGTATTGACCTCCAGATTTTAGTTAATTAGCTGCTCTCTAGTTTAAACATGCATTGATTCATGTTTGCCGTTTATTGCATGACAACAATTTCCGGAAATTCTCATCTAACATCCTTTATTCAACCTCTTTTATTACATGATCAGAAAAAAAGAACATATCTTGGTAATCAAGATACGCATAGCCACATGAAGTTAATTAGAATAATTGTTATTATTTAATACTTACGTATTGGTTTTTATACGATCGTTACATTACTAATTATTGTTTAAATACATAAAGTCGATGTTTGATCGATATATCGGGTGAATTGAAGTAGGGAGCGTTCTCCTTTCACCTAACAAATGTTCAGTGCTCCGGTAAATTTACTTAATGTGTGTTGCAAGGGCATGGAAACAGTGAATTTTCGAAACATAAGTCACGTTCTGGTATGCGTAACTTGCTCTATAGCAATTTGTGTTTGAAAGAAAATATAGTGCAACAAGTATTTACATATTTTGTAATAGTTACATGTGTCTGAACTTAGCAGAGCTTAATAACCTTGTATTGTAAAAAGAGTAAAGTTACCGAGTGCGTGTTATTGAGTATTGATAGAATAAGAGAGAAATATCTTACGATCTTACGTTGGACATAAAAATCACATATGAAATTAAAATACTTACAACATATCTTAGTAGAGATTAGTAAACATAATACCGGTCTCATCGTAACATATGTAAATAATGTGTGTAGTTTATTGCCAAGAATATTTAAATAAGACATTCTAGATGTTTCTAGAAAACTCAAAACAATACTGCAGTGACGTGTTCAACCCAGATTTTGGGTATGCGATAATATAGGTACTATACATATTATAAAAGCTCACTTACACGTGGGACACGACAAAATTAATGCATTAGTGACGATCAAAGTTAAGTTGAGCGTCACTCAATAAAACTTGACATGAAAGTATCTGTCAGATTAAATTAACTTATAATATATAGACATGTGGACCCTTGTTACTTTGTTTATTTCGATCTTATGAGGAATTAGAAAATGCATTATTTATCTCTCTCTCTCTCTCTCTCATATCTTCGTTATATTAGGCAAAGGTGTACCATCCTCATCTCGGTAGCAATCCTTAGTTTTAGATAATAATCATAATATTTTTGGATTCGTGGTTATATAAGCCTTGTAAAGCACCGGTTATTTGTCTAACGCAATAGGTAAATTCTCGTGAAAGAGAAACAAATAATAATTCTTTATTCTCAGGTACCTCACCTATAGATAGACTCTCTCCCGCTGTCTTCCTGGCTAGGTATCCCACATGGTGGTGGGGTCAGCCAACGTTATATATTATAGCTGTCAACTTTACTCTATCCTTGATCTCGTAGCTTGCACTATAGATTAACATACATCATCACTACATATTATAAAACAAAGTTCCACGTCGCGCGTGTTCGCTGTTCGCCATAAAATCAAAATCTACTGAACGGCTTTTCTTGCGGGTTTCACCAATAGATAGATTGATTCATAAGGAATGTTTCAGTGTCTAACTTGTTAAGGTTTTGTACTACCCGTACGTAGCCGTGGCCGGTCTAGTATAACATAGAATGGAGGGCGAGTTAAGCTGGCTTTCAAGAGTAGATATTTGCGATAGCATAACATAATTATACTTAGCTTATCCGGAAATTCAACGCTTGACCTTTAATTTGGCAGTAGCTTAAAAAAGACCAACAAGGCAATCTTCTTCGTTAATAAACTTTTTCAAGCTTCGATAATGTATTGTAGTCTATGTAAAGATATTCGTAAAAAGCGTAACAGTTATATAGCTTTATGGATATCAATATTCTTATACTTGAGTTTTCTATCAATCGAAAATAGTGAAGAGATTTTACCGTCCGCAATCGCCATTACAATTTTTTGCGTCCTAGAACTGTGTAAAAAATCCTCTCTCGATAGAAGCATTAAGTATTGCTTGGAGTAGCAGTCGATTTGAAAACTGTAATTTCTTAAATAAAATTTTTAGTAATGGCGCAATCTTAGCAAAATCGTACAACTAATTAGCAACTTAAAAAATATAATTATAAGCAATAGCTCTTTAATTATTGTTTAATTAGCACGTTTTATAAATACAACCTATACATGTCATGTCTAAGTTTTGTAACCTAGTAATTATATTTTAAAAGTAACGACCTGTCACCTAAGTTGTTACCTAAAATGTCTTACCTGAACTAGTTTCGTAACTTTTGAATTTGGCAATTGATATAGGCAATAAATTTATTTATTAGACGTCTTTCTACACACTAATTTAGAGCAACAGTACTTTGCGATGCTATTGTCTGGTTGTAAATATCTGTTTCAGTATTATTATGTTTATGTAGTAACATAGCTTGTAAATAAATTACTTGCTAATGCTTGGCTAGATCTCAATCTTTGGTGTTTTTAACTATTATTATCTTAGCAGTCAGACATCTACTTGTAAACATAGGCAAGTCCTGTAACCATACATGGCTTTTATTTAACGGCTTCTAGCTTTCAGCCACTATGGCTATATTGTATTTGCATAGTCATGTCAGAATTATTGTAAGTAGTCGCTCATATAAATGTGAACGAGACGAAAGGAACGTTGGTTTACTTCGCTTGATTGAGCCTCAATTGATATGCACCGTCGTTACTGCGTGACGAACTCCTCAAACAAACATTTAAACCAATCAGAAAGAAATACAACGATGCCAGTTCAGAGTATGATAAGGAAAAGAAAAGATGGGCGTTTAATAAGTTTTTGTATCGCTTACTCGTAGTTGGCTAGCTCGTTATATCCGTTTGCATTGGTTTTTCGTAACAATGTTTATAGAAAAACGTTACAATCGAAAGAGAAAAGACAATAGTCTTGACAGACGTAACATAACGTGATGTAGTGATGTACTATGCGGATGTTGTGTCAATAAGGTTATGATTGTTTAGCAATCATGATAGTGATGCGTGTAATTCGAATGATATATAAATATATATGTGCATAATGGGATATCTGCTTTGCATGGTCAACAACACGAGCGCATATTTTCGATCAATTTGATAGGAAATTCTCAGTACTAGCACGACGTCATAAAATATGCCTGGTAGACGCCAAAAGGCTGCTCCGTTTAACATGGTGCTTAAAACATGGCGAATTGTTTTATAGTTACTCAGATATATATAGAAGTGCACATACTATATGTATCTAGCATAGTTTGTGTTCAAAGTTTGGTCGTTTAATAATTTACAAGCAACAGCATGGAATGTAATATCAAAAGAAAAGCCAAAATATTGATATAATTTGTATCACGAGCACAACTTGACTGACTTTCTTCGAAGTTCATACAAAACGGTCATTTTATAAATAAAGACCTAATAGCATCATACTTTTATTTCCCTAAAGGCTAAAGCAGGTATGTTTTGGCGTTATGTTAAATCCTTACGTAATACTAACCGAGTTTACTGTCTCCTGGGTACTATTCTAGACTTCGTGCTGCTACTAGGAATTTCTTGGTTGCGCCACTGCACCAACGCGACGTGGCAGTAATAAAAAATAGTTTGCTAATATATTTGACACGAATTATGTCTCGGTGGCGCAGCAGTTATCGATGCGCATAAGTTCCGAGTGCGATTCCTGGGCTAGGTAAATTGTGTTTAAAGTTTTCTGTCAGACATCTAAAATGTAGCACGAAGTCTGAAAAGTACAGCTGGCGAAATGTGGGTGTAATACATCTCTCTCTGTCTATCCTTTCAGTAATATATGCGTGAGAGTGCTTTAGTCCGATATATGTGTGAGAGTGATTTAGTCAGATAGTGCCATGTGTGTAATCAAAAATCTAGCCAAAAATGTAAGGATTAAGGATATTATGTTTTACGTTTACGAGATTTTCCTAAAAGGAAACCAGTAGCAGTTTTCTCGGCCTAGGACATCACAATCAGCTGCAAAGCGATTTAAATTTAAAATACCACATGACCGACAGGCTCTAAAGTACATACATCACATCAATCAGCCCACTACTGAACATTGACTGTTTTAAATTGTATTTTAATTTAATACGATATCTACTATAATTGAATTAAAAACAGTAGTATATGCAATATATAAACGGTTTATTTATTCCGTGCTTTAAGCCGGTACGCTTGTTGTTTCACAAATTAGTTACACTTTGCTACAATTTCGTACTTTCTACTCTCTCGGCGATTATCAGGCGCTAATGACGCAATAAGTAGTTTCATTGCGAAATTCCAAGGCAGACTTATTCACTGTCACTTGAGTACATATTAAGATCATATTGACTATTGTGGGGGTCAACTTCTAAGAATATTGATAGGAAGTAATTGAATGTCGGTACAGTAATCTGGCGCAAGGTTAGGTCATTAAAATTCATATCTAATTTTGTCTTACGTAAATTTATAACTCTATAATTAAGGTACAGTAATGGTAATTATACAGTACGGATTTTTGGTCATTTAATTGTTATGACATTTGGTGGCTAAAATGTACCTAAGCTTTTTGTGTAATTTGATTTGAATATCCTTTTTAACTATAAATAATCATGGACATGTTCCGCATTAGATAAAATCTGTGTGTCATGCAGGTTTTATGGAACTTGAAACAAGTGGATAAATCAAAGATTTAAATTACAGTTTTTTTTCACCAGTCTTAGATCGCAGGAAAAAGTGTCTACACTAAAAACAGTTAGCATTACATTTACACTTTAGAGAAACATATTAGTTTTATTTTTAATATGAGTAAACGTTAAAGTAATATACTTTAAATTTTAATGTCATGTTAGCTTTGTGTGTCTGATAACAAGTTAACGATCTTCAAGTGACCATATTTAAATATAGGTACTATGGTTTTAAACTTTGAGAAATATTTAAGCAAAGCATTACAGTTTAATCACTAGTGTTGGCAAGACGCATGTTTATTTGTTTGTAACGTATGCATTCCAATACCATTCACCCAATTGCGATGAAAATTCGGTGAGTTATTATGCGCACGTCGTAAACGTGTCTGACAAAATACTGAAGTTTTGAAAGAGACTGCGCAACGCGTGTCGGTCGTTGGTTAGTATTTTATTAAAAGAACTAGCTACAATAATCAAGTACTGTATAGGTAGTACTGTGGTTTAAATCGTCACCCTGTTGTATAATTATTTTATGGAATTTGTTGCCGCCTGGGAAAATAATTGTATGATTCTTAACTAGGCGTTCGGTTATGCTTAGAGCCTATTTTTCTAATATTATCATATGAAAAATTATAAATACATTTATCTTTAAAGAGAACCTGGTCTACAAAAGCGCCCTTCTAAAGTAACCAAATATAAATATGCAAATAACTTCGAGCACTATCACACTATGGTAGTTTTCTCTTGCTACAAATTTCATCCAATAAACTCCTAGGATATTAGTAGATTTGATAGCGCTCTTTTTTGTGTCCGTCATATTAATAGCCGTTAAATTGAGTTAGTATTGATCTTTTTATATCTATAAAGGGAGTAGTCATTCAACCAAAGCTATACTTGCGGACAAAGGACATTTTTATGCGTTTATTCAGCTGATAGTTTAATTTGGTGAATGGGATAACAATGGTTCCTAACAAAGAAATATTGCGCAATGTTCCCAGATCCGTTATTGTGCTTTGTCTTATATATAAATTGTCTCAGACATTATGAATAGTTATTGAGAGATGCCTATTGTAAGATATGTCTTTATAATGACCAATAAGTGTCTGAAATATAAGGACCCAAAGTTCGCTGTTTGACGCTTATTTCATAGTCATGATGTTACCGATAAGCGAAGGTTTTATCCACCTCTCGTGGACATTGTATGATGAGTAATGCGAGCCTTCGATACTTACAGTGACTGTTGTGCAGTAACACACAATAGAGAATCTATTGCCCCCTTCTGGTAGCCACAGAATCTATTATCAAAGAGGGCATTCCCAAGTCCCTGCTGCTATTGATCGCAGTAGCAAAACATTTTTATTTGAAAGGAAACTCAAATATACTTTACTAGAACCGGACATGAAACTTTTGTTACATTTATATTGCCTAGGTAGTCGAAAGTTGCAGAAGTAAAAATTAAAAAGTGTAAGTACATCGGTTACAAAAACCTAGTCTATCAAATATTTAGTTTCATTGAAATTAAACTGCTATATACGGATTTTATCGCGTTGTTTATTTGACACTTTATTACAAAATTTTGAAAATTGTTACACTTCTACTACTATTAAACTTTACTAATTTATAAGCTAATTAAATTATTATTAAACTATTTAGATTTAATTTATTTTAAAGTAGTAGAAGTGTAACAATTTTCAAAATTTTGTAATAAAGTGTCAAATAAACAACGCGATAAAATACGGATTTTATCGCGTAAATATTGTCTTCTATTTACGCGAATATTATTCATTGAAATTAAACTGCTATATACGGATATAGCAGTTTAATTTCAATGAATAATATTCGCGTAAATAGAAGACAATATTTAGTTTCATTACACGTGCGTACACCTACTTGGCAAGTAGTTCAAAGACTTAGCAACCTTGACTAAGGCGTTAGATTACTTTCTCGTGTATTCAACTAGCTGTCAATTCGAAATATGCGAAGAGTTTTATGTATCTACTCGATAACTATAATAATATAATAATAATATTTATTTATTTCTTATTTAAGAAGACACAAGACATTACATGGTGAACCATAGTGGTAGTGCGTGTAACAATGCATAGTAAGCCACTGGCACCCGAACTAGGTAGAACCTGTATCTTAGGCACCAGACATCTAATAGATTCGATCTAGCTATGTGCGGTAGTTGATAAATGTCAATGGGTAACATTATTTAATATGTATTAAGCTTGTACGTAACGTGTGCTGCAATTCTTATTTTATAATATTTACTTGGTAGTGATTCCGATTTTTCATAATTCTGCTCACAAGAGCAGAATTATGAAAAATCGGAATCACTTTATAATAAAATTTATGTTCTGACTACAAAGTCAGAACATAAATTTTATTATAACTGACCTGTCTTGATTACAGATGAAAGATAAGATAATCATTCTCTTACTGTATCTGGTCTTAGTTCCGTCCAAGAAACATTATGAGAAGTTGAGTTCAAAAAGGCTTTTATTGCAGCTTATTTTTTAAATATTTTTTTGTGTTAATAAGTATATATACCCACGTCGCGCACCTCTGACTTTCGGAAGTTATATGACTTTTCGAAATGATGTGCGTATTGATTGACAATTATCGCCTGCTCCGTGCCTCGGAGAGCACGTTAAGCCGTCGGTCCCGGCTGCCATGAACATCTATCGTAGTCGTTATTGGGAGAGTGTCGACACAAAAGATCCCACTGGGTCGAAGTGTCGCCGGTCTGCATTGACTGGCCCCCACATAAGATAAGATAAGATAAGATAATAGGTATATAACTCCCCTTACGTACAACTTTATTAATAAAAAGTTATTTTCGTGTCTCAATCCGACGACGTTCTAGAAAGATCAAGAAATAATTACTATATTTGGTAAATTAAAATAATATAAATCATATATAGGAGTAAAATGAGTAAAAAGAGTAGAAGCTAGGTTACCTACCGTAGAGTGACAATAATATTTAAATGGGGTAAGCAGTATATTGAACAAAATGCTTATTTCTACAGATAGCATTAGCGTGACAAATTTTTTGTGTACTTATACCAAAACAACTCACCTTTGCATAACTGCACAAATGTTACGTAAAATCAAAGGCCATGCATCAAAGCTTTTAAGGTTTCTAGTTTTATATAATTGCCGATACGCCAGCTTTCTTCTTATGGAAAGTTCCACGATTGTAAACATTCTAGGAAAAGGCCTGAATTTAAAAAGCTACTGCGTAATATCCTTGGATACTCACTTTTACTTGTGAAACTCTGAGTTAATTGTATAACTTACATACTTATAAAAATATTTATTTCAGTTTCAGCACAAGAGTTTGACTGCCCTGAAAAGAGCGGCTTCTACCCGGATCCTTACCAGTGCGACCTCTACTACAAATGCAGCAAAGGTCAGTACAGAGGTTACCTATATAATGCGCCTGCGCATACCGCCAGTGACGTAAGCAAATGCAAGAGGTTCATTGCGTTATTGAAGATTCGTGTTCCGGGTTTCACTTAATGATCTTACATATGCAATAATAGGTTTTTGTTTTTTAAATAAGTTTAAACACAATGGAATACTTTTTGGATTTACGTGAGAATAGAAGTGCGTGAGATAGTTATTTTTTTTTGTTTAATATGTTATGCTGGTAGTAAAAGTAATGGTTGTTTAACTCTAAAAAGATAACAACGCTTATGATTACTTAATGCGGCAATTTGAACACACGATTGTGATGATGTATTTTCCGGTATGAGCGTTTATTGTAACTAATGTTTAACTCGTAAAAGTTAATTGCTGTGAACGCACACTTTTTTATTTTATATACATAAGTGTTAAAAGATGATTATAGAAAAGATAAAATATTTAATTATATAACAAGTGCTGGATAATATAAAAATAAACAGACTTATTTTAAATAACTAAAAATAGTCTAAAATTTAAAAAGTTAATTTCATATTGCATATAACTAAATAATTATTTTAATTCACTTCATATTAGATAAATTATTAGTGAACGAAACAACCGCTTCGCAGCAGGATGATAGATTTTGAAAATGGCAATCTTAGATAAGTTAAGAATTTATTCACGTTATTATAATAGAAACGCTATGCGAAGTCCTGCAATTCTGATAAATTACAAAATCTACTATAATATCTATTCAAGTCAGTACGCAGTGCAACCACAGCATAAGAAGTCCCTATTTATGTTGTGGTTGTACTGTATACTGACTCTCTACTCTTTCTTGATTCTCTCGTTCAGAACCTCTTTTCAATATAACTTATTTAAAAATTGACACACACTCACATAGTTTAGGCTTTCATCTACACACGTGTACCTATGCGCGTGTTGGTCTATTTTGGCTCCGGCTATCTGTAAATATGTAATCTGTGGCGTAACTAAAATTCTGAATGAGCGTGTCCCGCTTTGTCGCGTGCCAACTGTCAATTCAATTAGCGAATAGGCCTACGCCACATTTAATGTGACATTACTACACAAATTTCATGACAGCAGGCATTTTTTACCGACGTTCGGCACTCTCATTACTAGAGCAAGTAGAGTGTAAAAATACCCAATATTTCCTCATTAAATAGCGAAATGTTACGAAGGCGACTATAACTGGGTAATAAATTACTTATGTTACATGCTGTTGCCGAAAATGTGGCTGTCAGTTTAAAGTAAGATCTACATTCATAGATTTTAAGCTTTTGGTTCGTATAGGATTTGCTAGAGGGATATTGTATCGACATTTTGATTAGAAGAGCCTAATGATATCTAAAAATAATTGGTATGAATGAAGGTACCAGATTTGGATTTTCAAGACAAGAATCCATAATCCGTCGTTTTTAATAAAAGAATAAGAACTTAGTCGAATATTTGAATATTTATTTGTGGTATTGCAAAAATATTGCAATATTTAAATGTGGGAGATAAAAAGTTATGTAATAATATGTAATTTTAATACTACTGTTCTCAGAAACATTATTAACATTTCTACAATAATAAAATAATAGTTTCTTCAATTATTAACAATTAAGAGTCGAGAAGAAAGTCCCATCACATAAATATAATAGCTTCTATTTACGTAGGTATGTATCAGTGTAAGTCGAAATAATAGAAACTAAATAAATATTTCGTAAGAACTTTCAGCAGTAAAATCTATTAATATGGCATTGCCATTCAACGTGGCAATGCTGCCAGTCTTCTGGGCACACTACCAGTCGACTGTGATGCGGAGGAATTTTATGACGCCTATTAGAAGGTTTTAGTTTTTTTTATCTTTCCGTTTTATAATATTTTAGGTATAAGTTAGTTTTAAAGAATTGTGTTTATATGTACATAGTCAATAATTTACATCTTATTAGATTCATTATTTTCTAATAAAAAGCAGTTTATTATAATAAAATATATATAAAATCATTAATATGATATATACCTTTATATCGTAGATGCTATTAGGTCTGTAATTTAGAGATCGTATATAGCAGATTATAGTTCAGACTTTTCTATACTTTACTAGATTTTACTAAACTTTATATAATAATAACTTTTTTTTATTTCGGAGTATTGTCATACTCCGAAATAAAAAAAAAGTAAATCAATGAATAAATGTTAGTCATACAAATTCCTTAAAACTATGTTAGTAACAAATATAAACCTAGTTTAAAAATCTGCGCCCCCCTCCTGGTGCACTCGATCCATACATGTGTATACGGGTCCAGTAAGGTCGTAAGTAAGGTCCATATATGAGTATGGCTCGTAAAGTAAAGATAATTGTAATTTTATATTTTTTGATAATTGTTTAATTAATTACGTCGGCGCAAATGAGACTTATCTTTGTTATTTTAAGCTACGTGTAAATTCATTCCAAATTTTTTTTTGTTTGACGGTTCCACGAACAATATACTTACTCAATTTTAGAAATACATGATTTGTGATTTCTTTTTTATTTAATCAAACATAAGGTAGAATAATATGTTGATAAGTCTTTAGCTAGGCTAGCATAATAAAGTTTTGATTAAATACAGCTTTGAGGCTTCAACCGGTTTTTGAATGCTAGATAAAGGCAAAGGTAACTAGCTGCGTTTTCTAATTTATACAAAACATATACTCTCCGTTGCTACACTTTAAAACAATGAGCGTGTATCGCACATACACAGGGAATACTAAAAAAATTTCTATTATTCCACACTTCATGGCAAATAAAAATTCAAATTAAACACTTCGTACGTAAAAAAAGAAAGTATTTTGTAACGATATTTAACTGTCTTTCAAAACATATTTATTATTTACAGTTAGCTAAAAATAATATACAATTAATTGGGTAATTTATATTTCGACATTTCACATAATGTTTTTTTTGTTACCGGTTTTGCTTTTTTATTACTTGGTCTTATTATTATTTGTTATTAACAATTTCCGCGCTGAATACAGACTTATGAAAGGATTACATAATAAATTCGTAAAATAATATTATTTGTATTTTAGTGGGCTTTAAGTATGTTAATTCGTTTGTGCCGTAAATTATCCTTTTACTGGCATACAAATATGCACGTTTAACTTTGTTTCTGTTAGGCGCCACATGTCGTGTCAACGATAAATGAAACTAATATCATATCAGCCTGTTGTAATCGTCCTGTGGCTATTATCAACTTACAGCCCGATTAGTCACTACGTGCAACAGAATATTTTAAGAGAGCGAACCTACTATATGCGGATAATTGGACTAGAGGGTTTTAATTGGTGCTTTATGTTTAGGCACTAGAATAAAATAGTATTGTGCCGATGCTATGATCCGTAAGATTTTTGCATACATGTTAATTAATACTAGCGGTCGCCAAGTGCTTGAAATTCGACCTAAGTTTGCCTGTAAGATATTGCTGACAATATGTCATTAAATATTATATTGATGTATTTAACCATAGTTACGCGCTTCGACTGCGTGTGTCAAATGTATGGTTGTGTGCGTGTAGTGTTTTTTCATTAATATAATGTATTTCTAATGCATATTTTATATAAATATTAGGATTCGCCCCTTCTCCATATAAACTTTAAGTGTGCCAAATTTCATACTCTTTATCTATTAACTTATTGCAAGACAGTGATAGTGTACGATACCTCGACATGCACCTGGATCGACGCCTAACCTGGAAAGAGCATATAAAAAGAAAAAGAGATGAACTCAACATCCGTTACAAAAACCTTTATTGGCTATTGGGACGAAACTCAAAACTCTCTACAGATAACAAGCTCTTGATTTATAAAAGCATTTTGAAACCAAGTTGGATGTACGGAGTTCAGCCGTGGGGAAGTGCTAGCGATTCAAATCTTAACAAATTGCAACAACTTCAAAACATCATACTAAGAACCTTGTCAAACGTGCCATGGTTTGTTACTAATGCCGAAATACATGAAAACCTGCAAATAAGTACAATAAAAGAAGAAATTCGAAATTGTACTACAAGCTACAAAAAGAGGCTGGCAAAACACCCTAATGACCTAGCGGCCCAGTTAATGGAAATAAAACGTGTAACACGCCTAAGGCGGCGTGTTATCTTAGAACTCTATCAAATCCAGTAAAAATAAATACACAATGAGTAGCTGACTCCGCTGCTAGACACGCTCGACATGCTATAACTATGCACTCAACTGATTTGCTCATAGTCCAAGGCTAATCGTAGATAATAAAATGAAAAAAGAATGCAAAGCAATTTTCATAAAAGGTGTACAAAGTTTTTGCTTCACGTATTAATATATAGATTTAAACTTTGTGAAACATAACTAAATTTTGAAAAGTATGCTCGCTGCATAATGTTTTATTTCAGAGTTAAGTTCATATTCATAAGAGCTGAGCTTATTGTCAGTTTTTGTCACCTATAGCTAAGCGTTGACTATATCAATAGTATTTATGCGCGGTCTGATTTTGAATTGTATTTATACATTCGGTTTACGCGTGAAAGGTCATGATCATGTATGCGTATTGTTGTCATATGAAATTCGGAACTCATGCATGGTTTCGAAACGTTGATTTTTTAAATAGGTCATTTGGTTCATATGTGCTTGCTAAAGCACAGTATATGTATGTTTTGTCTCATATGGAATATCACATATATTCATAGAAAACTATAAAAATTTAGATCGATTTTAGTTCGCTATTTGAATATAGGTATGGTCCACGGCGATTCAGGAATTATTTCAAAAAAGAAGCAGATGTCTTTTTAAAGGCAAATAATTATACCCTTAATGTAAGCTTAGGTAGTGAAAATCTGAAATTCCATAAAAACAAAATTAAAAAACCTTCGTACTACTATAGACAAAGTATTTATTTTGTAATAATAAATAATATGACTGTCAATATAATAGAATAGTGTTGAATATTGATAGATTTTCTTGCAATACTAACAACTTTATAAAAATAGATAAAAGTCAACAATAACAAATCGAAATCAACCACCGTTAATATTAGAAAATGCTTGCAATACAATTAAGTAAGCACTATGACCTCAAAGTATACAAGTAATAGTTAGCCTTAATATCATTACATTACGGCCGCATTTTGCAATTCATATATATGCACATATGCACTTTTATTTCCATACAGAAGGCAAGTGAATGGAATTGAGGATTTTGTAATACATGTTTGTCTGTAGTATGCAAATAAGTGCATCTTTGGATTACTGGCCAGAGGGCCGTTGACCTCTGACACCGTATGTAAACGTGCATGTGTTATAGGTGAACGTCTTGTTACAATATAAGATCCACGCAGTAATTCTAAAATCTGAATGCGTTGGTGGCACAGTGGTAGTAAATGCGAGTGCTGTTATGAGATATTGGGTTTGATTCCCAGGTTAAACAAAGTCTAATTGGGGGTTTCCGTCAAAAAATTCTTAGTAGCTGAACGAAGTATATGATAAAAGGCTCAGCTCATAGTTGAAGAAACTATGGGCGAAGATAAATCTGAAGTATCGTGAGAAAGAAGCATGAAAGAGAATTTCTATATTTTGTATTTCTTTTAATTCATTATTAGCGATACATTAAGAGCACCTTGAACCGATGGGCATGTATGAGGAATGTGATGAAAGTGAATGAAGCAAGAGAAGTGTGTCAGGATCGTAGCAAATGGAAAGCCGTAGTCTCTGCCTACCCCTCTGGGAAACAGGCGTGAATCTATGTATGTATGTACACTGCCGGTCAAAAGTTTGAGACCACCTACATCAAAGTTGCAAATGGATGTAAAACTCAAAATAAAAAGCTAAACATGAAAGGATTTATTGTGATATTTATTAAGTATGGCAAATGCAATTAAATATAAATAAAAAATATTAAATATTTCGACAATTTAACTTAAAATATATGTTGACAAGCTAAACAGCTTTTTCATCAAAAAACCCTCCCTTGCATTGAATCACTTTGTTGACAAGTCTTGGCATGCGGGCAATCAATTTGTCGATTGTTTCTTGTGAAATATTGTTCCAGCTTTCTTGCAATGCTCTCCACAAATCTTCTTGTGAGCTGGGACAACAACTGCGCACGTTTCTGTCCAGCTCTTCCCACAATAGTTCTATAGGGTTAAGGTCGGGGCTCTGAGCGGGCCACACCATGTTTTTTAACACCCCTTCTGCTTCTTTTGTATCTAAATAACCCCGGCATAATTTGGAGCTGTGTTTAGGGTCGTTGTCTTGTTGGAAAATAAAGCCATCTCCAACTAGCCGAAGTCCCGATGGTACAGCATTACACTCCAATATTGCTTTGTACTGCTCCTTTTTCATAATTCCTTCGACTCGTACCAAATCTCCAGTTCCACGGCTCGAGAAACAACCCCAAACCATAACGGAACCACCGCCATGCTTCACTGTGGGCAGGACACAGTCTGGCATCATCTTTTCCTCGGCACTCCGCCGAACAAAAACACGTCTTTTGCTCCCAAACACTTCAAATTTGGACTCATCTGTCCAAAGAACTCTTTTGAAGTCTTCTTCACTCCAGTCTCGATGGGTAAGGGCCCACTGCATTCTCTTCTTTTTGTTTTGTGGCCTTAAGAGAGGTTTTCGCACTGCTACGCGACCAAATAACTTAGCGTCTCTTAGTCTTCTTTTCACTGTGGTCAATGACACAGGTGTAGACCGGCATTTGTTCACTTCAGCGCGGATTTCTGGTGCTGTCAGGCGTCTATTCCGCTTGCTTGTTACCACGATGAACTTATCCTCGCTAGAAGTGGTAGCTCTCGGCCTTCCCGACCGCGAACGATCTTGATTATTGCCAGTCTCCTTGTATCGGGTTATTGTGTTATGGACACAAGTCTTCGACAACTTGAGCTGAGTAGCAATCGCACGTTCAGATTTGCTTTCGTTGTGTAAAGCAATGATGACAGCACGAGTTTCACCGCTAATTTGGCGTACTTTTCCCATAATGAGATGTCTTCACTGTAAGAACGACGAGCTCGGACTAACCAAGATTAAGAAATATTTACTCCATGGAAACTCAGGTGTTCACAGTGTTTTAGGAAGTTAAAATTTCCTAAAATTCTGTTAACACAAAACAAAGCCCAAATAATGAATAATAGTCAGGTAACAATAATATTACAATGACTTTAGCGCGCGGTCCGCACGCGGCGCCCATTGATGTTTCTAGACAAAAGACCTTTGTACGATGATTACATAAAAATAAATAGAAATAATGACTTCGAAAAATAGTTAAATATCCATTGTATATGCAGGTGTTCAAATTAATTGTTTATCATATGTATTTTTAACAAATTTTATTGTGGAACAATATTTTAACTTGTGGTCTCAAACTTTTGGCCGGTAGGGTACATTAAGATATTTCACTCCGATAACTTATATTATTTATTTATCACTGTTATTATTCAAATAAAATAAATATATGTTTTACGCCTTTTCTTGATTTCTCAGGTAAATCAGAAGCAAGGCTGTGTCCTGACGGACTGGTCTTCTCCGAAGAGAACTCCAGCAAGGAGCGTTGCGACATTCCCTCCAATGTTGACTGTGGCGACAGAAAGGAACTGCGTAAGTTTAACATCACCTTTATTGTTAACCTAACATTTGCTATAATGCCAGACATAATTGAAAACCAGTTATATCAGGCCGCCAGTGGGCTGCTCGTGCAAGGGGTTAAAATACAAAATGATGCCAAGATATTTTAAACTCGATTGTATTTCGATTTCAGAAATTCTTAGCAGCTAAAGAGGTGCTCCGCTATCTCAATCCCATCACTTTGTTCGAGTTCGTTAAACTTTGCAATCGCCACAAAATACTACCGGACTTCAACTTCGATAATTACCGTTTAATTATTTGTTATCACACAAAGTTTTCTCCAGTGGTCATGCCTAGAACACGCCCTTCAGGTAGTGAACCAACCATTTCCGCAAGGCGCGGAACATGCAATCAAGTTTATAATCATAGGAATTTTGCTAACGGAATATGTCTATGTCTCACAGATTGATTAATTACTACCTATTGAAAACTGATATTTCGTGGTACTTCTAACATAAATTGATCAACTCTTAACAGAATATTGCCATGCATTCCTGTCTTAATTGAAAATGAAACTGATCGAAACTCTTACCCAGTTTGAATACCAAGTCCAAATTTACGCTACACTGATAGCCCAGTGGTTTAAATCGTCACCTTGCCAGTGCCACTGCGCCGAGTGTGGGCTTAATCTCACACGGGACAATATTTGTGTGACCTAGAAATAGTTATTACGTATTTGGGTGTTATTTGTGTCCGTTATTTAATGTTTTTTTGCCTACTGTCATCGTAGCGGTTATCTTTTTAAAAAAACAATAAATTGTTTTACAGAGGAGCCAAAACCTACGAAAGGCTGCCCAAGAATGAACGGTTACTTCAAGCACCCCGATCCACAGGTAAGATTGTGAAACAACCGGTACTATGTAAAAGCTAGCTAGCTACGTTTGTGCCATTCCCAGCAAATGGCAGTGAACGCAGTGACATTAAATATAGTTGCATCTTGATCGCGTACATCATGTTATTCATGTCGAAAATGCAGTAATTTACTCACGAGTAATGTCAAGTGAGGCAAGAGGGACGGTATTTTTGTTAGAGTATTGAGAAGCCAAGTACTTATAATACGCTTATGGGTCAGGCATCGAAATATACTTCGAAAAGTACACCTAAACTTAATATAAAGTCATGTCAGTATAAAATGACCTGACTTTTTTTCTAACTAAACTAAACTACAGATTCAGTAGAGTTGTGCTTAAAAAACAGTAGGTACTTGTAATATTGTGATATTTATAAGTAAATTTGGTCTGAGATTTCTCGCGATATTATCTAACCCATTTTCAAGTTTATAGTTAAATTAAATTAGCGGCGGCAAGCAAGTACGAAGATACAACTAGCAACAAAGCGGCATATAACAGTGTGAGATTGCGAGAATTGCCTGACATTAATTCTCGCGTTGCTCTCCTAGCAAGATTATCAAACCTCTTAGGGTCTGGTTACCTTTGTGTAGGAAGACCACAACGCATTGTTTCTGCACGGTACATAATCCTAGATTGCTTAGACAGCATATTTAAGAGGTCAAAAAGTGTGTTTATAAAGCGTCAAACGTGTGAAAATAATTTTTATTATATATTAGTTTTGTGAGTTGAACTTAGTAGTGGTACTGGTAACAGTTATCGCACTATTTTCTCGTTGATCAAAATTAAAATACCTAACTTTGATCTTCTTTACTAGCAATATTAACATTTTATTTCCTCTGGTTCTGCTGTGTAATTTGGTTTACAGAAATATATTTTATTGAGTGTATGTATGTTGTAGGCATGCGACAAGTTCTACTACTGCTCCGATGGTATACCCAACGAGTTGCCCTGCCCACCCGGCCTCTACTTCGACGAGGAGTCCTCCAACTGCGACTGGAAGGAAGTCGTCAACAGGCAGTGTGATCATGTGACTAAGGGTAAGATGATTATAGCGTACATATTACTCACCACCTGGTACCTAAAATTTTGTTATTAATCATTTTGAAGAGTGGTAGATCGCGAGTCTCTACTATTAAAAAGGACGGTAACGGAATGGTTTCAGCAGACATACCGGTTTGTACGAGAAATAGTATCAAGTCACAGAAAATTTACGTAAATTGCACTAATAGTACTGTTTTCCCAGATTCAAGCCATCTATAGATAGAGACATACATATATTATATACGCAACTTGAACCTTGGAAGATAGGTAGAGACCAAATTTTACAAAAATCGTTTCAGCCGTCTACCTGTAAAAGCATAACGAACAAACATTGACACTTTATACATTTATTTACCGTAATTAGGTTTCGTGTTGTGTATAAGTAGTTACATTGAGCCTGATAAAATACTGTCTATTGAAAAACAAAATATATCTATTTATATCAAACAATTATTTCCAGATGTTCTTGACGACGGTTTCACCTGCCCCGACGGTGAGGTCACCGGTCCCAATGGTCGCGCCCTCCCCCACCCCACCTTCCCTCACCCCGAGGACTGCCAGAAATTCTACATCTGCCGCAACGGCGTGCAGCCGCAGAAGGGAAGCTGTCCCCTTGGCAAGGTCTACAATGAGGATACATTCATGTGTGACGAACCTGAAAAAGTACCCGGATGGTAAGTACCTTACACCTCACACGTATACCTTTACACTTTCTCTTCACTAGGTATGTTTATGTTACCATTGCCATCTTCTAAGCACATAGCTTGACCCGGGCATAAAAGCCGTGGTCTCCAAATGGCAGTTAGCATAGACAGGAACTGAGGCACACACATACCAATATTGAAGTAAGCCAAGCTGTAGTTTAGCAGAACAGTAGAAAATATCTTACAAAGTTTTGTCTTGAATATACCAGAGGCGAACGTAAAATATAGTGGTAGTCATGCAGATCTATTAATCTATAAGGTAAACCAATGTTGTCAAGCCTTTAAACGCTCACGAGGATAATCATTGACATTTTATGTGTCTTGTTATAAAGTATAGATTGCCAGACTATTTTCATAAAATAACTGATACTTGTTTCTATCTCCGGCTTCACTCATGTAAATCGGTACAAATTTAACACATTCTCAATCCAATATTCAATCTGTGTGCCAAATTTCATCGAAGTTCTTCAATAGTTTAGCTACGATTAAGTAAGAAACATACCAAAATCTTCAACACATACGAAAATTTCACATTTATAATATTATATGCATAATACATCATTTATTTTTTGTATATTAACATGTAATGTTTTGTTTCAGTGAAAACTTCTACGAAGGCCAATCGCTAGAGAAGGGCAAGTCATCCAAGAAGGCGTAAAGTGTCATACTTATTAAGATGTTAGTTTTAAATTAATAAATATTGATAAGTCCAATACGTGTTTTATTTACTCCTACTATGTAAAATGAGATTGTAGTCAGTATCAGTATTTTCTTCTGTAAAAGACAACTCCCACACTAGGCATAATTCCTATGTTGCGGGGGACTTTATACATACATATATGCACATTGCACATATATATGTATATATGGGAGGATACAAGGAACATACAGACTTGGTGGACAACTATTTGGGGATCAAACAAATGTTTGTACCGTGTTGGGGTGGGGTATCATATCCATAACACTCTACGGCGGCAGTGGCAAAGCGACCACGTAAAGTGAGGGTGTTAAACTAAGAGTGAGGGTGGAATTATTTGGAAGATCTCTTCAGAATACCACAAACACACCGTGGTATAGATGGTAAAACAAATAATGACATAAAATCGAAAGTACCTCTGTCACAAATTGACAGCTAAACCGATGAACAGGTCTTAATAAAATTTGATGGAGAGACAGCATAAATTAATATTTGGAGGTCTTGATACATTGTTTTTTTAATAAGCACCTATGCGCTCTAGATGCCTTTTATAACAAAATTCAGATAAATTAAAAATATTATTAAGAACTCTAAACCTCAACCTGAATTTCCCCATGGGAATCTAAAATGTTTCGCTGTATATTTGTCTACAGTGATTTATTTAGACATGGCTGAGCTGTAAGACGGGGAATCAAACAATTAAACTGCTCTATGCTTATTCTAATTACATTGTTATAATGCATGCCATGGACAAGAGAGGGCTCTTCTCACACAGGTTTATTAACTTAATAGAAGAGCTCCTAAAACTTATTTACCACGTAATAAGTAGTTGAATTTAGATTTTTTAAAACTGTGTATCAGAAAATTAGAGATGGCATCGAATGAAAGGAGAGCAGACAAACAAGTAGAATGCAAAAATGTCAAGACACATGCATACAGAGAGTCTTGCCTATATCACTGGACAGGTAGGCAGAGGTATTACAACGACTTTTGATCAGCTTTCGTTTTAACTCTTGCGAAATAACAGACGAGCATATTGCCGTCCACCAAGGACAGTTATAGACATCGTGCAGCTACTTAAAATTTTACTACAGAAAGAAAATTTCAATAACTTACTGTCCGACCCGGGTATCCAAGATACCCGAGACTGAGAGCGGGACCTGACACCTCATTGTACATGAGGTCACGGGTCACATTTACAGCCGCTGCACCACCGAGGCAGTACTCTTTAAGATATCATTATTTATATTACATATTTAATTGTCAAACTAGCACCTTTCTCAAAAACAGCTGGAATACTTTTTAAACAAAATCTATTTCGGATCGGTGCCGATTTATATAATTCCAAATAAATATAATTTGTAGCTACCCAGCTTACATAGCCTGGATTGTATTTGTGCTGTTATACCAACGAAATGATATACTTGCACGTTAAATAAACTTATGAACACTACCGTGAATATATACTTGTTACTGAGATTTAGGCTATCATAATGTAAATTGTGTAATACTTAAATTTGCTTCCGTGACGTATTGTGGCAAATCTTTCATGTTGATATTCAATATTTACAGCACATTGTATGTAATCAACCAAGTTTAATAATAATATTATTACAAAAGAGTGATTAAGTCATCAATGGTCTCCCTCTCCCCCTCTTTCCCCCTTCCCGCTCCTTCTCCTTCCCACTTTTCTAAAGGGTCGGCAACGCGCAAGAGATGTCTCTGGTGTTGCAGGCGTCTATAGGCTACAGTCACCATTTACCATCAGGTGGGCCGTAAGCTTGTTTGCCAACTTAGTCGTATAAAAGAAAAATTATAGAAAGTTAAACGGACAGGGACCAGGGACATGCGAATTGCGATATACCCTTCTTAAACCTGCATGATTAATAATAGTAAATTAGTTGTAATATCAATCAAGCTCTGTATATTCTGCCGTTTAGGCATGCAAACATAAATATAAACTTTGGATTTTATCATGCATGTGTAGTTTAGTTGTTTTCATTAGACATATTGCTATTTTATACAAAAGGCGTATACAAAAGTCATTTAAAAAAATAAGATATACCTCTTACTACAATCATATTTTTATATTTGCCGCATGTATCATGTGGTCGTATAGTGCCATCAGGGAAAAGACGTGAAGCTGATTACATTTCAACTCATAATTACAGCCTGTAAGCCTAAGCTTTTTAGTTTCGGCAATGTAATAGGCGTTTCAGCGATATAACCGCTGCTGCATCGTATTTTAGAGGCTCTTTGCTTTTCGCTATTGCACAGAACCGAAAACCAATAAAATATTTATCAATAATACCTAAATGGATCTGGATCTTTAGAAACTAGGTTCGGATGTTCGGATGCCAAGACTAATAACAAAAATATTTCTACTGTATAGAAAAATTTATTATTACTTGTCATTTCGCTACAGTCGTTTGAGAAATGACAATACATTTTCTATTGTGTCTGTTATACAGCATAAAGTGTATCAAAGAGGCGCTGTTCTGAAGGCAGGTAAGCACAAAGGCTGGCAGTACAGCTGTCTGATCCCCACAATCCAAAGAGATATTGACATTCTAAGCTAAGATGAGAAGTCAAAATATTTGTGCTCATATTCTCTACCTTTAGTGGTAACTAAGGTAACACAAAATCTGATAGTTTTTGCTTTATAAAAAGACTACTACCGCACTAGGAATAAAGCCTGTGTCGCGGGGGACTTTACAATCATTCAAACAACAGACACAAATAACACTCAAACTCGGAACAACCATCTGTAGATCACATAGAGTTTTGTCCCGTGTGGAACCCACAGTACTCGGTGCAGTGGCAGTGGCGAGGCGACCGCTTAAACCACTGCGCTAACCGTGCAGTCAAATGCAGTGTTACCTTCAATGTAAAAGCAATAACTTTTCTGGCAGCAAAAAGGATATAGATCACTAGGCAGCTGTGTGCTGCGCAGCGCTAGTACCTACTTAATTACTTCTGCACATGCTAGTGTAGCAACACAACGAAAGGACGAAATAAATTTTAGATTGTATTTAGTGTTGTGTTAAAAAATTTCCTTGTTAGACCTCAGTGTCAGAATTAAAGGGTTTCGTTGTATTCAACCTCGTCAAACAAGATGCAATTAAAGTAAGCCGTTTCAAAATTAATTGACCAATCAAAACAAACGTAATATAATAACTGTGATCTGTAATACATAATACTAATTTTATTTAACTAGTAAAGGCTTCGATCGGCTTTAGGTCGTTACAGCCGGATTGCAAGCCAATTATAGATAGTAATTGTAGCAGATTGCGCAAGCGCAGTCGCTGGCGCATGATACATCGATGTAAGAACAATCGGACTTATTAAAATGGATATGCAATAGAAAATTAGCTTATTATAGGCTACTATGGCTTAGACGAGACAATATTTGTAAATTAAAACACTTCACAAACATTACATCAACAAAGAGCACCCAAGCTTTGAAAATTCACATGTGAATAACAAAACTTTATGTCTCGATTGCTTCATTCAATCAACAAAAAAAAATCATCAAATTCAAATTCATCTTTATAGTATTTAAATGTTGCTGTTTTGATATTATTATATTAATTACTAGTACATATTTGTTGTAAATTTACCGGATAATATATACCAGTCTATGTTGTAAATACTATTTCTCTAAAGCGACACTCACGCTTGCGCTATGGTGTGCAAAAGTAGAACTAATGTTGAATGACAGCACAGCACACCCTACGATTGCAAAGTTTGCAGAGCAAATTGTCACTATCAATCATAAAAGAGAATGTTTCTGACTACGCCGGTGGTCAAGAACGAACTGATTTATTATTTCTGAATTGTTAGTTTAATTTCTAGCCTTTCATTTAAATAACTATAGAACATTATAAGAAATAGGATTTGAAGAAGAGAAGAAGAGAGAAGCAACATCACCCCAAAACAAATCTCTTCATCTTCCCATTTAAACTATTGTGTCGTTTATAACTTTTTTGACGACCTCGATGGCGTAGTGGTTAGTGTAACCGACTGCCACGCCTGAGGTCGCGGAGTCGATTCCTGCACAAGTCAAACATTTGCATTTGCATGAACATGGATGTTTGTCTTGGTCTGGGTGTTTCTATGTATAATAAGTATGTATTTACAAAACAAAAGTATATATGCATGTTTATCCATTGTCTAGTACTCATAGTACAAGCTTTGCTTAGTTTGGGCTAGATGGTGTTGTGTGTATGTGGTAGAATATTATTATTATTATTATAAATCATATTTTATGATATGAGATATGAGTTTTATGAAGATTACACGTAGTTTACATTCAGAATTAGAGATGGCGCTAGTAATAAAAACAAAAAGCGTTTAATTTTTTAATAATCGAAACTTGAACGTCATTTAAGTATATGCCGTAAAAGTAAAAAGATGCACCATATTTATTTTTGATAGCCTAAAATTAGATTAGGTCCTAGTTAGGTCAGCCTAATTCCGTTAGATTCCATGAGGCTGTCAACCACAACCTGCCAGTAAATTATTCTCAACTCGGGTATCAAATCCCCAATTACATGTTTAATTAATCAAAAAGGAGAATTAGTAACTTATAAATCAACTTAATTGCACGAGTGACCTCGCTACAATGTATTAAATTTAAGAACACATTTTGTGATTTGATTATTATAAGCTATCTTTTTGGTCGAGTATCAAAATTGTAAATATTTACTGTCACTCGTGAGGAATTAAATTCCAGTTCGGTAAGGTGATAATTGGCTCAAAAAACATCTGGCTTTGCTGCAATTTTTAGTAGCAGAATAGTTGTATTGCGCATTGTCCTTATTTCTACATAGACCTTTGGAGTAATTACAGCCTTATATCTTGCTTTAATGTTAAAATCTTATAGCATATAACGTTAACCTATTGAGTGTAAGTGGTAGACTGGCGATCAGATACAATAGGTTTTCAATTATGTCTGGCATTCAAACAATTGATA
The DNA here is from genome assembly GCA_930367265.1 of Catocala fraxini. Classification (NCBI taxonomy): domain Eukaryota; kingdom Metazoa; phylum Arthropoda; class Insecta; order Lepidoptera; family Erebidae; genus Catocala; species Catocala fraxini. Next base: position 7,427,204 of record OV884026.1, on the reverse strand, counting down.
GGTTAAATTAATATACACAGATTTGCATTTATTTAAAAGTTTTCTATTACTTTATCAGTCATTCATCATGTGTGATAGAGAAATATTTTTTTTATTTACAAATAACATCCACAAGAGTGGATGTTTAATAGTTGTCGATTTGCAATCACGAAATATCGATTCCTACTATTGCACAGTCGAAAGGAATCCTGGAAAGTTAGGTTAGGTTTTGCAACTGAAAGTAAGAGAAATCGTTGAAAATTACAAAATCTTTATTTAATATAGTCTAATATTGCTAACGACAGAATTCCATATCATGAATAATAAAATATTTCAATGATCAATAAACTTAGTGGCCTCAGTTGTTTATCGAATTTTACGCTTATTTGACTTTGATGTTTATCGACTTTTCTCATTGACTGTACAGTCAACGACACAAATAGCTAAACATTAAATTCTAACCTTATTTTATGAAATAACTTTGATTATTATAACGTATTTATAAACTATCATTAAATTAACAATTCCTATTAAAAACATGAGAATGGTGGTTATTTTGAATTACAAACTTATGTCGCTGATTGTACCTACATATATTATAAAACATAAATTATCACAAAAACGCTTTTGTGAAAGGAGGTTGAGACCCCGGCAATGGGCAATAGGACCTTGGTTCTCACAATTACTTATTACGCTTAGATTATAAAATATTATGTAGCCAATTAATATGGTAATTAAAATTTAGTTTGAATTTTATAAGGCAAGACCTTTGATGTGACGTCATTATTATTCGTTGTTTAATAATTTTACTAAATAAATATAATAGAACCGGCACGGATCCGCCAGGATATTTTCCCCACGGATACGCTCCGCCGGCTCCTTCTGCGAGATGACCTCTTCGCAGAAGGATGCTATCGCTACCCACTTCCTCTGACTGTCGATCATGGCTCTGATTACGGCCGGCAGCGAGAGGTCCTCACCCACTACGTCTTAGAGTTCACGGCGCTGCACCATCCAAGCAGCCAAGCGGCCAAAGCAACCGAGCCTTGACAATACCTGCACTAGCTGGAAGGAAGAGGTCTCATGCTGCCGCGCTGCCCACCGCTCCAACACCGGCTGTAGGGCCCCAACGGTTCTGAAACCGGCCGAGGGTGCCTCCGGCCGCGCTTCCACCTTTCTACCATGCCCTGGTGGGCTCAATTTCACGCGCGCTCAATCACTGCCGGTACAACTATCTGTCTCCTCCCGCACCGCCTCACTCACTGCGAACACTTCGGCGAGCAATTCAACCGTGCGTTATCCACGTATTACCCTGACCGCTATGACTCTCTGCGGTCTTCGCAAGAGAGTCTTGCTTTGAGCGATCAGGGAATCCGCCCACACCGGCGCGCCGTAAAGCGCCATCGTACGGATAACCCCCGTGTAAAGTAGCCGGCAACCGACACGGGGCCCGCCCAAAACTCACACGAGATTCTGGGGCTGGATGTTCTACATATTCGTTATTTGAATATTTGATAAGTGTCAGAATTTATTACCAATGAGACAGTGATCTTTTGAAATAGAAATTTACTTATAACGTCGGTTTTGTCTGTCTGTCAAACTATCATCAAATAAATTGCAAAATCGGCAGCAACTACTGGAAGTAAAAACTAGCTTAACAGTATTGCTATATCATGACTAATGTATAATATAATTCAATGTCTATCAATGTCAATCAATTAGTTATTGCACAAAGAGTTCGTGTGTAGTTGTCATTCATTCTGCAAGGAGTATGTTTCGGTGTTTAAACACGACAGCGACGCGCGATTTTTTGTCGGCTATTCATAAGCTATATTGCATAACGTTGCTATTTATCTCGTATTGGCACAGAATACACATTAGTACTACGTAGTATTCGTGATGCGGATGGAGAAAGCGTATGGGTGTGTGCTTTGCTATTTTTAGTTATTAGTTCAATAGATCTAACATAGTCTCGCGGAATTATTGGACAGAATTTAGCTTTGGTAATAAGATAGAGCGAATTACTTCTCTATATTTTTGTTTAAAGGTTTAGGCATATATGTATGATACATATATATTGGTCGCAGTGTTTACTACGAGTACGTAAGGTGGCAAGACAATTATTTTTTAGACAGCACAATTCTGAGTAGCATACACGCACTACAGAATATTTATGATAATTCGATTAAGATTGATTCCTATTCGAATACTTTACCTGCTGATATACTTAAAAGAACACATTTTTGTTTGGAATCAGGTGAGCTCAACCCGTTGGCTGATTCATATATCTTCGAGGACATTATGCAAAATTCTCAGACATGCAGGTGTCCTCACTATGTTTGCCCTCACTGTTGAATCAAGCGGTCATTAACTACATATTGAATACTCACATAACGAAAAGCGCGTCAGCGGTACTTGCGTTGGGATCGAATTCGAGACCTCTGCGTGGCAGTCAAACAGTCTATACAAGGCTATGGCTGCCTTTTTTAGTTAACGTGTTCTGTTGTGCTATTCTCTGCCCAACACTACATGGTAGAAATATGAGCACACCTTAATGTTAATAGCTGTGTAATAGACTTTCGCTATATTATACATAGTAAGTCCCTTTAATTACGACTTATTGTGCACAGCAGTAGAACAACTTATAAACAGGATCGATAATACCAGCTCCACATTTCGCAACTCTCGACCACGTCGAGCGCTTTACAACATAACTAGTAAAGCGGGTGATAACCGATAAGGTCTAGTTTTTGTCACTTGTCCAGATTCGTGACCGATTTGTTCCAGCACAATGTGCAATCAATACGCCACGGCGACTTTTGATATGCCTTTATTCATTAATACTTACACGTTTTCATTCATGCGTCGTATTCATTTTATTAATGAGAAAGTAGGTTTTACTTATTTTGATATTCGGTTAACAGTATGAAGAATAGAGTAGTTGCCTAAGTATGGTTTTGTACATTATTTTATACACAACTAGTAGTTTTCCCGCGGTTTCACCCGCGTAAGTCCCATTCCCATGTGAATATCGGGTTTCCCCCTTTCACCCCCTTCAGGGTGGAATTTCCAAAAATCCTGTCTTAGTGCTCCCCTACACTCTCTAAGGAACATACATGCCAAATTTCAGCTCAGCAGTTCAGTAGTTTCGGCTGTGCGTTGTCTGTCAGTCACTCAGTAACGGAAGAGTTTTATATATATAGATTATTCCTCTTTCTTTGTCGCTTGTACTTCATTTAGCCTATCATGGGTCTCTTATAATCGTTTTTTATATTTTAAGCCGCTAAATTTCAATAAACAGAACAAAAAAATATTTCATACACAATTGCAGATAGCAATCAAAACAAAAGATCTTTATATGCAGTGAGTGATACTGCTTGTACAAAAAGATTTCCTTTTTTGGAAAATAAGAGAGTTATTTATATTTTAAATTTGAATATAAGACACAGTTGGGTGCAGTGGGAAAACGTGTATCATTTTTCTGTCGCTTGTTAATGACTCCTACTACCAGATTTCGAACACTCGTAGCTTATTTAATTTTGAGTATATTTCAAATATTATTTGTATTATAGAGGGTTATGTAACTATTGGATTTAAATAATAAAAACATGTGAGTCAACTACCCTGTTGCATCTGAGTTATTTGAATATGACATCACTATAAAGTATTTTTCATCATACAATTTAGGTACGTTTCATAAACATACTATACTTTATTCGATTACAGTTGTATTCGAATATCATTCGAATCGAATTATACACATTACTATCTGCCGTACTTATTTGAGCGTCGGTAGTTTAATAGTGTATCTCATTTTTCATACGATCTATAAGTTCGATCGTCATCTATTACACTTCTGACGTTAACTCATTTCAACTAACCAAAGCATTTATCTTAATTGGAGTGGTAACAAATATAACCAAGAATAGGTACGAATAATTTCCATTTAAATTGCAAGTAAACTTTTAAAGTAATACATATAATTATATATTAGAATATCTTTGCAAGCCTTTAATAAGTCGGAGGTTGTAAATTCAATACCGGCACCGTAACGTCCGTCCTTCATGATAATGATTTTAAATATATGCATATAATATTTAGAAAGCAAATAATAATAATAATAATAATAATAATATTCTATCACATACACACAACACCATTTAGCCCAAACTAAGCAGAGCTTGTACTATGGGTACTAGACAATGGATAAACATACATATATACTTTTTTTTTGTAAATACATACATATTATACATAGAAACACCAGACCAAGACAAACATCCATGTTCACGCACACAGATGTTTGACTTGTGCGGGAATCGAACCCGAATCTTTCTACATCTAATAATGGCTCTTAGGTTTTCGAATACTCTTACTAGACTATTCGGGATCAGAACTTGGCACGTCACAAACAACAGGCACGCATAGAGTATTAAATAATTGCAGGCTCTTATCAAAAGACATAGATTTTATACCGTGATAAATCTGATGTATTATGAAGTAGGTATTACATTATGCTTTGTTTTTATACTTTGTTGCACGCGACTACATAATTAAAAAGATAACGCTGAATGAAGCATTGTTTATCTTATACTTACTGTTGTACTTATCGCTGTATACATCCTGGACTTTTCCTAAGTTAAGGTCATATCGAATGTAATCTCATATATTTCATGCGTTATATTGAAATTATAACAGGTGTACTGCAGATAATTTATATATTAATTAATGAATGACTGCTTAAGTGACGCAGCGATAGGATAAATTACTGCTGCTTATGAGGTCTGGGGTTCAAAGCCCGGGCAAAGTGATATAGTATTTTTCTGTAAAGAAATACTCAGAATCAGCACGAAGTCTGTGCCCAGTAAACGCCAATAAGGCCTATAACCATAGCTGGCAAATTGAGGTTTTACTCTGCCTACCTCCACCAGGATGTAGGCGTAAGACAATATATGTATGTATGAATGAATGAATGAATTCGTATGTATGAATGAATGATTTAATGAATGAGTAATAACGAATGCATCACAACCGTCGATGTAATATGTTTCATCGCCACTCGCTAGCTCTAGAGGCATATTATTTAATATAGGCTAGTGAATCATAATATCAGTTAACGAATAACTATTATTACGAATCAATTGGCATTGAAGTGTTTATTTCCGCAAGGCTTAATGATCAATTGTGTCCACGAGAGTTCGTGGAAGTAACTCAAATTGACAAAAGTTGCGATAGTCTTTTAAAAATTGCCGACAGACTGAAGCGTACTTCAACTCGTTGAAAATATATTATATAAGTTAGCCAAAAATAGTTTTCTCGATAAGGGTAACGATCACTATAGCGATAATTTAGATTTCATTTGGCTCTTACACAAATCGCATTAACATGCGCAAATTGAGACATTTGCGTGTGTTCAAACAAGTTACCTATCTGATAAATTCACCTGCGCGGGTAACTTGCGATAGCTGCCTGCATGGTTTACAGGCACATGTAAACCATGAATGTTGACAACATTTTGCTGTACCCTGCTTCCAATCGTTTCAGTTATGATTTGATGCTGCCAACACGCGAGATATCTACATACTCTGGAGTTCAAATATGACATTACATAGCATTGCACGCTTCTGTTACTCGTTGTAAGTTCTTATTTCTGTGAGTTGATGTAGCAGTATTGTTTGATAGAAATAATCATAAGCAGAAGTGATTACGAAAAAAGCAAGCCGCTTTTCATGTTATTACAAAACAGTAGGCTGTATTCGCATCTACATAGCACATAGTTGTTAAATACATGTTATATTGAACGTTTTAATAACTAACGTATATTTGTAGTCTTATATATTAGGGTACAAGCGTTAAAACTGTGAATATTGTAATTGATTTTGTTCAAGACATGTATCCTGATTCAAGCACAGTCACTTAAATGTTTGCGTTGACGTTGCGTTTGGTCAAGACTAATATATTAATTAACAATTTTGGTCTTAGTAATTTTGGTCTTAGTAGTATAGTCAATTTGAATAAACTCACCCTAATGCTCCTAACATGGTAATAGGTATTTGTGAATGGATGCTAACTGTAATGTATTTTTCGCCGAATTTTACACAGCTGATGAATATTTATGACATGAATTCTTGACAGAGGATAAAAATTTATTTTGTTCTTGTGTTGTAGCCTGTAATATAAGGAAAATATTAAGATTTTGTCAAATTTTATGGTCGTAAAGTTATTATATACATAATTAGCAGTAAGCTTAAAAATAATTTCTTGGATGGGCATCGAACAATATATTTTTCTCAATGGTATGGTATGGTTAATAATTCTAAACACATTATATTAAATTGAAATGTGAATTGATAATACAATTTCTTTCATTTTTTCTCGTTTTAATCGGATATTTCCGGACATTGGACATGACATCAGTACGTTTAAGAGTTGTTAAAAAGCTGTTAATTCAAAACCTTCAGTTAATTCCAATTAGCGCATCTATTTGATGACAAATTCATTGTATCAATATATTTTCAAGACCATATTTTGGTTTTTAATATATTATTTTTGTATGAAAGGTTATGGGTTACAGATATGTTTTTGAGCCAAGGGATCGTGTGCCTAACATAAAACTCTTTATCCGACCTTAATACCAGCGACCAAACCTCATGTTATACAAACTGTTAACCACATTTATAAAATCGCCCATTGCTGGCCACAGGGTTCCTCTCAGTATAAAAAAGATTATGGTCCTGTGCGTGTTTCTCCATAATGTTTCATCGTTAAGGCAAAAGTGGTAATGAACCATTAAATATGGACATAATTGAGAGATGACCCATTAGATTAAACTCAAGACGTCTACGTGGCAGTCCAATGATCTTCCATTCTGATATCTCTGTTTAATATACTATAGAACCCTTTAATATAATATTACACACACCTTTCTCTTACATGCAAAATAAAACAGGCTCTGATATGATTGATCGCTTTAAACATCGTATGAGGCATGAAGTAATACCTACTATAATACATATTTCGTGATCTACAGAATTACAAGTGCAACCAGTTAAATCAAATATGTTATGACCACTTAATTTAAGCTTTTGTTAGCTGATAATGTGCCAGTGTTTAACTTTTAAACCCGCTAAACGCATTCAATACGGCATTATGAATTACGCATATTCGCTAGGCGCAGGGCGTTTTGGACACAACCGCACCTGAATAGGACCAAATAAGAAGTCGATAGGCTTTTGCAACACTGAATTTGTAACCTTATTTTATTTTACGTAATTATATTTTTTTTTACTTACTATATTTGCTTTGACGAACATCCTACGCGTTACTTCAACACTAAGTTATCCTACTTTCTTGACTGACATCTGCTTGATCTACCGTGTTACGAATCAGTGCACATTTGCAAATAATACATGATATTAACAATACTCATGGTAAAAATATTGAGCAATTAATTTATTACTACCGTAATGGCACCGAAACATGCACGAAAATAATTGTTTAAAATACAGGCAAAATAAGTTATTATTGATGTATTTACGGTGACATAATTGTTTGTACGTTTTAAATTTCATCGAAATTTGCTGCCAGACATAATATTTTAACAACTCTAAATGTAAAATTTTTTGTATATGTGGTGAGTTGATGACTGATGAGATATTTTAATTATATCTTACCAATATAAGAACGCAGGAATAAAATTAATTATATTTCAAAATAAAGTGTGATAAACTGTGTAAACTCTGTTCGGTATTCGCAAAAGGTTTATTTCTTAAAAAGATAGCTTTGATATTAAAAAATGTATAGATCTATATCTAGTAGCATTAGATTTTTTATTTTATTTTATTTGATTTAGTTACGACACGCATGTTCAAGGCCTATTTGCATTCGCTGCAGTCAATGAGTTAAAAAAAGATTACGTTGTCACTCATAACACTGTAAGTACTAGTAATCGCCCGCGGTTCTGCTCGCGTGATAGTTTAAGCACATTTATTTTTGAGCCATTAGATTAATCTGTCAATTCCTGGCAGCGGCCGGTCGCTGACGCTTAAAAGGTTAAACGAATGTCATTTATATAAACTACTGGAATTTATTTTGATATATCTTTCACAGGTGTGCTGAATTTTAAGTAAAACACATACCTTTTAAACAGAAATTCTCACAAAAGTATACTTTCTATAGAATTTGTGTTAAGGTATATATAATATATATATATATATAATATTAACTTCCATTTTGAATATCAGTTCTTTTTTATTGGAAATGCTTGCCCTTGCCTTTTAGTTGGTGACGGTAAGAAAGAGCCGACTTACTTAAAGTATTACCACTCTCTTCCAGAAGTCCAGCGTGGAAATAGTCATTCCGTTACAGCACTTATACGGTAAGCGAGAGTGCCGGAGGATCAAATATTTAATTCACCTACTTCTTTCAAACAATGATAGGCAAGGCATCTTATAATTTCAGCCCTGTATTTGAACTATCCCACTGCTGAGCACGAGTCTCTTCTTAATGTGGAAAGGAGTAGGCTATAGGGCACCACACTGGCCCAGTGAGCGTTAGTGGACTTCACATATCTACGAAATGATGACGGAGAACTTTCAGACATGCAGGTTTCCTTACCATGTATTCCTTTACCGTTAAAGCAAGTCATAATTAACAATTTAATACGCCCATAACTTAGAAAAGTTAGAGGATCGTACTCAAGACCTCTGCGTGGCTGGCCATTGGTCTCCGATGAAGCTATTGCTACTATTAGACCATCATTGCTATCAAGGTATCTGAGTTGTATAAAAATAAGCATAACACCATTTAATTTTATCAAAGATCATTAAACTTTGTGCTACCTATTATCAAAAATAACAACTGTTCTCTAAAATAAACTACCCATCATAAGGCTTGACATCATCGCGCAAATATCCGTGATTGATATTCTCGTGTGACATCGAGTTTCTCTCAGCGCTTTTGCATAATGACCTGAGGTTTAATTCGCATCCATTAGCCATAATGAGATGGTTCCATTACGATGACGACACTAGGCATTCGTATCACGGCTCCACCTTAGACACTACGAAGTCAACTATCAGGAAACACACGCTGTCAAATTATGTGATACTTTGAAGATTTCATATTGTTCTAAAAGCTATTTGAAATCTTTCAAGCTATATAGTCTATCGTTTTGTACTATTTCCAAGACTGCATTTCCAAGCTGCTCATAAATTTTCTCTTATTAGATCCATTCCATCCACATTATATGCTTAAGTTCACGACCATAATAATCTATGATCTGTAAAAGGAGTCATAAATACTTTGCGCTATTCATTTTCTTGCATAAAATTCCGAATTCTAGCTCGATGATATGGGTCGATCCGATACCAACTCACAGAATCTCATGATTGGTAGTCCATTTTTTCAATAAAGTACTGGTATTATTTATAATAATAATAACCATTTTATTTCGCGTGGTATAGACGCATAGATTCGTACAATGTTATATCTATCTTGGGGCTCTAATTTCTAATAGCGGTGGCTGTATTGACGAAATAAAGTGGCGCATTGCTATTACAAGATCTGCAATGAAAACCTTAAAAAAGTGTGGAAAAGTCAGCACACCACTACAGCCACGAAAATTTGCTGCGTCTGGGCACTAGTGTCACCTGTGTTCCTTATGTTGCAGAGACATGGACGTTACGGGAATTGGAGAAGAAGATAGATGCTCTCCAAATGTGGTGCTGGAGGAAGATGCTTGGGATATCTTGAAAGGAATTCTGAACAAATATCTCCATACTGAAAGAACTCGGCATCAAGCAGCGTCTATCAGTAACTGTTCAGACGCGTATTCTAAGATTCTTTGGGCACGTGTCAAGGGACAATACTGACTCTATAGAGCGTCTGGTCGTTCAAGGAAAGGTAGAAGGCAGGAGAGTGCGCGTAAGATCACCTATGAGATGGACTGACTAAGTTAAGTCAGACGTGGGCGGTCCACTGAATGAGTGTACAAGACATGCCGCTAACCGGAAGAAATGGCAGAACATCGTGAGATGTGTGACTTCGACTCTTCTGGACACCTAGACAACATGATGACCACGACCATTCTGTCAAGAATGAACGACTAAGAAGAAGACGCATAGATAAATACCTTATAGATATTATATCGTTGGTGTCACATCCAGCGGCTAAGTATACGCGTACACGAACATTGTCACACAAAGCACGCCGCGTGAGGTATATGGCCGTTTTCGTAAGAGTTGTCTTGAGCGCGATACTGACTGGCGCTCATATTTATAGTGCAGCTGTGTTATTCTGTATAGGCTCACTTTCAAACTTACTTTTGAAACTGCTGTATAAATTTCAATATTCTATCATACTCATAGTTTTAAAAGAAGAGCAGCGATAGCTCAGTGGGGAGACCAACAGACTGCAATGCAGAGGGTCTCGGGTTCGAACCCACGTCGCGCACCTCTGACTTTCGGGAGTTATATGACTTTTCGAAATTATGTGCGTATTGATTGGCAATTATCGCCTGCTCCGTGCCTCGGAGAGCACGTTAAGCCGTCGGTCCCGGCTGCCATGAATATCTATGGCAGTCGTTATTGGGAAAGTCAGTACCCTCTAATATTCTGACACTGGTCTAGCCTTAGGGTATCGTTAGCCTTCGGGTTGCGGAGGTCAGGTGGCAGCCGCTCCGTGTAAAAACTGATATCCAGTCAAATCCGGTTAGACCAGAAAAGCCGACCCCAAGTGACTTGGGAATAATAAAGGCTAAGAGAGAAGAGAGAAGAAGACTCATAGTTTTAAAAGATTACTAACGAAGTGAAAATTGTATTCGGGATAAAACATTTACAGAAAAATGTTACTGTTGATGTTGCATGTTAGTCGTATTACCATAAGATATTTGTTTTTTACTGTTTATATCTTTCAAGCTTAAATTAAGTATTTTATGAACTATAATTAATTATGGGACATTGTATATCACACTCGTAAGTAGCATGTAACAAGATTCACGAAAGGTAAAGGTCAAGTTTATAGGCTGTCTGAGTTAATGTGTCTATGAAAAGTAAAACAGCTGAACATTATTATAAGCATCCCAATATCAACAAACTTATTTTTTCTTGAAAGTTAGAAGCTAACACCCATAGTAAGAAGAGACTTGTGCCCAACAGTAGGACAGTTATAAACAATGTTGATGTTATTATTATATAAACTTATTTAATAGAGACACTAGCCCGATTGTCAGCAAGTTAGATTCTAGACTAATCTCATAATCTAATTATAATTTTTATTAAGTAGCCACTAAATACATAGTCATATACAAGCTAATAGAAAGTACTGTGATTACAGTAAAATTAATATGAGGTATCGTAGGATATAAAAGGTTTATATTTACGATTCTGCTCAAACTGGACCTTACAGGCTCGCTTCATCAGCACCTATAGAAATTGTAATTAAAAACAATACAAAAACCAAGCAGTTACTATCCCTTCTATTTAATTCATCTAGACTACTAAATTAATGACATTAAAATATCCCTTTTAACAAATCAACGTATCTCTACATTCTTAGAAATTACATTCTGCACTATAAATACGAGCGGTCCGAGCAGCGACGGCGGGCGCTAGGTTGTCTGCGCGCGCGCCGCCAGTGCTACCGGGCCAACATCGACGCGCACACGTCGCGACGACCATACAAACAAACAAGCAAACATGAGGAATAGTGCACAGTTCGCGTTTTTATTCGCCTGCATTGCTTACGGTAAGATCTTGAAAAATTACATTCCGCAATTATTATTTTTTACTATTCTTTACAGTATTTTAAATTAGTCGTACCTAATTTGGCAAAGCGGTGCCATATTTAGTCTAATGATCACCTAGTCTTAGACTAATTTGTTACAAAGACCGAGTCTTTGCTTTAGAGGTTTAGTAACTAGATGCTATTGCATCTATTCTAATATTTTAATAATACCTATAATCAGGAAAATGGATTTCTATTATAGTAATTATTTAAATATACCTTGTAGGGCTTGTATAGCCATAAGTACCATATGTCATGTATACCTAATGACACACTATGTGATATATACAATTATACATGTATATTTTGCTTGTGTATATGTGTGTAAATGTCCATGTGTTTGTTTGTACCCAATCGATAAGCTTTTCACGATTGAATAGTCCCATTTTAGTGGACTGGTCTAACTAGTTTTGGGTCGTAACGAAATGTTAATACCCACATATGTAACAACATGATAAACAACTGCTTGTGACTTAAATGCCAATAAGGTGCGATATATATAACAGTCATTAAAGTTTCGACATTTACAAAAAACTTGAATGGAACGACCATTGAATCAATACATTTAATTTTAACGACAGACGTGTTAGTTTAGTTTTTTTACTAAAATGATATTTAGTAATTATTTACTAATCTAATAATAATATAAGGCTATCAATTAATAAAATATATTTCTGCGCATGGGTAGTATGAGATATAAAAACTTACAGTAGACTGCGTTGGTCAAGTACATGTTGGGTTTAGCAGTCTGGTTTATTTCATACATTTTTGAAAACATTATGCTCAACTGTTAGGTATGTACTTATTATATTTCACGATGTTTTAATTCTTTTAAATGAGCCAAATTGACTCCAAACCAAGCTTTGTAAAGTCAGCGGTGAATTGGATAATATTAATATGAAATGCATAGCTATTCCACTACATATATTAGATTGACTACAATATATTGATATACGATTACATATTTGCATTTAAATAATATTAGGTTTACATGTCCTGTGTGCCCAGTAATAATTGAATTATGATTTAAATTTAATTATGATATGTAAATTAAGTATGTTGCCTTTATCAGAGCGCCAATTCCACATAATTATAAATACCGTCTAAAGTTGAGGGTCTAAACATGAAACTAGAATGGGTTTCAGTGTTATAAATAACACAAATAATATACCCCTAAATTAAAATAAACGTTAAATATGAACATAAACTGCATTATATTATCTTCTGTTTACGCGGTTATTATTCATTATTATATTATAAACTGCATTTCTGTTCACATTTAATCTTCATTAGAATTTATTACTAGAATTGCCTTCTGATATTAACGTGATATTACGTTTGATTTTGATTTCTCAACAAATTCTTGTTAGCATCGAAACTGATTGAAATTAAACTGCTATATACGGATTTTATCGCGTTGTTTATTTGACACTTTATTACAAAATTTCGAAATTTTTTTTTGAAATTTTTTTATATAGCAGTTTAATTTCAATGATATTAATAATATTCGCGTAAATAGAAGACAATATTATGTAAATCGAAACTGATGTTGAGGTTTTAGATAAAATCAGATATAACATATTTATAATCTTTGAATACTTAATTTTGCCATATTATACTACTAAATTCTGAAAACGAATTTATGTATTGAGATGAACTTTGATTATAATTACCTTGACTATGTACATTGTGGTTACTTTGGCATACATTTAATAAAGATAAAGTTTTCTTGACCGCAACGTTTAACCGACCATTATGTTACGTAATCAGTTGTCGCCACAACATGTTATGCTAGCATCAGTTTTTGTTTGAAATACTTGACACAAATAGTGGAGTTACGTTGCATTGTTTCAGAATATAATAGTATTCTAAGATACAGAAATAAATACGTTATAAAAGAATACAAAAAAAAAAGCCTATTTAAGTGACTATAACATTATTTATTACATAATTCGAGGGGATTAACAGTAATTGATCAGTGAGGTAGAGCCCACCCTATCAAAAGCGATTTCAAATCGTAAGTTTATTGAATTTCGGCTACAGGTTCTATAATTAAAGCGTATTTGTTACTTATAGCACCCATTCATTAGATAACACTAACCAGTACTCTACAGCTGAGTATTTAAATGACGATTCCAAGTTCTAAAGAAGTTACTTCTAAAAAAATATATTTTTTAATCGTTCTTGTAGTTCTGATACATGTTTGTCACAAACATATGTTCATACAACTCTTTAATAAACATTCTTGCGGCTACTGTTAATTGATTTAGCTAATATTTTAAAGTCCATTTACTACATAAATATTTTTCTGTGTCAGCGGTCTGGTATGAAATCAAATGAAAGGTCAACGCTACAATATATAAGGTGACCCTTAAATATGAACACACCAATATATTAGATTATACCGTTTTAATGAACACCAAAATAAGCAGTACGCACATATGTACCATTTGCTTTTTAAGTAACAAAATAACAATTAATAAGTTGCTCGTGTATAATTGTACACTAGAGCTGTTTCCTGCACTCGGTTGCTCAACAACCAACCGATTGGAAAGGGAGCCGGAATCGAGACCGTTTGTACGAAACTCAAGGCTCACACCTGCTTCTGAACGACATTTAAAAAATAATATATATGTGTATTATATATTTGGGCCGGTCGCTGAATGATTTATGTCGTTGTGAAACGGATTAATAGTTATTGAAACGTCTGGGACGTTATGGCTGTGACAGATTAATACGATTAAATAAAATATTAATTTTTGCGGAGTATTACAATTTGCTAATATAAAAACTAATTTGCCTTGATTATATTTTAACGTATATTTGTTATTATAATTAAAAAATGTAATACAATATGAGTAAAACCAAATTACAATCGTGAAAAAATGGTGCAAGCAAGAAAGTACGAATGGTGGTTATCAATGCGGCTGTCAGTCTTGGTTCAGTTCCCATGGGTGACAAAAAGTTCACAATTACTTATGTCTAGTCTGGGTGTACTTTGTGACCAGTACACCATTTTTTATAAACTATATAACTAACTACGACCCTAAAGTGATAGATGGCATTGATAAAACTGATTCTATCCCAATTTTAATAATCATTATAATGTTCTTAAAATCCAAGGAACAGAGAATAAAATAGAACATACAACTTATAGTGAGTGATGAAAGGGAAAAAATGTTAGTCATGAGATAAACATTAAATAATCGCACGGCTATAATCCATAAATGCTGAGTAAAATTGTATAACAAGCGAGCTAAAAACATTGCTCGTACAAAAGAGTTCAACGCGCGCGGTTTGCACAATCCACTGTATAGATCTATATCTTGTGCCGTAAACACCTGCATTTGTTTGCAATATAAATTTTTACATAAATTTTATATTATGTATTATGTATGCAACATTTTGGCAATGCCTGCAATGTGACTGTACGTGATTTGAATATTGAAATAAATAATAAAATGTTGTTTTTGTATTTGTTGACATCACTTTTAAAATGACTTTTGGTTTGTTGTAGCTTATTAGACGGCCTCGATGGCGTAGTGGTTAGTGTAACCGACTGCCACGCCTGAGGTCGCAGGTTCGATTCCCGCACAAGTCAAACGTTTGTGTGCATGAACATGGATGTTTGTCTTGGTCTGGGTGTTTCTATGTATATGTATGTATTTACAAAAGAAAAGTATATATGTATGTTTATCCATTGTCTAGTACCCATAGTACAAGCTCTGCTTAGTTTGGGCTAGATGGTGTTGTGTGTATGTGGTAGAATATTATTATTATTATTATATTATTATTACGTACAGAAAGCATATAAGTACTTTTTGCTTTAGTTTCGTGCATAATGCCAAATAGATAAATGATTATTTTTCGGATCCTTTCTTTTTTATGTCTTTTATTGTGAGCTGGTGAGGTTTATTTTCTTTGTTTTCTGTCTCTACTTTAAAGGCAGACAATGTTTCGGATTTTACGCTGCTATCAATTATAAGTCAAGATCCCAACAGCACGATACCATTATACAATGCCACGTAAACGTCAATTGTCTTGCATTCCATAATATGATAGATAAGTTTATTATAGAGGTCTATATAGAGGTCATACATGATAAAATGTATGTTATAATCTTTTTCTAGCCACAAAGAATGTTAGTTCATAGAAGTGTTCTCGTAGTTTACTATTTCAGAATAAAACACAATTGCATTATACTTTACACACTTTTGTGTTACGAAGGTCAACAATGTTCACTCAACCGACAAGGATTAGATACTATTATACAGCACAGTCACTCACAGAAGTGTAAAAACATACTATTATTTCGTTACGCATAATATGGTCTTATGTTTACGCGAATGTTACACATTGACATTAAAATATTTTATACGGTTTTTATTGTTCACTACTGCAAAACAACTAGCCTTCTACCATAGAGAAGAGTGTGGCCATGTAATATCATGTTTAAGTAGTGATTCCCAAATATACAAATTAATAAGTCTTGGAAAGAGTGCTTTACTTATTCTTTTTAAAGTAGCAGTGTTCTATCAGCAAGGAATTCAATAGCCTATATACCTTACACTGTCAGTACAGCGACTCTTATTTTGTACTAGCTGATCCGCGCAACTTCGTCTGCGTCACATAAGATAATTTTCCCCGCATTTGCAACATTTTTTATTGATACTCTGCTCCTATTAATCGTAACGTGATATTATATAGCCTTTAGCCTTTCTCGATGTATGGGCTATCCAACACTTCAAGAATTTTGCAATTTGAACCAGTAGAGAACCAGAGATTAGCGCGTTCATAAAAAAAAAAACAAAAAAAAAAACTCTTTAGCTTTATAATATTAGTATAGATAGGTGGTGACCGTTTATCTATAGCGAAGCTTTCTATTTCACGTCTGAAGTATTTTATTATATTATTGTTCATGTATTTTGTATATTAGAGTGCCTACAACGAGGCCAGTCTTGCACCAACGTACTGCCTAATTAAGAATTACGCGGTCAAGTGTCCATTGTGTTACGTTATATTTTAACATAGCTCGGTTTCAGTTTCTCAATATTAACTATTGTTTTCTACGTTTAGTGTCCATTACAAAATTTGAAATTTAGTAACAGTCATACCTAAATTATGACTATATAACTAATTGATGTTGTTCTTAATACGAAATTTGGAAAACGAATCTTTGTACTGACTCATTTTTAGTCCAAGTAGTAAATTTTGTCCGATTTTTACAAGTATGTCTTGTTTAGGTCATGAAGTGTTACATTAAAGTCATTAAGTTTTAATAAGACTGAGTTACTGCGTTTGTCTTCAGGCAACACTCAGACAGGAGTACTATCCTTGATAGGGGAAATAGGCAGTGCTTCTTAGTAGACATGCTTAGGTAATATGTATTCGAAGTATCTAATTACTAAGGGTACATTAGGCCATAAATAATAAGAGTAAACGTAAAGATTAAGATTTTAATGATCTCTGCTATGCCTTAAAAATTTCTGCTGCATAGTATTGCCGCTGAGAAATAAATTGCTATCCTTAATATATTCATAAATACGCTATCAAAACCATAGTATAAATTCAAATGACATACATTTCGTTCTCGAATATTCCTTTTCTGTTCGTTATATTTAATTTAATTAAAACGGACTGTTAGCACATATAGCTCAATAGCATTTTTATTTACACTTCGTCTATACGTAGTGTAATAAAAATATGCCAAACATCACTATTGTTGTGTCGTCGGTCTCGATGGCGTAGTGGTTAGTGTAACCGACTGCCACGCCCGAGGTCGCGGGTTCGATTCCCGCACAAGTCAAACATTTGTGTGCATGAACATGGATGTTTGTCTTGGTCTGGGTGTTTCTATGTATAATATGTATGTATTTACAAAAAAAAAAAAATTATATATGTATGTTTATCCATTGTCTAGTACCCATAGTACAAGCTCTGCTTAGTTTGGGCTAGATGGTGTTGTGTGTATGTGGTAGAATATTATTATTATTATATTATATTATATGTTAAAATAACACTTATTTAGCAATCCCAAATATAATTTGATATGTACACGTAAGTAGGGTACGTAAAAAGAGTCCCTCCTTTAGTATGTAATAGAGGTATCACCCGTAATAAAGAATTAAAATCAATATGATTTATATGGCATCAAATAAATTAGTAAAAGAGACAACGATTCGGCCAGTCAACTAATTTTGCTGATTCCTTATATCGGCTTTTATATCTATTTCAATAGCAGTTTGTTTGACATTACATATGACGGAGTTGGAGAATATAACAAAAAGCGGCATGAGTACTTGAGATAGATATTTTTAAATGTTCATCATTAGCATTATTTAAACTAGCAAGTGCAGTAATTCAATTGCAAGCACTTCACAAACTACCCCTATGCTTTATGAAATACGAAAAGAAAGCGACATAAGTATAACATTTTAATAAATTACTGGTAATATATCTCTTAAGTCATTCTGACGCAATATACAAGGCTAATAACATCTAAATAATCATTCGCTTTACTGTCGATATTACGATGTAAAAATTCTAAAAACCTTGCCAATCGGTTTCGCTCGTAATGCCTGTATCGATCGGATGCGCGTGCGCCGCTTACGCAACGGTTCATTCGCTCATCTCGGCATTGTCGATAAATTAACATGTATTACGTATGAACGTCTTGTACGTACACTTAATGAGCTTTCTTTTGCGCGTCATTTCATGTGCCATTCATGCTACGTACGACCACTTGAAATACGATGTGCAGATTGATATCAATTGCTGTCTAATAGGAATGTGAGTAGCAGAACGGTCGTAGCTATGTAATTCAAATGAGGATACTTATAGTTTGAAATAGTTGTGCAATGTCGTTATTGATATGTATGTCAGATGTCACTAAATGTTTTACAAACAGAAATGGTGGTTATTTGTAAAAAATGTTGGAATTAAACAATAACAAATATTATATTATCAATATTTGAATGAAAAATAATCCACGATACATAATAATTGTGCCATGACAGGTTTTATTAACATTATAAAATAAAAACGTCCTGTCTCTACACGGCTATTACAAGTTCACACCATTGACAGATTTTTCATAACGTGTTTAAGTGTAACACATTTATTTCAGCCAGTTTTATTATGTTTTACAGGCATTAACCAATTTTCTTTTATTGGGAACGAAAGTATCTCTGTATTTATTTTGCTAACAGTATAGGCCATTTGTATTTATTATTTTACGTCCATACATTGTAAGGTTGGCAAACGATCTTTAATGGTTAGCTTCCGATGCCTCGTTTAATAGTAATAGGTTAATTACTACTAGATACACATTATCGTAGCCTAGATCGAAGAATTGTTTCCTCATATTACCGTTAGATATTAATTTGAGGAGTATCGATCTTGACTTTAACTTTAGAATAAATATATAATTAAATTTATAATAAGTGACAGCACTAGCTCAGAATGAATGATCGATGAAGAATGTAAAAAATACTTTGTTCCTGTTTATTCACTTGTTCTTTATTCTTTCCTCGCAGGTATTTGAAAATAATTAAGACCATCTATATGACTAAAACTATTCAGAGATTCTCGTTAAAAATGTAAGGATCAGCATGTAAACGAGAAAAATATTTAATTAAAGTATATATTTTTGATTTGACGACAAAGAGTGTCAACTAAATGTAAACTGCGTGACTTCAATACATGTCACAACTTTTTAATACAAAGATTGATTCTAACATTATTTATGTTATGTCGATACATAAGTACAGTATAGATATATCTTCTGTGAATAATATTATAGTGATTCAGTATAAATCTAATATAATGGCTATTAAGCTTGTTACGTTGATTCCTTTAGATATTAAATAGCAAACAATACTTGAATATCGTGAGGAAAACAATATTATGCTGATAGTTTAAGTATCAATGAACTCTGAATCATTTCTGACGTATGCATCGTGACTAGTGATTATGATGAATACATCGGAGAGCAAAATTTCACTTTTATTTTATTGTGCGTTATAATAATTTATTTTATTATTATTTTCGCCGTACTTTCGGTCATGATTGTAAATAATTTTTTACACATCGTTATAACAAATCGCACCGTTATAAATACACGTCATTATATTGTAGATTCTTATTTGCAAATATATAGTGTTACTGTTTGGTCTGTTGAAGAGTTCTCAGTACCAGTACTTTGTCTGCCTCGTAGACAACAAGGTCACAAAGTAACATTTATGAACTATAGAAAATATATTTTCTTCATCATCAAATATTTACTTTTAGCGTGTCACACGCATAAGACTAGAAACTCTAGATTTTTACGGAAATCGGACATATGACGGATGTGATATATATGAAATATAAATATTCTATGAATTCTAAAAGTATAGCTAGAAAGTTACAACTTTCACAACTATTTTTATTTTCAAAAGGATTTCCAATTCATTTGGAAATAACAGGCCACAAGACGAGTTTTCGCCGGATTTATAAATAATCAGTGTGTCTATCAATGTTAATGTTAATTGTAATTTGGACTGCGTAATAAACATTATTATTATTATTATTATTATCATAAAACTTTGCTATTTACGATATTGATAATAAAATAAATAGTCATGATTTACGAAACCAAAAATCTTGCACGTCTTATAGACTACAATAACAATAGGCCAATAAATAATACCATCAATCTCATAGGCACTCTATTCTATTGCAAATAGAGTGGAAATAATAATTATTCTATAGGCTAGAGTCCTTTTAGGCTGGAGTATTGAATAGGAATACAATCAGAACGTGAAGTGAAGATTTTGAATCCACAGCCCAATTTCACAAAAACTATCAATCTGAATTCTTAAATTTGGCAATAGAAAGTTTCTAAATCCAAGGTCAATCATTTGACATTTGCTTAATTAAAGTAAAGTCGTGAGGAGTTGAAGCCTTTGAATGTGTGATGAGGCTTCGATTTCCTATTTATTCGATAATAGGATTGCAAAACCGCGGAAGGCGCGGTGAAACCGGCTCTGCACCATCTTGGCAGTTGCGTAACCTCCGAGGAAACGTTTGACATATTCTGTATAATTTGTTTTCACATTTTTCGTTTACCTAAGTCGTCGTCTTCAATTTGATTCTTACTTATCATATTTATTTACTCCTTCAATCTTAACGCACTTTTGCTTACTCCTTAAAAAATTCGGGAGCGTGAAAGTAAAGAGTTACTTTCACGATTCCGAATTTTTCAGTATGTTATATTTTTAGGTCTAAACTACTGTATTATCTATACAGTTAATGAAATTTCTTATCAATGTAACATAAGCTTTAGAATATAATCTGACTCTCAGGTAAATCCAGCAGTATCAAACTATTTAAATATTGATAGATAATTTACTTATACCTATTATGCGTTTAGTTTGTTAGTTTGCGCAAAGAAGCTTTAGTTTAAAGGAAGATTAATTAGTAATTTTGGATAGTTAAGAATTGTTTGCGACAGTCAGGAATAGTGTCGTTCTAGGTAGCGTAATTGATTACGTGAGACCTGGCGGTGTTCGAAAGTGCAAGTTGAACTTTCGACCACATGTTATTCGAGTTAATGTGTAACCGGAGAATAACAATTGGTTATGTCTTCGGATATAGAGGCAGGGGAATCAGCATTGATTACAATTAAAAGCTTACGTTATAATGCGCTAAGAGTTGTAATGTATTATTAATAGCGTTTAAATTATGTAATAGAATTTATATACACATATTAACATGTTGTTGAATTATTAAGGACTTGGTACTGTAGGATTTAAATGTTTAGTTTTTGTTAATACTAACAAACAAGCATACAAGCATACAGCTTATTGGTTAGCGGTAACTGTAATCTATGGTTTTTTGTAAAACCAGGAGTACTCTGATACTGCTGGTTACGGCGAAAATCCCCTACTCGTACGCTGACTGAAGGCTTACGGTAGTATTAAAATAGACTACTTACAATATTTTGGTGTTCCAATATTCCTCCTATACGCTAATTCATTTTCGAATATAGTATACGTATTTAACATTACCATCTTTTTGCCTCTATGATATCTTATACTTTGTCACGTCCATTATTTTAACAATTATTCTATAGCAATAGACAGTGATTCAAATTTTTTATACGAATTAACCACTTGTATCTTGTATCTTGTATCTTATGTGGGGGCCAGTCAGTGCAGACCGGCGACACTTCGACCCAGTGGGATCTTTTGTGTCGACACTCATTAATTAACCACTTACTTTCAATATCACCATCACCACAATCTACCTATGCCTTCAAAAATATACAATCGTGGTTCTATATTACGTATACTGTTTAATAAATTATTTATTAAAGAAATACTAGAAGTGTAATTAGTATATAACTGGTATACTTGTTATTTCAAAGCTGATGACACTGACACAAGTGGACAGAACACGTAACATGATTCATATGAATATTCACATAATAATATAAACGTAAATGAA
Source organism: Catocala fraxini (assembly GCA_930367265.1). Classification (NCBI taxonomy): domain Eukaryota; kingdom Metazoa; phylum Arthropoda; class Insecta; order Lepidoptera; family Erebidae; genus Catocala; species Catocala fraxini. The sequence goes on along the minus strand of OV884026.1, from coordinate 7,404,953 downwards.
TATAATTCGCTAGCTCGACGCAAACACTGCCTGCATTACTGACATTAAGTGATATTGACAATGAATTAATGTTCAAGAACGACGTCAATTATTTGAATAGGTAATCAAGGTCAACGTGAAATAGATCTCTACTCTCTATTATAAGCTGTCCATGCTTAATTCTTATATTTGAATTATATGGAAGTATTCGTTTGTGCTTCATATATCAAAATGTAGAGAACGCTGTCATTTTTTTAGAGGTTATAAGAAATATATAGTTGAGAACAACTAAGGTTCCGGCGTAAATTTTGTACTCGTAAAATATTATTCACTTTTAGTCATTTATGCCTAATCTTTACAGGGTGAGTAATGCGATTGATACGCCTGGCGTTAAGCGAACACTCCTAGAAATTAAGGCAACTGCTTACCACTAGTATTAAAAATTACATGCCAATAGTTTGTACTAATTATAATACTTTGGTCAATCTCTACAGCGTTGCGTGATTTTTTGTAGGTCAAGAGATACAGGCAACTTTAGTAAGTAACTTTATAAAATGTCCTTAGAGTTTATAACAAAAAATCAACTGTTATAAAAATAAACTGATCTAATGCCTATGAAAATTAAAAAAACGCCTGAAAATGTCTATATGACCTAAATATAATGCATACAACCATAATGAATGATTATATCAGTGCGAAATTATAATAAACAATATAATAAGCACATAAAGGTTGAATGTTTAATATTTTTATAATATCAGCTTGAGATACAAATTGAGTTATTTAATATACGTGTCAGTGACTATAGGAGTAACTTGTTATATTTCAACGGGCACCACATCGTAAATCTGTCACGCAAGTTTGTCAAGTTTAATCCCACTGCACGCACTACTGGCTTTTCATTACTATATGTGAATAACATAGCTAATTATCACTTTGACAATGAAGTGAACATCGTAGGGAAAACTGCACATCTAAGAGTTCGCTATAATGCGCTCGAAGTAGTTTAATGTCTGCCAACATGCACAGGATCAGCTTTGTTGGGCCTATAGCCTAAACCTTCTCACAATGACAACAGGCTATCATTGGGCGGCTTATAAGCAGTATAGCTACGGGATTTTTTTATATTCTTATCAAGAATTTTTAACATGCCTGTTATATCATTTAATGAAGAATCCAAACTGAGTCAACCTTTATTTTAGTAGTACTGATACAGACGATAGCCAATAAAAACCTTTAAATAGAACAATAGATAATGTCTGCGGCCACTTGAATCAGAATTTATTGCATTTAACATTGCATAACCAAGGTCGAATACAACATTAGAATACCTGAAATTTGATAACAATACTTGTTGGTCTAAGATTGCGTTCTTAGCATAACTAAGGTTGCACCAACCATAGCAATTTTAAATTTTAAAACTATTTTAATGACTGTAATACATGTAAGATAATTTTAATTATTCTACTAAAACTTAAGATGGAAACTAACGGATTAGAATGCTAATTATAATATGAGACGATGTTAATTATTTTAATGTGTTATTTGCTTGTTGGCTCTATGTAGAGTATGGCGATCTAATCTGAAACAGTTTGTAGTGAGGGCGACTTTGCGCTTGCGCACCAAGGCTAGCTGCTCGTAACTACTTTCGCCTCTTAGTTCCACGGGCCGCTAAAATGTTGCATATATATTTTCAATACACATTTGTACCGATCATGTGGCAATAGCTTCTGTACAAAATGATCCAGTTTAAAGACACTTGAATACAAATAAGATATTTTGCACCACGTAAACAACTTGTGCAGGATATGTTGAAACGTTAGGAAATGTTGATAATTGCTTCAGAACCGATTGCTAATTTACTAGGCCTTTTCAGTCCGGTTCCGGGTCTTGACAAAACTTACTTTACATAGACCATTCTCTCGTTGAGCAACCACTACTGTACTTTAATACAACGAGTTGCTTTTAGGCACGCGTGTTGCAAACGTAATGCTGTCCTATTGCTTAGACGGTCTATATTTACTGACTCGCGGCTCTCTTTGAGATATGAGCTCGGCTAAACAATAAGAAAAGTGTTGCGAGGCTTGCTGCAATATCTAACGATAAGACCGTTTAACAAGCTGTCCAATTATAATTTACTTCCTAATATTGTATATAATATTATAGATATAACATGCGGTAATCAATAGTCATTTGGTAATATACCAAAAAATAAATACAATACAGGTAATTTTAAAAGTGCCGTTTCTTCACCGCGTTTTTATTAAACCTATGCTTAACACATTTAACGCCATACCTATCATAAATGACGGGCAATAACACATCTTCTTTTGTGTCTGCTACAATATGGCATGTCAATGCGTTAAGCCTGCTTACTTTTGACGTAATTATTTGGCTAAATTAATAAATAATGTTTGATATAATTTCATTAAATCGATTGCTTAAACTATCGTTCTCACGATTAAAATCGATCGCCATCGTAGATGTCAAATGATTGCTAACAACGAGAATTTACAACATCAATAACTGGCTCAAATTCTACATTTAAGTTAAGACATAAACCCGATCTAATAGTATTTGTAACATTTCGTAAATGGAACGCGGAACTGAAGTAAGTGCTAGTACTAAATCTCTCGCTAAATATGGATTACTTAACGTGCTGCAAAGACAAATAAATCCACCACGCTGCTATTCTTACATTCAGAAGCAAATTGTAGCAATCAGATTATTTAGTTTATTTCAAATCAATAAAACATTCTACCTACTGCAGAAGATTTCAAAGCAAATCCTCATACATCATTATGATACTAAACGAACTTAGTCCAATGTTTATAATATGGTATGAGGCTAGAATTTATAGGTATGCATTTGTAAGTTTTCATGTACTTACATGACGAGCCTTTTCGTAGTATTAGTTGGTAAGTAGGTAATATAAGTGTATATTGACCAGGTCATATAAGGAATACCCGTAGAGACTCGTCTTTAACAGGGCAGTAGATAGAGAGAATGTATGCTTACTTCCCATCGTCATAACAATTACAAGTATACACAAATAAATCGAATAATAAGAAAGTAGCACAAATCTTCACTTGTTTCAAAACAACGCTATTTATATTTGGAATCCATGTATACGCAATTTACTGATAATGGATCTAAACAATTACAATGATTAACAGTCTTTAATAGAATCATAAAAAATAATTCACTTAATAAAGCAATTATATCAAGATAACATTAATAACTACATATCTTAAGGCAGAATTTTCTAATTCACGATAATGATAGGTGACGAGATCCATTATGTAACCAATTAGGTCAAATAATAATAACCGTGAGAAAATCACTATACGAGTTACACGGCGGATGTGTTTTATTGTAGTTATGTAGTAAGTCTCTCAACAATACATTTTCGATCTCATTAAGTATGTAGAAAATAGCTAATTAAAATAGATTGGGAATTATTTATTAGGTATTGCTCATAATTGTTGCTCTTATTATCTTAACGACTTTCGAATGACCTGATCCTCAACATTGGTTATGTCTCTGATATCACGGGTTTCTACACTGTATTTTTACTGTGTGTCTGCTATGTCCTCCCAGAAAGATTTAATTATTATATACCCACTATATTACCTATTACTTCAAACAATCTACACATGTTGATATGATTGACAAATAGTGCGAAAGTTTAATTATTAAAATATTTAATGAGTTATATAATCAATTATTCTAAATTGAGTAGATCACAATCAAGAAATATAGACCAGTTTTCTAAATTATTATTAAACCTAAGGCAAAGAGAGACGACCTACATGCCTGACAATCGTCCCTGGTCAATCGGATATGTAATCTGACAACTATCATTCGACAAGGCAAAGTAGCGTACTGGACTATAGTCAATGTCTATATTATCGGCCACCGAGCTACCTGACCTCAAAAAGGCATAACTATGCTTTTTTAGATTAATTAATATTATTCGTAAATTTTATTTACTGTTCCTAGATATTATTTTTAACCCCCGACGCAAAAAGAGGGGTGTTATAAGTTTGACGTGTCTGTGGCAATGTAGCTCCTAAACTAATGGGAACGATTTTTATTAACTAATAATATTAGAACGGTATCTAGTATTCTAAAGTAGCGAGGAAATAATGACTGGTATCGATATAATCACGTACCATTTTAGAGGCCCAACACACATTATCACTAGGTAATACCATTTGCACCCCAAGGTCACGAAAGTATAACGCGCCGTTTACAAGTTCTTTTATAAAGCGCTTACAGTAATTAGTTCTCTTAATTGGTGTTACACATGCCAAAAGGTCTTTAAGGTTTTTTTTTAATATTCATTCGCAATTCTAGGCGGAACTGAGCTTGCAATAAAGGTTTGGTCTAATTATTAAGACTTTCTTGTGTTCATAATTGTATTATTTAATTAATGAAGAATGAATAATAATAATATGCTCATGTGCATTATTATAGTATACAAGAGTATGCACAAAATAACAGTGTTATCATACTCTCTATTCCATCAACATAGTTCGATATGATGTCAATCCGGACCAGAAAAAGACCAGGCATTGTTATGTATTCCTCTCATCAACTACGTTCGATGTGACATTGACAATTGCCAACGATTTGTAGATAAAAGTGAAGTCGAAGTCGTAATTCAGGCCGAATATAATATTGTGGACCAACCTAATGAATATTAAATCTTATATAATTTTAGGTGGGCTCAATGAATACTTTTGTTACCTAAAGCATACAGCTGAATACACATTTGACTCCAGTTATCTAAAAAGGGAAAGGAGAACTAATGAAATATTTTTCGGATCTAATCGGAAAATTCGATACATATAATATTTAATTCATATACTCTACCGCACTTTATTTATATTAAGTTAAACAAATTTTAAAGGATTTTTTTTGGAAACTAACTGTCAGGCAATAGGAATGTTTTAGAGTATGTATTCCTTCTAACCATTTCTTTCTGTAGATGTAGAGTACATTTTACAGAAAGGATACATATGAAAGCCCTTTACAATAAACGTTTATTTGTGTCATGACAATGTAAAGACGACACTCACTCGTCGCGGTGTAAAAGTAAAAGTGTTCGAGGTTGTTGCTACCGTGGCCGACATCTGGTGACGTTGACTCGACTCACTCACGACTCGCGTACGTCTTGCACACGTGGTAGGGGCTACAAATGATTTGTAGTATTGCACGTAATGATGGAGTAAGAAGATTTTGGGGTCATAATACCTACGATAAAAATTGTGTATGTTGAAATTAAATAACGTTAATTGTTTTGGATGGTGTTAGTGTGTTATAGTCATAACACATGTGATTAGAATAAATAGAGTTTGCTCAAAATTTTGAAGTTAAATAACTTTAATTGTTTTAAATGGTGTTAGTTGTGTTAACGTCAATCACCTTTGCCTTCGTCTTCGGCGATACTGGTGTGGCTTTTTATGTATGCAAGCACGAGTATCGGCAAAAGTGGCCAACGTAAAGGCCTTTCTTTTAACTCTTATTACTTACGGCATAGTACCTAGTATGATCGATTCACGGTTGTAGGCTCGTTACCTATAACGTAGAACTTAAATATGGCTGACGAAATGTCAATCCACCATTCGTCCCTGTCTGATTGAACACTGTTATCGTAGCTTCTTATCGCTCGCAATTTCAGAAATATTATTTGCGCTGTGACAATCCTCGGCTAAAGGAATTAAAGATAAAATGGAAAGTATTTTCACGGACGAGTCAGATACGTCTTTATACATTGTGTTACTTTTAAAATTTTATTTCTCTCAACAAATACTATGTATATAGGTATACGTTATTAAAATAATTTATCTAGCTAGAAGAGGTACGCTTAACATAAACAACTTCCCAATAGTGCATACCAGCATGGTGATTGATTTGTTTTCGGTTCAAAGACGAATTGTGATTATAGTTAAAAGTTAATTAAATTATACGGACACAGAAAACTGCTAGTAGTCTTAAAATGATATTATGAATTATGAAAAGTAAATTTAAAGTTGTATATTACTTCCTAAACACATTTAATCGTAGATGTACTTGACTGTAAATATTTGTATTAATAATGCGCTAGTATAAAATGAAATTGTCAAGTGATGTCCTGAAACACAGGTTTATCCTAGTTCAGGCAGGCTTAAACATAACCTTTTGAACTTCATTTATTTTGTATACATAGTGTATACAAAATAAATGAAGTTCAAAAGGTACTATTAACATAGTTAAGAATTAACTAAGCTAATTAATTTATAAAAAAATATTATTTATATATTATTAATATTATTATTATTATAGTATGGGGTTCTTCAAGAGTAGGGTTCATGCTCGTTGATTTTTAAAGGATCGGCAACGCGCATGCGATGCTCCTGATATTACAAGTGTCTATAGGCTACAGTCACTGCTTACCATGAGGCGTATGCATGTCGCACAGTGCTTACCACAAGCGTGGTATAAAAAACATACCTAATAGCAATAAATTGCTTGACTATAATATAGTTATAAAATATGCAATCACTTTTGCAACGTGCACGGAATTATACATACCAGCTAATTATGTGATTTTATATTTCCTCATCGGAACCGATACAGGAAACACTGCCGTAAGTGAAAGATTCTTTTAAAGGTTCAGTGTAAGGTGGAAGGCGAAAGTAGCCTGATAAGGCCGCGGTAAGATGACCTATCACGAACGGAACCTGTTGTAGGATGTTGCTGGTATTAGAACTTATGATAATCATTATGTAAAGAAAGTTGAATGCTTATAGATTTTATAGAGTCTTTTGCTAGATTCGAATAAATAAAAATATAACTAAATATAAAATAAGGCTCTAGGTTACAATTCGTAGCATTTTACCTGCTTTAAGTCATGGGAACTTTGAAATATGTCTAATTATATATTTTATACTCTGTGGTACACAGAGATAGGTTATATGTAAGCAGATTATAGTAATTAAAAAATGTATTAGCGTCCGAGCAGAAATTTGCTTGTTTTTTATGTAGCATTGATGCACGATTAAGGAAATCAGTTATTATATTTTTCAGTTTCTATGCTTTTATAAATCAATGTTACAACACGGTTTATCTTTATGCATACTTAATTGTATAAATAAAATAAATAAAGGGTTTTGTACATGAAGCAGATAATAGGCGCATAGCCTGCTTCGACAACTTGCGTAATGTACAAAAATCATAAGGGTCAATCCTTATGAAGTATAAGTACCATAAGGATTAGTCCTTATGATGTTGGTGCAACGCAAGTTATAGATTTTCTATCATAAAACACATAACAGATAAAATATATAACAATATATCTCCACTTAGAGAATTAACTAGATCGTAATATTTGTAATACAATCTATTGTGTTTATAATTAAATAACAGTTATAAACAATTACATTATGAAACGAGACGAGAGAATAAAAGTAATCAAGTTGTCTAGACGTCTCTGTCTAAGTCGAGCATTAAAGCAGTTGCGTTCGAAGTTTGCACAACCTTAAGTTTAGAAATCAACTGTTAGTAAATGGAAGGATTTGAGTTATTTGATTTAATAATAGACAAGTGGTTTAATCATTTTCTCGAAAAACATGCACTAATTAGATTAATTACGTATTTTACAAAGAATATTTTAATATTCAATTGATACTGACTTTAAAATTGGTTTTTAACCTTTATGCTATTGAGTCGCAGCTGTACACCGCCAGCCAGACACAATTGGTTTTTAATTATGGAATTTTAACAAACGACTTGTTAAATGCAGAAAAATGATTAGGTTATGTTGGTTTGGTTTGGTGATTCTCACCTACATGGAGTACCGTGCCGTTTCGTAGTCACTAACAAAGTAACTCTTATGATGCTAGTTCTTTCAAGAAAAGAAACATTAGAAACATTAAGAGTTCTGTAAAACATAACGCAAGACCATAAACAGAATTCATTTGGTCGTATTTGTATCCAGAGATGTTAAATTGGTGATTCTTTACTTATTACTTTTGTTAAGGAGATTCGTGAAGTATAATTAAAAACTAACTTTAAATTTACGCCATATTTATACTCAATTGGTGTCTTGCCTTTTTTATTTCGAAAAAGGGATCCTTTATGTTCTCATTTTGGTTTTTATATGTTGAAATAATGTCTGGCGTTGTATCAATTAAGGTTACATAAAAACAATAATCTAATATTATATATTTACCAGATGTAGGTTTAATAGGTTTTCATTAGTCTTCTTGTACGTAGTAGATTGAACTATACCAATATTTCATAATATTATTACGTCAATATTATCTTTACATGCACATTTAAACGTGCTTGTTCAATATAATTAAAATTTAAATAAATCTTAACGTCGATTAACAAATATCATAAACTTTTAACATTACCGTGTTATCGTGCAACATAAAGAAATAATATCAGAATTATATAGGCCCACGCCTTTATCCCCTAAGGGATTGGTATACCTAAAGAGAGGTCTTATATACCTATATCACACCCACATTTTACCACCTATGGCTTTAGATGTCACATAATAAGTAGCTAGCCTGAAGAAACTATGTCTTAATAGGCAACAGCCTATTAAGACATAGTTTTAGAATCTTCAATGACAATTGTCTGTTCCAGATATTTCATGTATGGTAGTTGCATTTACAACTGCTGAACAACCGGAATAATAAAGAAAATATGTTAATTTAAATGTATACCTATATAGTACGTGAAACTAAAAAAATAAGTCCAAGATAATTAAGTATAACTCAATTATCACAATGCAGGTCGAGTCAATCACGTATTTCAGTGACGATGGTGATCAGATATTCAGTCATTGGTTGTTCGCAACTAACAGCTCTTACATACATAATTATACATAAGACGTGTTTTTTAGGCGACATGCCGAATACACAATACCATTAAACGGGATAATCGATTTACCACCTGAATTTGAATGAGTCTTTACATTCCAGTTAAAACTATTACAATAGTACCAACGAGTCAATCAACCCACTATAGACTGTGCTATAATCGATTATATGGCAATTGTATCGAAATTATCGATTTAACGAATCGCAATGTTGTACTTTAATTATTTCACTCTCCATTGTTACATAAAGTTTCAAAAATTAAAAGCGTATAATTAGAAACTTAAAGAAAGTAATTTTCTTTTTTGGTTTAATTAGTGGGTAGCTTTGTTTCGACTCAGTTAAAACACTTTTAAATAGCTCTGATACAATTATTGGCGGTAATAAAGGCTCTTTCTTCTCCCTAGCCATTATTATACCCAAGTCACTTGGGGTCGGCTTTCTAGTCTAATCGGATTTGACTGGATGTCAGTTTTTACACAGAGTGACTGCCATCTGACCTCCACAATCCGAAATCTAACGATACTCTTAGGCTAGACCAGTGTCAGGATATTAGAGGGCACTGACTTCCCAATAACGACTGCCATAGATGTTCATGGCAGCCGGGACCGACGGCTTAACGTGCTCTCCGAGGCACGCAGCAGGCGATAATTGTCAATCTCCAAATTGGTTTTTGGGGACTAGATCGCTGGCTCTCTTTCCGTTCGCTTATACTGCGAACGGTGGGAGTGCATTGGGGTCGTCTACCTGGGGCCCGTTGGGGATTGTAGAGCGGTCCCCGATTGTCTTATTACATGTTTGCATTAACTGTTATATTTTTATCACTATATGAATATTTTCTATGTGAGAGAAAACAATAAACTCTTTATTATTATTATTATTAATCAATACGCACATAATTTCAAAAAGTCATATAACTGCCGCAAGGCAGAGGTGCGCGACGTGAGTTCGAACCTCTGCATTGCAGTCTGTTGGTCTTTCCACTGAGCTATCGCTACTATAAAAGGCTTGTCGTATTAATATATTAAATGTAAAAACTTATAAAAATGATGGGCAATTTGTATGTTTGTTTCTCTATTACTTATAACCGTTGAATGAATTTATACGAACAAAAAGACCATGACCTGATTACCATAAAATGATATATTTTATTCCGATATGCGTTCCTACGGCATTCACGTCGGTGAAGTTACGGGCAGAAACTGGCGTTGGTATAATATATAGTACTAGTTGTTTTCCCGCGGTTTCACCCGCGTATGTCCCGTTCTCGTGTGAATATCGGGTTTCACCCCTTTCACCCTCTTCAGGGTGGAATTTCCAAAAATCCTCTCTTAGTGCTCCCCTACACTCTCCAAGGAACATACATGCCAAATTTCAGTTTTTTGCGTTCAGTAGTTTCGGCTGTGCGTTGTCTGACAGTCACTCAGTAACGGAAGAGGTTTATATATATATGTAGATTTAAACCAATTCAACTAAATGTGCACATTGTATGTTATATGACTAATATTTAACTAAAGGTATATAACCAACTCTAAACATCTGAATCCGTAATGCACAGACAATGACAATGATATTGAGACATTTCTTGACAATACGAAGAGAAAAGAATTAGAGTAAAATGTAGCTAGTTTTCTTTTCTTACTGACTTTTGGTATTTGTATGCAAATAAACTTAAACTTCTGCATTTATATATTTATGTTTATATACGAACTATTCGTAGAAAGCAAATTGTCCCAATTAATCTCACTTAAACCCGTCAAGTTCAACAGCTTTAAATTCCATTGAACACATAATTACTTATCCTATCAAGTGCGAAACAATCAGCAGCTGTTAACTACTGCACTGATTAGTACCGCCTTAAATAATGGTTCGACAGATCCAATTATACACAGTCGACCTCACATAGTTGGGGTTGCAACATGACACGCTCCACCGCTCGTAATACACGCATTACGTCGAAAGTGCAACCTCGAATTAACGCTTGCCAACCCTTGCTTGATGACGCGGCAAAATTTAATTGCTTAATGAATATTGGCAATATCAGATATAATATTACCGCGATTTAAATTATATGAACCGAACACAATTGACTGTAACCAACAATATTATACACAGAAAAGAAGCAGATATGATACTAGCACGAAAAGTGAAGACTCAGAAACGACCCAATTTGGTCGCTATTCTATTGTTTGTCTATTTTCATTTGTCAAAATTTGCTATTTTGAACAGCATGTATTGCCAAATGAATATACAATTGAACAAAGGCGTAATCATTGGCCATCCTTTCGAAAAATAAGTCCTTGTCTAGGCTTGTATGTAAATAGCTAAGCTGGAATTTCATTCAATTATAGTCAAAACCTGAACTAAATCAATTTTGAGTATTATAAATTGTTTGATCGTTCAACATCGCCGTTGACTGATTTCGTTATAAAACTAACAGGTCTGGTGTGGCATTAACTACAACTGCGTCGGAATTTAGAGCTAGGTGCACTAAAACTAATGAGACATAGCAATATCGTAGTAGGGCTTGGCGTTAGTTCATGTATAATCCGTCATTATAACACGCATGACATATTGGTAGTGTGTGTAGTCGTGTGGATATATAACCGGTCGTATTCCGCCGGCTCGCATACCAGCCGGCAGATTTGTATCCGTCGTAGGCCGGTGGCTCGCATGCGAGCCACTAAATTGGCGCCAAAACGCCGCGCGCCGCCTTCGCTTAAAACCGTATATTACCAACCTTACCGATCAAAACTGATTGCCTATTGGCTACGAATAGCCGTACAAATCTGCCGGCTGGTATGCGAGCCGGCGGAATACGACCGGTTAAAGTCATAATAACCATAGACAAGGTAAATCCTCGCTACGCACAAAAATAAGAAAGATTTTACTAATTAGTAATCTATCTATTAACACTGTTTAACATAAGCCTCTTTTTGCGTCACAAGGTTCTGTCTGCCGCCATCCGGATGTAGTCACACCCAGCTACCGTTTTTGGGTCATTAGTCTACTTGGCTGAAGGTTTCTATCTTTACACATTCGTGGTCTCTATTCTAAGACTCGTTTGCTTTAATGACCATTGGTCCTTAGATAGATCTAACCAGATCATTGCACACACGAGCTTACTTATTCTGCAAGCTATAACTTTAGTTCTTTGACCGGCAACCTCGTTTGTGAGTTTGTCTTTAAAATAAACACTAAGCATAACTTGTTCTATAGCTAATATATAATATGGTCGATACACAACAACAAAAATGTAAATGTATTGCCTATAGATACAAAACTTCGATAATATTGTTGGGCTGTTCAAATTTGTCTATGGATATGACCCGTACCTTGATGTAAAATATAACACAATATCACCTCTGTATGGCCGATGGTCTAGGCAGTAATGATCCATCACTACGTATGATACTTGATATACTAAAGCAATCCCACCATCAGCCATTCCTTCTTTCACAAACCGACGTTTTGAAGTATCAGCTGTAATGACTCGAATCAAGCACAAATCTTTTTAATTAAGCTTAAACGTACTTTAGAATTAACATACTATTTCTAAACCCGTTATCATTGATTTTAAGTAATGACTGTACTCTTTACGAGTTTTATTCTATGTAAAAAATCATATTATATATTATAATTAATCATATTATAAACCAAGTATTTAACTCCTTATTGACATCTTACTCATATTTGTTTCATCTACTTATAGTTTTATCTTATATACTTAGTATCTGTAGTTATAAAAAAATTACATGTATATTTATTAAATTTATCTGTAATCTGTGTTTCTTATTATCTGTAATAATTAAAAATTCTGTACTTTCTTGTAGTTTAATGGTATTAATTTGGACTGTATTAGACGCTCATAATCACTATTGAGGTATTGCTGAAAATCAGCGCTGTATCGCAAGCGGTACAGCATTATGCTGAGCAACATCTCTTTTTAATGAACACTGCGACGCACATTAAACAGCAAGGGCTTCATGTATAAATGTGTATTCGATATTATATTTAATAATATATTAAGTAATAGTATATGTAATTAATTAACGTATTATAATGTAGTAATTCATATAGGTATATAATAATGTATATAAGTTTTATTTGTTTATTTTTATTATTATCAATTTATAAATACATTTATTACTGTTACACACAAATTTTGCATTATAATAGTTTTGATTGTGTGTTGCAATGCTTCATTAAAATAAAATATTTCTTTCTTTCTTTCTTTCTTTCTATATTCTTCATTTTATAGGCATTTTAAATAAAGAAATCAAAAGGTTATCGAATCGTTTTATGAATTTATATACATATTTCTAAAAGTTAATAGCGTTATGGTTTCTAAATAACTAGTATTTTTACATTATGTATTTCTTGTTACAGCCAATGCAGGGATCCTGTTGGAGCATGCGCCAGCGTGCCCCGAACAATATGGAGTTCAGGTAAATATACATATCTTCAACAGACAGTGCAGTGGTTGAGAAGTTTGCTTTGCCACAAAAAATTCTATTGATCCTTATATATTCGTATTGATGGCTATCATTTTATTATTTTATTTTCAAGTTCAGAAAACTTACATCTAGTTTAACAATAAAATGAGAATCTATGTTAAACTAAGGCCAAATAAAAGTTTTCACTTATAACAATTTTATAATAGGATTAGTATACGATAATACGACATTGCAACAAAGATAAATACAACAAAAATAAAAACAAAAACAAAAGTAGGTAGATAGAATTAAAACAAAGTAAATAACAAATTATAAAAGAGAAAATCTGGAGATATGGATATCATGGATATATTTATGTTGTTTCCTTTTTTTAAGATGTATAAGTGAGTAATGCTTTTTGCAATATCGAGATCATATCCTTCTCTCTTAGCCTTTATTATTCCCAAGTCACTTGGGATCGGCTTTTCTGGTCTAACCGGATTTGACTGGATATCAGTTTTTACACGGAGCGGCTGCCATCTGACCTCCGCAACCCGAAGGCTAACGATACCCTAAGGCTAGACCAGTGTCAGAATATTAGAGGGTACTGACTTTCCCAATAACGACTGCCATAGATGTTCATGGCAGCTGGGACCGACGGCTTAACGTGCTCTCCGAGGCACAGAGCATGCGATAATTGTCAATCAATACGCACATAATTTCGAAAAGTCATATAACTCCCGAAAGTCAGAGGTGCGCGACGTGGGTTCGAACCCGAGACCCTCTGCATTGCAGTCTGTTGGTCTCCCCACTGAGCTATCGCTGCTCTTTTCTCTTTATCGAGATCATATCCAATACAAAATAATCCTAGCTAGAATTTATGATAACTGTCTTTAAGATCGAAAAAAAGAAGAAAAAGCATCAAATAAGATGTGTTAATCGTCTCAGTCCTGATTTATTAGATTTAATCAAACATGTGCTTTTTAAAATTCCAGGCTTATGCGCACCCCGAGCTTTGCGACCAGTTCTTCCTGTGTACCAACGGCACCCTGACCGTGGAGACCTGCGAGAATGGGCTGCTGTTCGACGGCAAGGGCGCCGTACACAACCACTGCAATTACCACTGGGCCGTCGAATGTGGCAACAGGAAAGCTGATTGTGAGTATTACCTTTTAATCTATATACTTGCTCTCCCAGATCACAAGCATTCTAGAGAAACGAACTTTGTTCGATGTTAAGCTTTAAGAATGTCCATATTCAAATTTAACCGCTTAGAGTCAGCTCAGTATTGAACTAACGATCGTGCATAGGGTATTGAGAAAGAGTAATTGATATTTCTCAGGATCGTAGCTAAAGAAAAATTTGTAGTTTCTGCCTCCCAGTTCGGTCAAGATGTTCTCTTATTAACATGTTATAAATATAATACTTGTATTTTAAGTTTAAATTATTCTTCCTCCTAAATTTTATCAGGATCATACCTAATATATTCATATACATATACGCATGGGGAGTTACTTCCTAAGTTGCTTTATAAACGAAGAATGTGACCAAAATAAATAAAATGTAATATTGGTTTCTTTTGTTTGTGCATTTTCTGCGTTCACTAAGATTTTATTTTCTTTAATTGGCCTGACGAGTATAACTCTTTGTTGTGCCGGAGTAGGTAATATTCTTTTTATTCACGGTTCGGGCAAAGTGGTATTGGATTTTCTGTGCCCGGTAGACAGCAATAAGCTCGACCGCCTATTACGTAGAACCTAAAACCACAGGTAGCCAAAAGTGCCAGCCTTTTTGGCATATATAGCCTATGTATGTATAATTAATTAATATTATATCGGATCATTTTACCGAATAATAGATAATGGAAATCTTATTTTTTTATGTGATTCCAGTGGTCCCTCTCTCAACTCCTGGCTGCGAGTACCAGTTCGGCATATACCCTGACTCTGACGAGTGCAGCACAAGCTACGTCAAGTGCGCATACGGCATCCCTCACCAGGAACCCTGCACCCCTGGTCTGGTGTACGACGAGCGCATACACGGATGCAACTGGCCCGATCTACTCCAGCCTTTCTGCAATCCTGAAGGTATGTATCGTAGTTCTGAATCACAGAGCAGAAAACACGCTAGCCCTGCTTGTCATATTGTATACACCTATACAGACGGTATACTTATATTCTGACGATGCTGCCTGGGTTCGGTACCGTCTGTCATTCAGTATAAATATACAGGTAGGACTCTGTACCAGAAAACAATCACCATGCGTAATAAATTAAAAACCATACATCTCCCTAATTGGAAATTAAATAAAACATTGCGCATTGCCTAAGAAACTTGAACTAAGTCCTTCCAGTTGACTAATAGAAAATGCTTTAAGCGTTAACCATGATATTAATATCACATAAAAAGAAAAACGATACTTGGCTCTTACTTTATTTAACTCTTTTTAATAAAATTAATTATTTAAGAACTTTTAATATTACCCATTTGAGTATTAGCGGCAGCATTGTGTCTGAAATTCCAGTAATTGATAGGTTAACTAACCATATTATATGTAATCATGATTATATAAGAAGGCTCTACTACGGGACCCGTCACATAATATGACATTTATCAGCGAACATTTTTTTTTATATCTATATCCACGTTTGTTTGTCATACATGTTATAGCTTTAACAAATGTTTCTCCTCCACAGCTGTTGTTGGCTTCAAGTGCCCATCCAAAGTACCATCACACACCCAAGCGGCGAAGTTCTGGCCCTTCCCTCGGTTCCCAGTGCCTGGTGACTGCCACCACCTGATCACCTGCGTTGAGGGACACCCAAGGCTCATCGCCTGCGGTGAAGACAAAATCTTCGACGACCAGAGCCTGACTTGTGAAGATCCCGAAGTTGTAGCCCACTGCGGGGGCGGCCATGCGTGATTTGTGCTGTAGACGGTGTATCATAAGACGAAAACGATATTAAAATAAAAGAAAATATTTTCTTTAAAACATACTAACTGAAAGTACTATACTATTTTTATTAGTCTATTTGTTTATACATGTTTCGCATAATATGATTTAGGCTGTTTCCTAATTAGTCGGTAGGACAAATACGTAACAATACCCACTCGACGTAACAGACCCATGTCGAGTGCATATTATACAATAGAAATTACTTCATTATTCGCCGCTAAGCGGCAGCCATACTTGCGAATTTAAGTTTATCGCTTTTTCATTTATCGTACAATACGTTCTTTTTTAAATTACAACCATGTTTTATGACGAGAGCATTGTTTTAAAAGTAGAATATACTGCGATGATATGTGCCAACAAATAAAAATATACACAGTAGATATTGGTAAAATCTCGATAGGGTTTTTACACTGCTTACGTGCCAACTGATAAGAAAAGGACATTATTTTTTTTACATGGAATAGCAATTTCATCGCACATACCACATTTATACAACACTTTTAATATTGTCTTACAGCATTAAAAATATTACGTTTTCGTTTTGTGATATGATATTTTATATTAATTTAATTTCACTGAATGATTGGAATATGTTTCCACCGAACACTATTTATTTCTTATAAAGTGATTATTACCAATTCTTATCGAACACAAGCTGCCAAATACAATAACGATTCGTGCGTGATATTAGTTACCATAGAAAATATGTATTTTACCTATAGAAATGTCATATGTATGTCTTCATATAGATTTTTTCTGTAAATATTAACGCTGAAATAGTGGAAATGTAAATAGAAAGTTATGCGAGATAATTAATATATTTAATTAATTAAAATGTTTGATGTTTTATTGTATAATATTTGCTTGCTCGTTTACTCGCGCGCTGCATTCGTGAACTTATCAAGAAATCTTTGTTATATAATATTGGTGAATATGCATAGAAATAGGAAAGGATTTGTACATTTATTTACATAAATGTACAAATAAAAAATATATCCATTAATATAACTAGGTCTTGATTGGTGTTTCACCCGCGTATATCGCATAGGAACGCATACCGGGATGAAGTCATGTAAATGTTGTTTATCTGTATGAAAAGTTTTACGCATGACTGCAAAACACTCATGCATACTACTAATTTTCTTCACTTTCACATTTTAATATTAATAGGGAGTAAGATGTAAGTTATTATTTGCACCGATAGGGCAACAAATCGGCCTATGACATCTATAGTAATAAGTGGTAACTTTAGCCTGTGGATCACACTGGAGTAAGCTATGTAGAAAAGCAGCCGTGCGCATATTTCCGGCAATATTCGACTAACAGACAAATTACTCCAAACCAGTATTTTTTGAATTTGTATATATTTATTTCATTTTCATTTAAGTCAAGTGGCAGCAGTCATAAACACCGAATTTAAAGCCCTAAGACAAGCGAATTGATCTTGGTATTTTGTACAAGACCAGAAACTAAATTGTGTGCGATCTGACAATATACCGACATTATCACCTAGAATAGTCGGATAATCGTCGGTGACTTATTAACTAAAAATTAGTTTTCTACAGAGTGAGTGCCTTCAGATAGTTACAATCTGAATAGAGGTATTGCAAGGTTAAAGCTGATAAATATCAGAATATTTGTGTTTATTATCCAGTAAACTCATTTGGATTGGGGATAGACGAACATTGGTTTTCGGCGATGGCTCAATGTATACGCCGTGGTATGACTATTTTATCCAAGTTCACGTCACGACGTGAACTTGGATTGCCACGGCATCACAGTATGACTTATTTGTATCACAACCACGAGCATGACGGCATCGACATCTTTGTACTGTGGCACGGGTATTGGTAACATAATATCAAACTCTTACATGATTCGCTTAGGCTAGATTTAATTTATTAGCCAAATATCACAACAGGGCAATACAATACTCAGCAAGACCTTCTTTAAATCTCTCAAAATGTTATTTTATTTTAACTATTCTGTACAAGCGTTTCATGCCTAAGGGTTACACGAAACTATAACCAAGTCGACAAAATTTTTTCAAGGACGTCAGGATTTCTTGTCATTAGGTTTCTTAGTTCAATGTTTTTATCACGTTTGGAATAAATCAGTGGCAATGAACAGATAATTATCTGTTAAGTCCATAGCTAAGATCTTTTACCTATTAATCGCCATGTTTGTAGGCATATTAATAACTAAATCAGGTAATAAAATAAACAGATATCTCCTTAAAATATACATTTATTAATCTAGTCTACATTAAATGCGTTACTCCTCCGCTGGCTCCACTGACTTGCCCTTACTGGGCCTCTGCGGCTTGCGGCGTGAGGGTGAGCTACCGGCGGGCTTCTGCTTCGGGGTAGGGGGGTTCTCTAGCGCTTCTAATTCAGCGTCGGTGAGCTGGCCTTTGTACCAGTCAGCACTAAAAAAATGATCAAACATTGCATTAGCACAGGTAAACTATAAAATATTAAATATAGGTATAGATAAAATAAATTATTTATATAAAACCAACGTCAGCGTTTTTTGACGTAAAGCGAATATGTGTGCATGAAAATACTGTCAGGTGAGACTAATACTGAATACTGTTTTGTACAATGTTATCATAAAATTGACCACACGTTGTAAATTTGAATAATTTAATTTTTGTTTACATTGTTTAATAGAGTATACTTGTTTACATTGTTTAATAGAGTATACTTGTAGTATACTCTTGTCAACCCCTCTAGCTACGTTTAATGCTTGTATTAGGAGTAGGTTCACGTCGATTGGGTAAATTAGTAAAAAATAAAAATAAAACATTTAAAAAATGGGTAGAATGGTCGAATACGCCATCGTATGTTGGATGTTTTAAACATTGTCACTTTCAAAAATAAATGATACACCATTTTGCCACCTGAAATACTGCTATTGATACATACCATTCAGGCACTTTCCTAGACCACTCGCAGCGTTTGTTGACGTCATCGAAGGCCTGGCCCAGCTTGCAGCCGGAGCGACGAGGCGTGTTGCCATTGATGCACACGTAGAAGAACTGGCAGTCTTCAGGGTCAGCATACCGAGGATGCGTCAGACCAAAGGTCTCGTTTACAGGCGGGCAATCGAAGGCAAATACCTCTGCGATGAGAACAAGGCAACTTTTAGCAACAGTACTATATGTAGATATAGTTTCACGCCTATATCGAAGGCATAGGAGTATTACACCCACGTTTTCTCATTTATTATATAAAGGAGTTAAGATACTTAGTACCACGTAATAGGAGGTGTTTTCTAGTGCATAGTGTTAAACAGCATTCTGATTCTAAGAATTTGTTTTCCTAAAAACCCAATAACACTGCCTGGCTCGGACGTCCAATCCGAGATCTCTTATACAATGCGCCAATTAGGCAGGCAAAGTATATTAATGTATTAATTGTATAGCCCTAAGGAAATAAATATTAGGAAATTGCGTATATAACATATTTTGTAACGTTTTCTAATTGCGAAGCTATTTCACGAACAACTTGCGAAATTAAACTAGTTTCGTCAAGTCAAATATATATACATAGATTAATCCAATTAGGTTGAATCCCAATCAGGTTTCGTCAGTATTATTTAATAACTCAAAGCATTCATGAAGTAATTGCAAAATATAAATTGCCAATTATAAACCACAGATTGGTCAAATATATGCAAATTTCCAACAAAATATTTTTTTTTTGGCTAGAAATGAAATGTTACGTACAAACCTACTAAATATTAATTAAAATATTTAATACATTTGTATATAATGTTATTTTGTTATAAATACTTTTGTATATAAACCTATTTGTGTGTCTCGATTTCGATTCACAGACTGGGCAAAATACAGATTTTTTTGTTCATGAATTCTCATGAGCCACATGGAGTCTCGACAATCTGAAAGACAGTTATAGCACCTAGCACCATGCTTAAAAGGTGGAACCCATAGGGTTCATCAATGGACGTTAAATTCTAAGTAGAAAAGAAAAGAAAGATATCAAGGTCTATGTATAAGATAGAAAGAAGGAAACATACCAGCAGCGCCACATCCCTGCTTCTTAGCTTCATCAGGCCAGGTGCAGATGCCAGTCTTTTCATTGTAGACCAGACCGTCGGGGCAGGTGATCATGTTGAACTTGCCGTCCACGCAGTAGTAGAACTTGCCGCACTCCTTGGGGTCTTCGTGGGAGAAGTAGCCGTTCTGACGGGGACAGTGCAGGGCCGGTATGGGCGTTTCTGGTAATGATAAAGATTTGAAGATTAAGGCGGTGACACTAATATAAAATGGGCAATATTTTGTGCGTAATTTTGTACGCTCTTCTACCTGATCGGTTTTAACTTTGGTAACTTCGGTCGTAACTTTGATGAATGGTATCGAGCCAAAGATTTTACATATACAACTTATCAATGTAATTATAAGCCTAATTAAAAATTTAAAATAATTATTAATAACCACAATACTGATTAATAGCTAGCAACACAAATACTATGACTTTACCCAGTAATAATTCAAGTTATTGGCAATATAAACCATAAACCGAGACAAGAATACAAGGCCCAAAGTATTATGGCATATTATGCGATATTATTTTTATGAATTTTATGGTTTTTCATACAAAACGAGGTTATAATAATATTACTTTTAAAATGTTACGATATTACCGAAGTATGTAAGGACAAGCGTTGGTTATTGTATTATGTAGACATACCAGTAAAATTGATGTTATACTGCTGAGTTTTGACACTAAGTATCACTTGAAATGACGACACAATTTGACAACAAAACTGCTTAACTGCAGTCAAGGTTGTATTACAAATCAGACTGGAATGCTTTGTATTTATCCGAATCGATGTTTTATAAGAAATTTTATCATTTCTGCGAAACATTTCCAACTTTTGGTAGATGTAGATTCCGACTAAAATTTAGAATAAAATAAAGCTTCCCTTTTATTGGTTGCTAGCCAACAAAGCAATGCTGCCAGTATTTAGGAAGCTATATCAATCGACAGCGATGCTTACCAGCTGTTTAATTTTGTTTATAAAATGTGTTTTATTTTATTTCATGTAACTTACAATGCATATTGCACATATTTGGTGTTGTTTCGGTCTGAACTAAGTAGCGAAGTAAATAAACATCGTGTGTCACCAAACGTGACTAATATAATTATTTTTGGCCAAAACATGCTTTTGAACACAATTTATTACAAGTGTATAATATATTACAGGTCATTAGCCACAGTCCTATTAAAATTAAGTTGAATTTTTGTCATACTTAATGTCATTAAATCAAAATAAAATTATGGCGTATAAATATCAGATTACAGAATTAAACTATATATTGACAATAAGGTACAATGAACTTATGCATATCTAAATTAGTTAATTATAATTTCATCCGCAACCGGTACATTAAGTACCGATTGCTGCTGTTTAAATTAAAAGATATCGTGTATCCATAAACGGGACTAAATAAAAGTATTAGATGTTGCTATAAACAGGCCGTTTTTAAAATAAAATATAGCTTATGTTCCTCGGTGACAATATAACTTTCTAAAGGTGAAAGAATTTTTGAAATAGGTTGGATAGTTTTTGATTTAATGCCTTACAAACAAACAAATAAATAAAAATCTAATCTTTCTTTTTTATAATATTAGTATAGATAATAACAATAAGTTACAATGAACCTATGCGTAACTAAAGTAGTTATAATTTCATCCGCAACCGGTACATTACCCATTGCTGCTATTTGAATTAAAAGACATTGCGTGTCCATAAACGTGACTTCAAAAATATTGTTGTATGGAATGAGCAGTGAACATTTAAATACACGTTCATAACGTTGTACTACAGATCATTACCCACAATGTTATATTACAATAAGGACTATTTTCTGCCATACTTTATCAAATAAATCAAATAATTTTATCCATAATAATATTATAAAGGAAAGATTTGATTTTTTGTTTGTTTGTAAGGGTTAAATCAAAACTAATCAACCAATTAGAAAAAACAATTACCATTAGAAAGCAATAACCGAGTAACATAGGCTATATTTTATTTTTAAAAACTACTGTTTCTAACAAAACCTTACCTACTTTTAAGCGAGCGAATCCACGAAAAAGAACTAGTATTTAATAATATAAATATATAATAATAGCTACACTTATATAGTAATTGCAATTAATGTCCGGTTCGAGTCGTCGGGCCGCGGGCCGCCACGTACAAGGCCACGCTTCCCTTGGAATTGGAAAGTTGTTTCGACGTCTGACCTACGATATTTATGTGTAATCTGTATTCTAATGATGTCACTAAACACCTATTATAAATATGCTAGGGTTGATATCACTATACATTGACAAAGGTTGACTGAAGGACTTCAGCACTGGCTGGAACTGATGGTGGTTTAAAATACGATCATGATTTGTAATTGAGCTCATCGTTGAACGTCGATTCGGTGAACGACAATTTAAAACAAATCAAACGACATTCTGAACATACTTTAATAAATTGCACAATTATACTTTTATTCCGTAATAATATGCTGCCGTAAATATGGTGCTTTGGATTTATACTATATAGCAGGAATAGTGTAGTAAAAGAGTGAAATATTTTTCAACTAGGTGCATTGGTTCTGTAGATTACCCTCGACCTATCTCAAGCTCGCATTATTTACACTCTCTCACATTATTATACATAATAAAAAAATTACACAAATCTATACTAAATTTGTGATAATCCATTACATAACAAAGAAGCACGTGAATGTTCACGTGTCACAGATAACCTTGAAATAGCAGCAGTTAAATAATCATATTATTGCTGGCCACATATAAACGAAAATATTAAAAAGAAAACTGAGTGATATCTTTTTGTGTAACCTTCTGTTCTACAAATTAAAATAAGAACACGAGATGAGATAACTATTCATATACTTGACATTTAGGACCATACAACCACTTTTAAAGCAAGTCAATCAGGCTTAGTTTAAAAAGAGTCTTAATAATCTTCTTTAAAAATGTGCGACATTCGATTTTCGACTTTCAATTGTTTTCTTTATTCAGCTTAGACGGGAAAGATAGATATTTCGAAAATCCGAGTAATTTTTTACTAAGCACTACTAGTACTACTAGGCACTAACACGGCAGAAATGGCTCGCAATATCAACGCTTCGCTTGGAGAGGAGACTGCTAATGAACGCACCGTGCGTTTTTAGTTTAAACGCTTCCGTAATGGAAATTTCGACATAAAGAACGAACCACGTGGAAGACCGCCCACAGAGGTGAATAACGCTAAATTGAAGGAGATGGTGAAAGCCGATCTGAGTCAAACTACCCAGGAATTAGCGGCATGGCTTAACGTTACCCTACCTACAATATTAAGCAATTTGCATCAATTCAATAAGATAAAAAAATATGAAAAATCGGTGCCTCATGATTTGACTGATCTGCAGAAAGAAATGCGTGTTGAAACTGGTGTTGCCTTGTTGAATCGGTACAGAAATGAAGGAATATTGGATCGAATTGTGACATGTGATTAAAAGTGGATTCTTTACGATAACCGTAAGTGAAAAATGCAATGGTTGACCCCAGGTCAAACGCCGCAACGGTGCCCTAAAGCAAAGCTTACCAATAAAAAGGTAATGGTAACTGTTTGGTGGTTTTTTCATGATGTTATTCACTATAGCTTTCTCAGGTCTGGTCAAGCAATAACAGCAGATGTTTACTGTGCCGAACTTCAAACAATGATGGCGAAACTGGCAGTGAAACAGCCCCGATCCCCGATCTTTACCATTATTGCTCCATGATAACGCAAGACCTCACACTGTACGAGAAACCGTTGTAACTAGATACAACCATTCGTCATCCTCCGTACTCGCCAGACCTTGCTCCAACGGACTACCATTTTTTTCGTGATTTGGACAATTTTCTACGGGATAAAAAATTTTCTTCCCAGGAGGCAGTACAAAATGCTTTCACACAGTTTGTCGAATCTAGATCCCCGGAGTTCTATCGTAAAGGCATAAATGAACTTCCGTTTAGATGGCAGCAATGTATAGATAATGAGGGTAAATATTTCGATGAAATAAATATGGTACATCTTGAAAAAAAAACAGGCAATTTCATACTTTAACCCTTAGGGGTTAAAGTATGAAATTGCCTGCTACTTTAAAGACTACCTAATTGATATTAGTATCAATTAGGTAGTCTTTAAAGTATGACACCGTATAACAAATACTCACAAAATTTTAAGGACTAGTCATAGATACATTCTGATAGCTTCATTATTTAAGCGTTGGTGAACATGCAAATCACTAGCTCAGGGTAAACTTAAACCCATCACATCTCAATAAACATAGTTCACGCAATATTCATTTCCCTTTGAGTTTGAACTCTCGTATCGCGTTGCATTTGTAGTTAAATGTAAATTCAGTAGTCATTTTGTTATTGGTGTTTGCTGTTAATAACGATACTTGTATTCGACGCTTGTGTGTAACTGAGACACTATAACACCAATAAGTAAGCGGTCATTAATCTACAAATTAAAGATATTATATTCAGTTAGTAGTGATTATCTTGCTTACTGTTCTTACTACAAAATTTTGAAAGTAAACTAACGTTTTGTCATAGAATCATTACAGCTTATGTACGCTTCTTTGCCGATTAAATAAACCTGTTAATTATGTACTCACGAAGTTTAGGTCTCTGCGAGCAATCTAGGTTTAATGGCAAGTCACACTTCTCTTCCTGGAGGCTGTAGTCGTTGAACACCATGCCATCAGGACACAGCTTCTCAATGATAGCGCCATTTCTGCGAATTAAAATATGTACAAAATTATACTTGGGCGCAAATTATTATCTAGTTACCAGTTGCCTCAAAGAACATATGTAAACAAATCGCGAAGTCTAGAAACGTTTACTATGTCTTAATTTATATGTAAAATTTGAAAGCTTGTGCTATGTAAAAAACAATTACTTTATGTATTGATCAATCATATTGACTGCATCTGTAAATGAAAAATCATCGCTACACTGCATCGAGTACTTGATGTGAAGACTACCCTCTAGTTCAATACCTAACTTTATATTAGCGCTTAAAATAATATTTACAGACTCATCATGTATTTTTCTCATTCGTTAAGTGCACGTCCATAATGTTTTGTTAAACAACTTCGCCGCTAAATATGACGTTGGGGTTTTTATAAAGATTTTGTCAGAACCTTTATCGCCGGCAGCAAGGTGTGTTTATGACATGGTATCTGCAGCACTGTCTGCCTCTCCCTCATAGTAATAAGGCATGCATATCATTAAATATAAGAAAAATGTAATTTAGGGTACGATGAGGCTGGCATACCTTTATAAGGTAAAAGCCTCTAAATAAAACAGATTACGAAAAAAAAAAAAAAATACTTCGCCGCCAGACAAATATTCTTTCACTCACAAAAAAAAACACTTAAGAAAATGTTGAGTAAGCTTTGTTTAAAATTCTCAAAACTGCACAAGGTTATCGAACTCACGAAGAAAATCAGAGACACGTATATTTTGGGCTCGCAATAAATATGCCTAAAGTGATTTATTTTAAGCACGAAAGTTCTTTGTAACGTGATTTATTATATATCCTTTTATTTTGTGGATGATACTTCTGTAAAGTTCAATGTATGGTTAAGTGTAAGCTGTCAATAACTGATTTGGGTTTGCCGTCATTTCCATATCTTTACGTGTTTATTTTAGCTTAGCTTAACAATAATATGCGAATTAACTTGCATGCTTTAATGACAATTACATAAAACAGTAATGCTAACATTTATAGATTGTTTTTAACTAAGAACAGTATATAGGGACAATATCTATCTTACTATATATTGTGCCTATTGACTTCAAATACCTACTGGGATAGTTTAATATCCCTGCATATTATTGTGATCTGATTACTTACCCGTACTTAGAATTGTTTTAGAAATTCTTGTCCAACTGAAAACGTGTGACTAACTACCAAATTTTACTCAACAGAGTCATTCACCCCTCACATACTTAATCACTGCTACCATAAAAATGGATTATACGTTATTTAATTATATATTGATATGATATGATATGTATTGGGAAAATGTTTACATTGATTGGTTGAAATGGTTCAGGCTTATATTAATAATTAAGGAAAGAAAAGTTCTGGTGCCCAGTAGATACAAAGCTCTATGACCCTATGTCTATTGGTATGATAGTTTTGACTTATATTTAAAGCGGTTAGTTATGCATTTTATGGACAGAATTTTCTTCGTAGATAATAACTGCTGTAACTAAACGAAAGGACGAGGGACATTGTAATAAAACACTTAAAATAATCTTAATCTAATAGTAATAATATATATAAATTACCTGCATTCATAATATTTGTCGCACTGTTCAGCGTCGGCGAAGAACCCATCCTCGGGGCATTCGTTCGTGATTTCCGCGTCTCGGTCCTGGTCGGCAATGGTGCGCGCCGGCTGGTTCACCGGCTTTCTGTTTTTGCCTTTGCCAGGACCTGCTGATGATGCTAACACTGGAAAACGAAAAATATATATTAATAGGGAACAGAAGAACAGCTCTTTGGTGTCATTGCTATTCTTGATAAAGAAGATAAAACAATATTTGAAGTCACCTTACAAGTGGCATCTGGTATTACTATAGCAGATGCCACTTGTAAGGTACAAAACAATTTATACAGTACTCTGTATAAATTGTTTTGTAACTATAATAGTTGTAGCTTAAATTGTATACTACTCTATTCGCAATATAAAAGGATATTCCAACCCCTTAAGTCTTTGGGTTGGTGATAAAAATTCTATGAGATCTATTAACAGTACTGACCTTTTATTTTATGACTAAATCTTACCAAGAATGAAATAATAATAGACTTCATAATATGATAAAGAATTATTTGGTATATACTAAACTGGTATTAGCATATGCTGTACCTTTCTGAGAATTTAATAATGCATTATATTAAATTCTATAAAAGGTATAATCTACAAAAATAATATGGGGCGGACTAAAAGCGCAAACTGGATATCTACATGTTAATCGTACTTTAACTTGTGCATGGTATCCACGACGTGAATAAGAACTAAAAGTAACTAGATTTTGCCCGTGGCTCCGCTTGCGTAAATGTAGCCTACTTTAATTTTCTATCACTCGGTAACAGTACTTTTTCTGACTGATAGGTAATCTATGTCATTTTTTGTACCCCTGATAACGTGTATGCGAAATTTCATGATGATCGATCGAGTAGTTAAGACGTGAAAGCATAACAAACAAACACAGATTCGCATTTATTACTATCTAATATTAGTAAAATGAATATTTATTTCAATATCGTATGATAAAATATTTAACTGTATTACGTTCTATTTCAGACATCAAGACATTTACATATACACAACAATTTCTCTTTGCTTGGTCTTCGTGTTGTTTTGTTTAACGCGAGCCTAATGTCTTGTATAGTTTATTGGGTAATTGAGCACGCGTGTACTGGATTATAATCCTACGCGGTACAAACGTTCCTGTAGGCTACTAATACACAGACTAATGATACAGATATTAAAAGGAGATATACGTAAGGTATACTCGTATATAGGGATAGACCATTAGGCTCTCGAAGACTGTCATATATCTTACTTACTCCGTTGGCTCAACGACCCAAAATGTGTCTTGGCCTCCGATACCTACTAGAGAACGCTACAAATACAATATCTACTCAAATTTAATTGTGGAGGCATGGTACGTATATTCTACAGCTTTATATTCTGCTGCTATGGTATAAGGCAACCAACCTCTTTGAAGAGATAGGGGCTGTTGGCTGAAGAATTAGTATGATCCTTTACCTCATGCGCTGACAGCTCAATTGTACAACAGTTAGCAACGCGTGACCGATACCTCTGATCTTATAGGCTTCTGTGACCGCTTATTGAACAGGCTACAAACTTAAGAATATAACTACAGGAACCTGTTTACTGGTACCTTCAAAAACAGACACGCGGTACCTATAAACGATAATCGTAAAGACTCTGCAACAATGAAATTAATACCTCCTACACGACTTAAACTGTCAATAGTTGAAATGCCAGATATAATTGATAACCTATTTTATCTTATTACAAAACTAAGTCAGTTTTAAACCAGCACTAGTAAGTTTTATTTAAGTGAGCAGCGATAGCTCAGTGGGGAGACCAACAGACTGCAATGCAGAAGGTCTTGGGTTAAAACCCACGTCGCGCACCTCTAACTTTCGGAAGTTATATGACTTTTCGAAATTATGTGCGTATTGATTGACAATTATCACCTGCTCCGTGCTTCGGAGAGCACGTTAAGCCGTCGGTCCCGGCTGCCATGAACATCTATGGCAGTCGTTATTGGGAGAGTGTCGACACAAAAGATCCCACTGGGTCGAAGTGTCGCCGGTCTGCACTGACTGACCCCAAGATAAGATAAGTTTTATTTTATTATGGCAATAATTGGTTATATACTAAAGGCATTAATCATAAAATATATCTTATTAAAGGCTTAATATTATTGGTAGTTAAAATACTTAGAATACCATTGTAAAAAAAATTATTGATAAATGTTCTGTATACCTTTATTATATACGTACCGTTATTAGGCAAGCTAGCATACTTACGAACAATACTTTTTAAAATCTTTACTTATAACGAAGTTATAGCCTTCATGTAAGTTTTATGAATATGGCCATTAGTATGCGTTTTGAAATAAAGGAATTATGTCAGGCCACCGGTGTGCCGCTGTGACTGTATAGGTTCTACGTTTCAAACAGGCAACATAATTATACTACTAGCTATACAGCAAAATCATTATACCTACATACTCGTGTCAATCACGCACTAGATTCAATTATACTATTCTCGCAGTTCTACAGTGCTCGCACGTTTCCTGTCGCACAAGTTGACAAACGTGGTATGTGGTTCACATTGAGCGCGGCCATTTCCTTAAGTTCAATGTTGCAATTAAACACTAAACTTATCTAGACTGTGCGCTAATTATTGTGCTTTCTAAAATACGACCTTAAGTTACTTTAAAGTATATCCTTACTAATATTAAAATACGAAAGTGTGTCACTTGGTTTGTCCTTCTATCGACCAGAAACAAAGCGATAATTGACTAGATTTTTGGAATAGATGTAGCTGCGGGTCAGAGAAAGAAGAAGGCTATTTTTAATGACCACGGTTTCTGTAGGATAGCTCTTTTAATAGCCATGGTTTCTGTGGGATAGTTCTTTTAATAGCCACGATTTCTGTGGGATAGTTAATAGCCACGGTTTCTATAGGATAGTTCTTTTAAAAACCACGGTTTGTGTAAGTTGTGTAAGATAATTCTTCGTGTCTGACAGTGAAGAAGTGAATAAAGCTAGTAATTATATTTCCTTCATGCTGTGGAGCTCAAAGAAACAATCGGCTCTAGTTACGATAGTAGACCGGAACAGGCGTGTCAATAATAATGCTAAAAAGCGTTGTTAAAGACTACTTCCTATTGAGACTATATGAGCATTAGGTAAGCAATCTATTGATGCAATCGATAAAAATATAAAGGTAATTAATTTAACAAAATAATCATTTAGGTTATTAGCTTTCTTTTCCGTCAGTTAGCAAAGTGGAAAACTAATTATAACCATTATTTATATGAACACTACATATTATAATAAAAAGTCCCCCGCCGCGTCCATCTGCTTGAAACTCATAAACTACTGAACGCATTTTCATGCGGTTTTCACCAATAGACAGTGTGATTTGTGAGGAAGGTTTACGTGTATAATTTGTGAAAGTTTTGTACTACCCGCAGGAAGCCGGGGCGCGTTGCTATTTGTTAATAAGATAGAGTTAAACGTGCAACTTATTAAAAACTATCCATAATATTATATCGATGATATATTACGGATGTCCTCTTTCAATCTAATTATACTTGCTATTTTAGCAAAACATTAATTATTTTAGCGATTTATAATTCAAGTGACGGTTGATAATTGCTAAATTAAATAACAACTATTGATATCTCCATCCTCAGTTTTGAATATATTAGCAAGTTTGTACATAATCGCTCGACTCGCTAGGACCAGTAGATATTTGAAATTAAAATTATTGAAAACTGATCGCTTAACAACCTTGAGCCTAAACACGATATCGTGAATTAACTAAGAATGTTCAAATATTACAAGAGTTATAAAATGATTCGACTACATGGACGAAGGCGGCGCAGTGGTTTAAATAGTTGGCGCTACTGCCAGTTCGACACGGTATAAAAACGGCACCTGCATGTAGTTCAGAGTCGGGATGTTCTTTGTGTCCGTTGTTTGACTGTTTGTTAAGCCTCTTGTGACAGAAAGATGATTGCTTGTGCAATTATTTTAGTTGTTGTTGTGTCGTACAAACGAAACAAATGACTGCTCTCAGGCATTTAAAAACCATAAGCTCTCACATACGAAATATTTGCACATTCCTAGTAATGTATGTTTTTCGTTTACGTAATGGTCTTCGTTATGACAACCGGTTAAATATATTCTTCAGTTGTTACTACTTGTAAGATACTGACAAATATTTTGCGTGTATACATCTTAGCAGAACTAACTAACTAAGTAGCAGTGATAGCTCAGTGGGGAGACCAACAGACGGCAATGCAGAGGGTCTCGGGTTCGAACCCACGTCGCGCACATCTGACTTGTTATATGACTTTTCGAAATTATGTGCGTATTGATTGACAATTATCGCCTGCTCCGTGCCTCGGAGAGCACGTTAAGCCGTCGGTCCCGGCTGCCATGAACATCTATGGCAGTCGTTATTGGGAAGTCAGTGCCCTCTAATATTCTGACACTGATCTAGCCTTAGGGTATCGTTAGCCTTCAGGTTGCGGTCAGGTGGCAGCCGCTCCGTGTAAAAACTGATATCCATTCAAATCCGGTAAGACTAGAAAAGCCGACCCCAAGTGACTTGAGAATAATCAAGGCTAGGAAGAAAGAAAGATACATCTTAGCAGAACCTTATAATTTTTTTTTAACTTGAACCTATACATTCGCTTATGCTTCCCTCGCGGAGGGGTTATGTTGGACTCACCCGGGCAAAGATGGAGACGTCCCGGCAATACCGACTAAACCTACCACGGTGTTCCTTCTCACAGTCTATGGAAAGAAACCAGCAACTTGGTTGCCTGAATAGCCTGTGTTAACCAACTCCAAAAAAAAGCGAAATATTATATATATATATGAATCGTGATTAATCAAAAGCTTTTATGACACGATTTGATAAAAATAACAATCCGTTATTGAAAGGGGATATTAAAATAAATTAAGTACATATGTACATATATGCACAGTGCATATGTGTATTTACACGTGCAAATGATGGCGATCTATTATGCGTGTAAGTTGCTTCACACCGTTTTACACATCACCTTTACCGTAGCGGCGAGCAATAATTATTATCTTTTAGTATGTACTTAACTTCGAAAAGTTAACAAGAGGCCTTTGACTTGACCTTTGAGTCCAACAGTATATCCACTTTATTGCTGCTGTGTATACATAAAACTAAATCAAAATTAACACGATCGACACCATCGCGTTTTTTAAACATATGTATAAGGTTTTAAAAGTCTTATAAACGACGAGTCTAAATTGGACCCATTCCTAATGAATTGTTTAGCTCTGGCTCATTCAGTCAGCCAATCACAGACTTTTGTGTTTATCTGCCTTTTAGATACCGACAGACTTATATACTCTAAGATTACTACGTGTATCGTCGCGATCTTCATAAATGTTAAAACAATAAAATTCAGCCGAAGTTTATGACAGCTATTTGTGGAACACATAATTAATTTATCTGTGCCGATATCGCATTTGCAAAACTATGTATAAACTATGTATAAATAATACGAGTAAATAAATCACTACACACTGAAGTAAGTTTTGTGCAATATTGTTGCACTAATACTGTTGTACAGTTTGCCTCTTTGATCCAGGCACATAATACGGTTGTATGCAGCCGATCTTGAGATCTCAATTCCATTCTCTACTGTTGCTGAGTGTCATTGGGTAAGAGATATTTTCAGGCGTGGTATGGAAATAGGAATTATAGTTTTGCTATTATTACCACGGATTTAAAACGTAACTGGCGAAAAATACTGAAATTATAATTGAATGGTGATTTACAAGAGTAGCCATAAGCTTCTTGCAGATATCTTTTCATAAGCTTGACCCTTTACCTGAACCTAGCAACTAACCTATATGTCAATTTAGTAAACCCATACCCATAAAAAATCAGAAGTATAATTATTACTTTGTGATCTAAATGAATAAATGATTATTGACTTTGACTTTGAAATGTGGATGTAATACTACTACTCTGCCTACCCCCACCGGATATACAGTCGTGAATATACGTTTGTATTTTTGTGTAAAATCCTCCAACCGTCAAATATTTGCAACAACCAATATTGTTTGTAGTTACAGATAAATGATAATCGAACAGCTTGCTTCACGATTTCACCATTACCTAACCACGCGTGGTCAGCGAGGCTCTGTGTCAAAACGCAATTAATGCTGTATTACGATAGAAGCTATACGATACGACCTTCGATGGAACTTGTTACACGTAAATCATATTTTTTGTTAAAATAGAGCAGGCAGGCTTTTGCTTGAAATAAACTTTATATAATAATTATTATAAGGAAAACATCGTGAAGAAACCTGCATGTCTAAGAGTCCATGGTATTCTTGAAGAATATGAAGTCTGCCAACCCGCACTGTGCCGGCGTGGTGGACTACGGCCCTAAGCCTTCTCACACTGATACAGGGCTGATATTATTATTATTTATATAGAAGGACCCAAGCGAGATTTCCGCTTAGACTTGGCATTTCGCTTAATCCTAAGCCTCTTCTGGCGGAAATCATCTCCCCTTCACAAGATCAAAGCTAAGCTATCTTGTGTTATGTACCTACGCTTTATAAAATCCCATGCAACACAAAATTGTATTTGGTACGAAATTAATCTTTATTACTTTGCCTTTCTTAAAAGGTTATAATGAAGTGATCTGTCTTTATCTTTCTCGCTTGTCGAGACTAATTGGCTGTTTTACCGCGGTTGCTACTTTTATGTAGTAAGCACGTTGCTTTTGTTGTAATGGCTTAATTTTCACACGGTTTACATTTGATCACTCATTGTTTTCTTTTAATTTCAAAGGAATTGGTGCATTAAACTAGTTCACCGAAGCTTTCTTTCTCACACTTATATTATAAAACATAAGACGCTTTTAAAATATTATATATGCTATTTTTCTAGAATCCTTTTGAAAATGATTTGTAGCTTTATAATATTTATGTCTCTTACCATCAAGTTTGCTGTAATATTAAACACTCGTAGCAAACACTCGATGAATTAGACTGTTTATTGGTAGTTTACAATTCATTTATTATTGTTCAAGTACCAATAATAAATTAATTGTTAACTGTTACTACATTATTTGTACATTTTGAATTACATTACTTTTAATCAATCAAAATATTTTAATGATAACTCACTGTAGAGCTGCTATGCTTTAATATGTAAATGACAACCTATAAACTAAGATTATGATTGCCTTCAACAACCGACTGAAAAATGATTGGTTTGGATGTAAATCTATGAATCTTAAAGTCAAAGGATGTATGTAATTACGTTGCTATTTAGTAATAACCTCAACGCTATTCAATCCCAGCTCTTGCCAAATGTTAATATATGTAAACTGTTATTTGCAAACTTCGTTGCATCTAAAATGAGCCTTCCACGAAATGTTTTATTTAATTCTTGGATTTAAATAGAATATTATCTAGCTGCACTATAGAAAATGCAAGGAACAAGACCAAGGCTATATACATGCATACATTAAATATGCTGTATGTTTGTTTTGATATGAAACAAAAGAAGCAAAGAAATAAACCATAAAAATGTATTTTAATTTTTAATAAACGTAATTTTTTTTAAAATATTTTCGCTATAGGTGTTATGTGTACCTCAGATACCTCAGATGTTTGATTTTTCAGTGTATTGATTCTACTGAGGCAACTAGAAATTTATAAAAATTGAGTCTGAAATCTAGATATTCAAATGCGATTAGCTCGTTCTGCATTCAGATTCAAATATATTTAGTATAACAGCCGAGATGTGTAAATCATACAAAGACTATATAAATATGTATATAGTAGGATTTTTATTATTTTACGTCTTAATGCGATGAAAGTTATTCAAAATTAGGCTTCAAGTACTTGACTCCGCTAGCAGTCCCCCAGTTATTCTTAATATCAGCATTCCCACAGAGACTGGTGATGCTTACCAATGAAGCGTATGTGACAATGAACACTCATTGTTTACATTCACATCGTTATGAATGAACGCTGTCCCACTTTTCACGTCACAAGCCCTGTGAGTATTGCTAATTAGTCCATTATCTTCATAAATAGCTTTCATACAAATGTAACAAATGCAACATAATAAATGTATGTACTCATTTGAACTTTATCGGAATTCAGCAGCGCTTTCGTGCGTAGAATGTTAATACATTTCTGCGTTAGATACGGGTAGTTAACTTGTTTATTTACAGCCCAGATCATTCGCGATCTATTGATGGATTATGACAGATTTTCTTCTTTAGCCATCCACAATGTAACGCCTGAATGGCCTTTAAGAGAAGGCTGTGCTTTTTATCAGATACGTTATATAGGGCACATTGTGCCAGACATATGTGATTGAATCCTTTTGTACCAATAAGATCAGAGCACAAAGCTCAAATATTTTGGTTCGAATAGGCATTTGATTCAGATATGACATTTCCATTTGCGCAAAACGCCTTCACTACTAAACGATAGTATGAAAATAATACGAATGTTCGCAAAGGAATGCTTGATCTCAGAGTTTGTGATCATAGACAGTACACATATGGGATGGTATTCAAAGGTTCCACTGACATTTCAATGTATATATTGAGGCGGTACTGATAGAATTGATAACATTGTCTCGACTAACAAAGCGATTAAACGTGATTTCATCGATGTTCTTTAGTTGGAAAGTAGTTAGAACTATTAAGATAAACTATTAATTTGTACGATGTTATATATTAGACGGCTTGAAAGTAATTGGTTGAATAGTTTTTTACAGTATTGCTACTTTAACTTTCTCTTTTTGAAGATACGAACGCGTTGATGTCTCTTCCATATAGACGTAATGCCGATTGCCTACTGTGATGTAAAGACATTTAAATAACAAATTAAATAAATATTCAAGAGCTTTTAGTGTTATGCCATTCTGTTAACATTATTTTAAATAATAACATGCTTTTTCATGCGCTTTTTCAACATCGTTTAACATCGTTTTAATTTCGATAAGTAATTATTTGTAATGTAACTGCTAGTTTTTTATTTGTATGTTTATTGTAGAGCTGTAAGGTTAACACTCAAATTAGACAGGAATTATATGTATGCGTCAAGGCTGACTGGTACCCTGACATATTGTAATACTTACTCGCTCTGAATAATCTATTAAAGGTAACCGAAATAGGTCGTATATCATAATGAAAGTGCATGATTTGAATAAATATTCATATAATTAAGGTCAAAAATTTCAAAGGAGTGAGTGTATTTTTATTTTAAATGTACTTACCAACTAAACAGCTCAGGAAAACGACTCCTACGCACGATCGGAACGCCATCTTGTGATAACACTCTCCTATCACTATGAGCTGAACTTAAATGTCACTTTTAAGTGACAATATAACGAGGTCTGACTGACGCCCGCACCGTACTATGCCGCACTGACTTATTCAGTTTTTGTCATCCATTCTTAGCTCTGTTACAGCTCAGCGAAAGGTTACGCTAATCGCCTCTCTCTTTCCCACCAACGGAAAATCATATATTTATCTCCCTCTCCAACTCTTTGGATCCTGTTATTGTTCTACGTGTTCTGCAAGAAAAATACCAAAATGCAGTTATCCGATATTACGCGTTAGTTCACTTCGTTATGTGTTATTTAGAATTATTAGTAGTTAACAGGCAATTAAGTCAATTACACACTGAAGGGATTTCTGTTGCGTAAATATTAGGATGGCGTGAAAGCTGTGTGCAAACACTAGGTGCCTAGAATAGAAATTGTAGCATTATATAGGTCATCTATTGTGGTAGATTGTTTGTTGTAGTGGAAGGCCGTTGGAACAATAACTTGGCAGCTTAAAGATAAAATACTTCAGATTTTCTGTTATCATATACATTTTAATAATGCAGTAACAATATTTTTAATACGTATATTATTGGTTTAAACATCCTCCATTAGAATAGCCAGTAAGCTATATAAGACAAGAAAACATAGGATTACTTATAACTAAAGACCAATTTTTGTAATAGAATTGCTTAAAATAAAGTTTCAATCTAGCCTCAGTGTCATAAAAATACAAATGCAATTTTTTAAATTAATTAATTGTCAAGTGTAACATTTATTAGACAAGACCGTAATCCTATTTTGAAAATAATTGTTTCGAGTATTTCCTTTCGGTTTTAAACTAACTTAGAAAATATTAATAAATGGTATATCGTCTTTTCTAAGCTTGCTTTAGAAACTGTAAATGCAATTTATTAAAACAATTTATGGTTAAGGTAGTGGTTTATGTACCACTGCGCCAAGTGTCGTGGGTTCGAAAATTTGTGTAATCCATAAATAGTTGTGCCAAGCCCGGGTGTTCTTTGTGTCCGTTGTTTGAATGTTTATTATTTGAGGCGCTCATAGCTAGTTGCACTCACTGATCGGTGAACGATTAGCGAGGTTAAGCAACGTTTGGTGCGGTCAGTCTATAGATGGGTGACCGCTTAGTGGTATTTCATCTGGGCGTCTCCGTGCTTCGGAGGGCACGTAAAACGTCGGTCCCGGTTGTTGCCAAATTGACAACAGTCGTTAAGCCATGTCAGAGGCCTATGAGCGGCTTGAACAACTCTTGACAACAGGTTGGCCACTAACCACACGTAAAGAATAAGATGAGTTCTGCCGCATGCACCCAGAATAGTGGGCACAAATTGTGACCAATATGGTGCCAAAAGACAGTCGATGGCGACGGGGCAGTCCTAAACGGAGATGGTGAGATGACTTGGACTTGTTCGAAAGGGTTTGGCAGAGAATGTCTTCAAAATAGAATGGCTTGGAAGTCCAAGGGAGAGGCTTTTGCCCAGCAGAGGGACATACAAAAAGGCTAAAGAAAAGAAATGTTTTCAGGTCTCACGTAAATGGGAGCAAGCCTATAATTGCCATCTACCGGGCATAGTTCCATTCTCTGGGCTGCTACTAATTTACAATAAGAACCCAATAACATTTTGCATGACTCGGGAATGGAACCCAAGACGTCATGCATAGCAGTCGCATTTACGCTGCGCCACAGCGCGTCCTATTGTAATACACATTTGTTGAATAAATGCGATAACATCTTGGTTTATTCTTTAACACAGCAACGCGTGTCTTCTATCTTCAATGCTTACAGGCCGCGGAGAGATACTGGTTACATTTTATCCCAGAAAATGCATGGTAGCTTCGGAGTTTATTTCTGGAACCACTAGATCGAAGCCTGTCAAGTCTTAGAATTTGAGACATAATTAAAAATCTATTGTACGACCAGAGTTATGCCGGTGCGACTCAGTAAGTTAAAAGCTACTAAGTTTATTATACAGAGTATTGATTTTATTACCTATAGCTATCAGTTTCAAACGAACAGTGATTTAATTAAGTACTTAATTAATATACGAGTACTTAATTAGTATTGTCCGGGAAACCCTATTAATATTGCTATTCACGTCTGTGGTAGGACGTGTAAAACGTCTGCAAATAATATGGCTGCCAAAGGAGATTTACTGCATTTTTAATGCAATCTGAAGGTACCTCGGCAATTATCAGCCAAGGTAACTAACTACACGTTACCTGTTTCACAATTATATTTGCGGAATATTTAAACCTTTGATCCAAAAGATATCGTAAACAACAAATGTACAATACAAAATACAAAAATATTACGATCAAAGCAGACTATAATGCGTGTATCCTAACTATTATGATATTAATATAAACTACTAATATTATATTAACAAAATATTAGAAGAAAGAAAGAAAGAAAATAGAAAATACATTTATTTGCAGCAGATTATGCACTACATACATCAGAAAAAGTTAATTACAAAAAAAAAGAAAAAAACAAATCTTACTGCAAATTGGTCGCAACTCAGCAAAATGCTAGTTTTGAAAAAACTAGCGCTGGTCTTCCGTTGCGACCAAGCTTGGTTTTTATATAACTAATAAACTTAACACAACTAATACAACAATAATACAATAATAATACTAATAGCGATTACGGTAGCAATATGTTAACAATACCATATTTATTTTGCACCCCAGTTAAATCAAACAATATCTCAAAAAAAAAAAAAAAAATATAAATAGACATTAATGTTAGCGACTGCTATTATTATATATTATGTTTGTAAGGCCTTAACTACTCGACCGGTCATCATAAAATTTTGGATATACGTTGTCAGTGGTACAAAATTGACATACCATCGACAACTTTCATCTAGAAGAAAGCACTATTCGCAAGCGAAAGCACGGGTAAAAGCTAGTAGTCTTATCGAACCCAACCCAACGTAATCTGTAATGAAAGGACATATTTGAACGAACATTAAATTGTTTTATTATTAACAATTTTATATATATTTATTATATATAAACTAGCTGTGCCCGCGTTTTTTTGGTTATTGCACCGCTCCCGTGGGTCGTAGCGCAATGTTATATAGCCTATAACCTTCCTCGATAAATAGGCTATCCAATACTTAAAGAATTTTTCAGTTTGAACCAGTAATTCCTGAGATTATCGCGTTCAACCAAACAAACAAACTCTTCAACTTTAATTATATCGATTCTGATCATAAAAACCTCCATTTTAACTTTACAAGACGCCACTCACGTTTTGTCGCCATAAGATAGTTAATAAACTCATAAAATGTCTTGGTATTCAGACATGCTACGTACTAACTATACGTTAAATATGGTGAAATATGCCTAGAACCAGTAAAGAATGGCTATTTATAGCCGTGAGAGAGACCTTTTTATACGTTTTGATATTTACGAGAGGCAGTGTGGGGGGACTCGCTATATGCGTAAATATATTGTACTTTATAAACTTAGAATTAGTAGAAGTGCAATGGACACTTGTGTGCTTAAATTGTGAAGGCAAATAATTCTTGTAAAATATGTTCAAAGCTTCTATCTAGTCTCTATGTCATAAATATCAAGAAATGTATTTTGCTAAATTAAAATAAATATTGAATTGCAAAATTCAAAGGATGATGACTAAATTTGTATGAGATCCGTACCCCTCCCCCCTCCAACAGATCTTTTGTATGTGTTAGTAGGTTCTTAAGTATCTATAAAAAGACAAGCAACCAGTTTTAACTTAAAATCCATGGGTATAGAAATAAGTTAAATTTAAAATATAATTTTATTTATTACTTCCAATTCGTTACAAACATGTTACAAAGCAGCGATACCTCAGTGGGGAGACCAACAGACTGCAATGCAGAACCCGTCCGTCGAACCCACGTCGCGCACCTCTGACTTTCGGAAGTTATATGACTTTTCGAAATTATGTGCGTATTGATTGACAATTATCGCCTGCTCCGTGCCTCGGAGAGCACATTAAGGCGTCGGTCCCGGCTGCCATGAACATCTATGGCAGTCGTTATCGGGAGAGTGTCGACACAAAAGATCCCACTGGGCCGAAGTGTCGCCGGTCTGCACTGACTGGCCCCAACATAAGATACAACATGTTTTAAAATTAAAGTAATAATATCAAAGGCTCTTATGAAGCGTATATACATACACTGAACGCCGTGCGACGCCAAACATTGTAAATAAACATGCAGGAGTCAGTCTATGTGAAACAAGCCGAAAACGCACAGAAAAACAACGACGTTTTAGTTACAACGTTTTAGTGTATTCAATAACGATGCTGGTACTTGTTTTACTGGTTTATTGCTGAACAGGAGAATATATAAATAACAAAGATGATAGGCAATTATAATAATACTTTGAAACACAAACTGTTATTTTGTGCCAAAGATAACAATTTTAAAATATGATTTTTGAGAGATATCGTCATAATAAATAAATATCACCTTACTAAGATTATTTGATTGAGATACATTTCAAATCTGTTGGTCGATGTAAGAGTTGGGGGGACGTTTTCACGCATCGTCCTTTGCATTCCAATTCAGGATTGACGTTTATTAGACGAGATCTCATCTCTGTATATTCTTTTAACGGGAGTTGGCTTTGATATTAGTTGTAGAAATCTATGTTTATATTTTATTAATCAAAGGTATCTAAGTAACTACGTTAAGTGCAACATGCTAAACTAGCAGAGAATTTGATATTTACCAAACATACAACTTTAAAATATCTACGTTAAAAAGCTTAATAAGAGATTCCTGTGTAAAAAAGTACAAAGTTCTATATACTACATCAAAGCATGGATACTAGCAAAACTTAAAACACCTTAAGCATGTTTTAACAAAACTAACTCAAGGGTTTGCTGCAAGCTTTCCTGTATTTATATTCTACATTAGTTTCTGCTCGTGGTATTGCACGCGTGAATTCTACCAAACAAAGCATATCAAAATACAAGTAACTAATTTATTAACTCAGGATATGATCTAACCCTGTGCCAATATTCATCCAAATCCGTTCAACGTCTTACGCGTCAAGTACTAAAATCGAAATTTCTACATTTCTACTAATACTAGTAGTTTTCCCGCGGTTTCACCAGCGTAAATCCCGTTCCCGTGTGAATATCAGGTTTCACCCCTTTCACCCCCTTCAGGATGGAGTTTCCAAAAATCCTCTCCTAGTGCTCCCCTACACTCTCTAAGGAACATACATGCCAAATTTCAGCTTCTTGCGTTCAGTAGTTTCAGCTGTGCGTTGTCTGTCAGTCACTCAGTAACGGAAGAGTTTTATATATATAGATTTATATTTACAGATACTGGTGGCATGTAATTTAGTCTGAGGTACACAATCACATGCTCTGTGATAATCAACCATACATAGACAGTTTATATGACTGCGCCTGCTCGATTGTCTTCGCTACTAAGCTGCTCTTTCACTGAAGTTATTTAGTAAACTTCGACATTATTTCTGCTTTTTTTGTTGATGTAAACCAAGAGTTTCTTTCCTTACATCAATTTATTTATTTATTTTTGATATATACCTAGATTTAAGTTAATCTTAAAGCCATTCGTTAACGGCGACATTTGGCTAGCTGTGTTTTGAGGTCTGAGTATCAATTCGGGTAAATCTATTGACATACACATACATATATATCTACCGAGCAAACTTCCATACTCGATACCACTCCAAAACAAAAGCAATCGTAGGACCTAACAAACTATATAAAATCTGTGTTTTATATAACTCATCACCCTTAATATTTCTATCTTATGGTACATTAATGGTCCAATATGACCACAATGGATAAAGGCTTATATTTTATGTTTTTGAATAACAGGTACAGCCTATAATAAAACGCCTTCCTATATAATAACATATCGGTATTCGGAGGTAACGTGTGTGGAACGTACGATATGTAGAAAGGCAGGCGCTTCAGTAGGTATACACAAGAAAACTATAGAAAATAATATTTAATTTACAAAATGGTTTTATTTTTTTCAAGTAACAAACGATATTTGAAAAATGTAACACGTTTTAGTAAATCCGAAGGCTAGTTCTTGTAATAAAATATGTTTAAAATAGAATTCCGATTTGGTGTAACACACGTCAAATATAAACTAAAAACTACTTTGTTTAAGGAGAGGATAGGATGGAAGGAGGAGGTCATTTGTGATATATTTTATGGTAGTGAGACTAGATGAGATCTCTATCTATAAAAAATCTTATCTTTTTACGAGGAATGGCCACTGGTTAATATTAACATTACGTCCATAGTGTTTACATAATATAGTAGGCATTATATATCACTATCTGTAATTTCCCTTTCCCGTGGGTACATCGGGATATACATAAAAACTCTCTATATATAAATCCAATATTATGTAAAAATTCTAAGTTAAACTATTGACTCATTTCATGTTTTGCGGACATACGAAAGTTACTTTTTAGGGTTCCGTACCTCAAAAGGAAAAAGCGGAACCCTTATAGGATCAATTTATTGTCCATCCGTTCGTCCGTCTGTCTGTCTGTCGTCTGTCAAGATCCTTTATCTCGAGAACGCGTGGAGGTATCGAGTTGAAATTAAAACGATATACTTAGGTCTACAGTCTCTTAAAGCTGTGAAAAGTCAAACTTCTAAGTTAACCTAAAAAAAAGATACGGCCGTTTATGCCGCAAAAAACATATATTTCGACACATTCAAGGTAACCAAAATTTATAGGGTATTTTCTGTTGACCTAGACCTATGAAATATGGCAAGTAATACCGTTTTATACTACAAGTATAGGGAAAAATCTGAAACTATACATTTGTAATTAAAT
Source organism: Catocala fraxini (assembly GCA_930367265.1). Lineage (NCBI taxonomy): Eukaryota > Metazoa > Arthropoda > Insecta > Lepidoptera > Erebidae > Catocala > Catocala fraxini. Next base: position 7,362,126 of record OV884026.1, on the reverse strand, counting down.
CATAAAAAAACAGGGTCTTTATGCGAGGACAAAAATTTTTTACAACGTGTACTCACAAATTTGTGCGGATCCCTCGGTGAGCGAGTCCGACTCGCACTTGTCCGGTTTTGTATATTAAGATTAACTGATGTTTATACCCCACAACATTGAAACTGAGTTTATTATAGATTTAAATATGACAATAATTGGTCTTCATTTTAATAAATAGAATTACAGATAATGGTCTGTTCTTTGTAATGTATCCACGTGTATCAAATTTCTATACTAATATTATAAACATGAAGAGTTTGTTTATTTATTTGGTTGAACGCGCTAATCTCAGGAACTACTGGTTCGAGTTGAAAATTATTTTATTGTTGGATAGCTTATTTATCGAGGAAGGAATGCTATATAACATTACGCTACGACCCATGAGGGCGGCGCAATAATCATAAACGCGGGTGAAACCGCAGGCACATCTAGTGTTCAAATACACGTTTTATCCCCAATGAATTATATTAGTCACGTTTGTGGACGGGTAATGTAGCATGAGTGATTATAATCACAAATACGCCAAATATAATATATAAACATTAGTATATAAGTTATTGTTAAAATAAACTTACTACATTATAAAATACATATACTACGACTACATAATTACCTAAATTATTAGGCAGAAGTATTACACTCATATTTATCCTACTATGTTTTTACCGTCTACCGAGCACATTTTTAAACTTCATACTGCTTTGTGATATACCACGATGGTGTCAAACAAGCGTATGGCCCGCCCGATGGTAAGAGGTTACCATTGGTTAATGACGGTTGCAGAACCAGGAACATCACATCCACGTTCCTGATTATCCTTACAGAATACTAGCACTTCGACTACATGGATTCAGTAGTGGTTTGAGTGGTTGCTTCCCCACTGTCATTGCCACCTGAGAGAGAAGAATTATGTTGTCCACTAGTTTTTTAGAGTCTGGGTGTTCTTTTGTGTGTTGTGTGAATGTTTCCAAGTCCCCCACGATACTAGATTTAATGACTAAAACGAGAGATGGAGATGCCATGAAAAAAACTTTGGCCTGACCTGCAAATCGAACCTGCGACCTTACATTAACCGCATTAAAACATAGCGCAGACTATAGCTATTAACCTATCAACATGAAACCTTTCAAAATAATATCAATAAAATCCATTAATTCAAAACAATAAAGTATTTATGTGATACGATCGCCTTCCGAAGCTTCTACGATAATAAATAAAGCAGGCTGATGTATCACCTTTTTTTTTTTTTTTTTTACGTCAGGGTAATGCGTTTACGCACCGTCCGCGCCCGGGCAGAGGGCGCGGGTGTGTGGGACTCGAGCCAGTGAGGCCGGCCCCATACCCACTAAACCCCTGAAGACGTTCCCCACGTACCGGTGTCGGTGCCACGGGATGCACGCTAGTATTCACCGTGACACCGACAGGTCTTGGCCCGCCACGTAGCTAGGCGAGCCCCAGCTGTTTGGGGGAGGACTAGATGGTACAGCCCTCCCCTCCACTGAGGGGGGCGCGCGGGGTGCTTACGCCCCTCCCTCGGGCCTGTGCTGCTCGGGCGGCAGACTGCCCAAGTCCACCGCCCGCAGGCCGCCCCCTAGGGTGGCTGGAGGTCTGTGCGCGCCCTACGGCGGCGCCCTGGACGTCTCAGGCTGATGTATCACCTGGTACTGCATATCTCAACCGTTATTATGGTCCTTAACATGCCTACGTATCTTGTATTAAAACATGAATACAATTAAAACATATATTTATAAGATGGTCACCACACCCATTGCAAACAGTTATATTAAAAGCTTATTATCAAGACGATCACATAAAATTGGTTGAGATCGAACTTTAACTACATTATTATCTATACTAATATTATAAAGCTGAAGAGTTTGTTTGTTTGGTTGAACGCGCAAATCTCAGGAACTACTGGTTTGAATTGAAAAAATATCTTAGTGTTGGGTAGACCACCGAGGAAGGCTATAGACTATATTACATCACGCTACGACCAATAGAAGCGCAGCAGTAATAAAAAATATTGCAAAAACGGGGGAAAATCTCTTATATGAAGCAGACGAAGTTGCGCGGGTCAGCTAGTTGTACAATATATGAAAAACAATTATACGATGTCTCAATTCTTTACTTCTCGCAGACCTAACTCAAGTAAATAGTATAGATATTATTTTATTTTACTTTTTTATGATATAGGAGGCAAACGAGCAGACGGATCGCCTGATGGTAAGCGATTACCGCCGCCCATGGCAAGAGGAGTCACAAGTGCATTGCCAGCCTTTTAAATTTGATCCTGTCCCTTCCGGAGAGAGGGGGGAGGGGGATTGGGCCTCCGGTATCCTCACTCACTCGACGAAACACAACGCAAGCGCTATTTCACGACGGTTTTCTGTGAGGCCGTGGTATCACTCCGGTCGAGCCGGACATTTTCACAATTTATTATATACCATAAAGTTACGTCCAAAATGCAGTCTCGCTATATGTAACCAGAAAACTACACTATGTGTACCTATGTTTTCGGAAAGAATATACATAAATTACAAAGGTAAAAAAAGACTATCTAAAAGCTTTAATTATGGTTCTCGGCGCCCTGTTTTTGGCGAACTGAAATGTGATACAATTAGGTATTTTTTGGTGCAAGTATCACGTCTACGTCCTTTAAATATAACTAGTGCTCACCCAGTGATCGAAATTCGGCCATAATCATTATTGAAAGTTTGAGGAATAATTATATGGAAAACTATTTTCATTTTTTAATAATCTACACAAAAAAGTAACGGTTGACAAACAAAGGAGGAAAAGGTACATAACTGTTTTGTCTTTGCCTCATTTATAATTATAATATGAGGTGTGCCACAATGATCTGTAATCTTCACACGTCTGACTCTACATTATTTGGTGACTATGTAACATAGCTGTGACATTGGGGTGATGAAACTACTTTCTGAATGAAAACTGCAGTCGTGATCCAGCAGCTGGACTGCATATAAATCTTGTCAATTGCTTTCAGTCAAATGCTCATCAAAGACAAAAAGTCGCCGCTAAAGAATTGTCTTACTATGTAACCCATGCTAGGTCTGTTGACCGTAATTACATCTCGTACACACAATCAACGACTTGCAACACCGAGTCTCCGGATAGAAAACCTTCACCTTTTACAAAGATGCCTGGATTAAAATAATGAAATATTGTATTTTATTTTTTATATCAACCTTGTGATTAACTGTCCCGGATATGTGGTCAGGCTTACATGTTATAATTGGTGCAATAATTACACGAGTTTTGTTGAAATAACACTTTGAAGAAGCTTCTTTGCGTTTTAAACGGGTCGGAGCTCTAAAAGTCTTCTTATAGTCGATTAAGGATAGATAGATAGATAGATATATCAAAATAGTTGATTACATATTGGTTACTTATATTATTTGCAATCACAATGACAACTATGTCCTGTAACGACATGTTTTTAACACGATGTTTTTGGTGGTGGTGCGAATGTGAGTTTGTTTGTTTATTACACCTTAACTACTGATCATCATAAAATTTTGCATGCACGTTCGCAGTGGTATAAAAAGATATTCAGTCAGAAAAAAATATCTTATTCGAAACGAGGGAAATCGTGATCATTAGTTATAAGCCGACAACACTACACATCAATTTCTTAAATTTGCAATTGGCCTTCAACTTCGGCAGCCTATTACGATCAAATAGTACATAGGTTTGCTTTGGTGAAAATAGTTATTTAATATTTTGAAATTAATTAAGAATAATTTTGGTTAAAGGTACCTAGGTAATCAGCATCCTTATATCGTTAGCTTAATTTTTTAGTTGTATGCCAACGTTTGCCTAGGTCTACGAAAATACAAATACCGTAACATATCTGTATGCATATTCATATAAGTTATGTAATTAAAGACTTTTAAGCAGCGATAGCTCAGTGGGGAGACCAACAGACTGCAATGCAGAGGGTCTCGGGTTCGAACCCACGTCGCGCACCTCTGACTTTCGGAAGTTATATCACTTTTCGAAATTATGTGCATATTGATTGACAATTATCGCCTGCTCCGTGTCTCGGAGAGCACGTTAAGCCGTTGGTCCCGGCTGCCATGAACATCTATGGCAGTCGTTATTGGGAAAGTCAGCACCCTCTAATATCCTGACACTGGTCTAGCCTTAGGGTATCGTTAGCCTTCGGGTGGCAGCCGCTCCGTGTAGAAAACTGATATCCAGTCATATCCGGTTAGACTAGAAAAGCCGACCCCAAGTGGCTTGGGAATAATAAAAGCTAAGGGAGAAGAATTAAAGGCTTTTTTTAACCAGGCAATCTTATCTTGTTGTGTCAGAGAGCCCAACATTACAAAACAGGCACCGTATCCGAACCGTACCAGGCCAAACTGCAAATCTCGGTTAGTCAAAAATAAAAGTACTAAAGCCATTTGCACGTGTACTTCACAATTAAAAACAAACAGCGGTGAGTACTCTACCTTCACGGCGACTTATAATATAAGCTTAAAGAATTGGCTTTTTATTTGTGATACCTCAAAATTGATCAATGACAAGCCGTATGGACTGAGTATTCACTAATGACGTTCTCATACGGAAATACAATAATTGAATAAAATAAAAGATTGGTATCGTTTGTAATGGCACTCGCCTTGAGTTAATATTGTTTACTCTTGTTTATTCTGATATGTTCGATTAAAATATCAGTATGCAAAAAGACAGTATTAATTTTAACTATGTCGTCACCGAATATAACTCTTGTTCACTGTTTTTATGTACATTGTACATATAAGGAAGCAATGTAATGTAAGTGATTATCGTAGAATATAGATACTTACATTATCAGGCGTTTCAGTGACGCGTTAACATAATTATAGTAAACAGTTTTTGATTACAGGTAGTAGTGGTTTAAAAAGACATTCAATCAAACTGTTTAAAGGCCGTTATTTAAACTGATATGATAAAATTCGCCATCAATATTATTTTGGCGCACCCTCTTTAACTATAGTTTATTTTTCTTATAGACGGTATTTTTAAAAATCTTTATTATGGTATAAGGGTTTTTCTAGTCCACATATACACGCCAGGCCTATTGTAATATATAACATTATTTCACACAAAACCAAAATAAGATAATTTATAGAGCTAAATACATACATTATTGGTATGTGACAATCGCTAAACAACACAATCCGTTTGCTACCTCAGTCTTTGGATATGAAAGGACAGACTGTGTTATTTAATTTTATAGTCTAGTAAAATTGAAATTATATAAGCTAATATAAGCTTGTGTCAAATTGAAATAATGTTTCTATATAATAGTGAAGATCTACAATAAGTTTACATAGTGCGATTGGGTATACAGCTACATTTTTACTTTTTACTTTCGTTAAAAATAAACTAAATAGTCGTTATTCGCATGTACCACCCAGTAATCTTAAAGTAAACTATAACCCTAACTCATTTTTAGTGGCTGTAACGATCATAGGCAGTTATATGTCTGTAAATAAAAAAAAAAATAAAAAAAAATATAGTAAACATTAAAATAACGAAGAACTAAAGTAAACCTTGTGGTAAAAGAGGTTGAACGTTGTTTTATAGACAATAGTTTTATAGCATTTAGTTTCACATAAAAAAAAACTGATATTATCATTTCATAGATAAAATAGTTAAATTCAATTCAATAATTTTTGTTACAATTTTTTTGCGGTATTTTTGTCGTACTTAATATAAAACGTTTACTTAATATAAAAGTTATTACCAAGAAAATGTCTGTGTAAATAAATTTGGTTCTGGCTGTTTTGGTCGCAGTTCTTGTTTTTTTTTTTACTTGGGGGAATGCATTGATGCATACCTCTCCGCGGGGCGACGGAGAGGTTATGTCAGGCTCACCGGGGGAAAGATATCCCGGTCATACCGACTAAACCTACCACGGTGTTCCTCGATATAACCATAGACGGCGGGGCCGCGCGAATCACTTTCACATGCAATCGCGACCCCGCCGAGGTTTCGGCCCGCCGTGTAAAACGGCAGGCCACTTTACAATAATACTTACTCCACTGTCTCCCTGGGGGAGACAAAGAGGCGCACGTGGAAACACGCACGCCGCCTCTCGGACCTGGTGCTGATCGGGTGGCGAGCAGGCCCATGCAGCCCACCACCCCCAGGTCAAACCTCAGGGTGGCTGGAGGCTCTCGCGCCCTCCGGCGCTCGGTTCTTACTGTTGGGGAGAGGGTTTAAGCGATCCCTCTCCCGCTCCGCCGCCTCCTTGATGGAAATTACTTCCTCACTCCGGACCATAGACTGAACCACGGCCGGGAGTGAGAGGGCAACCAGTCCGACTGCCGTGATCAACTCACGGCGCTTGGATGCCCAGGCGGAGCATTCCGCCAAAGTGTGCAGCGCCGTGTCCTCAACAATGGTCGCAGTTCTAACCTAACCTAACCTACTATTTTCTTTCTTTCCGACGGGGTCGCAGTTTTAACCTAACCTACATTTTCATTGTAATAAAATATCATACAACGAACAAACAACATTCGTTATGAAATAATTCTGCTGTTTGATTATTGTGTTAAATAAAATAAAAATTCAAAATTTATTTAATTGTGTTTCTTTGAAATATGTTTTATTGAAGTCAACAGTCGTTGAAACAATAATATTCGAAATATAATAAATACATGGAACAAATGTTATATGAAACATTTTCTGCGAAACGTAATTCTATGAAATTTCTGTCTGAGTAAAGGGAACACCGGTAAAAGATTTAATAAATACCATTTAAAATAAAATAAATTTAGTTTATGAATATATGATTTTTGGAAATGAATTGTAATGATGTCAACATAATGTATTTTTTTTGGGATGAGCGATTTATGTAATTTTTTTTTTTTGCCTTTGTAGTATTGCTACGTGTAGTGTTGCAACGCAAATATTTATTTCTTGTACGTACATACATACATATATTACTTATTAAAGATATAGATTGAGAGTCTCTGTGCCACAGCAGAAATGAAGAGGTGCATGTGTGATGCATGTTGGAAACTAAAACCGGTACTGGTGAAAAGTTTATGGGCAATACATCTATGCTAAAACCTTTGGGGAACAAAGGAGACTACACATGTATGTCGTCTACATAGATGTGTTATATCCAAAATATTTAATTGAAATAATTACGTTAGTATATATGGACACATGCAACGTTAGGACTCTTCCAGGCGCATTACTCTCGCAAGTTCTAAAATCCTATGCCTGAACGGAACATAAAGTTTTGTTGCTCTCTTCTATATGGGACTTGCCCTGCCTGCTGCTGAAGTTTGAGCGGGTATATCGTTGTGCCTCAGCTCTCGTCGTATAATTGCAAGAGGATGAGCATGATAATATGCATCTAGAAGGCAGAATATATTTACATTACTTAATAAATCCACTCTCTACACATTTACGTGTAATGAGAATAAGTGTAGTACGTAATTGTTGAAATTAGTCGCGTGCGCATAATGCCACCGTCAGCGCATGCGCGGTAGAAAGTGATCTCTTCTCAAACGATCGTTTCACTTTATCATAAGTCATAAAGACATTGTTATAATGAGATTAAGCCAAAATATGCTTTAAATTCTTCAAAATAGGGTGTAATATTATACTGACTTTTTATGATTTATATGTTTTTGATTTACTGTTTCAATCTTCTTTGGATGGAAGTTATTTTCGTCAGGTGTGTCTGAATCGCACCACTATAAGTTCCGTAAGAATCAAATACTAATATTTTTGTGCTAATTAATTAACTGGTTCTTTTTATGTATAGGAGTGGCTACCAATAAATTTTCCTATATTTACTTTAAAGGAAATGTCTAGCTCACGTACCACATATAAATTGTATTCAGTCTGGAGGACATTAGAAATTGTATAAGGTTTTGTAGACTAAGTTTCGGTAACTGCGGCCAATATTAATTGAGACTGGCCATCTGCGCAAGAGATATTATAGAACACAAGTGTGTGCAAACACAAGTGTTCTCTCTGCACCTTAACTCTTATAATCGGATAAGACGGCAATCGGATACGACCAGAGAGAGCTTTACGTGTGTTTCCGAGACATGTAGGTATGTACAGCATCAACTTCTTAATTCCGGGCTGCCACAGAGAATGTCTTGTCTGTAAAACTCAATAACTCTTTGTTGGCCTGTCCCGTGATCGGACCTCGAGATACACTTATACAGAGCAGTCGCATACAATACCGCTGTGTCACCGAGACACTCAAATGCATTGTACATAATTATAAAGGCTCACGTCTGTTTTCCGAAGAGCTAAGCAGGAACTAAAAGATGCCCATTAAGTTAAATATATCTGAAGATGCCAGTTAGTTACTCCTATGAGATGGTTTCTTCAAAGTATTTGCTGAATCATTCAGGTCACATTCCTGTACAAATAATACCAAATAAGGCTTAGAGTCACGGTCAGACTGAAGGCAAACATATTTGCGCATATACATACATATATACATAGATTCACGCCTTTTTTCCAGAGGGGTAGGCAGAGACTACAGATTTCCATTTGCTACGATCCTGACAGGCTTCCCTGGCTTCATTCACATTCATCACATATATTTTATTTAATAATTTTATTTAAAAAAAAGACAACTCCAGCCTTAGGTATAATTCCTGTGTCGCGGTGACTTTACAAACATACAAACAACGGACACAAAGAACACCCAGACTTGGGACAACCATTTGTGGATCGCAGAATTTTCGTCTCGTGTGGGGTTTGAACACAAAACACTCGACGCGGCTGCAGTGGCGAAGCGATCCTTTGAATCACTACGCCATTTGTGCGATCAACATAAAACATTGCTAGCTATCACCAAACTTTCAGCGCAACTGTTTGATATTATTAATGATAATGATATTTTTATATTTCAGTCCTAATTTACGTTATATGTCGCAAAAAGTATTATTAGATCTAGTTTGTAAAGTGGTTCATTAATTCGCAATGCACAAGTTAGAATCGGCAATTAATTGCCGTAAATCTTAGAGTTCGAAGAAATGGTTCAAGTAATATGCAAAGATCACGTGATACCACGTCAGAGATCATAGTCATTTCGGAGGTATATCGACTATGCTGAGTCGAATGGCGTTGACCGCGACTCTATAGCTCTTACGGTTCTTGAGTTGAAGGTTGTATAACAGACAGACGGACGGACAGACAGACGGACAAAGCGGTTGTATAAGAGATTTTCGAATTCTAAAAAGGAAACAATACTATAGAAAGATATTTAATATTATTCAACGTCTTCGTTTACCATGATGATAAGAAAGGAATTGTTTTAGATCCAAATCCTTCATTGCACCAGTGACATAATACTCTTGAAAACAAATGATAATTGCTTACTACGCCTTTGATTCCGACATATCAATTAATGAAAAAAAATCGTTAATTGAAAATGTATGATGACTGGTATGTAAGTATACATTTTTTTAAAGGTATCTCGTTCTCTTGGTGTATATTCTCTGTTACGGGAGACTATACAAATATTGCAATAATAGACACAAATAACACCGAGAGTTGGCAAAACAGTTTATGAATCAATCCAATTGTCCCGTGTGGGACCTGCAGAATACGGCGCTGTGGCAGAGGCGAGGCAGTGACTTTACTTCTACGCCACTATTACAATGAACGCCCAGACGAAGAACAACAATTTGCAGACCACACAATTTTTGTGCCGTATTGGAAATAAATAATAATAAAAATAAAAACGTTTATTTCTTCACATACAGGGTTTTACATTAAATCGTGTTGGACCCCCCCTTTTAAGCAATAATTTGCTTTGATTAACGTTAGTAAGTAAATGAAAATTTTGAAAATATATTTGGAAGGACATGCAATTTTATATCTATGTAAAACTAAAAGTGCGCAGTTGTATGTATTGTGAATGAGTGTGTGTGAGTGTGTGTGTATTTGTTTTTCAGCCCTACGATTCTCTTCTAAAAGAAAGAGAAGAGTCCTACGACAATGTCTTGGGATCGGAAGATCTGGCTATGTTGTCTTCCACTGACTTGTACATACATATTATATACATATAAATCCGCTATACTTGGTACAGCGGCAGTGGCAAGGCGAGTACTTAAGCCACTTCGCCACCGTACAGTCTAAAATTATCCATATTAATGCATGTAACTGTTTTAGAATAAAATAATTATATTGTTGATTAGAGATTTTAATGAATAAAATACAAAAAGATATATTTTATTTTCTGTACGGATCCCCTAAATGTAAACAGTATTTCTAAAAAACGATTCTAATTAACATTGTCTTAATTACATTTAGAAAGTTTTGTCAAAGACTGAAACTACATTTTTTTTAAATTTAACTGTAATTAGAATTAGTTATTCAACGTAATTTGGTTACTGTTGGTGTTAGGAAATACAGGCCTTCTTTTTTATTCCGCTATAGTGGCGATCTAGCATATGACCCGCCTATAAGCGTTCGCATTAGTAAGTGTAGAGTCAGCAACATAAAAAATATCATTAAAGAAATTTGTAAATGTATTTTATGAATTTAATATTCGAATAATATTCTGGGTTTTAGAATCAGAAATATTGATAGAGCAGCGGTGGCTTCTTTGGGCCACGCAGAGGTTTCGAGTTCAATCCCAAAGCCTTTATCTTTTTGAAGTTATATTAATATAGCATATTAAATAATTAACCATCACTCGCTTTAACGGTGAAGGAAAACACCTGAGGAAACCTGCATGTCTGAGAGACTCCATAATATTTTCGAAGATATGTGAAATCTTGGTGGACTATGGCCAGCCTTCTTACACTGACAGGTGGTCCGTGCCAAGCAGTAAGACAGTTTCTAACACAGCTGATATTATTACATTTTAGAATTGTGACTAACTTAATTATTACTGCTATAAAAACTAACATTTGTTATTATTAAAGATACCAGATATCGAAATTTCGCAAGTGAGTATTGACTTATGTTAGAGCAGCGATAGCTCAGTTGGGAGACCAACAGACTGCAATGCAGAGGGTCTCGGGTTTGAACCCACGTCGCGCACCTCTGACTTTCGGAAAATATGACTTTTCGAAATTATGTGCGTATTGATTGACAATTATCGTCTGCTCCGTGCCTCGGAGAGCACGTTAAGCCGTCGGTCCCGGCTGCTATGAACATCTATGACAGTCGTTATTGGGAGAGTGTCGACACAAAAGATTCCACTGGGTCGAAGTGTCGCCGGTCTGCACTGACTGGCTGCCATATAAAATAAGATAAGATTGACTTATGTTATTAGCTGTGCCACTCGCGCGTTGTGAACTACAGAAAAAAAACACGCGATGATAGCAAAGAAATGATATACTAAGTGTTATCTCATGAGAGATGTGATCATCCAGAACTTGTACTCATCGGGTGAAATGCGGTAGTCGTTTTAATACTCTTACGCCAATTTAATTTAAGAAGGTAGTACTTCCCCTGGTAAACCGGCTTATTTATGTCGTCACCAAATAATTGATTTCGCTGGGATTTTTATTTCTGACTTGAATGTTAAAGAATCTTATAATTATTTAAATAAAAGTATGAAACTTTTATTTTACTTATTGCGACTTAAAATGCATCTGGTGAATTACTTTGCGTGCGTAATTTGCAGTTGCAAAGTTAAAATATCACTTCGGTTTACTCTTTGTAGCATCGTAAATCCATTAGCTATACCTGAATTCATTAGTTAAAAGAAGCATGTTAAATATTTATATATTTTTTTTTTTGCTGTAGAATCCCAAACATACACATAATAACTATATAATAAATAATTAAATAAATATCTATTAAGCTCTAAAATATATTTCAATATGCTTTATAATAATAGAATGTTCGTTCTTCTCTCCTAATTTTGTCGTGCCCGACGGGGTCCATAATTGTTTTCTCTACATTAAATTTATAAGATTTGTATTATGGACTGCAATAAACGAATTTATTAAAATTATATCTTTTGTCTTACCCTGTGATGGCTAGATGGGTGTTAATAAATAAAGTTGCCCTTTCAATTCGTCTCAGTCATAAAAAGCACATTATCTTTCCGAAAAATTCACGTGGCGGGCAATTTTTCGTCTTGTTTGTACGCATTTGTGTATTAATAACTTTCGTTTTAAATGATTTAGGTTTATTATAAATAAACTAGAATAAATATGTCCCTTTTTGCGTCTATACTTTTTATATTAAATACTAGTTTTTGCTCGCGGCTTTGCTCATGTAAAATATAGCCTATGTTACTCGGTGATAATTAGCTTTCTAATGGTCAAATACTTTTATATATCGGTTGAGTGGTTTTTGAGTTAACAAACAAAAAAAACATATCTTCCTTCTCTATAATATTAGTATCGAAAACATTTTGGCCTTATGTGAATTATGATTCAAGCTTAAAATTTTATCTGGAAATTTATTGGTGGCCTATTTTATAACGTAGACATACAAACGACAAATAAAAATGTTCAGACCGAAATTAATTCTTTCTCAAATGATGAATACAGAAATTAGGTCGTATTTAAACTAAACAAAATATTATTCGTTGAAAGAAACAATTTTTTAAGGTCGACATAAAAATCGTTGCAATTTTTGCAAATATTCTGAAATGTTATTTAAATATAATAAATAACAAGTAAAGCCTATTTTAGCAGTACTACAATTATTTTAACTTAACAATTTAAAATAATATATATTATTTATTAACAAATAAGAAATATAATAGTTTTGAGGTGTTGCTAAAAATCAGCGCTGTATCGCAAGCGGTACAGCATTATGCAGAGCAACATCTCTTTTTAATGAACACTGCGACGCACATTGAACAGCAAGGGCTCCATGTATAAATGTGTATTCTATATTATATATAATAATATATGAAATAATAGTATATGTAATTAATTAACGTATTATAATTTAGTAATTCATATAGGTATATAATAATCTATATAAGCTTTGTTTTTATTATTATCAATTTATAAATACATTAATTACTGCTACACACTAATTTTGTATTATAATAGGTTTAATTGTATGTTGCAATGCTTCATTAAAATAAAATATTTCTTTCTTCTTTCTTTCTTTCGAGACCAGACCTTGTAGTTTGATCATATAGTCCACTATACCATTAGTGCAGTCTTAGTCTTCTATTTGCAATTAACACTCTTTATATTTATAGTCTTTTAAATAATCTCTTTGTTAATTATCGATTTTATAATCTTTATCAATAAAATAGTTTCTTATGCGAGGAGTTCAATTAAGCGTTCGGCGGAAGGCGTCGGCGCGTGTTGCGTCGTAATTAAGTAAACCAAATAGAATTAAAGCATGTGGGAATCCTACGCAATGCGTGCTACAATGGCCTTTGCTATTTATTCACGTAATTGGAGCATTCACGATTGTTTATCGTCTTATTATTAGTATTCTGTCTGTCACAGTGATTATAGCATGTCTATCCATCATTGTGAAAAGTTCACGCTACGATTTAATATATTTTTTTTATCTTGTCTTTTTAGTTATAAAAAGTGACATTCTTACAAAACACTGGTTGATAATTGGGATTAAATATAATGACCATCAAAAACTACTAATTGCATAGCAAATATTACACAGCATAATGAGCACCTACACGCCTCAAATCACTACATTCCGTCTCGGAAGGGTTAGGTTATATTAGTTGCTGTGCAATTAGTATTTTTGGTAAGCATACATATATTGTTGTGCAATTAGTATTTTTTTGTTGTGCAGTTAAATACTACCCGTTGATAATGTGTCATAATGACTGCTGTTATTTAGTATATTACTACAATCTGTACAAATTGATGCATTTGACATAAGTTTGATTTCAGTTATTTTATGATTAGATTAAATTAATGTAAGTTTTGATACTCATCTTGTACTTAGCACGCATAATAAACGTCATTGACTTTTTTATAATACAGTTGCCATAATGCACTACTTATAAATTTTCTATAAGTACTAAATTCTACAATATAAAATTTGAATGATATAATTTTTCATGCATCAATATGATAATGATGACTACAAAATATATGTATTTTCAGATACATATGATGGTGATAATGACAATACTGTGATATTTACCAAAAGTATAATACGACAATAAAATAAAAAATCTTATCCCGCGGCTTTATTGTCATAGTATATTGTTATGATGTCTTTATGTCAATAATACCTAACAAAACATTTTTGATAATTGAACATATTATTTAAACTAGCGACCCGCGTCAGCTTCACACGGGTAGTACAAAACCTTAACAAATTATACACCTAAACCTTCCTCATAAATCACTCTGTTTATTGGTGAAAGCCCCATGACAATCCGTTAAGTAGTTTTTGAGTTTATCACGAACAGACAATCAAACGGACGTGGCGGGAAACTTTGTTTTATAATATGAAGTGATGAAAAAAATGTGTTGTTATTACTCACGCCACTTTTATAAATCATTTACGTTTCCAAATAATTAATTAAAAATGTCTAACACACATAAAAATCTCATTGAATCGGCGTCATATTGGCAATTTATATCTAAGAAGTTGTAATGAATGTTCCAACTGAAGATACTCAACAGATATGATTAATGACAGAGGTCGCTTGCACTAGTATCTGCGACTATGATTTAATGGTGGAACCAGGAATAGATTGCGGGCCGCAACGTCGAGTGACTGGACAAGGGATCGGCCAGGAAGAAGTGGATGTGTGTAATTTATTACGAATACCTCTGTGTAATGCACATTAACGTTAAAAGGTGTGCAATGCTTGGTGATTAATTGTTACAAAATATATAATTATATATACAGTAAATAGAGCGGATTAATTCCGTTGTGGTGCACTAATTGGCCTAAATATAAAATAAAGAATATTTGTTTTTAATTTATACATAGGTATAATAAAATTATATCTGATATATGAAACATTAAGGAAAATAATAAATTGGGTCTTTATAATAGTTCTTCTTCTCCCTAGCCTTTATTATTCCCAAGTCACTTGGGGTCAGCATTTCTAGTCTAACCGGATTTGACTGGATATCACTGGTCTTTATAATAGTTATAGAAGCATAAATAATTATTTTCAGAATTATTGTCTGTCTGTCTGTCTGTATGTTTGTATGCGCGTCATGCAAAAATTATAGCACGATATGAAATGCAGTTTCACAGTGATTTTACTTAAATCTGGTGCATGTTTCATCTTGATGCGCCACCTAGAATTTGAGTATTACGACAAAGACAGAAATATATAGATAGGTACCTACTTCGAAATACCACGGACGTATGGAGTCGCGGGAAAAAGCTATAAAATATAAATTAAAAGAATGTCTGCAGAAATATGTTTTAAACCATTAAATTTTTAGATTCAGGTCGATAGTTAAAGATAAAATCTAGTCTAGATAGATGGGACAGATAGGTTACTTTTTAGCTTACAGATAAATGATTAAATAATAGAAATCTGCAATTCATTGGCTTGCTGAATTACGTATTATATGTATTATCTCAATATTGATCTAATAGCTTACTAGCTTGTATGCTCGAAAATGCTAAACATTTCTTGCGTTTTGTTTTGTTAATAGCTATACTCCACGGTAGACGCCAATTTCGAAGTAGGTAGAAAAAACGCTAGCACGATAAGCCTGAAACGTTTTTGATGAAATAGTAGACAAAAACAGCCTTGTGCAGACCTGTGGGGAAACCTGTGCCTAACAATAAGACAGTTAAGATAAACTAATGATTATTAAGTACTGTGATTGCACTTTTCTGTCTTTAGCGATTAACAAAATAAAACTTACGAACGATGTTCTTTTTTGGTAGACTGGCAGACGAAATGTCTCAACTGACTTTAATATTAAATAAGCAAACCATAGTATTTCAATTGAAATTATCTGCGTACAAATGAATCATTTCAATAATCTCTTTTTATACTAAATGCAAAGAATAATTGTGCAAAGCAATAAGTTCATTCGTATAAACGTATTACTGTCAATCACGCAGCCGAGATTCAAAGCAAAAAGTAATTCATTTCCTACTTCAAGAAATGTGAGCTCCTTTTCATATGTCAACCTAACAAATAAACTCATACTCAACATATCCACAAAGGTCGTAAAAAAATAAAATCCTTAATATGAATATGACTCGATTATTTAATGTGCGCAATAAAACGACGCTATTATGGAACGCACCCGCCCTTTTAGGCTTTCCTTTGGCATCCTGACTTGAACTAGAGCCCACGTAGTACTTGTTTTCGATCTCGAAGCGTATATAAGCTAGGTTTTGCTTTTAGCCCTGACATTGTCCTGCCAGTCTACCGCCTACAAGGACCGCGATGATTAAAATTGTAGTTTATATTACTCTTGGGTGTATGGCCGCGGTGAGTTGCGCCGAGCCTGGCAGACCACAACCAAGATTGTTATGTGAGTAGATACGTTTTAGATAAGTAATTTTATTTAGCTTGTTAACAATCAATACAAAATAATAATAATATGAACCCACCTTATCAACGCCTTAATTGCATTAAAAGACGTCTCAATTAAAACTAATTCATTATTATATCACTGATTTTTTTATCGCATTTAGTCCGATTAATTTTCACAACCAATAGCTGTACTCAATGAACCAATTTCAAACATAATTAATCTAATTTCAACAGTACGTGTAGTTATTATACGTTATTGTACGCAACAAATATAATTTAAATAATTGAACAGTATATAAAATACAAATAGTAAACATGACCTTAATTTGTAACAAATTATTAATTTTTAAACGTACTAAAGTTATCTTGTACATATATAAGACTTTTGGTCCTACGCCGTCAAAGGTGTGCTGATCGGACGATAGATTTTAATCATTATTTAATCCAGAGCATAAATTTGTAACATCAATACATCATAAAAAATTCTGATAGATTGAAAAGCATATTTTACATCAAGCTTATCATAATTTTCGAGTATAGCCAATATAAGTTTCGCCATCTTGTATGCAAACAATTATGTAAAAGTACTAATTTATTTTGTGTGAATACATGATCTGTTCTGGAATAACCAATCGATTAAAAAATCATTCACCTTTTAACAATGTTATCAATATTCGAAGCAACGTACATTGCATTTTGCGAGAAGAGTAAATTATTTACCAATTTTGTTGAAAATTCAACTTAAAACGAAAAAACATACAGTCGAATTGAGAACCTCCTCCATTTTTTAAATCGGTTAATAAGCTATATTTGAAAATCAAGTATCATGTTCATAAAAAAATGTACAGAGTTAGTTTTATTATCTGGGGTACAAATTATTAGAATTTTTGGCCACCCTTCCAGGAAAGCTAGTATGCATAAGTTAAGAATAACTTCACGTACTGATTCAATGAGTAGCTTTACCCATTGCACTATCGACGTAAAGCCATTCTTATATTCCAATCCATGATCTCTCGATCGCAAGTCATTGCTATAAAAAGAAGAAGACAGTGTGTTGTTAATACACATTTATTTTATCGGACAATAGCTAAATATCTAAACTATAATAATTATAAACCTGCGCAGAACGCCATTCCAGATACTTCAAAAATAAAATAAGGATAAATTAGAGGACCTTACTAATTTAGGATAGGTTAATACCTTGAAGAAGAACTTAGAATCCAGGGCATGTTTCATCTAATTTCGTTCAATGGAACCAAAGTTATAGTTTGAACTATAGGTCTACGTAAATGACGTTACGCTGAATTGTCGTTCAAATTTACAAAATCGCTGATATTATAATCTAGTATTATATTATTTTAATGTACACTCACAACAAATCTGTTTGTCAGATGATATGACAAAACACACGTACGCAAAAGTAAGTGAATGTGTTGACATTGCGTATTTTATTTTAAACCCTTACATACTTGAATAACTTTGGTTGCTCATTACACGTAAGATTAAGGAGCAGCCAATTATAAATATGTATATTGTATTAAATATTCTTGAGATCGTATAATCGACCCCATAATAATTACCCGAAAGACGAGAGAATTTTAATACAAATCTTTTCTTAAAGTATTCTTAGTTCGTCTCATATTATTTTCTTGGTAATAATAAAAATATTTCGGGATTAAAATTAAATTGTTTTTGAAATTATCTTTTTGTCATAAAAATATATTGAATTTATATCAAATAATAATGTGGCAAACTATAATTTAAATAAGTAAGTCTTAATATTTTCTTACGTTAACGCGAATGTTATTAATTTAAATTAAACTATTTTATACGCATTTAACCTGTAACCTAAACAAATTGTTAAATAAACAACGCGATAAAATCAATATAAAGTAGTTCGATTTCAAAGTAAGTCTTTAATAAAATACAATATTATTCATGGTGAAATCCTGCTAATATGAAAACATTATTAAGGTGTTTGGATGTTTGTTACTATATCACGTAAATGCCGTAAAACGGGTGAAGCTCACGATCTGTATTAACATATAAGGATTTTGTCCCGGTAATGCGTTTCTATAGGATAATAGTTCAACTTAGTACTGCACGTATATATTTTTGCTTTAAGTGCTCACCCCGCTGCTGCCTCTACGCCGAGTAATGCGGGTTCGAATCCTACAAAGGAAAAAAAATGTGTGGTCCATAAATTGTTGTTCTGAGTCTATATGATCTTTGCAACAAATGAATTATTTCAACTGCGGAAGTTGTGTATTTCAGAGGAAAAACAGCTTAAAGGCCCGTTAGCCTAAAATCCTACAGTCTGTCTCTATCTGTGTCAATAAGAATGGATAACCAAAATCATAACTAACTTGATGGTAAGCAACACATACATTGCCATCTAAAAAGCAAGTCAAGTGCTAAAATGCATCGAGAAACATATTCTAACAGAAGAAGCTGAACTATAAAATTAAATAGTAAACTGAGATCAGATAAATGTAGCATCTCAACAGCTTATTAAAATACTCATACCGTCATACCTATATCTATTTAAGGTGAATCACCTGTCACCCACGACACACCGAGAGTGTAGTTTTAAAACTTTACATTTCATTTAACTGAACTCTTGTTTGGTCACTCACTTTTTAGTTTGTGTATTTGCCACGGATATATATGTGTGTATATAACCCATTTTTTTACTCGTCTCTTTCTCTCTGTCTTTCTATCTTTGGTGAAGAAACAATTCATTATCACAACATTCAGTTACAGCTTTGAGAATTTATTTTTTAAATAGAGTAAACAATAAAAAGCAAGACAACACATAAAGGTGAATCTTTATGTAATTATCTTAGAATTTAAGCCTTTTTTCTGCTGGGTTGGTTTTCATGTACTACGTGCCTGGTATATCTGTCTCGCTTCCTTAACTCTCATTCATATTCTTCATGTATACTTAAGGACGTGGATAACTCAGCCTTAACCTAGCCTTTTTATAGAATATCCCTGATCTGTAGTGCGATTTCTTTCTAGCTTTCAGGTATCGTATGATAGAATAGAATCTTTATTATTCACTTAAAGTATAAGGTTATGATAAATACTGGGTATAGTCATTATGTAAAGTAATTATCTATACAAACTGACAAATGGTTGACATCGCGCGAAAGTGAAACCGATTCCAAACAGAAGAGATTCGGCAACTCAGATTCAAGACAATAGCATAATGACGAATTAGTAAAGGTGACATTTTTTGATAAAAACTGCAATCTATTTTAATAATTCTATTAGTAGCTTTATCGCATTGGCGTTTCTCCAGCATAGACGTTAAAAAACGCATGCAGCTACACCAAAGAAATGCTGGTATGAAGGCGATCTAAGCGACAGAATTAATGTCATAAATTAAGGACATGTAGTTACTTATAAATTAAAGGCTATTAAATATTATTAATTAATATTCCCAACAGGTAAGGTTACATCAAAAATTCGCCAGCTATGTTTTAACTACCACATAATAGGAGGGCGAGGCTAATACCACCAACGCGGCACTTTATGCTGTTACTGAGAAATTAACAAACAGAAACAACTAATAAACATATCAATTATCATACTATAAACTGTTTAAATACTGCGTTCTAATCTAGTCATAGAGTCTTTTTTTCCCCTTGGCCTTTTGTTATGTCCCTCTGCTGGGCAACAGCTTCTCCCTTGGACTTCCAAACCACTGTGTTCGAAGACATTCCCTGTCAGTCCTTTTCGAAGACGTCCAAGTCATCTCTCCATCTCCGTTTAGGTCTGCCTCGTCACCGTCAACTGTCTTTTGGCACCCAATTGGTCACAATTTGTGCTCATATTAGTGTCATAAATTATATTCACCTCAAACAAACAAACGTGAAATGTAAACGTAAATTGCATTTCAAATATGTATGTGATAGAATATAAATAACATTTGACGTTTATTAGATTAGATAGCTTGTTCGTTCATTTGACTGCACGGATAACGCAGCGGTGTAAGTCTTCGTCTCGCCATTGCCGCCACCTCGAATGTAATGCCTTAAATCCTCACACGGAACAAAATTTGCGTGGTTCACAAATTGTTGTTCTGAGTCTTGAAGTTCTTTGTGTCCGTTGTTTGTATATTTGTAAGTCTCCTTTGAAAACTCGGAAATAGTCTTTTTAAAACGTATAGATCGGGTACCGTATTTTGAACAATTTTTGTTACGAGAATTGGCTCTCTAAATTGGCATCGGACTCTTTAAGATCGCACGCAAATGTAAACGCGAACTGAATTGCTAATGCATTGATAATAACTAGTTTCTATGATTATCTCTCATGAGAGATAATCATTGCGCATTGAGTGCGGCCGCTATCGAACCCTTCATCTTTGGTCGTATGCGTTGTCATGTAAGGATATCCCGCATTATTGCACTGGTCATGTTCGGTCAGTGCTCTCGCGCAGAACACTAACCTTTTACTTCGCAGCTTGAGGCACTCATCAAGTACTAGCGAACGATTACACCAACAACATTGATTAACATAACTTTGATAGTATTAGATGTAGCAAGTAATATAGTGGGTTTAGTGTTTGAATAGTTGCACAACAAATACTGTCATTTACATATATACTGAATATCGGCCCTGTATATAAACTGTCCCACTGCTGCCCAGGTCTCTTCGCGGTATGAGAAGAGTTAGGCCATAGTACACTACGCTAACCTAGTGTGGGTTGGTAAATATCTTAGAGAACATTATGTAACACTCGGGCATGCAGGTTTCCTCACGAAATTTTCCTTCACCGTTAAAGCGAGTGATATTTAACTACATAATTAATGCGCACATAACTTTGAAAACTTAAGATAATTAGGATCGAAATCAACACCTCCTGGTCTTTCATTAGGCTATCGGTTTGCTGCTTTTGTCATTTACATACATAGATAGACAGTCTCATGGCTATATTCTTGAAGTAGTTGGCAGAGGTGTGCTACACGCACAATTCGCGTGCTAGGTTAGGTCCCAGTTAGTAAAGGGCGAACCTATTGCTGTATATGTTTAACACATAATTTCGTGCTATTGCTGAGAATTGTCTGATATAAGTACCCAATAATACTATGCCTGACCTGACAATCAAACATGAACAGCAATCGTATTTACGCTACGCCATCAAAGCAGTCTGTTAGACTGCCTTTGTATATTACAGAGATTATAATGCATATTTCAATGGTGTATGTATATTATAAATTCTGTATTGAATTACTCTTTTTTTAATACTTGTTAGATTTAAAGCGTTATTGATACTATATTAAACATAACATCATTTAATTCGACTGTTCGGACAGGAGTGCATGTATATTGCAACTGCGTATGTATAATGTGTTTTTTTGTATATCTCAGTATTGTTTCAGACTTTATATTTTTAATACTTGATACATTTAGAGATTCATTCATACTATATTTAACATAACATTTCGTTAGAATGTTTTGATTAGAGATATATTGTTGTACTCACTTATCGCCGTCCATGTTTATGTCGCATTATGTACAAAATAAACGTAGCCGACGACCTTGCTACCTACCTTGATAGCCACCATTGATCCCAATGTTAAAACCTGAATACTAAAATTGAAGTTCTGATAATTATTTAGCAATTTGAAATTCCAGCCTGTCTTTATTTTATTACAACTATTTGCATCAGTGCAAAGCAATTAAAAACAAGAAGTAAAAAATAATGTAAATAACAAATGGCCAGTTCTCTTGGTTATTTATTAGTGCGTGCGTGATTGTAGGGGATTTATTACTTTGTATGGTTCACTGAGAAAATGTATGCGTCTCAAGAACTCTTTTATTTTGCGCACTCAACGAGGTTGTGTGATTCATACGTCGCCTCTTTAAATGATGAGGCTGCATCACTGTGCATCTTTCTTTATATTAAGTAGATATATAAATAAAGCAATAATTGCGTTCGAATGATATTTAAATACAGTTGTGCAGAATGTAATACCTTTGTATAGTGTTGACAACACATATAAATATAATTCGATGTGTTAATACAATTTTCATAAATGTATCGTTTGCTTAATCAATATTGAATAACGTAAAAGCCGACATGAGATCCGATCTTTTTTTAAGTATTGTCCGCCAGACCGAATTTCGGTCATGGTGGCCAATCTTAACGGAGACTAGCCATCTACGCAAGAGATATTATAGTGCACAAGTATGTGCGCAAACACAAGTGCACTCTCTGTTCCCTAACTCTCATGATCCGATGGGACGGATAATTCGACACGACCGGAGAGAGATCAGGCGCAGGACCAACGGCTTTACGTGTTTTCCGAGGCACGGGGGTGTCTAACACCGCCAATTTCCTAACTTCTGGCTCGTATTAAGATTTCTTAACAGAAAAACCCAATAACTTATTGTTGGCCCGACCCAGGATTCGAGCCCGAGACCTCATGCGCAGCAGTCATATTCACTACCGCTGCGCCACGGAGGCAGTCTTAAGTATTAAAAAGCTATTGTCGCTCGTTTTAATGCAAAGAAAAACATACTCGTGAAATCCCTTAGTTTAAAAAGAGTTTTAGTATTTAGTATATGTAGCATCTAAGCTAGAAGAAATATATTATACGGGTCGGCCGTACACGTACGTTTGTTTTACTAAACACCTTGATTCCTTCACTCAATTAGTGTGCATATAAAGTCTGAACTAACTTCAGACTTTATATGCAGTAGTTGTTCTAAACTTTGCAAGCGTCACATCGAGAACTGTCTCGTTTTCAACATACATAGTTTATCACCAGTGCGAAAATTAATATAGGTAGATTAATAAAAAAAAATTTTTCATTAATATTCTTTGAGCTGTCTGCTTCAGAAGTAGTTTATTGATCACGCTTTGCCTTCTAAACAGTTTGATGCGATTGTATATATTGTACATAACTTATAGAAAATAAAGTTCAAGTTCTTTTTTTTTCTTTATTTATTATAGAGGGTTTGATCACGATGATTATGTAACCCTCGAGGGTAATAATAACTTATTACCAATCACCTTCTACGTCTTATACAAAGATTTACTAATTTTATTGAATGGAACAGTCGCAAGAGGAAGACCTAGGCGAACGTTTCTTGATCAGATCGGAGGCGTTCTGGACAAAGGCCAGGTTAAGAGCACCTTGAACTGACGGGCGTGTATGAGAAATGTGATTAAAGTGAATGAAGCCAGAGAAGTATGTCAGGATCGTAGCAAATGGAAACCTGTAGTCTCTGCCTACCCCTCTGGGAAACAGGCGTGAATCTATGTATGTATGTAAATAATTAGATAATATTGTGTTCCGAGCGACACATGTCCACAAATCTAGATCTCTCAGCTTCCTCTGATAACAGAAAAGCGAGAATGTCATTACATTTACCGATCATATATAAATTAATGTTGTATTTTTTAACAAATTCTATTCTTGCTGCCTCGTTCCGAACGCACTCCATCAAAATATGATACACATCTTCTACTATGTCACATTCGGTACAATTTGGTGAACTTGTTTTACCCATAAGATGAGCAAATCTATTTAATGGAATGTGGCCGGAGCGAAGCCTCATCAATGTTACGATGTTACTTCTAGACATATCCGATCCATCAAACCAGGGTAACTTTCTTATGTGACTTCAAGATCTTAAAGTCGGGTTTTGTATGTTTTAATAATTTATAACTTGTTTTTCTTTCAGTTTACGATGAAGAAGGAAACCTTGTGAAAACGTACTCCAATCCGTATCTTCAAAATCTCAGGCTAAATGCGGGCATGCCTCTCTATGGCAGTTTCTTAGATCCCATATTCGGCTTCATTAAAGTAAGTATATTAATACGAAACACATTGGATAGTACGTCAGAAGATGGTCTTCGGGTTGTGTGTCTATCGTCTCATGGATTTTAAGATCACCAAGGTTTTTAGGTTCCACACGTAATGAAGGGCAAGCCTATTGTTGCCGCCGGGCACATTTCAACAAGCCATGCATGTGTCTCAAGGCATATTACACGCGTCCTATACGAGAGCCATTAGTACAATAAAATCAAAATATGATATAGTATATCCAAACTATGTGTACGTTTGTAATATAGATATTTGGCTAACGAATAGGTGAGATCCCAACAAGGAAAAACAATTGGTGGATTTATAAATGGTTGCCCTAAATAATTGTGACCGTTTTTTAATGTTTGTAAAATCCTAGTGTGAGAGTTGTCGTTTACAAAAAGAAAACACACACAACATTTAGTAACTAGTTTCATCTTTATACAGGATTTCGGCAGCATATTTGCATTCACCGTCCCGGTATCAAGCGCAGTGATTCAGCAAATAAAAAAGGATCCTCATTACCATAATCAGCTGATGTTGACTCCTACCAAAGACCCGGTGATCGAACCGAACCCGCTGTGCGAGGGACGAAGGGCGCAAATACCCTCACCGAACCTTTGCAACAACTACCTGAACTGCTGGGATGGGTGGGCAGTAGAACAGGAGTGTCCTAGAGGACTGCTGTTTTCCAGTCAGGGTTACTGTGATTATTCGGACAATGTCAATTGCGAGAGCAGAAAGCTGAGTAAGTGATTTTAAAATACTTTTATAATATTAAACTTATCCTATTTTATATGAATTTTGTCGCGGCTTATTGTAATAATAAAATTAAACTCATTTTAAACCGTTTCTGTTTACGTTTTCCCAGACGTTTCGAATGGTTTTAATAGATACGATCACGGGAGAAGTAATTAAAATAAACCGTGTAACACTGTTTATTTGTTTAATTACATAAAATAATATATAGTAATATTATTCATCACGCAACGTCGCTTTTAAACATTCAACATGTTAATAATTTGTTTATATTTATATCAGATCTGTTACAAGCTTAATAAATTTTTAATGTCGGCAGTTTGATAATTATATCACTTAGCTGATAGCATCAGGTTAAAACAAAAGAACAGGCAGCAACGAACTGTGCTCAATAACGAGAACAGTTACAAAAAATATTTAATTTTTGTAGTCGAAATTTACCCGTTATAATAATAATCTTTTATTTTAGGCTGCATAGGCCCATAGATACCTCTTTAACTTAAATTTAGATATTATAAAATTTAATGTTAATAAATACACGCTAATATTATGTTAGTAAAACTTTACTTGGCACACTAAATACTTGTGCGCTCGGCTGGTACTTGTCCGTGGCAGCGACGGAATACCACGTCTTGCGGCCAAAAGCTTAATAAGATACTTACTTTATGTCATAAACTTTAACTATTTGCACTCCTTCTCCATTTTAAATATTGCCAAATCTCACAACTCTCCGTGCTTGCAATATGCTTAAAAAGTAGTACAACGTTTCTCTTCACGTATATAGGTATCACTTATTTATGTCGTCATTAAAAAATATCGTTTAACTATTACTGCTGTCAAAATCATCATCAAAAAGTGATCATTGTATTTTGGAGCAATTCAGAGCTCACAAATGTTATTGAGTTACGTGACCGACTGAACTCAAGATGATATATCATCCTAATATAGAACATTTCGGGAATGTATTGACCAATACCTACATTCAAAGTACTATGTAACCACTAATATTTCGACATAAGTACTCCGCTCGTCTCTAATCCGTTGCTCAAGT
Source organism: Catocala fraxini (assembly GCA_930367265.1). NCBI lineage: Eukaryota > Metazoa > Arthropoda > Insecta > Lepidoptera > Erebidae > Catocala > Catocala fraxini. Next base: position 7,336,040 of record OV884026.1, on the reverse strand, counting down.
TTAGTCATAACTTTATGTTAACTGATCCATGTTTAATAGACACTTAACGGACATAATATATTATCATAAAACATGTTTAGGCAAACATTTAATTAAAGTTACAACCATCGCTAGATATATTTGCCATATCACCATCGGTAATTATTTATTTGGTTGTTTGAGTCAAATTGTATATTATTTTAATATTTTTTTTAATTGCATGATTTTGCTGGTTGTTAATTTTATGTAAATAGGATTTTAAAATAATCTTGCAGCATTCCTGATAAGAAACAAATATCTTAGTTTAAAAGTATTTGCAATAACAGGCGTATCATTTGTTCGTTGCCAGAACAACTGAGAATTAGAACTGTAGGTGACCAATCAGCGCCCCTTTAAAGATGTTTGAAAATCTTACATGTCACAGAACAATCACTCGAACGTAGGTATTAGCTCATAAGGTGAAAATACTTTCCCAGCTGCTTTAGATTTGTGGACATGTGCCGCTCGGAACACAAAACCAAACCTAAATAATTAGATAATATTGTCTTACGTTTACGTGAATGTTATATATTAATATTAAACTACTTTATACGGATAATTTATGCGATAAAATCTGTATAAATTAGGTAGTATAATTTTACTAAATAATCAGATCAAGTTTTTTGATACAAATTGCCTTTAAACTCGACGAGAATAAAATACGTTAGTTTCGCAGATCATCACTGATCCTAGCTAATAGTAGGTACCGTGTCGCATTTATGCTGGTATTGATCAGTCAATCTATCAAAGAGATTCTTTCAAGTAAACATAGATTTCTCTTTACATTGTACACTGACACAACAAATAACAAAGGTCAACGCACATTGCCTAACTGTGTCAAACTGTCTATGCGGATTTTATATAACCCATTTGACATTTCCCCGTGTGACTTCTTCTTTATTGATAACACTACATATAAGAATTTACATACCTACTCGTTTGATAATGTCAAAGTGAATGTTAATATTTGTCTGTTAGCTATTCCTACGTACGTAGTCACAGGTTTGTATATATAATGGCTCGAAGTTCTACGCAGTATTACGCTTTCATTTGTTGGCTATATTTTTATAGATCCCACTTAATAAAGGGTAAGCTTTTTATCACGTCCTTGTACAAAGATTTTCCTAGGAGAAAATCAACTTATATTGCTGAAATTGAGACTCAAACCCGAGGCCCCACAATCGGCTGCAAACATAACGGCAACGACCTGGCAGATAGTACGCTATTGTTTTGTAGACGTATTACATTTGTATCTAAAGCTGCTTATTAATCTTGTGTAATGCAGTATCATAACACCAACTGATAAATAGGGTCTCTTTAGATTTCTTTAAGGACATGATCATGTAAGTCGGTACGTATGCGCTGGCCTATACGTCAAAGTACCACCTCCTTACAGGCAACCGACGTTAGAGTATCAACCCTGTCACTCCTTTTCGCCGTTTATGAGAGTTCCGTAAGCTCACATAAGTAATCCCTATCCTTTGATTCCGTCTTTAATTCATCTTTCCTGTATACATCGCTTGTTGCGATTGAGGCCCCTGCTATAGATTAAACGGTAACCAGCCAACAGTTAGTGTATAAAATGTATAATATGGAAAAAGTAACTAGTGCTCTATGTTTAATGATAACCCTTCAACCTGTCAGATCTTGGAATGCCAGACACAATTAAAAACCTACTACGTCTGACTTAATAGAATAAGTGACGTTGGTTGGTCATTTTTAAGAAGACGACGGAGACGCTTTAAGTTTTTTAAATGTCGTTGTTTATAACACTATTTTATGTATAGGAGAACAGCCACCAACGCAACCCCAATGCAAGAAGGATTTCGAGACTTTCAGAAACCAGTTGGACTGTAACGAGTTCTTCGTGTGCGTCAACCGACAGCCCGTGAAATTCAAGTGTCCTGCCGACCTCGCGTACAACCAGGTATGGTCTTCCGCATAACTGAACTGCTGGCGAGAGAACGGTGCTACCTTCATTTCTCTAGTCATTTACTTATTTATAACCACCAGCTGTGCCCGCGGTTTCACCCGCGTTTATAGTTACTGCGCCACTCCCGTGAATCGTAGCGTGATGCTATATAGCCTATAGCCTTCCTTGATAAATAAGTTATCCAACATTAAAATAATTATTCAATTCGAACCAGTATTTCCTGAGATTTGCGCGTCCAACCAAACAAACAAACTCTTCAGCTTTATAATATTAGTATAGATTAAAATTAACTTGCAATTAGATTGCTATCTCAGATACGTCTTATGATAGCGAGACACTTTCAATATAATTTTATTACTCTTCATTATTATATGAAATTTGTTTTAATTATAAATAATATTAGCTCTGTATTAAACCGTCCCACTGCTGGGCACGGACCTCTTCTCACTGTGAGAAGGGTTAGACCAGAGTCCACCACGCTGGCCTAGTGCGGGTTGGTAGACTTCACATATCTTCAAGAACATTATGGAGAACTCTCAGACATGCAAGTTACCTCACGATGTTTTCCTTCGCCGTTAAAGCAAGCGATAATTTACTATTTAATACGCATATAATTTCGAAAAGTCAGAAATGCGCGCCTTGGGTTCGAACTCGAGACCGCTGCATGGCAGTCCAACGGTTTCTCATTAGGCTATCGCCGTTTTAATTATGTATCATAACTATTATGGGCCCTGTCGGGCACGGCAATACTAGGCGAGGAAGAGCAGTTACTTTTAACCTATCAATTCATGGAATGTCAGACATATTAAAAACCTATTGTGTCTGGCCGCCAGTATGCCGCTGTGACTCAATATATTAAATAAATTACTTTCTATGTTGTGACTTAAATGTGTTTTTGTACTTTTATTTGTCATATTTTTATGCTAGAAGTAAATTATATATTTTTATTTTAATATATACCTACAGTAGGTATCTTCTATAAAACTATAATATTTATTGAAATTAAACTGCTATATACGGATTTTATCGCGTTGTTTATTTGACACTTTATTACAAAATTTTGAAAATTCTAAATGAAAAATATTAAAAAAATGTCTCCCCGTGACCATGGCTGCTGAAAAGCAACCGAAACGTCGGGGAAAGTGTAAAAAAAAAAAGTGTCAAATAACAACGCGATAAAATCTGTATATAGCAGTTTAATTTCAATTAATAATATTCGCGTAAATAGAAGACAATATTATACTATAATATTTTCTCATTTTATAAGTAATGCTTACTATTATTATGTGTTGGTATTTATTATTTTAATATCATATATTTAATACATATATGTTAATATATATTTGTTATATAGGTTTGTAAAGAACCTTACAGTTGTGCATGCGTCAACGTTAATGCCTCTGTATAATGACGCAATATTTTCTTCATTTTGTTCTGCATTGGTCTTATCCTGATTTAATATTCATTCATTTTACATCATGCGCATTCTAAAATGGAGGTCCTTATTATACAGAATCCAGTTTTACATGGTTTTATAGTACTTTTATTGAGTACACAAACGTTGGGTAATAAATTATAAAATTTATTTTTATGCACGTTATACATACACAGGTTTAAAGATAAAATAGTTACGGTATTTTTCTATAGACTCGGTTTCTGGCTTATGGATATGGTGATAGAGTTATTTTAGCTCTATCGACTGCCTCAGTGGTACAGTACCTAGTAGTTAATGCGACACCTAAGTCTCGGTTTCGTTCCCCGGATTGGGCAAAGTCTTATTGAATTTTTCTATTAAAGAACTCTCAGTAGCAGTACGGAGTTTAGATTTGTGCTTGATATTCGGCAATACGTAAAACCTAAACAACATAGCAAAATATTATTATTTTGCGGTAGTTTATACTCTTGCCTAATGTATGTATGTGCTACGCTAGAGGACATTGTATCTCAAAGATGATTGTTTTCATTAAAGCATTCATATTGCTGTGCTCAGTTAGGTTCGTCGCGATACGGACTGAACCTATTGCTGCCTATTTACAATAACTCTAATAAGAGTATTATCTCTATTTATAATAAGAGTAGCGATAGCTCAGTGGGGAGACCAACAGACTGCAATGCAGAGGGTCTCGGGTTCGAACCCACGTCGCGCACCTCTGACTTTCGGAAGTTATCTATATGACTTTTCGAAATTATGTGCGTATTGATTGACAATTATCGCCTGCTCCGTGCCTCGGAGAGCACGTTAAGCCGTCGGTCTCGGCTGCCATGAACATCTATGGCAGTCGTTATTGGGAGAGTGTCGACACAAAAGATCCCATTGGGTCGAAGTGTCGCCGGTCTGCACTGACTGGTCCCCACATAAGATACATACAATAACTCTACATTTTGTGCGGCTACTAATAACTTCTGACTAAAAAAGCTGACAATCGGATGCGGAATTAAGTAATATCATTTTATGCTCATATTTACATCACAAAACCTCGTAAAAGAATTCATTATCAAAATTATTATAAATTAACTATTCTCTTTCCAGGCACTTGGCGTCTGTGACTACCCAGGACGCGTAGATTGCTCATCTTCTGCCATTAATACAGGCATTTTTGCCGTTCAGCCATCATCTCCTCAACTTGCGGTTCCGACGACAATGCCTGTTATACCCGCTTCGACGCCTATTCCTGCCTCTGAAGCACCACCTGCTATAATACCACCTGCTCCACCTGCACCTATTAATCCACCGGCAACGATTATCCCATCGGTTCCCAATGTCCCACCTGTCCCTGCCCAAGCACCTTCTTCGCCTACCATACCCACAGGGCCTATATTCCCTCCGATGCCTTTATTGCCTGCAGCTATGAAACCCGACGATATAAAGACTATATATTCGGAAAATTCTATATTTAACACGCAAGGTGTGTTGACTTCTTAATGTATTATTTTAAAAAAATAAGCGGAGAAGCTGCTGCCTATCGTAGTATATGGTACGTTGGTTGTGTTTCCTTAGAGTTGCTTCTGTGATGTCAATAAAAGACAGTCAAGTATTTCAATGGCGATTACTGCTTATTAGATTGACGGCCAGATCGTCTCTATATATAGACTTGATTGTCAAACCCAGAAAGTAGTCACATTGTAATAATATTATCAGTCCTCATATAGACCACTTTAAAGAATAAGTAAACCTTTCGCCTGTCTTTTACATGAGCTAGCAGACTTTATACATCCTTGAGAACATTATGCAAAACTCAATACAGGTTGTAAGTTGTAAAGACATTTCTCGTCACCATTAAAATTTGTTATTACTATAAGAAATTACACATGTCGCTGTTAAATCACAAATTAGCTAACATTAATTGCGACAATATTTAATTAAATATATTTATTACCCAAGCTGCAATAGCATTGCGTTACCATATTATACATAGATCCATCGTCTGTACTTTTATTCTATGTTTCAAAGCTTTTTAGTTGTAGAAAAAATTGTAGAGAATGGATCTATTACATAATTATCTACATAGCAAGTCTTAGTATGATTTTAATATATGCAAAATGTATATCAAAGTTTTGCAGATAAGCTTGTGTTGATGATAATGGATCTGTCGGTTTGTAATATGACTACATTTCTACATGCATTTATATCTACTTACATAATTATCCAATATTGGCATACATTTATTTTATTAATAACTTGTTAATTAAATAACATATGTAGGTTCATATCGCAGTTAATGTCGTAATTTAATTGCACAAGCGTATTAAAATATACACGGACAACATTTCATAAGAATATTACAGTAGATACTTTATATCGTTATTTTTACACCTACAAAATTCTCATGCTTATTTCTTGTAAAGTAGTATTTCATATAATAGTTTTGATGTATGTGTCAAGCATTATACGTTGAAATCACTTTTTACCCACGATGGTAAGATTTCGTATATCTCGACAATTGCACTAATGCTTATTTTATTCGATTGTATACGTATTTGATTTTTAATCGGCAATCTTTTAAATAAATGGTAATAACGATATTTTAAATTGAACATTTTGTATACTAAATGGTAATTTTCCGTTCCAAATTACTTAATGAAACAATGTTGTGTTTACAGGATGGACGTCTATCAACATTGCCACTTCTCTCCAGGACGCTATCAATCAACTGCAGCGCAAGAAGTTCGCCAAAACCGATGTCTAAGTTTATCATTCAATGCCATTGTCTCTAATAATGCTTCTACAAATATCTTTATTTCTTAATATATAACATAACTTAATTTACTTCACCACCATATTATTTTAAACTAACAATGACTAGAATCTTAACGGTTTTTAATATATTACATATTCAGGAGACGTATGACATTAATAAAAGCCTTATTTACGTCCGTTGTAAAATTAGATAGTGATAGCATCTTGGGTTTATAGACCAAGGTGATTTATGGTGAAAATACCATATAAAGTATAATTTGAGTGGTGGGCGCGTATTCTGTATCTGTATTTCCATACTTGTTTAAAAAAACTCTTAATAATTGCACTAACAAATCTTGTCTATGATTTCAGAATAATTGGTTGTAAATCTAGTTCAGTTCGTTCCGCCTAGTCTCATGTGAATGTACAATAATTAAGTGTAATGTTCTGCCTATAAATTCAATTTTAATTTATTTATGTCTTACTGAATAAACTCTTTAGAGTGAATTTAATTATTTGTTATTAATTGTTTCCTTATCATGCGATTTCAATATGGTATTAATATAAAAACTTGCATAAGTTGAGAGATTCGGTGCCAAATAAACAAAACTCGACTTTTATTTTAAATATTTATGTAGTTAAAGAGTTCATTCAGCATAGCCTTACAACGTTAAATTTGTGTAGCTAGTGACTTGTTATAAAAAATCGCATTTGGCTCTCTCGTGCAAGAGAAAATGGAGTTATAAAAGAAATTGTTCATTGTTTTCGGGGTCCTAGTTAATGGGTTAAATCGAAAGAAAAATATTCATATAAAAATATTATTTATTTACAAAATTATTACTAAAGTATAAACGTTACTAAACTTAACTTATGTAAGTTGTATGACTAAGAACAATTTCGACAGAGCACCAACACTCCGTGTAGGTGCCGTGTCAAGGTTGCTGAACTTTTCAAAATTTGGCAACAATTGTTTTAGAAATAAAAACAGACCAAAATTTTTGACTCCGATTTGAAGACCATGGCTTAGAGATACTCCCGAGCGCCTCTTCAGACAGACAAAATCCTTACACACGATCATACGTGTTATAATCTAAACCTTTTGAAAATTGCTGAACACACTCTTGTCTGTTTTTCATCAGGAATGCTTGACATTCGAACTTTGTATACGGCAAAAGTCAAGCAATGGAGCACTCGTCAGTCTTTAACATTCTTCAATACGAATGAGCCCTTTTACTTTGATACAAAGCTGTCTGCAAATATTTCGAGACATTCTTTTATGCTTTTGTCACTGTCTATTGCGATCTTTATCGTAAGAAGTAACCATGCGACACAGTTTTATGCTTCTAGAAAAAGTAGCAGCATGGTTGTGAGCTTACCTACTTATATTTTCTAAACAGGCGATTTGTATTTTACCCTACTACGGTAAATCAAAAGAAGGTCAATGGTTTATATTAAGTAGATGGGGTTAAGCTTCAGTCTGTCTTTGGAGTCGCTCCTCATCATTCAGAATCCCAACTTCTTCAACGCTTTGAGGTCCACGTCGCCGTAGTAATCCTCGCTGTAATATTATGATAGTATCAATAACTACATGATCTACTTAAATTTAACTATAGAATATATTTGCATAATTTTGAATTATTTATCATAGTTTGAGTTCATAAGATGGTAATTAATTCTGAGATCAATAAGATAAGCAACAGTTAAAAATAACATTTTTGTTCCAAATGTGTCTAGTTATTTAAGAAGCTTAGTGTAAAATTAGTGAAATTAAAATATCTGACATCAAATTACCTATAAAATATGACTTAAGAAACATACAATTAATGTTTGTTTAAAACTTTCGTAACAATTTGTAATGAGTGAAATATGAAATTTTATACAATGTGTAGTATGTGGATAATGTGTTTTAATAAGAATCGAACTCACCTGTGACACAGTAGTGACGTTAAATGGAAATATTAACGTACCTGGACTCCCAGAGAGGGCAGTTGCTGTCAGTATTATAATTTATTAAACAGAAGATATTACTAGAAGAACCAAGAAAAGATTAAATGTTATATAGAAAGGTGAATGTATTAACTAGGAAACAGTGTGACCGTGAGAGAAATTGTTAGGGAAACAGTGCTACGGTGCATCACTACACACAGAGGAAATGAATACAACGTATGTTAATTTTTATAATTTTTTGTTTATTTTATCACTAAAAATAAAACTTAAGTATTACAGTTTCTATCAAACAACAACACTCAGTCGCAGCGAAATAATTCAGTACAATAATATATTTACAAGGTCATGGTGTATAACGGATACAATGGTACATCGATTTCCTACTGGAGTTTACACAGAACTACGTAGTCATAAATGCTAAACAACTACCTTCAATTTGAGTTGTTTGACTTGAAAACTTTATACAGGCTGGTATCACCGGTCTCGATATAAAATTGGCGAGTGGACTATAAATACTAAGATACAATGTAAAAATAAATATATCTATCGCTGTATGGTTTTACTAATTTCCTAACGTGTCTCATGAAACTGTTCGAAGAAGCTACAACGACAAAGTATTTGGCAACTAGAAGTGATACATATCATCTGTAGCTCACTAACTAAACATTCGAATATTTTTGAACCTGGAACACGACCTCTGCACACTATGAGCAACTTTTGTTTAATTTGCAAATATATATGTAATTATTCGTCCAGTATCGTCTTCGTATTCGTTGCTCACACTGCGCGGAGATGATTGGTTTATAGTAAACTATGTGAGTATTAAAAGGTTAAGGGGTGGGGGATTTTATTTAGTTCTCCTTTTGGGGGCGAGGTTTGAGCTGCTTCTGGACGGGGCGGCTCGCGCCGTCTTGGTTGAGGCCAGCCAACAGCTCGCTCTTGCGGATCGTCTTCAGATCCAGATCACCGTAGTAGTCCTCGCTGAAAATGTACGCGCACCTTACTACCTGCCTCGACTTCTAGCTAGCCTTAACTCTACATTTAATCGTCTATCATCACATCGACGACTGACTTAAACATAAATGGCTATCTCAATTTCTAGCAACTTTTACTACGTGAGTGGCAACTGGCTGCGAGAATTGTGTAATGTATACTTGTTTATAGTTGGCGTTAAAGAGTGAACCGCCTTGAAACGGCGACAAGAATGATATCCGCTCGCTTTTCCACCTAGCGTTATCTAACGTTTGTTTTTCTCGGCACACAATTATGTGGCCCAGAGCTCTCGCAAAAACTTTTCGACAAAACAAGTGGTCAACAGGACGACCTTCGTTTAATGTTGTTACATCGTGACTGATGCAGGCGCATCGCAGTATCGATCTAGTTGCCATTGTTCGTCGTACACGAACCATGAACCGGATTAACATTTTGAAAGTCCTCTCATTGTTTCAACAAAATATCTGTTCAGTTTAGGGATAAATTTATCTATTTTCTATACAATCGCTAGATAAAATAAGTCGTTGTAACCGATAAGCCTAACTCAGACACTTTCATAAAGGATAAACGAGTTCAAGTAAAGTTGTGTATTGAAAAACCTCATATGTATTTCATAATTATTGCGCGCCTGCGCCAGTCACTTGCATTCTTTGTGAAACATTTCCTTTATTTAATGAAAGGCATTGATAATTCAACCTTTGTGTGGCTAGTTACGGTCGATACGACGATATGTTTGTATGAAACAACGGTCATTACCATACAGTCCGTTAGGTACCGGTCGGCATTGACCACGGTCGTCTGCGCATGACACATTACTGTGAGCGCACTATTTCGCTCTAAGTCATGTTAATTTCTCAGCGTGTCCTAAATGTCGCAAGCGTGCAAGGCTCCGGTCCGCATAACTGTAGCCAAGTATTCAGGTGGGCGAGCTTTACTACATGTCCCACCTATGTCTACCTACACTACGACGTCTGTACAATGCGTTTGATTCTGTAATGTAGCAAGACACAGTGTGCATACGATCTGTGTCGATATTATACTTCATTATTTTGTGCAAGAAGAGTTGTTAGTCACAAGGACGATTTTGGTTGTGTGGAAGTGGTTACAGGGTCTTAGGTTATTGTGACACTAAGAACATTTTTTTAGATGTGTTTGATTCACTTCAATGTTAGCAAGAAATTAAGATTTTGCTTAGAATTTCTTGGTGTCACACAGTTGGGTTCTAGGTACTAGTTGTTAATGTACCACGCAAGACGCTGGTAAACGCCACAGAACCAGTATGTTGAACCAGTGAGTAGAAGAGACCACACTAACAATGTGTTCAAGCTGCTGTCATAATTGCTCTACTTGAACGGTGAGTACAGGACATCCGCACTCAATCGTCTATCATACCATAAATAAATTTATACAAATAATGAATCATAAGGCTGCGATAGAACGACAATAAAAGCGGGTGTTCTGTAGTATGTATGTAAGTATATAAATATTTACACAAAAATTGAAAATGCAACTCACCATCCGGGAACATCTTCGGGGTCTTCACAGTTGCCTGTGCCGTCAGAATCACCGATTTTGAAGACGGTGCCGATGGGGCATCCGTACTCGCGGGCAACTCCCTCCAAGCAGATGTAGTATTTACGGCAGTCCTCAGGGTGGGCGTGACGGCTGAAGGAGCCAGCGTTCGACACTTCACCGGGAGCAGGGCAAGAGAAACCGTTCGCTACTTCTGGGAAACACCAAAAAAGGTTACGTGAGCTAAGGTGCGGAAGGCGAAACCGAAATGCAACAGCGACAGCAGTGATTCAGTCGAAGGTATACTAAAAGAAATATGTGCACAAAGATGTTGTGTGCTTTTAGATATAGTGTCGTCTACTTCCATCACGTGCCGCTGAGAGATGTACCTTACCATTGAAAGTCACCCGATGAAATGAATATCGTTAATTGTAGACCTTGAAGTTGTACTGTAAATACTGAAGTTCATATTACATTCTCAAGAATTGAAGATCTGCGGTTATCAACTGTCATTAACAGAAACCACAAATCGATCCAGATTGCATAAAGATCAACAGAGGTGATACAAAGATCTGGTTTCATAAAGATTAAAACAAGTAACGTACCCTCGTTCCTGCACTCGGGAACCTGGTCAGCCCACATGCACACGCGGGATTCCCTGTCGTAGGCGAGTCCGGGGCTGCACTGGTAACGGGAAGCTTCGCCGTTCCAGCAGTTCCAGAACACGTCGCATTTAGCCTCATCAGGGAAGATACCGTACAGTCGCTGGCAGTGAGGAGTGGAAATTGGGGGCTCTGTGAAACGTTATTCACGGTTATTATAAACGAAAACCTAGCCAAATATACACAGCCTTTCAAGAGTAAAATACTACATCTAAACGAAAAAGATAAAATTAAAATAAGGTTAACGTTATCGCTAAGCGATAAAGCCCATAAAAAAAGAGTTTAAGGATAAACTGACAGAAACTACCCACATGAAACTGGTTACCTTTTTTATTATTTATTATATCCAATTACCAAATAAGTTCTACACTAGTTTATGACTAAACTTCTCGGAAATGTCACTCCATTTAAAGAATAATTTGCCAATCAATCGGCTAATAGCAAAAAGCTTTCAATCTTCCAAAAGCTATCAAAAACTTTTGCAAAAAATTATACCCTCTCAAACTGGTCGTCGTTAAATAATATATATTAATAGACTGGTTCTAGTTCAAGGCTAGCAGACTCGATGATGTTGCTGATATTTACATAAAATACATGTTAACATCAGGCAATGTGTTTAGGTATTCATATTATTATGTATATATGTATGTTTCTATGGTGTCAATACTGGCCTAATGACCTTTACGACATCCTGGTTGCGGTTGGTATTCTGAATAATAATATCCTTTTGTAACATACACGTGATGATTTAAAAAAAAATGGCCTTGACCGTTCAGATTACTGTTACCTACTCAGAACTGATGTTCCTTTCGATTTCATTATATAAAAAACCGGAATTAAATTGCAATTCATTATCACGTCTATTTTTTTCCTAGAAATACGTCGATGTTCAAAAGACTTGAAAATAGAACTCTAGATTGTACTAGTAATGAGTTTACCAAGCTGTGTCCTCTCGCCGCACTCAACATTGTGCTGGTAGTCGCAGTTCTCGGTCAGGTATTTGCTGTCGGTGGCGTCGAAAGCGAGACCATTGCCGCAAGTCTTCAGTTCAGCGACGCCGTTATCACACTTCCAGTACTTGTCGCAAGACACATGGTGAGGGTAGAAGCCAAAGTCATCTGGGCATTTGAAGGATTCTTGTCCAACCGCTGTAAAGAAAAGAGAACATTAGATGTTGCTAAAGAATATTTAATTCGTAATCTTTGCCCGTATTATGATATAATTTTAAAGTAATAGTCAGGATACTATTTTACATAATGTAGTAACGCCTTGCGTTTTATTTCTGGAGAATGTTTGACAAAGAGCCAATAGTGGCGACAGTGGTGTAACGATGCATCACAACTTTGAATTTTAATTGGAATTACAAAATAAACCGCCAGGGGGTTTGCTAAACTACGTTTGTGGTACGCCAACAGTTTTGTAACACACCGGTCTCGGGCAGGGCCGCTCTTTCTCCGAGGAACGCAACAGTCCCTAATGAGGCAACACCGCAGCCGCTGTAACTTAGTATAATTGCTCGCTAAACACGTGTTGTCTTTGTTCCAATTGATACGTCATAAGCAACCCATTTTGGCCAATTGTCAGTTAGGAAATAGTGATATTACAAGACGTTAGTTGCACAAACATTACAGTTGGCATTAGTCCATTTTGTTACGCGGAAGTATAAATAATAGTATGAAATATATGTCTAATTCTTTCACGTAACACGATGTCTTAATATTATTAGATGTTTTAGAAGTATTCAACTAGAAATGTATACGTAATTCATTTTACAACGTTAACGCCTTGTTTGCGTACTGTGGCGACTTCCCCGTGCCGAAGTTATGTCATTGATGTCACAACATGTGTGTCACCTGCGCCGGTTGACATTTGCGAGAAGAAAGCCCTCATCCATGCCGTAACATTACATAGCTCTCACTTGTGAGTTTATCCATTTGCGCGCCCTCTCATGTACATTAACCTAATAATGTTGAAAAGTACCAGTTCGATTGCAGGTAGGTCGTAAGTTCATAGAGGTCTTACTAATTTCTAAGTAATCAACGTTTAATTTTATTATACTTCCAAGCAAGCATAGAATGTTTAGTTATACAAGGAATGCAAAAATCTAAAAGGATCATTCTAATTGCTGCATCTATATCCTTATCAATCGACACCTTTGGTTATTCAATCAAGTGAGTCGTATCATTGCAAAACATACTTTGTGATGAAAACAACACTAATTACTTTATGTAATCAGAAGGAACGTATCGATTTTAGGTTGCTCTGCTCGACTGGCTCACACAATGTGACCACATTTTAGTTCCTCATTACCGGTCAGAAGCAACCGTAGTTGTTATCGATGAGGATCGAATGTTACTATTTCCCTCGATTGGCAACGGTATTTATTGTAAAATAGGTATTGTAGGTATTATTTTCGGGTTTTTATTTTAATAAATGTTGTAGGTAGTTAACCTTGATTTTAATAGTACACTAAAAAGCTGTAGGTTATACTCATCTGCATAAGCGTTCTCTGTGCAAACAACTTTTCTTATTAAAATCAAACGGTGATTTCGAGGTGAACCAGAGTCAGGGCGCGTGCCTCACATTCCTCGGCGGGTAGGCTAATAAGCAATGTGGTGCAAATGTGGAGCGATTTCAATATAATTGAGAATTCGGATCACCGCTCTTTGTGTCGTGCTAGGCTAGTTTTACGCCAATTACGTCTCATAATTATATATTAATTACCTAATGACTAGGAGTTAAACTCGCTTATTAACATTGTGGATCAAGTAGAAATCGATAGATATAGAATAGAAACGAGGCGACGATTACATTTGAACAATAAATTTATTATTAATTATTTCATCCTTTTTCGAGTACATGAGGCAATTTAGTTAAAGATTATGACAAAAGTAAAGAAACTGCTAATGCTTTAATTTCTACAACAAAAGACACCTTCATACTATGTCATGTGACAAATTCCTCGCTATTCTCTGGTGTGACGTATTAGTGTCACCCAAGTGAACCAGGGCGCATTTGCAGTGAACTGGGTGTATTACGCAACGCCCGGGGCTGACACCGGAGCCCTGCGCACGTACGCATGACATAATTATCGATCTGCCCGATGCTTTGTCATAACGTATTATGTAACAAAACCAGCGTGTGTTTATTTTGTAATGACTGTATTTTTTGTTTCATATAGTGTTTCGGTATTTGTCCGCCCCTCTCTGTTAACATTATCTTTTAAATAACGTATATAATGAGTTTTTTTAACGCATTAGTCAAGGTAAAAAGTCACCAAACACATACAATAGTCCATAACAACGCAATACAATGTAACATTCTAGAAATAAATGCCGACAAATTGCGCCCATTGTATACTAATCCTATGTGTTAATTACATAAACATTATACAGTATTATGACAAAGGTCGTAATACATTAAGTAACGCAGTGAAAGCCTCAAAAATTGGCCTACCGCGCGAGTGGGTGGGACTTTCGATTTCGTTAACGCGATGCGCCGGCGCATCGTTGAGTAATCTCACGAATGACCTTTGTCAAGTGGGAGAACGATCTTATAAATTTGAGAGACATATTTGCATCACTTTGTGCATCCCATTTGATATATATTTTTATTCGCTACAAGTATTCACAAGCAAAAACATAAGTATGAAACTAAAATGTGGTATGCACTTGAATAAATTTGTAATTTAAACTTTCTTTGATCATAAGATTATTTTATCACTCTTTATTATACGCAAAAAAAATGTTCTTTATATCACTGCTTTAATAAAGTACCGGCTGGTAAAATAATAATACTCTAACTAACAAAACGTTTTCAAACCAAAACAAACAAAAAAATACACCTGACTAAGACAATGTTCAAATAAAGCCTAAAAGAGACGTTCAGTCATTAATAATGTTCCAAAAGAAATAATTACCGGCACATGAGCGGTGATGACGTAACCGACTTAGATAACGACCATTGTCGAGCGGTGAAAGTTTGTAAAGCTCAACGTTACAAAGCACATAGAAATGAAACGTTTTGTTATGAGTACTTTATATTTAGAAATTAAATTCTGATGCATTTCATTTCTGTATAAAAAGCTCATAATGCTTATAATATAACACGAGACTGTTTACCTAGATATATTTTAGCAAGCAATGGTTGTATGTATTTTAAACAGATATTTCCAAAGCTGTATCATAGTCACCATTTTTATCTCACCTAAAATTGTTTGTCGATATTTAATATCTAATATTTTTCAGCATGTTAATATTTCAATATTATTGTATAACCACAATGATCTAACATATAGTAATAAGTACTAATGTGTTTTTATAAACATTTCAAATATTGAAGATGCAATTGTAACTTATGACATAATTGAAAATATGAATAGACCATAATTGAAATGTGCAGCTTTCGAATATTACGTAACATAGTATAAACAATATGTACGATGTTGTTTATTCGATTTCTACTAATCGATAAACATCAAGCGAATCGATAAATTTTTATTATTTATCTACAACAGTTCAATTTACCGAGCTATCGATTGAACCGCGATTATTAGTTTCAACTGACAGATTACATTACATAACCAAGGCTATAATATATTTAGTGGCAATACAAATTCACGTCATACAAGAGAGGCTTCTGTGCAGGTGTCGTCACGTAACCGTTAAGTAACTAATTTAATTTTAGGCTCTACGACTGTAACTTGTGCATCTAAAGCGTACGATTATATAGAATTACTTATAATATAATTTGAATACGTACTGTGACTTCATCAGAACTGCTCTGCTTAGTTTGGGCTAGATGGTGTTGTGTGTACGTGGTAGAATATTATTATTATTATATTATTATCATCTGGTTCTAATAAAGTAATCGTTTGGTTTATAAGTAAGCAAAAGGCTACATGTTTCTATTTCGTTGATAATATTTAAGTTAAAGAGTTCGTTTGGTGCAACTATTGGTTTTTTAGCGATTAAAAGCTTTAAAGCCGTCGTCTTATGATCCAAAAATAGTTTCCAGTCAGTGATAGTGATCGGAAAACGATGGTTCTTAAAAAATGAAAACAACAACACAATGCATAGGGCCACAGAGAGGTTATTTATATCGCTCGAAGGACAGACAATCACCCGCGGTACTCTGTAGGTTATCCGTTGACTTATAGGCGATCGATGTTTGTGCCAGCTTTACAACGCTAATGTGGATTCCAAGATCCTTTCAAACGTTTATACATACATTGTTAAGTGACTGTATACTTGTTAATATTGAATATCATTAAGTGCTAGCGTAAATCATTCTATGCCAAAGAAGCCTTATAATTGCATGCATACAAATTCTTCTTTTGTCCAAATAGCGTTATACTAAAAATCAACATGCTTCATCGATACTCTATTCATTGGAAATTGTAAACAAGGCTCAACAGTTTAATCTGCTTTTTTCCCGACTTTAATTATACAGACATGGTAAATCGTCATAAAGGTCTTTAAAAGCAGTAACTTCATTGTATTCGCGTAAACGTAAAACAAGTATATAATAATAGAAAAATACTAAGTATGTCTGTCAAGGAGCTTCAATAACAACATGAAGGAAGCTACTTAGTTAGTTGCGTACGCGTTGTGTGTGAGTGCTTAGATGGGAACAGACAGGATGCTTTATTGTTGAATCAAACGCTCAACCGTGAGATATCATTGTCGACGGTGTATTTTTGTCTAAGAATACAATTTCCGACGCATTGTTTACGCGCAGACTATTAATTATTCAATATTGCCGGTAATGTGACCTCTTGGGAAATAAAGTCATCGGATATGACTTTATTGTTTTTATAAGATAAGTATATAAACGTCACTATATTTTTATTCATAATATGCGATAATTATAATTTGCGACCGAAACATAACTACCGAATTATGATTGAGTTAAAGCTCTGCTTATCCTTCCAGAACGGCTATTAACAATGTACGTCTTCTTTAATGAACAAAGTCATATGTCATAGGTATGCTTAAGCTTTTTGAAAGGCTATTTATAATCATTAGTGGCATGACATATCTGATTGAAATATTTCTCAGTCAGATCAATAGCCGAGCAATTAATGCATTAAGCAATTTGTAGCACGTATCAATACTTGAGAGCATCGTAATGGATTACTCAATTATACCCTAATTATTACATTGTATCAGAGAGAGTAAGCCAATTATCCAATTATCGATAATGTGCAAGGTTTGCAAAACACGCAACGCACGAACTGAGCCATCAATATTTTAACTAACAATTCTTGTTATCTATTATACGCCGCAAAAAGATTGAACAACATTATTTTGTCTAAAAGGAATTTATCTGCAGTTTGTAGACGTTACGAAAACGCCATTTATGAAATCGCCCAATGTCACACTTCTATTCAAATGCATTTTCAGAATACTCATTTAAATAACACCAAGGCGATGCGGACAAAAGTTTACGAAGGAAAGTCGCTGCAATTTAATAAAATAATAAAACTTGGTACAGCGTATATTATATTTTCTGTGTTATTTTATTTAGGTAGCGATGTTTGTTTAATAGCAATAATATAAATAGAAAAATTGCTTTGTTTATTAACGAAAATAATAATAGTTAAACAGACAAAAAGGAAATTAACTAACGTGCTCATTACTAAAGAAAATATAATACTTTTTCTACGTGATACAAATAAGTGATACCAATGAAAGCACATATTTATAGCAAAAATCATCAGAGAGATATGAATCTTAGATGATATCAAGTGGCTGGTAATAACATACGGATGCTATCTGCGCAGTTGTATGCGCACTCAAGCAACTGATACATTTTCTCTCGTGAAATTCGCGCACGCACTGCGAGCCTCGATTATCGAATGCCTTCACGCTTGCAATAATAACACTATGAATATTTGATAGCGTGGCTAAATGCCGTTAAATGTTGAGAAGTGTAATGCGTTAAGGTAACTGGACTATTAAGACGTTACGAATGTTCAGTTGTATTCGATTAACCATGGACTATATCGATTAAAAACAATAACAGTAGCATGCGAAACGGTTAAAGCTCTTTTATTTAAGAAAATTAACAGTTGTTTTTATAAGATACGATAAAACGAGCGCATGTTTCTTCAAGATTGTTCTACTAGAGGAAAGGCAACAGAAAATATCGATGCTTGCGCAACAGATACGTGGCGCCCGTGAGAACTAGGTACGTGTTAGAAATCCTAACAATGGTAAATTCCTCCATCGGCTCATAACTAACCTCCGAGTGAAAACTGAACATCCTGCCTCACAACACGACTTTTATATTAATTAAGTCACTCGGAGCCGGTCTCGGGACAAGTTCCGCCGCGCCTTTGGAAATGAAAATTCTACGCAAGTTTGAACGAGATTTAATTTCCAATAAAATTCAATAAAATTGTATCTACATGCCGCATTCTGAGCACGTGAATAAATTTGCTTTGGGTTTTAATAAATAAGCTGATTTATTAAGACTTGTAACACAGTAATCACAACATTGGCAGACAACCACCTGAAAACCATATAAAGTGTAAACTTTATATGGTTTTCAGGTGGTTGAATATAACCGTAAGGTTATATTCAATATATTATTATATCTCAATAAAATTAAGTGATTCACTTAATAGTATTATCAATATACTTCAATGTAATAAAATTATAATCATATTTTTATTATACTTCATGTCACCGTGAAATAATATTGTCGCGGAGTCGACTTCCTGCATTAACAGAACGGAAGTAAGAGCTATAGATATACGGAAGTCCTTAAACTGAAGGATATATAAATATGATTGCTGCGATACTTGGCCCGTAATTAGCGGGATATTTCAACAAAAAAATAATACGCGTAATAAATGTAAAAATTGCGAATCAATTAAAAATTTAATCAAGTATAAATTGTGAAGTCTCTATGTTTCGTGATGTAAGTTTATTTGTTACTTTCAATAGCTATAGATGTCACCTTTTACACACGTGGGAAATGTTGATCTCATTTCCAAAAGCTTTTCGTAATGTAAATATTTTAACTGTGTCATAACCCAGCATAAATCAGAGGTGTGCCTCTAGCAATAGTTACGAAAAATGCTAATCAGTCAACTTATGGTTACGCAACAACACTATGTATAGAATAAATAAACTGTTAAATGCATTACGACACATCACTAAGGTCATAGAATTTCTTCTAATAGAAATGGTTGCGTAATATCAAAGATAATGTGTTCAATTCAAAGTTATTGGAATAATGCCGTTTATCGATATTGCTCGTAAACGATAAACGTTGTATTAAGTGAAAGCTCCTGCACCGATCCTCTTGGGAGACCGAAACTTTCAATTCGCAGTTAGTGTTAATAAACTTGAAATGGGCTAGTGATAGATGTTGCAGTGAGGAACAATTATTAAGGAAATGAGGAACCGCTTTCTCGTTATAATGTCGCAGACAGCGAGATAGTTTTTTACTCGAATACAAATACAAGCTTTGGAAATGATAAAGTAAAGTACTAGCTTCCTTAGTTTCGTTTGCTGCAACGTTATGAGGTCATTGACATGTTGTACAAAAACCGATATGAATGGGTTGACTGACAACGCAGAGAGACCTAGTTCACACGTTCGTGTAAAATTATGTGATTAATTACATCAATATGTTACATGCTCTATTGTTCTATGAAGATGTCAGAATGTCATCATGTCAGTATATGTAATATTGTTTAGGAAACCAACAGTACCGGTGTACACTGAAGCTGAAATCTTAACAGTTAAATTTAACTAAAATTTGTGATATGATCAGTCCATGTATCACTGGGGCAAGTTGTAGTCGTTACACCACATCATCGGCCGCAATCTGGTCCCAGCACTTGTTGCGCTCGCGCAGTTGCAACGCTAAGTGTGGAAACTGTATCGATCGCACTTCGGCTGCTTTCGCGTCGCTACGTCAATTACATTTTTATGGATACATGGCAACCATTCCACACATCTAGATAGTTCTGTCGTCACTGGACACGGGCGTATCCGTCACGCAGGTCGACCGCACCCTAAATATTTCAAATGTTACGTACCCACGCCGAGGGCGGCTGCTAGCACTATTAAACACCTTGAATTCATGTTTAAACTGTAAGTCCTGACACGGGAGTAGTGGACACTATAACGTTCAAGCACACACTGCGAGCGGGTGAATGGGCGGTTGAGGCTTTTATATCGGGTAGGCGTACGCGGCGCATGGACGGTGAAAAGCGACGCCGCCGCCCGCGCAGGCCCCGCGCGCGCCTCGCACCCTGCCGCGGGGTGGCGGCGCACCCCCGCGCCACTGTAAACATTCGTACATCATCATCATTCACTCCGACCATGGTGTTGAGAAAATTCATTTTGTCAACTATTGCGCTTTTAGCTTTTCACGCGGCATGCGGCTGATCCACTTACAGATTCGTAACAACAATGGTAAAGGAATAAAATTAACTAATAACTACTATTTTACTAACTAAAATGTTAACTTATATGGTTTAAATCCGTTTGACAATGCAATTAAGCCTGTTTTATCTATGGATCACCGCGTACGTTAGGTAATCATCGGTTGTATGTTTTATTTTTACGTTCTAACCGTATTAGGACCCGATTGTGTATTTTTGTAACCTATTGCCAAATCTGTTTGGTAAATATGTCTTGATCAAGACATAAAATTAGTATTAAGATGTGTTATGTTGAAAACTTTGAAACTAGTTAGTCGGCAGTAATCTCTTGCTCTTTAGATATTGCATTTAAGGATGCTCATAATTATGAACCGGTACCTTCTGATCGAAACAAAACTACTTAAAATGAATTTTTATATCAGTATATTTCCTTCAAAAAAAGTTAATGATGATCACGAGACATTATTCTAATAATTATATTTGCTAGCAAGAAACAGTAACTTCGTGAACAATGTGAATATAAATTAATAAAAACATGATAAAACAACAATATCGGCGATACCTTTTAGTATTTAATATCAATGTGTAACATTCGCGTACACGTAAGACAATACTACGGTACCTCCAAGGCTACATATTAAGTAAATAATCATAGTACGTGTATATTTAGCTTATGTGCGTGTATTAAGACTAGGAGTGTCTAGGTCGGCACCTTCTTTACAAGGAATATATTCAAGAGCAACATATGTATATGCGAAGAACTTGCTCTCTTATTTCACATTAAAATCGCAATCGTATTGGAGGACAGGCGAGCCTATTAAGGTGAAACATCTCGAGCTCACTGAAGCAGTAAATATGTACTTCTTCTACACGATGTGGTCCACGGTCCAGCTGGCGGACAGCGAAAGTGTTTGCCGATATAATCCACATTGTAAAGCGATCGGTCATTTAAGATAACCTTGAATTAAGCATCAACAAAAAAGGTAATGTCCATACCGTAATAGGCGGTTATAAAATTTACATCAAGTAATAAATAGTTGCAGTTGATATTCTCATAACAAAACAATAGTTTTACAGTCGACTGATAACAAAGGCTAGGTCACAAGATAGAGACTAAATCTCTCATTGATACGGACGTATAAATTGTCCAAATTTAGATGTTTTCATTCAGTTCTGAGATATCGTGAGTAAATTACGATTGCAGGGCCATCGTATAGTTGCAGACATTGAGTAAAATACGTGTAGACTTTTATTTTAATCATGGTTCAAAATTCACTTTAGTTAAATAAGAGAAAATGAATTAGATAACGCATAATACAAAACTAAAATGATGTAATAAATATTCTGCCTAACTGTATTAAAAATACTTGACTTTCTTTTCTTTTTTGTCTTCCTAATTTTTTGTCAGTTATAGTTCTGTAATTATAATTATATTATGTAATGCTAACAATATGATATTATTGTTTTAATTATCCTGGCTACTAATTAACTATAAAAACCAATAGGATTAGAATCGCATGTAACATCTACCATTCAAACGAATTATATATTTGACTACATTTTTTTATGGTGCGAGGTAAAAACGATATCTTACTTTATGCTGGATCATTATTTACTTATCATGAACAATATTTTTAAGCGGTGTAATGTACGTTTACCAAGATTATTAAGATATAAAATACTAGCGAAACACGGCCATGCTTCTTTGCGGCTTAACCTGTTTTAACCCTTCCTTCCTTTTTAACGCAAAGTTTCTACACACTCACATATAACAATACAAATTAATTTACTAATTATCGAGTTTTAAACATTAAACATAAAGAAGCTGATATTTTATTCCTAAAGAAGATTACAAAAATAAATGTCATTCACAGTTTTAGTTTCGTACAATATAAAATGTGCGACGTATAAGGGTATAGGCACATTAGGTGTGACCGATAGCTGTTTATTATGTAGTACGTATGTTATATTTGGGACAAGGATGTGAAGTATTCAGCAAGTCGACGACCGTCCGCGCCCGAGCCGAAGGCCTGCTGGTTTCACTGCGCGCCGCCAAATATTATGCATGCACAGATATGCTATTTTATTCACGGTTCTATTCATTTTTCGTCTGAACAATATTAATTATTTTTAATTATATTTTGTCTTTGATTATACATTTGAAAATAATTATATATAAACCTAAACAAAATTATAGATAAAAATAATACTAAAATTATCTGCGTTTTTTGTAATGTAACATTTCCTAACATGTTGAAGGTTATCGTAGTATTAATTCTATGCCTAATAAGTAACAAAAAGAGTAGGGAAATTAGGTATCGCACTATAAATTAATATTAATAGATTTTACATAGAAAATTATTAATTATGATTAATTAACAGATTTTCTATATAAAACCATTTGTAGTTTAATGACTACCAACTTTATCCACAATTATTGCAAACGTTATTTCGAGGAACAGGCGACATGAATTATCTAATGCTATGAATTTCAGGTAAATTATGATGTTCAAACTTATTTCGACATTTGCGTAATACATATTTAAACCTGCGTGTATGGCGTGGTAATATACATGCTCGCCTAGCCATTGCCAGTGCGCCGAGTATTATGGGTTCGATACCCACACGGTACAAAAAATGTGTGATCTATAAAAAGTTGTTCCGAGTCTGGGTGTTCTTGTTGTACGTTGTATCATTGTTAATAAATAAAAAATATTTTATAAACTCCTAACATAAAAATGCGCTATAACTCTTAACGACTACAGCTTTTGGTTACATGATGAATATATATTTAGATGTTTTTGACATATTATGTCACGTTACGTACTGTGTGTATTATGTGATGTACATTGCGTGTCACACAGAATATTCATAACTACTTTCGTAAATACAAATGTCATACTATTTACTCATCCTTCACCACAGTGATATTATGCATCAATTCGTAAAATGTAAAATGTATTAATAGATGTATTTAAATGAGTGAATAAAAAAAAGACAATGTCAAGATTGCTAGATTATTTAAATTGCTCTTTACTCTTCATAGCAATCCTAGATTATTTAAATAGTCAACGTCTGAAGAAATGACTACTTGTTTCTTAATTATTTCATGATAACACTAAACCGACAGTATTGTATAGACATATCAATATAAAATTAGACAGTTCCAATCAAGAGGTCAACTCGTGAGTTCAATTCTACGCCGAACTATTCAAGTGAGTGACAAGAATTGTTTAACTTGGAAGCGCTGAGTATGAATACACATTGTTGGTAAGTATTCATTATAAACCAACAGACAAACGGCGATCTATATACTTTGACATGGATAATATTCTACGAACTTCCTTTTTAAAGTAAATAGCGTTTAACCTGTGGTATGCCGGAACGTGGATCTACGCGAGACACAATGCTTTTTCTATTATGTCTGGTATTCCGGCATACAAGAGGTTAATTAATGGTGTGGGAATGGATTTGACTGAACAAGTAGTAGAATGTTTTAAGTTTGCTTTGACCCAAAACCAATGTTTATATTTGTTCATTGTTTACAATACCTGTGTAATACTGTTTAAAATATTTCGTATTGATTTGAGTAGTAGTCACTGATTTCAGCATGAATGGGCCGGCTCGACCACGGAAGGACTACCCTCTCATAGAATATCGACGTGAAATAACAGTATTCCTACTGCTGTGTTTCATTCGGTGAGTGAGAGTGCCGTAGGCTCAATCACCCCCTTTCCTAAAGGGTCAGCAAGTGATGTCTCTGGTGTTGCAGGCGTCCATAGGCTACGGTGACCAGTTACCATCAGGTGGGCCGTATGCTTGTTTGCCAACTTAATTGTATATATAAAAAAAAAGACTTAAAGAAAGTAAGTAAGAAAAGAAGAAGTAAGTAAGACGTAAGAAGTATATTTTATAACAATATTCCTCATGATAGACTTTCTAATAATCTAGTATTGAAAGACAAAGTAGTATTAGTATAATAACAAGGTATAATATCAAAATCATATTTAATATTATTACAAGTCAAATATTAGTCTTTGCGGTCGTCACCGCGACGTTTGCCTCACTGCGCTGGCTCAGCTATGTGCAGTATGCGGAAGTTAGCGACGAAATAAATGCCTAAACTTGCAGTCACCACTTAAAAATTACAGTGTTCAAGTGTTGATGAACAAAGGAATTTTGTAAAACAATTTTATAAACCTTATTATTTACCTCAGACACTTACGAAAGATCAAATATTAAGTAAAAGCTTCTAGCATTTAGGACGTATTTCAAATTATATTTAGAATTTAAACCGGTTGCAAGCTTTAGATGATTCTCGTACAACATCTTGTATACGTTCGATTAAGCGAATTAAATCGCCGGCCGAAGCGTGAAGTCCTTAGTCGTTCTTATATGACGCATACAGTGATCATATATAATCTTGGCGATGGTGAAGTTATTGCTTTATTGGTATGATAAGAATTATTTTCATAGCAGAGATGGCAAAGTCAAAAGCAAGAATAATAACTACAAAAAAAGTGTGGTTGACCTCTAGCCATATTATAATATTGGTATCACGCGTGCAGTTGATGCTTATGTATAAGCTAAATTACAGTATCGCATATCGAATTTTGTTGTTGAAAAAGAACTTATAACAGTACCTAGTAGTCCTACAAAATATGGTAAATACAATATGATAATACGGCAACCCAAGTCAGCCTTTGATATCAATAAGCTCGCGAACAAAACCATCCGTCATAATTTAGCATGCGTCCAGTCCTTCCAAGGAACTGTTTAGCCTACGGCAATAATTCAACGCAATCCCAATAAGTTAGTATAAAACGGTACACGATACTTAATATTCATGAGGGCGGCGCACGCGCACAAAATTGTGCACAGACGCGACGCACTTCCTTTTGCCTCGCTATGAACTACAACGCCATATTATTAGAGAAAATATTTGAATGGAAGATAAGGCACGTGTATACTTTTACTGTTCAGTCATTTAACAAGGAATGGTATGTATTTATGAATGCGTATGCAATGCTTATCTGCTGTAGAAAACTGACTTTTAGACTCTCTGCTGCCTTAATCGTGATATACGTTATTTTATACATTTGTAATCATTATAATATTCATACATGATCATAGGTAAAGGTGCTTGCGTAACCCATGGACTGTCGCTGAATGAGCGGTCAAGGAAGCAGCTACACTGCTTTCCTAAGCAGCTGTTCTGTTTAATCTATTATGGTTATTATATTATAATAACATTAATAGATTAAGAACAGAGTGTTTTGGAGTTTCCAAACACTCTGATATTTAAACTATTTCTTAACATTGGACTGCCACGCAAAAGTCTCGTGGTTAATCCAGAGACACGAACGTATATGTAGACTGTAGCCAGTAGCTTTTTTACACAGAATAGAGGCCCGAGGCTAGCAGTAAATCAGTTTACATATAGGATTTAAATTATTAAATTCTCAAAGACAAACTTAAACATTTCTCAAATACCTACACATAATAAATCAAATTAAGATATTATAGGTATTTACTTATAATATCTTATTTTTATTCATATAGCTACAAGCAACATAACTGCATCTGTAATAATTGTAGGAGGATTCATAATGACTCATCCCCGTACGCATCTTTCAATATTCTATTTAGCAGTATATTGCTTGGGTGTGATTATTAGTGCAAATACCTCAATTCTGTGGTACAATAGTTCACTCACATTATATAATAGCATCATAGTTTTTTAAAAAGTGAGATGCGGCGTGTAGTTTTTAGATTCGTATGAAACAGAACTGATGTTATTTCATAGAGTTATTGAGTCATAAATTAAGGCCTCGTACTTCAAAAACGCTTAATAATTGTAGCTTGTAGCGTTGACCATGATATAGATTTTGTTGTCAATTACCATAATAAACAGTTTCTCTCAAGTTACATAACAAACAACAGTTAATAATACATTTGTAATGAGTGGCTCGTGGATATATTTAATGAGCACTACTTAGATCACTGATATGAAGTTTGTATTGGATTGTTGTCCTTCTCCCAGACCACTTGTTAACACTAATACCAAACTTCTGTACAAGACACGCGTATGTGGAAGTTCAAGCAATTGCGGGGATTGTATGCAGCGTATAAACACAACCAGCAACGGTCAACCGCGCAAGCAACTCGTACATTTAACTCGCGTATGTAGTCCACGCAAGCATCTTGCGCATGTAGCCCGCACCAGCTAGCGTCTACTACTAGCGTCTCGTATAATCACCAATGAGATTCGCTCTCTCGGCAAACAATATGAATATTATTGGCAATTTTCAATTAGATCCATATAAGAAATTAAATCGAGTAATAAATAAAGTAGAGTTGAGTTGTAAACTATTAATATAGCTATGAATGATTACATTCGTATATTATTTAGAACGAAATTTGATATACTCTCAATAACTAACCATCGCGTAAATTGATATAAAAATTTGTTATTAGGCACTTGACGTAACATCCTGTCATACATACTATTAAATATGTATGACAATATAAAATTATTTTTTAATTTAATTTATTAAGAAATATATCACTGGAATTGCCTCATTAATAAGATTTACGTACAATTTAGGTAAGTACTTAGGTAATTTAATGTACTACGCCTACTAATAAGTAAATGCGGTGATAAAATAATCAACATCACAGTAATGTATCTCAATATTTTCACGTTTTCATTACATTTTGATGGATAGCATCAAAAACACGCACTTCGTTAATTATTAACTAGAAAAGGATTATGTCAATGCTTACAAATAGCATAATACGACATGATGATTATTGGTCGTACAACGTGGTAGAGACTTTTAAAACTATGGCGTGCATTATCACATCGAACTACTAATTTACTATTACACTACCTTTCAAATCGCTAAAAAATAACATAAATATCTGTGTCATAGAAAACTGTAATGACTCCACATTATATCGAACAGATCAAGAGCTTTTTGTCAATCTCTTATTTAAGCTTTTGATTCCTATGAATAATTTAGTCAGTTCGATTATTAAACTATAAGTCTAAATACCCTCAATATGTCTAGAATAACATCTGATACAGAGACTTGTACTATCCCCTACTTGAAGCATCTTACTTATTTTAAAGCTTGTCAAACCCATTTTCATGGAATAGAATTAAATGAAAATATAATTTTAAATCCGTGTTATGTTCACCTAAGACTGCCGCAACATAGTTTTATTAATTATTAATCTACCTCATTATAAAGCAAAGTAAAATAAATATTAATTGATTCACAACCTGACATATAGTTAGAACGAAGGTAAAAATTATAATGCAATAATTCACCTTTCATCTTTGGCATTAATTTATGATCAGTGACTTCACTCTACAATTATACCAATGGCACATCCACCCATTCTTGCAACTTACTATTATGTATCATATAGGAAGTTGCAAGAATGGGTGACTGATCTTTTCTCCAGAAAATTTTACTAGTTATTGGTGTAAATATTCGTTTGCATTAGGTTAACATACCTATTGATTTTACTTGATGTGAAAGGAAAACGTCATATATCTTTCTTTTAAAATCACTAGCAATTTGCTTAACATTTACATTACACTAGCTAAGTAATTTAATAAAACTGAAGTTATTTACATTGATTTGCAATTAGGATAGCCAATCTTAACGGAAACTGACCATCTGCATGGGAAATATTATGCACAAGTGTGTGCAAACATAAGTACACTCTCTATTTTCTAACTCTCCTAATCCGATGAGGCAGGAATCTGACACGACTGGAGGGTGTCCTGGCGCAGGACCAACGGCATTACGTGCTTGTTGAGGCGATGAACGCGTTTTATTACTATTATTTATGATTATTAAAGTTCAGGCATACAGGCCTGTCTCATAACTCCATTGTCGTAAGTGCTATAGATAGCGTCCGGGGTTCGATAACCAGTCGCGCAATATAATTGTTATTGTTATTTGAATAAGTAATTCTGTATATCATGGGATTCAGCACAGTGCTTTGTAGTTATAGGTTGTGGATGCGAGTACGTGAGACCAACTGTAGCCGATGAAACATGCCGACGTGAATTTATTTTTAATTTAAAAATTCTATCCACAAGCTTAAGGAAGCTAAAAGCAAAACTCAAAAAGTAGTCGATGGCTTGATATATGTGTTTTATGTCAGCCTGAGCCACAGCGAAGCATAGCCGGGCTTAGCTAGCTATGTTATAAAAGACAAAAATGTCAACAAAATGCTAACAGTGAGCATCGGAGACTAGCAGCCACGTAATGATCACTGTACGTACATACATAAACTATTACATCAAAGCTCCACTGACACGGCTCCTAATTACCCAATCGGCTGACATTTGAAGATGCGCCGGCGCAAAGGTCGTTGGTTCGTACTTAGCCATCGGTTACTGACCCACAAGTGCTACGTCCGGATTTATGCATTAGCATTTTAAGAGGATAAGGAATCGTTCTTATTTATTTATGTTTGAAATTATGATTCCTTTTATTATTACGTTTTGTACTCATCAATAACAATCAGGATATTACCAGAAGCATTTTTGTTATACAATGTAAAATAAAATTATTATACAATATACTATATACTTCAACTACTTTTAAGAAGAGTAGAGTACTTTTTTATGATTAGGATACATGATTATATACTCGTAGCATGGGCCGTTGTTTTTAAGACTTATTTTTCTTGTATAGAGAATAAATGTAATGGTATGTTGGCATACACATAAAATTATGTCAAATATTGATATATACTATAAATTTGCAAGGAAACCCGAGTTCTTCGTTGTCGTGTCGTTACCATTCAAAATATGTTATTCTTACTAACACATTATGTAACTATAATGAATGTAATTGTGTGAAACGTATCAGTGTGCCACTGTAATAACGACTCTTCGTTTATGTGCTTGTGCCTATTTTTATCATATGTAGGGCAATTCAGTCTACATTTTATTATTCCTCAAAGCACATATAAACGCAGACATTCACAAATCGACACTGTCATAGAACAATGTCGCATTTGCAAAATATCTATTTTTCGGGAAAGCAGTTTAAAGTTTTCAACACAGATTTATAATAAAAATTAACCTATCCAGTACTTAAACTTAAACATGGATAAATGTCATTGTTAAAACAGAAGTCTTTTCTAGATTTAATAGTATAGGCTTTCCAAAAATTCTAAATATTGATGTTAATATGCCAAAAGTATTCTCTACGACTACGCGAGAAGATGAGAGTCTATTATTAAATACACGTTTCGGCGTTCCTGTATTGTGGTCACCAGGGTACGGTTTCATAATGTGCGTGCTAAGCGCAAAAGCTCCATCTCCCAAAAAAACATAGGGAACATCTCTTGTCGAACCTGGCAGTGGTGTCGTTGGTGGTAAGTTAAAATCATCAGAACAAATCCTATACCATAGTAAACTATTACGAAACACGCCACCATCACTGATTCGTCCCTGACATCCAATATCAGCAAATAAGAATTTGCAGTCATGATCTACTAGGGCCAGAAGCACGATGCTAAAATTTAATTTGTAGTTATAATACTCTGACCCACTATATGCTGGGCTTTGAATAACAATGTGCTTTCCGTCAATAGCACCGACACAGCGAGGAAAATTATTTCTAAAACCCTCTTCTACTTGTAGCCACGATTCTGGATTTGACGGCATCTGTTAAGATAAATATATGCATTCGTATTTTTTGCTTATTGTTACAGAATAACCAGTCCTCTATAAGTCAAGAGTCAGGTGATATTGAAGCGAATATCGATGAGAATAATATAGAAAGTGAAGAGCTTATTGCCGCAGGTACTTCGTTACAAAATCCTACGAGGGTAGATATTCCAGAATCATTTGTAAGACCTGCGACACAACGACGTCGTAAAAAGCCCATAGAATTACAAGAAGCAGGAAAACACATGAGAGATGTAGTAACTACTTTAAATAAAGTTCTACAAAAACAAGAAGTGGACACAAGTGCTGGAAGATGATTGGGATCGAAATGGTAAAATCTTAGCTAACAAGTTAAAAAAGCTGCCTGATTTGGAACGGATGCAATTAATGTGGGAAATAGATGGCTTGTACATAAAAACAATTCAAAGGAAACCTTTTTCTGCAACAAATCGCTAATTTGTTTCATCTCACAGCCTTTCACCTACATCATATTTATCATGTTCAGCATATTCAGAACCGATTTTAACACAAAGAATAATTCCACCCCATGCTTCTTCATCTTATTCTGTACCTTCACCTGTTTTAAATAATATAGACGACACTCCAGTTATTAGTATACCAGAGTCAACTCAGCAAATACCACCGAGTTTAATTACTGTTTTATCTAATAAAGTAATTGTTCCTGCATAACCTCCTGTTGCACACTCTGATGATAATAATATTGTCAACAAAACATTTTTTCATGCGATGCATAGATTTGATGTTTAAGTTAATTTCATGTTTCTGATTAATACAGGATAATCGGTAGTCACGGTATTCAAGTTCTTAATAAAGTTGATTGTTACTTAACTGTTTTTATGTTCATGTTGTTAATTAATAGACGACACGTTGTTTCAAGTAAAGTCATTCACGTTTAATTATACTTAAAAAGTTTATATCTTTATTATGAATAAATAGTGATTAATAATTATATGTAGATATTTTATTGACCCACGTTTATTTCATCTTTTAACACTTCATTCAATGCTGCAAAGACTTCAGGTACTATTCTCGATATCAAACAACTAGATATCATAAAAAGATAATGAAGACTCTCGAAGCTGTCTCCAGAAGCCAAAAATCTCAATGTAATCGCAAAACATATTTTTGCTGGAATAGCATGTCGTAATTGAGTATCTTGTTTGGATATAAGGGGCTCTAATTTGTTTAATAAATACTCGAAGTCTGTTGAGGACATCCTTGTAAATTTTCTAAATTCATCGGAAGGTCTGCTATTAATTCAGCTAACGGAGTTTCCATTGTAGCCCTGAAAAAATAAAATTGTGTTAAAGTAGCCAAAAATCCAAGTTAAGCCCGTATAAATATAGCGTTTAACGTCTCTGCTAACCGTGTTCTATTTCGATGGGTAGTGAGCATCCACCATCTCCGTTTAAGACTGCGTTTTTTAATTTATTTTGTATGGTATATATGCACGTAATTATAATAACTGATAGCGCATAGGGTAACAGCTGCCGCAACTTTTAATGCATCCATCTTCGCGGCGTTTGCAATCATACTGAACGAACGAGGGTGTACAGGGTTGCACTCGTTACTCGACTTCGTACTCAAGAGTGTACAGGCACCATTACGGTAAACATGGCAGTCATCGCATGCATTCTTTTTATGGATGTAAAAACCTAAATTAAAGTTTTTGTCCACTGTATCCCGATATTGGCGTTCAGTCGTGGTTCTCACAATATACATATATGGTAGGATCAAACCATTTTTTGTATAAAAGAAACACGCGACCGTAACTTAAATAGCCATCTAGGTTTTGTTTACTAGATCCCTTTCTAACATAGTGCGATTCTATTGGGACAAAGGAATTGACATGATCGCATACCCTTTTTTGCATTCCAAAATATGTTATATATATATCAATAACTTTTTTATGATTACATTACCATGTCGACCTCGTCTATCCATGTATATATTGGAAACACCGGCAAATTTTTGATAGGCTGTTTGGACAATTCGTTTACTTACATTAAGTGTAATCAAACACATCGTTTTACATACAAAAACGGTGTCTTTCATAGTGGTATTAGATTCAGAAGGTATGGGTAAATAGTGCTTATAGGTGAATTGCCCTAAATATGGCTTATCTTGGTTTAGATAACAATACTTTTTAAGTTTTAATTTGTATTTTAAAACAAACGCCCACTGCTTTTCTCAATTACCTAAGCTCTAAAATCTTGTAAAACAGTCTAATATTTGGTCATGAGTAATCTTATCAAAACATTTATAACGACATTTACAAGGTTCACCCATCACTTTTGCATCAACAATTTTACCCCATTTTGAAACATACTTCTTACCTAAATTTGTTAAACATTTCCTTTTAACCTCCGCACATGATTCCTTATATTTTTTACGTTACTTATGTCCTGGAGACGGAATAGAATCGGTATCTGAACCGGACAAAAAACTACAAATGTTACTTACAGTACTAGGAGGATATGTTTTTTTTTATTGCAAATTATTCGTATATTTGGAGATTTTGTAGAGCATACGGATCGCCTGATGGTGGGCGATTAACTCCGCCCATGGACACCCACAACACCAAAGGAGTCACAAGTGCATTGCACGCCTATTAAATTTGCCCCTCCCCCTCCCTCAGAAGAGGGGGGAGGGAGTTGGGCCTCCGGTACCCTCACTCACTCGACGAAACACAACGCAAGCGCTATTTAACGTATAACGTTAAGCCAGCTGTGGTCGTGAACAGCACAAAATACTTCTCGACAGCTGTTTGTATTATGACTACTGGTTGGGGAAGGAAAGGAGAGGAGGTTTGTGTGTGGATGCAACACTATTTTCGAATTCCTCAATGGAGACCAGTGGTGTTGGCTTTATCTATGTTAAATGGGCTTAAATGATTAATGGCACTCCGATTTTCTGCACTTTCTTCCAATCCTGCCACACATCATTTAATTTATCAACGACCACTTCTGCACCTGGTGGCAAAGGTGATGTATATCTATCGACCACAGAATCTGCAACACAGTAAAAAGATATGTAAAATTAGAAAAATAAATTACAAATACATTAAATCAAGAAATAAAAAGATCGGTTAATTACAACCATTCCTTTTTTATGGTTGAAATGCCGAACAAAATTGTATGTAAAAGTACGCCAAGGAACAAAATACAAAATAAAAAATAAAACAAAATATCGGTTCAAAATATACGACTAAAATTTTTAACGTTTATTCCGTTGTACAACGTCGTATGTGCTCAACAGACCTAAATTATTGAAATGAATGTTGTACTAAAACAACGCTATTTTGAATTACGACACAATAAAAAAAACTCATAAATATGTTACGAAAATAAAGCAAACTGTCTATTTACAACATCACAATAATTTTATATAGAATAAGTTCTTAGATTTTTCTTTTTCATAGAACATTACAATACGACGTGATTTTTAAATATACTGATTTAAAATCTTTTAACTGCTTCAAAATAATGCGAGTCTCATTATTACCACAAATAACTGTTATGGACATAATTATGACAAGAATTGCTTACCAGGATTACGAGTCCTATGGTTTAAATTAGCCATAATACTAAAGCCGCCGCGTGCCGGTTGAACAGCTAGTGATTTCCTCGTTGTTTATAACTAAATTTAATATGTGTTTTGATCTTGACATCTTGCATGTATAATTTGTTATACGGCTTCACAAATTAAAACAATAACATAGCTTTTAAAAAGAATTTCGATGATGTCTAAAAACATTTGAAATTTGACCGCTTACTGTCGTACGTCGTCATAGCTAACTTTCAACTGACGGTGGCCGGCGCAAACGCGTCCTTGACGAGGCAGAGACCACAACGCATGTTAGCAAGTGATGTTATCATTCGGCATTACTTTCAAGAATGATTTTGATCGATTGGATATCTCCAAAACTATTGAGTATTTTGTTTTTAAAATTGCTTTGGTGAAAGATAATACTATATAAAAGCGAACTGTGACAAAAACAAGATTTCGTAGTATTATAACATCCTTCATTGTACTATGACAGTGTCGAAATATACCGCAAGAGTCTTAAATTACTGATATAATTTCAGAACATAAGTTTCGAATAGGTATTCCTTAAAAATAATGCATCACCTAAGAAGCGCTTAGTATTTACAATCACAAAAATAGTGAAATCATAACTTTGAAAGGTATTTGAGCTTTTGAAATTATACTTTGTCGCCTAATGAGCTAACAGCCGTCTGAAAATTTTACGTTATATACGAATTTTTATATCGAATACAATTAAATCCTCTGATAGATACACCTTCTCGATTCCTTCAAGACGCTGTAGAGTAGATTAACATAAGTTATCTTTAAAAGATAATTACCGCAAGAATCATTACTGGAATCATAGGGTACTTTATAACCCGGCCATTGAAACAGACTCAAAGAGATCCCTGAGAAATGTTAATATGTTAAAATCCAATTGAATTGAATTTATGTATTTTAGTCTATAAAATATATATAAGAAAAATATATATAAGGCACAAATCATAATTATTCTTACTTAGGTTTGAAAATATATCATCACCGAGAACAATATACAAGATTATGGTGCAGAATATTTTGAAAGCATGACGTATATTTTGCCTGTTTAGCCATGTCTTTATCTTTTTTAGCCAATCACAAATAAACAATAAACAAAATATTTGAACAACCGCGAAAATACACTTCGAAATACAAATAAAATGACACAGTCATCGTTCTGATTGTACAAAGTATAATCCGTGTTGTAATTTCAACCCACCCAATGTTTATATATGGGCATTGTCACAAAATGTTTTGTACAAAAATATTATGACAATAATATGTCATCGTTATTTAATTATATAAAGTGTAAGGCTTGTTTTGATTTGTAAGGTAAACGAACTTTATCGAGTAATGGTAGTGAAAACAAAACGGAGGGAATTCTCTGTTTATATTCTATTAGTAATACAGAAGACATTTGGAGAAACAGAGCGTATGCATGTTACATTCGATATTCCTTCCTCGATATAAATACTTTTAATTTAACGAAAACAGTCAAAAGTGGTTAACGTTTTAAAATATCAGTTAATAGAGGATTGGACTAATGTAAGATCACATGCAATTAGATTTGCCCCAGATTGGTAGTGAAAATAACTTTTGATCAGGAGAAATATGTAGTAAAAAAGGGTTTGTTATTTTACAACATTTATAATATGTTACATACTTTATTTAACAATATGCATGTATCCTATATTTACAAATGTACTAAAAAAGATAACATAATTAACATAATTACAAAAACACAAATAATTATAATACTAAATATTTACAAAAATGGTTTAGGCATCGTAGAATTCTTCAGCATCGCTGTCAACTGGTAACGTGCCCAGAAGACTGGCAGCATTGCCACGTTGAATGGCAATGCTGATTCTTTAGGCTAAGAAAAGACCAGCCTTCTGATCACGCGAAACGTCGATCAGGCGTTTTGCGATCTCCCTGTACAAAATACGAGCGCTCGGACCCCATGAACCTAGAGTTTCCACCCCAAACGGCTCAAAAATGTAATTTCCAACTAAATTACTATATTTGCGCCGTTTGAGGGTTTCCGCGGTTGCAGCAGCAGCGCCGGCACATCCCGCAGTACTTGGAAGATGTGATGGCGCAAGGGTGTCAACGCATGTTGCGTCCCACACCAAAGGCCTGCCCATCTTCCAAGGCAACAATGATATTCCGTCCGGTCTCTTCCCATCGTCACGTACCAAGCCATTGGGTTCAAGTACAGCTGGAACGCCAGCAGTGACAAGAGCACGACGTATTATGTCATTAAGATTAGCGTGCCGAGAGATTCGACCAGCACTTCTGCTACAAGAGAGTCCATGGTGTCCGAGGCTATCGACAGCTTCTCCACAGTGACAGCAATGCGGAAAAACACACGAAACACCTAAACGGAGGCAAGTGGCGAGGCGGAAAGTGGTATCGTCCAACATGGTACCTATATTGGACGATGGAAGCGCCTGAAGCCAAAGACCAGATTCCCATTCTCCCACAGCCAGCAATCGAGCACGCTCAGCAACTTTGGAAGATGTAGAAAAAAGCTTTTCTCTTACAGAGTTGCTAAGCGGCCCGTCCCACTGTCGCTGGGAGAATAGGTTGGTTGGCAAAGCAGAATTCGGAGAAGCCATTTTCCAGGCGTTCACAGCGTCAGTTTTGCACAGCAGTTCTGAATTAACCAGTGTGGGTGCTAAAATTTTCCTGGTTAATTCTTCCGTGCTATGAACCGAGGACAGGAACGCCGGTAGACTAACATCGGAAATTTTGCGAACGCCGAACCCACCAAGACGAACGTTCAAATCCACATTTAAAATATTTTTTAGAGTATTTTGAATAATTTTATAAATTTTTCTTAAGGTACTAAATTTTTCCAAAACTGTGAAGATCTTAACGCATGCGTAAATTTCGGAACAAAAAGGCAATATCGAATAATTGTAAAAGCCGAATGAATATTAATTTTGAAGAGGCGATCTGAAATTTCACAAAAATGTTGTATCTTCTCATCTATGAAGGAATTAAAAGCTTCTTCAAAGACTGGTGACCCAAGGAGGCGAAGAGAACTTTTATCCATAATTTTGATGTTGGGAGCCAAACAATTAAATTTTGAAAGTACCAGATGTTTGTTATTGCTTTCAATATTGTTTAAAAAAAGTTCACATTTCATACTTATTTTAAAATTAACTAATATAAACTAAGTATTGCTAACCTTTTATTTCTTGTCAAAAAAAAATCCTAAATAGTAACAGTTAACACTACGACTCGTATAGGATAGGTTAGAAGAGGCATTTTGACGAAAATCTCTAATTACCAATATTCTAAAGGCAGTAAACTACAGAGACAGTACTATTGTTATTCTTACATCTTCGGCCCAAAATATAACTAGCGAAATTTGGGTGAGTTCAACCTAGGCGTACCCTGTTTGCTCTCGGTAGCCAAGTGAGAGAGAGATATGAAACACTGACAAAATAATAATTATATAAGATATATTTATGAATAAATAAAACTGTCGTGCGAAATGTTAGCCGACTGCGATGTGACTTTACTTACAAGTTTTATACAATGTTGCACGTTTCTTGCTTTTCTAAACGCGACAGTAACCAAAATTATTCAGCCGGTACAGGCTCTTATCCTGATTAACATTTAAAAAATAACTTCCTGTGATATGGAAATCCTCTGTATCGCGTGAGCCGTTTATTTACATCAAAATAATGAACGGAAAGATTACGCAGAATCAAACCAATTTCCCGTGAATTCGCACGAATGTTTGTCACGGTACAAAGATTTAGCGTTAGCTATTATTGTTATAGGCGTCAGAGGGAAAGGAATATTATTGTTGTGAAGAGGAGCAGAGATGGGAAGAAATTGAGGTAGATTCACTTGGCGTTATTTGAGTTATTTGTGGAAAGAAATAGAGTTATTGAAGGCCGTTTTAAGTACCAGAGTAGGATGTCATTAAAAATGTTCGTGCCTGATCTATTAATAAGACGTTATTAGTAGAATAAAGTTGATATGTAAGTTCGAGAGACTGTGCAATTTATACTTTATATTAGGTGTCATAAAAGCTTGCATTGCAGCTTTTCATATGAAACATCAAAATTCTTAGGCTTGAAAATAAAGTATAGCCACACAGTAGTCTTGGCCTACAAGTACACAAAAATTGTTCGTAAATTATTAGATGTAATCGAAGGAAAATGTTTGTGAAACTTGCATTTAATATTGTCTGTCTTGTGCAATTGTAGGTATTATGAACATTTTAGTTTAATAATTAATTATGTAATTAGTATATATATATATATATATATATATATAGTGAGCTGTTATTAAAAACATGTATTTTCACACGATATATAATATTCATATAATCATATTAATCATATTCCTATATAATATCTATCCTTAATATTCATATTAATCATATTATCATCCGGGGAAATTGAACCGTGCCGTTGCTGTCAGTACTAGCTATCTTTGTAATTTATTTCGACAAAAACTACTTACTTCATAATATCTAGATCATCGTATATATCACACGCGTACAAGTTGATAGAGTTACAAATTAAGCACTTTCTACACAAAAACGTGAAGTGCATCCTAATGAGATGCTCTGGATTTATTTTGATGGCAATCTAAGTGAGCAGACAAGATAAAAAGTGCAATTTTATGCACTTTCTCAAACGTATTATACAAGTATACTTTCCAGTGGCACGTTAAGGAGGTTATAATGTATTACAATAACATGAGCCTCCTTTATACATACAGACCTTTCAGTTACCCATATATGCTATGTTTTATTTCTCTATGAGAAATACCACCTCATCAATTCGTATTCTCTGATTTCGCATGATTGCTGCAATGTAGGAATGGTAGGAATCGGTGTTCTTTAGCGAGAATCTGTGGTTTGCCAAATTTCAGGTAGTGGTTGGTCCCCTGTTGCATATGTTCACACAATATAAAATAGAAAAATAAATAATAGAGAAGATACCATGGATGCTTCGTAAGGCTATTGAAATCAAAAAACATCCTAATTTTAATAGAGAAGATGGTTGGAATGTACCACCAGCTTGGGATCCAGTAATACAAATAGTCAAACCCAAGAAGAAGCAAAACCACAGCTAGTGTTCATGATATTTTGAGCTCATTCTACGTAAATAGAAACACCAATGATTAAATTATGTTCGGGTACTTTGAAATAACTACACTGGAACATTGAGACAACTACCATCTTAGTCTCCCCGTGACCATGGCTGCTAAAAACCAAACGTCGGGGAAAGTGTAAAATTAAATTAAATCTAAATAGT
Organism: Catocala fraxini; assembly: GCA_930367265.1. Lineage (NCBI taxonomy): Eukaryota > Metazoa > Arthropoda > Insecta > Lepidoptera > Erebidae > Catocala > Catocala fraxini. Next base: position 7,296,816 of record OV884026.1, on the reverse strand, counting down.
TTTAATAGTTTTAATAATAATTTAATTAGCTTAAAAATAAGTAAAGTTTAAAAGTAAAAGTAGTGTAACAGTTTTCATAATAATGTAATAAAGTGTCAAATAAACAACACGATAAAATCCGTATATACATAGTAGTTTAATTTCAATGGACAATGACTTAATGTACCTCGTTAAATCTTATACTCGACCTCCTACAGACATACACACACTGTCACACAAGGAGGCTTACATACACTGTACAACTCTTAATTAATAATTGATTAGTGATCTGTCTTGTATACAGTAAAATCTTTAAGGGAAGAGTGCTGCTGTCCGAAGCACAGATATTAAGTTACCTAGTTTAGACACAGATGTTCACTGAATTGTATTTATTGTTAAGCTGCATCTCAAAGTGTTTGTATCCAAGAAATTAGGATATTTATTGCTTGAAATTAAAATTATTATTATTATTTTGCTAGTAATTTCGGTTACAAATTACTGCTTGTAAAACCTTCCTGGTAAACTAAAATGATTGGTTAAGTTCCTTCGTACGTAATGCAGGTTAAATCCATGACCTCTAGATGATCATTGATCAGTCCAATGCCTTACTATTAAACTACCTTTGCTTCAAATATTTTAACACAATCTAATTGACATCTTTTTATTACATCAAGACACATTGCATCTATTAATGGATCACAAAATGTTGTCCCTTGGGTGATTGCACTCAAGGCACTTGGCCCAGAATAGTGGCTAAGTGACCACTTAAACTTTCGCGCCCTTCTTATAGAGAAATACATATATACCTATACCAATACATATTTATCACTATTTATTATTCGCTACGAATAAAGCCGGAACCAAGGAAAGCATGTCCTTCGAAGTGCGTTAAATTCTCTTCATTTTATGAATATAATAAGAAGATAAACTATAACCGGTAAATGTGCAAGCTTTCAGTTGTAACAATGAACCCCATAAATAGCACTAAGATCGCCGACTACGATTTGAAACTTAAACACGTCTAGCGAAGTACGGATGCGATGTAATGCAGATTATACAAGGTTGCTATGATCCATGGACATTAAAATGGACAGAGTATTCCATATGGGCTCAGTGTTAATTCGAAACGGTTAAAAACTCGATAAAGATAAAAATAGAAAATTACTCTATTTAAACAAATTAAATCAATTTAATACGCAAACACCATTTATAAACATTTACACTAACCTGCGGTTATCTGCATAACAAAACGGCAACGTCGCATTCTCTTGTCTTTCATTGTTTAATTGTTGTTTTTCTTTCATCGTTTCATTGTTGTCACGGGTATCCCAAAATCAGAGCGACAACGTCTCCTACATTTTTTGTCAACGTGTTGCAGTTTAGTAAAAACTAAAAATCTATCCTGTGGCTAAACTACTGCTCCTATTGAACTGAAATTTGGTGTAGAGCTTGTATGTGGTACATACTATATGTAGATAGAAATAAAGCCTCACTGTTTAATCAAGGTTGGATAAATACACTTTAAAGTATGAACGCGCAAATGCCTCCCTGGCGCAGCGGTAGTGTATGCGACTGCTGTACATGAGGTTTCAGCTTTGATTGCCGGATCAAGCAAATTGTTATTGAGTTATTCTATCATGTTATTCTCAGTTCTAGCACGGAGTCTTTTGCCGGTGAACGGCAACAGGCTCGTCTCCTATTACGTGAGACCTAATACCACAGCAGCGATAGCTTAGTGAGAAAACGTTAGACTGCACGTAGAGGTTTCGAGCTTGAACCCAAGGCACGCAGCTGTGACTTTTCGAAGGTATATGCCTATTAAATGTTGACAAATTTAGTCGAAAATAGTCGCACATATTCATTCACTCTTCATATAAATACAAACATAGGTGACTCGCACTCTAAATGTATTTAGACCCATCGCAATGGTTTAGGTGGTCGCCAATATGAGAGTGATTCATGAAGAAGGTCTAAGTGTATAATTGGTTAAGGCTTGTTTAACCCATGCGAAGACGAAGCGGGTCGCTTGTTTTATTTAAAATTCCAAGAATCCAATTCAAATAAATCCAAGAAATTCCAAAATTCCATTATTCCAAGTCTGATTGTTCTTATGCAATGTTTGTAAAGATATTCGTGGCACAGAAACGCGTTATTCTTTGTGCGCGAGGTGTCATTTATTTATTTAATATATATATACATAGGTTAGTGAGTTTATTAAATTACCGAAGCTACAAAGAAACAGAAGGAATGCTGTAATCTCTACCATTTCCCGCCGGGAAACAAACATCTGTGTATGTATGTATAATAATAATCACTTCAGCCTATGAAGGACTAGTATGACAAGGCAATATTTTTTCTTTATTACCCACCAAATGTTTTGCAAGATATGTAATAACGGCACGAAAGAAGAGTATATAAATTAAACTTTACTTATTGTTATTATTCTTTACGAATTCAATTTTCTGATATTGCGAAGAGGATTGGGACAGACGGCAAGACTAAGACAAAATATTGAGTACTGTGATGTAAATTGGAAATTGCGAGCTCCAGAAGTGGGATGCAAAAAGGTCAATATACAAACAAAACTATAAAATGGAGAACAGGCTAGAAATTGATTTGCATATCCATGTCAAGTAATCTAAGTGTTTCATCAATCGGCAATTTCTCTATATATCTGTTACTTAATCCATGTATGCGTCACCAGCTACGCATTATTGCGAACTTAAGGCTAATACATTACGCAGTTCATGACTACGTAATGTATTAAGTTAGTTGTATGAACACCTCGTTTTAACATGTCTTAGGGCGCCGCCCGTTTACTATAAACAAGTGAGAATCGGCAATGAATTGCCATAAATCTTAGAGTTCGAAAAAATGGTTCAATTAACATGCAAAGGTCACGAGATACCACGTGACCTTGAGGTCAGAGGTCAAAGGTCATAGTCATTTCGGGGATATATCGACTATGCTGAGTCGCATGGTGTTAACCGCGAGTATCTAGCTCTTATGGTTCTTGAGTTGAAAGTTGTATAACAGACGGACGGACGGACAAAGCTGTTGTATAAGAGTTATTCCGAACTCTAAAAGTATAAACAATCGGCCAAGCGCAAATAGTATTTACGCAATGAGCATTCTGTCTTTGTATTTGTGTTTTGTGAGTTTGTGTTTATAGTATACTAATATTATAAAGATATTTACTTCTATATTTGTTTATTTGTAAGAGTTTACCACAAAAACTAATCAAACGATCTTAAAAATTCTGTCACCTTTAGAAAGCTATATTATCACCAAGTAACACATTTATTTTTAAAAAGTACTGTCACTAACATAATCCAAGCGAGCAAAAGCTAGTTGTAGATAAAACATAATTATAGGTAGGTACTTAGCTTTTAAGGAATTTAGGCTTGATATTATGTAACCGTGCCTTACTTACCTCTAAATAATAAAGACACAAGTGAATTTTTCCTTTAGAATACAGATTTAGGTTAACCACATAATCATAATGCTCATACACAGTATCTTTTTTTTATGTTATGGATTACTACCTTTTCGGTTACATATTACTAGCATTCTTGTAAACCTCTTTAGCTAGGAACGCTTGTCTTGGGAGTGGATTAACGTTGGCAGTGCAATGAGTGGGATTCGCATTTACGACCTGATTGCCTATCCAACGCCTTATACAACAGGCTACTGCTAGATCAGTATGTTAAAAATTTCCTACACGTTAGAGTCAAATATCAGGTCAAAGTATTTATATGTGATAGGGAATATAAACCAACGGTTATCCTATGTTTACTGACAGCACAGTACCTTCTTAATACCTTGAACGCACTACACAGCAGAAACAATGGAACATGTTTTCTTCGTGGATGCCTGGTGACAGCAGCGGCGCTCGACGTTTAAAAGAGTTCTTAATGTGCTGGATTGTGAACACTAAGTGAAGAGCATAATGTTATTTGTTGATGTTATTTCCAGTATGGTGAGGAAGTTTCCACAGTCACGTTGATTCATTGAGGTTTCAAAGAAGACAACGCGGCACCCTATCTCTTAAAATTATAGTATACACAAACTCATGCCAAATATATTGCTGATAACGTAGACAGTGATGTAACATACACACGCTTCGCCAGCTACATTTTTAGGTACAGGTTATTAAGGAAGTGAATTTATAGCTGTCTACCAGATACGTTTTCTTAACTACGTATTCTGTTTTATAATGTGAATTTACCGAGGCAGATAATAGAACATGGGACACCACGATCGGTCGAAAACAAGCCGCGCGGGCTACGAGGCAGCCAGTATACGTACAATTACAGTAAAGTTAAATGTACATAACAGTATAGTATAATATACAGTAACTCATAGTATTAAATATACATACTCAGTTTAAATAATTCGAATGATCACTATTCAACTAATATAATATGACAATGGTGTTGAACAAAATGTATCATGACCACATTCTTGATAAGTAAGCCATCACTTTGCATTAAACAATATTAGACAACAGGTCCTATATGCGTTAGTACTTATTTTAAAGATACAGTTTTCTTAAGACCCGATTAATATCTGTCATCAAATATTGTATTTAAATCGCAAAATCTAAAACATTGATCTCATTTGAATACATCAGTAGGTACTTGAATAGACATAACCATACTAACTCGTGTGTCCTTTACTGACACATAGCGACATGGTTAACTTACATAATAAGGTTACTATGTGATTGGTATGCAATAAAACTTGGTGGTAGGTATCTTGTTACTTAGTTCTTCGTAAGAATGCCATCAGTACATAAGGATGTTTAATATTTGTATTTTATTTTTATTTGGTGTGATCTTTTGGTCATGACTTACTAACCAGGACAATGATGTTGTTTTGTTGACGGAAAAATAAAACGTTAAGGCATATAAATAAAACTTCCTTATGAATCATATTTGTGTAGTTTCATTGTCAAAAACATTTACTAGGGTTGTCGTGATAATATTGAAGTAAGAACGCACTTCGCAGTAGCATTTTGAATACTTTCCAGAATGCTTACACGCTTTCTTGTCTTAGGAAAACACGAAAATATGCACGATTATAAATATAAGATACTAATATTAACCTCGATGGCAATGCATGCTTCAATATACCACGTGTGCGAAGGCGTGGGCGGTAGCTATTAGTAGAAATCTTATTGAGATTTTTGTTAGTCCATTCACAACTTCCGATTTTGAATTGGAGTTGGACAATATGGGTTGTTCTGTGAATAACATAATATTATAAATTTCCTTTCTTATGAACGTACACAATACACCACACTACTGGTATATTTTCATGTCAATATAATTTTATTCATTATAGTTGTAGTGTAGTGTTCTATGATGTAAAACAGGAGAATCTTATGCCCTGTATTCACAGCCTATTGCTTTGTCTGATTACCTGCCCTGTCGAGAAAGATACTCGCTTTACTGATAGACTAATATAACAATGCAATATTTGTACTAATCAGTATCTATTGAATAATAATATTAACATCAGGCAAACGTTTTAGTTTGTATGATGTTGATGATATTGAGGTTTCATCCCATTTACAACACACTACATATTGTTCCATTCTTCATTCCATCTTTAAAGTATTATCATTAGAGCGGCCAGGCGCGATAGGTAACTCTAGTATTAAAATAACCAGAAACCATAAGCTACGGTAACTGCTTACCATCAGGGGAATCATAAACCTGTTTGCCACCATTGTAGTATATAACATATTTATACATATGTGGCATTATTAGATTAGTGCTTCTTAAGTTTAGCAGCTCAATCACTAGCCATAAAGGTTCTGACTAGAATAACAACTCTAAATATCGGCATATCTCTTTGTCGTGAATCTAAATAATATCAATCACATAAACTAAAGTACTCTTTATCATTTTATTTCGGATTTTTTGTGAAGCTATATTCCAAAAAAAAGGGGTGCGTCTCATAACGTATAAACTCATTTGGTCTAATTTCATTTTATTATCGTTCATAAGATATAATCAACGTGAGATATACCAACTGTTGATATAATTTCTTTACATATAACATTTATTTATTCTAAAACTTAATTAGTATAACGTTGTTTGATATAACGTTTATGTAATCGAAAATCATTTGGTCTAACGTTTATTATGTATATTGTTTATTTAATCGAAAATCATTAAGTCTATCGTTTAATATATATAAAAACCGTCATTATGGTTAACACCCCGACTCAGAGTACCCCGACTCGGATATGTTAGGTTAGAAGGCTAAGGCGGGAGCTCCGCTCCGCTTCGCTCCCGCCTTAGCCTTCGTGGTAATTTCTTTTTAAACCACCCTGAAATAGGACGCTTTGCGGAGCTCCGTCGACCTAAGTTTTATATCTTTTGAGTGGTATGTCAAACGATTTTATATTTAATATACGTTATGTCAAACGATGTTATATTTAATGCATTAAATGCTTATAAAAATTAGTTATTTTAAAATTATACCAATCGTTTATTATATTAACTAATCGTTATATTAAATAAAATTATAGGTTCCGTTGTTATATGTTGTTAATATTAGAGATTTTGTTGTTATATCATCTATTACTTACCCCAAAAATAGTTGTTCATTTACATTATATGTATTATAATATTATGTCCGAAAAATCGATGATCTGGAGATGTGGTGTCGGAGACGCACGTTAAAAATACCGTGGACAGCGTTTCGAACCAATAATTCCATCCTCAAAGAGCTTCGCATACAAGACAGGCTTTCGTCGATTGTGCAGTTACGAATACTGAAGTTCTTTGGGCACATCACCAGAAACGAGGACTCGATGGAGAGACTTGTGGTGCAAGGCCGCATTGAAGACAAGAGAGGCCGTGGTTGGTCTCCAACGCGCTGGATCGACCTTATCACCAAAGTTACGCAGTCAACCGCAATATAGTGTGCTCGCAATGCCAGTAGCCGCCAGCGGCGGAGGGGCATCGCTCGACGTGCGGCAAATGACGTCAATGCGCCGTAACCATGTCTATCAATGATAGCCATGACCACTCTGACAAGAGTGCCCGACTAAGAAGAAGAAGACAATATCATATAATGCTTAAAATGTGTAAGGCGATATTTTCATCATCCTTGTTGTACCTTAGCCCAACTATCAATACCATATAGATATTTCAAAATCGTCTCGGTATCCTAAGTACATCCCCAAGATCATCCCAATCAAATATTTGATTTTGCAATCGAAATTATGACATTGTTGTATTGCTTTGTTGTTGTTGTTGTATTCTAAAGACATTTGCCATAAGTTTATCTAAATTAAAGGTCTATACTCATACAAGAAGTCTTATTTAATCCAACTCTAACAATAATTGTATTTAATGAAATTAAGCACTATATTAATACGGCCATCACACGATGTCACAAACATAGTACAATTTATTGTAATTATCAACCAACTCGAATCAATACGTGCTATTTCTTGTCCTTGCTATTCTTGTTGTCAAGTCAGAAGATCATAATATGACCTTTGAAATAAACTATAAGTAATAACATTATTTATCAATGGAAATTTTCTGTAACCTATTTAGATAAATAAATGATTCATTTAGCGGGCACAATCCTAGTGCCGTCTAACGGGCACATTTTTTGTGCTACTACTGAAAATTCCTAACAGTAACTTAATAACTCTTTATCCAGTATGGGAATCAAACTCGAATACTCAAAATCGCACGGGAAAGCATGTCACGGAACCTACAAAACGCACAGCTAAAGATTATACACAGGTTCAACAATTTAATGTATAAGACGTAAGAAACAAATATTCATACAAGATTAAACTAAACATAAATTTAAATGTTCTGTCTGACATTCCGTTAAAACTGGAATAACACTAATCATTATTCATAGACAGATCGGGACGGCCGGCCCTACATTAATTTCAAGGCCGGCCGAGCTATCAACTGCGACCGCCATTCTTAAAGTAACCACATGAATAGCCTGCTTAAATCCGAGACGCGAACAAGAGCCACACTGTTAAAGATTTATTATACTGCCGTTGACATAAGCCTCAAAATGTGAAGCCCGACTGTATCGTATACCAGTGTGCTGACTGTTTATGGTCTAGTACCAAACATTTTTGCTGAACAACGATTTCATTATTCTATACAATAGTTTATTTCTTTTTTATAGAGCAAACGTATTTAACTTAAGAGTATAGAGCGGGCGTAATAAAGTTAAAATCGTGAGCAGTTTAGCGCAGATGTGAGCATTGTAAACTGTAATAATTTTAATATCTAATAAATAATATTTAAAGTGTAGGCTGATTTATCTATACTAATATTATAAAGCTGAAGAGTTTGTATGTTAGGTTAAACGCGCTAACCTCAGGAACTACTGGAAAAATTATTTTAATGTTAGATAGCCTATTCATTGAGGAAGGCTATAGGTTAAATGACATCACACTACGACCAATAGGAGTGGAGCAGCAATGATTCTCTTATGTGAAGCAGTCGAAGTTGGGCGGGTCAGCTAGTTTTTAATAAAATCAGAATGTCTACCGATATTTCTCTGGTTTCGTAAAGGTAGATCCATACAAAGAAAAATAACCGATGCGACGACGGTCAAACGAATGCTTACTGCTAAGATTGAATGACTGAATTAGCAACAAAACTCAACATGGGTTTGGTTAGGTTGAATGTATTTGCATTGCAGCGCCGTGAGTTGATCGCAGCAGTCGGACTGGTTGCCCTCTCACTCCCGGCCGTGGTTCAGTCTATGGTCCGGAGTGAGGGATCGTGGAACGCCGTCGCCTCCTTCTGTGAGGAAGTAATTTCCATCAAGGAGGCGGCGGAGCGGGAGAGGGAGCGCTTAAACCTTCTCCCCAACCGCAGAACCGGGCGCTGGAGGGCGCGAGATGACCTCCAGCCACCTTGAAGTTTGACCTGGGGGTGGTGGGCTGCGTGGGCCTGCTTGCCACCCGATCAGCACCAGGTCCGAGAGGCGGCGTGCATGTTCCCACGTGCGCCTCTGTATCGTGTCTTTGTCCCCCCTGCTCAGGGGGATGGTGGAGGAAATATTCTTTGTGCAGTGGCCTGCCGTTTCACACGGCTGGCCGAAACCACGGCGGGGTGGCGATTGCATGTGAAAGCGATCGCGATCGGTATTACCGGGGTATCTTTTCCCCGGTGAGCCCGACATAACCTCTCCGTCGCCCCGCGGAGAGTTATGCGTCAAAGAATTCCCCCACGTAATTTTTTTTATTAAAAAACGAATTTATTTAATGCCGGTATTTTAGAGTAACAATTGAACAAACAGACAGATTTACTGTCGTATTGTACCATTATATATGTTTATCGTTAACGAACTAAGGAAGAAATCCGCCAAGGTAATAATTATCAATCACAAAAGATTATTAATTATGCTATATTAATAGACATTTGACGTCAAACTATATTTGACCTACGCGTTTTTACACTTCAACAACAATTGATATAACTAACCTGCACTGACCACAAGGTTCAAATAAACGCGCTTGGTAGAACAAACGCATATATATGCGTTAATAAACCAGGAAGCTTGATAAAAATTGCACATTGTATTTATATTATGTCAGCGTTTAAAACATGCAGCCTTAGGTAATAAATAATACCAGTAATTTGATCGCGAGGACGAAAACAGAATACAGCGAGATTTTCCTGAATACTTTGTTAGTTGTAGATTCACTGCTTTAAAAGTATGTTTGTCTGTTGTCATCACAGGGCATAGAAGCAATTCTAACTAGCCTTTTACAAGATGCCCCGTTTGTAATATTTATACGATACACGAGTGTCTGCGACTGCGACGACTGCGACGACACAATAAAAGAAGTGCGATAAAAATTGTGAACGGGAAAATCTAGCTTTAATTATTTTAACAATTCAATATCTAAATGGTGTACAGATATATCTAAGTCTCTAAGCTGTGTGTTGTACGTTTCAACAAGGCAACGAAGAGGCGCTGGTGTGCCAGCGTTGGTTCTACACTTTGCAGTATAGAACAGCCGCGGCACGCGCGCTTCTCGTTGCAATACGGTTCTAGGTACCAACCATACTAATTAGTTTGTGATTTCGGGGCGGTCAAACTTATTGTTACATAAACTGTACAACATTGTGGATGCAAATAATTTTCGTGTAGATTTCAGGTTCAAAAGCTGACACTTATATTATCGAACTGAGGGTGCTTCTTGCATATTGTATTTAGATTTACTGCCCTTGCAATCAATAAATGAAATTAAATAAAATAAATTGATAATTTATTTTAGAAAAATGTTATTATAGTACAAAAGAATACCTAAAAGATAAGTAAAAGAAATGTATATTAATCACAACATTTAATGTATTTGTATTTGTACTCTCTAAGGAGCAGAACATGTGATCTTTTTCTAATGTGTAACAACTATAATGTACCATGTTTCGAGCAAATAAATGTTTTGAATTTGAATTTTTGAATTGAACGCAATCAGTCACTTATGTTGAATGTTATTATTACTTGCGTCTCGAGTAGAATCGCAGCGCGCGATATTTCATGCTTTGTGGTTGTAGTATAATTAAAAGACCTTTGTATTCTTACGGGGTGTCTTGGGTGAGCGACGGTCGTATTCGACGCGACGCTGCGAACGCGTCGAACGCGATCAAACTAACCACCTACCCTGCTTGCGGCCTATATGGCAGTCTGCGGTGAGACGCGATGTAAAGCGTACCTGTTTGGTGGGCGACTAGACGCGACACCGCAAACTACGAAATGGTTGATTCTCAAATTCAGACTTAATAGCAGCAATAATGTAATCGAAAGTAGACGGTAACATGCCACAATATTGCTTGAACATTTTAGAATCGTTTCTTAATTTTGGATATAAAGAATGGTATTTTTTTATTTTTTATTCATAATCATAATAATTTATTTGTGGAACATAGGTTAGTAATACAGTTCTTAAAGCTATGTTATAAGTACGCTATGTCCTACCACATAATATGGTGTACAAATTAAAATATATGTCTTTAGTCCCGAATAATATCAATTAATATAATTACAAAAGAAAATTGCAGCTAATTGTTCATTAAAATTAAACGTTAATAATTTATGATAATTACATAAAATCCAGATTAACACATATTATTTAAGTCTTTATCGTGTAGAAAATCATCAATAGAGTAGTAAGCCTTATTAACCAATAATTTGTTCAATTTGCTTTTAAATATGTTTATAGTATTCCGTCGAATTTCTACTGGTATCTTATTATAGATGATCGGTGCCATACAAAATATGCTTGCTCGTAACAGTTGAGTTTTGCATGCTACATGTTTTAAAGTACCCTCACGTCTAGTACCAGAAGAATTTGCTGTAAACAGGTGAGGATTGGTTTTAGCAAAGAGAGCAACTTCGCTTATGTATAAAGACGGGACTGTTAAAATACCTAGTTCTTTAAATTTCTCTTTACAAGATTGTTTTTTCTTGAGACCTAGAATCGACCGAATACAGCGTTTTTGAGCGATAAGTACACGCAACTTAGTAGTGGAGTTGCCCCAGAATATGATACCATACCTTAAAATAGATTCTACGTGCCCATAATACGCAGTCATAACTGTTGAAAGATTTGCCACCCGAGCCAGTTTATATAGAGCGAACGAGAACTGATATAAACTTTTGCATACATTGTCAATGTGTAGTTGTATTATATATTCTTTAATAGGCTTGCGTTTGACTGCGATCTTACCTGATCTTAAGTGAAGATGCAATCGACGATGGACCACGCTTGCCTATAAGATACTTATTCACTCGTGACTTGAAGACACCCGGATTGTACTCATCGGAAAACAGATTTAGTTAGTGAGTTCCACTCCTTTGCGGTACGCATTATAAAAGTGGAAGCAAAGCGCTTCGTGCGTAAATGTGGTATATCTACCATGTACCGGTACCGCTGGTCTGTTTGTCTGGTCGTCCGATGGTAAAATGGGGAAGGAGGAATCAAATTATGCAGTTCCTCTGCACACTATTCGAAATGTATCTGATAGAAAAGTAAAAAGATAAGTCTCCTGGCCTTACGCTCAATAGACTCCAAATAATAATAATAATAACGATTTTAACGAGTATTTATATAACTTATTAACTATATTAACTATGTTAGTAAAGCTTCACTTGCACTCCGTTGTTGTGCGTTCATGTGGCACTTGTCCGCGGAAGCGACAGAACACCACACCCTTCGGCCAAAAATCCTCCTTCATAAATACATGAAGAAAGCAAGTTGGTACTCGCACCACGAACGCCTTGAAGTTGACGTTGCGTTGTTCCAAAGCCTCCAGCTGATATTTTGCGGACCCATCCCATAGGTGAGAACAGTACTCCATGCAGGATCGAACCTGTGCTTGATACAAATTAAGGAAGTGTTCAGGCATGAAATACTGTCTCACTTTACTGAGGATGCCCAGCTTTTTGGCGGCTAGTTGGGCTTTTGTCTCAATATAGGAGGCAAAGTTAAGGGTTGGAGTCAGTGACATACCCAGAAGCTCAAGACGATCAGTTATCGCGCATCTCGGAAAGTTGGAGCCAGTTGGAATGGGCTCTTTTTTGCTGAGAACAGACACGCCTGGGTCTTAGAGGCATTGAACTTAACCATGTTGGCATCACCCCAATCGGAGACTGTTTTCAAGGATAAGTTCATACGCTCGATCATGGCTTCCCTGAGCAACTGTATTTGTTTTCCACTGGCCTTGGCGCTGGAGACATAATTCTCTACAAGCGTGCTATCGTCTGCATACCCAAACGTACCGGGTTTTAGCAGATCGTTAATATGTAGCAAAAAGAGAGTTGCAGAGAGTACTGATCCCTGTGGGACCCCGGCATTATTTCCTTTTGTTCGGACGAGTAGTTATCAATGACAACTCGAATCGAGCGGCCCTCAAGAAATCTGCTATCCAAACGCAGAGGCCAGTAGGTAGGCCAAAGGACAGAAGCTTGCTGATAAGGCTATCATGCCATACCCTGTCGAAGGACTTTGAGATATCAAGCGAACCAGCCAATGCTTCGCCATGTTTCTCGATGGCCTCGCTTCATAAATGCGTTGCATACACTAGAAGATCTGGACCGGTTTCGGTGAAACCCATATTGCCGGTCTCTGAGTAGACTATTTAATTCTAGGTATGATAGTAGTCTGTTGTTTAGTATACGTTCCATATTCTTACAGAGCATGGAGATAACTGAAATGGGTCTGTACTTTGCAGGGTTGGCTCGACTGCCTTCTTTTGGCACGGGCTGCACATTAGCAAGCTTCCAAAAGTTCGGCACTTGTCCTGTTGCCAGGGAGAGGCGGTACAGACGTGTCAGCACGAGTGACAACTCAGGTGCGCAGGTCTTCAGTACTATGTCAAGATTTTGCAGCGTTTTACAAACCTCGGTCTGACGAATGCGTATATTCCACATGTAGGTCCTTCAAGACCTTGCAAGATCTTTAAGAGCACCTTGAACCGACGGGCGTGTATGAGGAATGTGATGAAAGTGAATGAAGCCAGAGAAGTGTATCAGGATCGTAGCAAATGGAAATCCGTAGTCTATGCCTACCCCTCTGGGAAAGAGGCGTGAATCTATGTATGTATGTAGGTCTTGCAAGTTGGTAAACACGGCGGTATCACGTTTGCAGTTTGTCGACGCGAAGATTCTGCGAAGAAAGAGCATAGTAAATTCACCTTATTCTCAGCAGAGTGAGCCAAAGATCCATCAGGTTTCAGCAGTGGTGGCAGTGAGGGGCGACAGAAATTCGATTCAACCGACTTTGCCAAGGACCAAAACGACTGCTTGCCGCAGGGTGTAACGTTATGGTAGTCAACCCGCTTTAGAGGCGTGGTAGACCTAGGAGTTTAATAGAAATTAAAGATAAACAACGCGAACAATAAGCATATATTTTCACTTACAACAGGTGTATAAGAATAAATAGAACTACAATTAAATTCGACTAGATATTTAGTGGTACTTTAGGGTGTGGTTCAAGATGAAGGCTTGTTACGTGGTCCCGGGTAGAATCGACCACTTAACTTCAGTAGGCAGCGCAGCGGAAGGAGAACGGCACCAGGGCGCGTTGCCAATATATAGGGCCGCCGCTGGGGAGGAGAAGCCGATAGAAGGGCGCCGCGAGCACGGCTGCTCAGCAACGACCGGTCCGCGTCACAAGGGTAAGAAGCTAGTTTGTTTCCTATCTGGTGTATGCGGTCAAATCGAGCTTTCCGTAGAGTTGTCTTGCAGGACTTGGCAGCCATGTTAAAGACTCTCTTCTTATCTGGTGAATCCTTAGCCTTACTATTTCGAGCGTCAACCCAAGCAAGGTAAGCTTCGTGCTTCAGCGCTTAAGCGCGTCCACATTCGGCACCAAACAGAGTCAGAGAAAGAAATAAAATATTCCATTCCCTGACGCAACACATCGGTGATAGCATCGGCGCAGGTTGTTGGATCACCCGAAGAGAAGCAAGTAGGCTGCCAAGGATAAGATGCAAAAAACGATCGCATCTCATCCCAGTCTGCCAACCTGTATCGCCAGACCCATCGGAAGCTACAGGAGCCGTAAACGGGCTGGGAGTAGACTGATACAGTTTTCATCAGATAGTGGTCGGAACTACCTAAAGGTGCCGTCACCAACACGGAGTAAAGATCTGGGTCAGTTCTCAGCAGAAGGTCCAAGCAGTTGGCTCTTTGACTTTTAACATCTGGAATCCTCGTTGCCTTTTGAACCATTTGGGTGAGGTTTAACGCTAAAGCAAGCTATCGCGTTTCTCTCCCAGCATGTTCAGTGCACTGGTACGGGAAGAGCCACTCCTGGTGGTGGTCATTGAAATCCCCCAGTAGCACTAGTTGGGCAGTCGGGTACCTTTGTTAAGCGGTATCCGCTGCCTCACATAGATACTCTGTGAGCCTGGTTGTCTCCCGATCTCCGCTGTGTGACCTGTAGACACAGGCGTAGAGAATCCTCTTTAGTCCTGTGTCCACAAGTACCTATAAGGTGAAAAAATTGGGGTCTTCAAGGCATCGGAGACGCCGACAGCATATGTCATCACGTACGTAAACGCATACGTGCGGGGCTTAAATTTGTGCTCCAGGGAGAACCCTGGGTATGACAGGTATGCAATGACCGACGGACATCTGCATCTCCGAGAGGAATAAGAGAGCTGGTCATTCAGTCTCCAGATGGTGGTGGACTGCAACGAGATTTGAGTGCAGACCTCGGATGTTAACGAGGTGCATTTTGAGTGAGAGGGAGTGCAACCGCTGTTTAATGCGTCTCTTATGCCCGTTTTCACCAACATATAAGTATCCCTTAGCAGCTTTTAGGGAACCTCTAACAAAAAATTCGTTTTCACCAACGTTTAGGTGTCACTTAAGTCTCTAAAGCAGCTCTTATATTTAAGGGCCCGATTGTTGGCTCCTTAAACTACTCTTATGCTTAAGTAACAGAATATTGTTTATTCATACGCGACATACGAGTGTTTCCTATCATGGAAAATAATTTAGGGTACTTTATATAGAGTCTAGAAGCTATTGAGACTCTAGAGAACATTCAGCAAATAGTAAAAAGACCACGCATTGACCGTGAAAGAGTCAACCACTTCGATAAATACGACGACGTCGACTTTTTCATAAGATATAGGTTATCTAAACAGTGTTCTATATTTATTACAAAAAATTGAGCATCTTTTAGATTTCAAAGATAACAAAAGATGTGAGCTTTAATTAACACGAATCGGCGTTCCAAATAATCACACGACGACGTATGTTAAGAAATGAAGGTTTTTCGTTCATTTGCCAAAAAAAGCAAAGGAACACGGGTCTTACAGCCTATACGCATGCACAGAAAATATTTTTATTTTAAATTAAGCTGAATAAAGTTCAAAATATGTAAAAAAAATATTGTTTTCAATATATTAATAATACTACTATTAATACCATTTATTTGAAAAGAAATATAGAAATTTTCATCTTATCGATAAAACATTGATGTCAGAATCGTGACTTTAGAAAAAGTTAACTGTCACTTACTTAAGGAATTCCTTCGTAGGTGATATACCTAGCATGGTGAAGTTGAATTTAGGTAAGTATTCGATAAAGGGATGCCCCTAGCTTAAAAGACACCTACTTAGGTGAAGCTTAGGGGCCTGTTGGTGAAAACAGGCATTATTCTTTCTTTTGGATTTTTCGACAGTTGGCGGAGCAGCCTTTCACAAGTGGCTTGCTTGTTACTTGCCCCCCTACTATCTGCGGTCGGCCATAGCGGTACACCGTGCCACGGCTCCAGCTACCCTCTGAGACTAATGTTCCGATGCAGCAAAAACAATCCATGTCAGACCGGTCAGCTGGCGGTAGGCAACTATTCCGACCCTTCCTCCCAGATGGCTACACCAGCCTCACGTGTCGGAACACGGCTAAGCCGCTTGGCGCCACAACTTAAATTGGTGGGTGGTTACCAGCCTTGGTTACAGCCTACCACCGGTGTTGTCACCTGATTAGCACCACCCACGTGTAGGGATACAGATGTAGGATTATTCTCCTACGGACGTGGGTGACTTTGTAAAAATATTATACATATTTGTTTCCTTTCTGTGTTTTCACAATTTTTTTTAAATTCGATTTTTTAAGTAGGTGCTTTCAAGCAATATTGCATTGTATTTCCCCATGATTCGAAAAGTAATGACCAAAATGACGTAGGAAATTTGTCGCGTGTAGCATCGCGTCGCATTACATCGTGTCGTGTCGCATCGCATCGCGTTGCGTTCGTCGCTCACGCAGGACACCCTGTTAATAATCCTAGCACTGTTATAACCTTCATACGATTGCTATAATAATCTAACGTTCTAAATGAGTATAATTGTTTTAATCACATGGCGTACTACATCATGATTATCACCAAGATTCTCAAACGTGCACTATTTGAAGTGCTTAATTATAACTTACATATATCGACAACTGTAACTATTTATTCCATTAAAGCATATGTAGTTTTTATTATAATTTAAATGAATATTATAATTGCCCATTTTTGGTAAACGATACAATTATTTTATTTATTATATATATATTATGCACACTGGTGACCAAACCCATTACCTTATCAATGACGTCGAGCATTCCAATATTTGACGGGATTTGTCCGGTTAACTAATCTTTGTTGTGAGCATAGAATACGTTTCGGGTAACAGTGCTTTTTGTGATACGCTGCTACAGTGTATGTAATGCTCGGAAAAATGTGTTAAGCACATGGGATTATTATAAGCAAGTAGCCTACTTCCAATAACAAAACCATTCCAAAATTAACGACAACATAAATACATTTCGGCAATATGGAACTACGTCCAGCGCAAAAGTCCACATCATATTTTGTTACAGTAAATATAATACATTACTCTTCCTCTAGAGTTGGGCTCAGAGAAATATTACAACTACTGGGCATGGACATAATTC
Source organism: Catocala fraxini (assembly GCA_930367265.1). Classification (NCBI taxonomy): domain Eukaryota; kingdom Metazoa; phylum Arthropoda; class Insecta; order Lepidoptera; family Erebidae; genus Catocala; species Catocala fraxini. The sequence goes on along the minus strand of OV884026.1, from coordinate 7,279,371 downwards.
TCAGGTTAGTTTTGAATAAAGGTTCTTTTTTTAAGCAATTAACGGCTAGTTTTCACTCTGCATCAATGTACATATATAATTTCCTATGTAATGTAAATGTAAAAACTCCCGCACTCGGCACATGTTAGCGTTTGTTACATGTATGTTATTATTATATATTAGCGCAAAACACCTTGCTCACAATTTGCCATAAATAAGAAGTACATAACCAAGTTTATTTTAACCACATTGTAACAACAACGTATAAAACATATAAAACGCATAGTTATTTTCGAACAGGCCTCAATGTAAAAACAGCAATATAAAAATAAACCCAAGATTTCAAACCACTGGTCGCTTACGGAATCTGTTGGTTATTTATCAATGCACAATCATTATTGAACCGAGGGTCATGGGCCATCCGTATTAGCAACGGTTATAATTATAGGTAAGCACTATTGAAGCCCTTGATTTTATCCTGCAACTACATCTTCCATGTATAAAAGAGCTGACGTTGTATACTTGGAGTTAAGTTGAAGTTATTACTCGTATTACCAGTAACAATACCTAAATTTAGCGATTAAGACACAAACAAATATAGCACGGTTGAATTAATTTATATTTAGCAATATAAATTATTCTGACAGTTCTACAGTTGTGAATACTAATAAAAAATCTAAAGCTAATATAGTAAAAATGGTCAGATATGATGTGCGCAGATTTATAAACTATTTTTATCTTCGTAGATTTGTGTTTGAAGCCACATTAGAGGGATATTAATAATTATTTTTATAATATATATTGGTAAGTGGTTCCCATAATTTCAGGCTGCTTACAGCACCTGCACTATAAGCATTCACATTATTTTCTGCCAGACCAAGGGACCTTTTTTTTTTTACTTTGGACTACGGTTTGACGCATACCTCTCCACGGGGCGACGGATAGGTTATGTCGGGCTCACCAGGGAAAACATACCCCGGTAGTACCGACTAAACCACCCACGGTGTTCCTCGACATAACCATAGACGGCGAGGCCGCGCGAATCGCTTTCACATGCAATCGCGACCCCGCCGTGGTTTCGCCGTGTAAAACGGCAGGCCACTACACAAAAATACTTCCTCCACCGTCCCCCTGGGAGGGACAAAGACACGATACAGAGGCGCGCGTGGAAACACGCACGCCGCCTCTCGGACCTGGTGCTGGTCGGGTGGCGAGCAGGCCCACGAAGCCCACCACCCCCAGGTCAAACCTCAGGGTGGCTGGAGGTCATCTCGCGCCCTCCGGAGCCCGGTTCTACGGTAAGGGAGATGGTTTAAGCGCTACCTCTCCCGCTCAGCCGCCTCCTTGATGGAAATTAATTCCTTACAGAAGTAGGCGACGGCGTTCCACGATCTCTCGCTCCGTACCATGGACTGAACCACTGCCGGGAGTGAGAGAGCAACCAATCTGACTGCCGCGAGCAACTCACGGCGCTGCGATGCCCAGGCGGGGCAATCCGCCAAAAGGTGCAGCGCCGTATCCACAACAACATCGCGGCAGTCGCCGCAGTGATGACATCCGGACGTCTCCTGTCGGCCTATGCGACACAGGAACTGGCCAAAACAACCGTGGCCAGTCATTACCTGTGTCAGCCGTGAGGGCAGGTGAGGGCGCCATGCCGCTTTTCCAGCCACTCCTCAAAAACGGGGCTTACCGCCACGATCGTGGCGTGCCCGAGGCCAAGGGACCAGGATCAACAATGTTGATGACATAGTGACAGCATAGAACCACCTATTTACCGCAACACAAGGCAATAGTGTGACTAAATATTTTAAAATGTTGTATTAATTTATTCAAATATTTTATTATTATCATCCGTTTTATAACTATTCGCAAATTAAAACATTATATTTTTACATTAATCCCAGCGTTTATCTCACAAACAAATCACAGAGAAAAACATAATTAATGTAAAACAACTTTAAATGCATTTAACTTCCTGCAGAGGTCTTGTTATCATAAGCTCATTTTTAAAGGAACCATATATATATATATAGCCGCCACGTAAATAATTTTCATATAATACAGTCATTAAAACACCCAATCTAGGAAGTAACAAACACGTTATCCTATATTAACATATATATCGCTATAAAAATTAGTAACATCTTTGTAAACAATATTTTTTTTTAAATAAATGGTCATGTTTAAGGTCTTTAAGTAAGGTCAGACGAATGTTATAAAACTGGATACTTGTTTACAATGAAAACATATGCCAGTAAACATCCCGCGACATAAGAATAACGATGGAACAATATTCAATCATAAGTGTGCTACTTTTTTTAACGCTGACACTGTATACGCCCCACATCGACACGTCAAGGTCCTCGATTCGACCGAATAAACTTGTATCATATTCTATACCCGAGAATCGGGCGCTTAAGAAGGCCTTGGGATACAACGAGGATACATACTTGAATTTCACAGAACTAGCCACCAAGTATGAATATCCAACGGAAGTGCACACTGTGACTACGGAGGATGGTTACATTTTGAGTGTTTTTAGAATTTTATCCAAGTGCAGTGAACCGGTTAAGTCTTACCCAGTGTTATTGGTGCATGGAATATTTGATACGGCGGATATGTGGATACTGGCTGGGACGAAAATTGGAATCGGCTACTTATTGGCCGATAATTGCTATGACGTATGGGCCGCCAACAGCAGGGGCAACCATTACTCTCGGCGACATGTCAATCTTGACCCCAATAAGGACCCAGAGTACTGGAATTTCACGTTCGATGAATTTGGAAACTTTGATGTGCCCGCTATGATAGACTATATTTTGCAGAATACTGGATATTCGAAACTGTTTTACATTGGACATTCTCAAGGCACCACACAATTCTTTACTATGGGTTCCCTGAGACCTAACTATAGCAACAAAGTTCTTTTAGCTATTCAGTTAGGACCAGTGGCTTGGATGAAGAATTTAATGAATCCTTTAGCAGTCATAGCTGCTCGCAATTATGAAGTTATTAAAAATGTTTTGGAGTCCGCAGGATTCAGAGAACTTTTCGCTAGAGACCGTATTATTCATTTCCTAACTGAATTTCTTTGTGAAATGACTCCACAACTCTGTGAATTAGCATTCACTCTTTCAACAGGGTACAAAGAAGGTACGATATCGCTTAAAACTATAACTATTTCTGTTGGTCATTTATTTAGTGGCACGTCAACTAAAAATGTAGCCCATTTCGCACAGTTAATTGTCAGTGGAAAGTTTCAACGCTATGATGAAGGTGAAAAAGGAAATCTTCAACGATATGGTTCGCCAAAGCCTCCAAAATACAATGTTTCTCTGATATCTTCGCCAGTCGTTTTAGTAGTTGGCCAAAGGGATACTTTAGCATCTTTGAAAGATGTGGATACCCTAGCGTCTAAATTAACCAATTTGGTAGAAAATTATATCGTCCCAAGATCATACTGGAGTCATCATAATCACATTTGGGGTCTCACAGCACCTGATCTGGTGTTTCCTAAAATTCTAGAATATATGGAGAAATTCAAAGCAGTAAGTTAATCTTGCTGTTAATGCTAACTTAGCCTAGATCACCAGGGGAAAGATTGTTATAATCTGGGCGCCTGACGCGTGGCGCAATGCAGATCTCTTTGCAAACAATCAGCCACAACGAATGAAAACACTAAGGTAAAATAAACAGTCAACATTTTTATTTTAATAGAAATAATGTAACAAGTCACAAATCTTTCAGTGGTATTATATATTTATATTTTAATCAAAATAGTTACGTACCATGACACCGAGACGAATACCTCTGACAAGCCCCAATCAAGTTTCTAAGGCCCACAGGAGCCAAGCCGTCGTTACCGTTTATCACTTTTACAGGTTCGAACATAGTGATGTTATTGAGAATTATCTAACAAAAACAACATTAACACTTTACAACGCCTGGAAACGAAGCCCACGTAAGCCTAATAAGTATAAACTTATGCCAACGAGGCATTCAATTCTATGATATTAGCATAAACAAAATAAAATGTAATACTCTTATATTTTAATAAGATGCGTGTGATATCGTTGTAACTAATTTTGCTCATCTATAATTATAATTCAAGTAATGGGAGAGTACCTTAATATGCTTAGGCATGCATTAAAGATTGAAAGTCTCAAAAATTTGATTATTTTAGTGAAAGCAATTTTTGAGAATTTCAACCTACATATAAGTAATTTAAGTCAGTTGTTAATTTTTCGTTCGGTCGGTTCGTTTAGTTACCAACGCTGTCGCCTCTCTTTCATGTCTATACTACAAATTTATTAAAAGTTTTCTATGAGCTATCTTATGAATTTTCATAGTACCAAAGTTCACACTGTATCATAAAAATACATGATTTCATTATATATTAACGAAAATTTATGTTATTCATGGATCTGTTTAATATTAATTAAATTTAAGTTTATAAATGTATTTGATATCCGACACTATATTATATACAGGGTGTCCAGTAATTAATGGATATCCTTGAAATGTAGTAGAACAGAAGGCCGTTCAGAAAAAAATAGGCAAAAAATCTATCCTTACTTTAACATAAGATATGTTTTTTTTAATTACCTCTTTTAACTTTCTTGTACACTACGACCATAAATGAATGAATTCCATCGGATTTTTCTTGTTTAATTATTAAACACTAATTGTGCTAATAGATAGACAATCAAAAGTATGACCAGCTATAGCACTTTTTTATATTGTATTTTTTTCTGAACGGCCATAAGTTCTACTATAAGACATTTCAAGGTTATCCATTTATTACCGGACACCCTGTATATAGTTATGATGTAAGTATTTAATTTATAATCTATTACGCTGTAACTTGCCTTGAATTAATAATTGCATTTAAAATAGTTCAAATTTAATGTTAAATTGTAATCCGTGCTCATAATTTACATTTTGTTTTTGTTCGCATTGACATAAGTTGTTAAGTTCTGTTGATCCTAGCTCGAGGGAATTTGTAACGTTTCTTATTAGAAACCTTAAAAATTCCCTCGAGAATTATTATACTTATAAGGCCCTTTATAAACAACTTACATGCAAAATTTAAAATTAAGTATTTGTTAATAACATATAACATAATAATAACAAGGCAACCTTACATTCCGACTTTGTACTTAGTCAGTATATCAGGCAGACATCGTTTTTTTAACTATAATTTGCATTTTATCAAACCATTAAACACCCATCCCCATAGACAAGAATAATTAGATTCCATATGTGGCAATAGTCTCCTACACCTGCCGCGGCTTGCGTCTCGGTAAGTGTCCCATCTCACTTTAAACTAAAACTCTCGAAGGGCCTCTGCATGTTGGACCCTATCCCCGTGTAAGCCTCCCAAAGGGCCGGGTATTTTCCTTACGTATTAGGGAAATACCTGTTAAAGAGAACCAAGGCAACCTTAAAACAATAATTCTACTTATCACCAATGCTGTGGGAATTTTAAAATATCTGGCTTATTTCTAGCTTACTACATTAGCGAAATTATTGTCTAATATAAACGAGTATATAGGTATTGCATTGGGGTTGAAAACTACTTCATTGCAACAGCAACTTCATACTTATTTCAATATTTATGTAGTTCTAGTTGTCCCACGCAGTTTCACTCACGTTAATGGTTATTCTTCCCCTCTCATGGCAGGTAGCGTTATGTTATATAACCCATGATACCTCTGGATAAAGTAACTTTCCAAGAGCGATAATTTTCAAAATTGGCCACTAATAAGTTTTTTATTTTTCCGTTGCAAACAAACATACAAAAATATTATGTATTATAAATGTAATATTATTGTAACTTATATTGGCATATGTTTTAAGTATTTGATATGTATATATAATAATTTGAATAATGGATTAAGGTTTTTAAATTGTTACAATATTACATTATACAGGGTGTCCAGTAATAGTGTCTAGAATATATTATTATATATAATTAGTGTTTAATAATAAGACAACAAAAACCGATGGCATTCATTCATTTATGGTTGTGGTGTAAAAGAAAGTAAAATATGGTAATTCAATAAAATCATATCTCAGGTAGTAGTTAGGATAGTTTTTTTCATATTTTTCTGAACGGCTATCAGTTCTGCTATAAGACATTTCAAGGTTATCCATTAATTACCAGATATCCTGTATATGTTAAATATAATTGTTACTTTATAATAAGTTTAGCAATTGAGGTTATTCTTGTATTTTGTAACTAGAATATTATCGTTTGTCTCAGAGAGCCAATTCTAATAATAAAAACTGATCAAAATAGGTTATTGATCTAATCTTAGTGTCATAAATACTACCAAAAAAAATAAACGTTAATTGTGAACATTATGTATATTACATGTCAGTTCACGTTTGACGGTTATTAGACTAGATTGGAACTCGTTTTGAACATATTTTGTAAAGAATTGACCTTCTGTATGTCTATATTTTAATGGGTAGATAATTAACAGGATAGAGTAGTCGTATAATAGTGCAAATATTTTTGCAGTAAAACCAAATAAAATCTAGTCATTTAATATTTTGTATAATATTATATTAATTGCATACCTAATACTTATCACGATTTAGCTTATGGTTGTTGTAAAGAACCATGGCCACTTCTCATACATTGAAAAACCTGATAATGAATTATTGTGTCTAATGATAAAATGTATGAAAGCAAGTACCTCTACGATGAAGAAATTATTCTGTAAAGACAGATTTTCTCATAAAGGCCTAAGAAATACGTAATACACCAGAATTAGTTACGAGGTTGCAGACTGCAATTTGACAGACCCACTCATGTCCAATGTCACTGTCGGCGTCGTTACTTTTAAAACGTTCCGTTGCATCCTTGTCCAATGTTTGCAACGATACAAATACCTAATATTTATTTGAATAATTTTTCGTCACGTAATAGTTTACATTATTTAATGATAAGTTTTAAAGAATTGATTTAATTTAAAATAAAATTAAGATTTCCTGGAGATTTTGACGAACCACGCGATATTGATGTGGCGTAAGTAAAATGGAACGTTAATGAAAAGTATTTTCGACCACAGATTATATAACAATGTAGCGAGTAAAAAAGATGCGTTCACGAGTTCTAAAACATCTTTACAACCGAAAACTTTTATATTTCCAAGACTTTTATAAAATATAATTGTTAATGAAATCAACACACTATAAAATAACCTTTAAAATAAATTTTATTTCTAGACACTATTAGGTTCGAAATGACTGATGTTCTTTAATATTTTGTATGACTTGTTTATCGGCTAGTGCAATTTCGCGTGTAAGTGTACGAGATACGACGCCTTAACCTTAGGTCTTAAGTTCAGCATATCTTGGTCAAGGTACGAACATCAAAGACATGCGTCGAAGCCATAATTAATCCTGCGATGTATTAAGGTACGTTTTTGGCAACAATTTCAAGGAAAGTTGGGCAGCAGGCATCTGTCTAGTGGGCTATTAAGCCAGCCTTATTTTATTTTGGGCCTACTTGCAAATATGCGACAAGTTAAAGTGAAAATGTTCTCAATAAGTTTAACATTATTATTGTTATTTTTAATATGACATTAGATAGTTTAATAACAATTGTTTTACATCTAATAAATGTTTCTTATGCTTTTGTCTTATTTATTACCACACACAAATTTGATGTACAGTGTTAGGTATTTTATAAGTTTGTATGGTGCTGGTTTAAGGATGATGATCGCATGGCAATTTATATATTACTATATATCCAATTAATATTAAATGCAACGTAAATAATTCACCAACACTATTGTACCTAATCGGTATAAATATTGTATTCTTATTTAGCCCTAAATATGCAAAGCACATTCCCGAATGGCTATATATTCTAAGAAGACCCTTTTAACCTATTTTTAAGTTGACTCTGTCAGTCTTAGCGATATCGAAACAAAATTAAACAAGCATTTTGTCTGTCCGTACGCTGAACGAAGTAACAACTTTAAGAAAAACGTAGATGCTAAAGGCTTATTGTAAATTTTTACAGATTCGTTACAAAACGGTTTAAATAACTCAATATATGTACATGAAAATTAATAGATAGGTATTTATATCTTTTATTATTTACCAACGCAATACGATATCTTGTCTAATATTGTATTATGTACACAAATCGCGAGTCTAAAAGTGTGATTCTATAAGATGATACTAAAGCTTGCAGGAAATGTGAACCGATGTATATCTAATAATCATTATTCATGTGTAACCTTAGCATCTTGACCTTAACAGTGATTGTTTCTATAAAACACATAACTGCAGATCGATTATGTTCTTGACCCTTGATTTATCCATCCATCCAACTCAGACTGCCGTTCAAGTTCAAATTCTATAAATTAACATAATGTTATTGCTTATTTTTGTTAGCTTGATACTTATTTAATTATACTTACTAGCGGTCGCCTAGTGGTCAAAATTGGACCAAAATTCCTAAGCTTGCTACTTTGTTTTCTATTTTTCTTTCTTACATATAAATAAGGTATAGGCAACCATAGTTACAAACAATTGTACGACGTCAGACGAATAATGCTGAAATATTACGAACGCAATTCGACTGCGTGTGTCAAATGCATGGTTGTATGCGTGTAGTGTTTCTTCATTAATTTAATGTATTTCTAATGCATATTTTACAAAAATATTAGGATTTGCCTCTCCTTCTCCATATAAACTTGAACTGTGCCAAATTTCATACTCCTCCGTCCGCGCGCAATTGTCGTAAAAAGGGGTACAAAGTTTTGCTTCACGTATTAATATATAGATTAGATGTTCTAAATCGTTACGTAATACGATGTGACAACTAAATCGTCTTGGATCGTCCACTCATCGTATGGGTGGCACCTATCCAGCTTTTCACAGCATTCCACTGAACTCAAACACTCATTGATCCATCTATCCGATCATCCGCATACGAACACTTCACCAGTCTTCCATGCGTCTATTATCTGAACTAGCCACCCACCAACCTGATATAAAATATATTGTATATATATGAGAATACACTCATGCACGTTGCATGTGTGTTTATAACATCTATCCACGCTTCTCTGGGTTGCGTTTGTTGTACGTGGCGGAGCGCAAGTTACCAGCCGTAGCGACGAGATCGCCGCCTAACCTCAGATCATAGCGTCGTCTCGCGAAGCTATATCAGTTACCTAAAAAGTCTTTCGACGTAAACAATGTTTGGCGAATACAATACCTAGTCACATCGGATCGTTATCGTAAAAATTTACTGTCTATATTTGTGCTACAATAGCTCGCACATGCCACGCTGTATGCATGTCAGGCTCGACAAAATGTGTGTTGTGTCCATTTGTTGTCTTAATAACATGTTCAACGGATCCCATGTTTGTTACAACTCGAAGTTACAGGCCGCGACTTTTCACAGAAATGTGTAACTAAGCAAAGATAGCCTTCAGTCTATGAACTTCAAAGTTAAAATAAATAAATGTATAATGAATTTAATTTCTAGCTGTTAATGATATAATTCTTGAAATAAAACCACCACGTGCATAGTCTATACCAACCACTTTTAACTTTTAATATTATATTATAAAGTGCCATCTATAAATTGAAAGCGAAAGTCAATTCATTAATCTTGTTACTTTCGAACCTTTCATAGTACCTTTTAAATTATTGGAACTACCAGGATTTGAATTGTAGAATGCTCAAACGAGAACATTGACACAACAGACAAAAAAACATTCTGAATGTGCTGAACTGCAGTCCGCAACATTTAGATTTTTGAAGATGATGAGATGATGAAGATATCTCAAAAGCCTTCGACAGGGTCTGGCATGATAGCCTTATCAGCAAGCTTCCGTCCTTTGGCCTACCCACTGGCCTCTGCGTTTGGATAGCAGATTTCTTGAAGAGCCGCCCGATTTGAGTAGTCATTGATGGCTACTCGTCGGAACAAAAGGCAATTAATGCCGGGGTTCCACAGGGATCAGTACTCTCTGCAACTCTCTTTTTGCTGCATATTAACGATCTGTTAAAACCCGGTTCGTTTGGATATGCAGACGACAGCACATTTGTAGAGAGTTACTTCTCCAGCGCTAGGGCCAGTGGAACACAGATACAGTTGCTCAGGGAAGCTATGATCTAGCGTATGAACTTATCCTTGAAGGCAGTCGCCGATTGGGGTGATGCCAACATGGTTAACTTCAATGCCACTAAGACCCAGGCGTGTCTGTTATCCGCAAAAAAAAAAAAAAAAGAGCCCATTCCAACTGGCTCTAACTTGCCGAGATGTATCCGATAACTAATCACCTTGAGCTTCTGAGTATGTCATTGACTCCAATCCTTAACTTTGGCTATTGAGGCAAAAGCCCAACTAGCCGCCAAAAAGCTGGGCATTGTCAGTAAGGTGAGGCAGTATTTCATGGCAGAACATTTGCTTAATTTGTACCAAGCACAGGTTTGATACTGCATGGAGTACTGTTCTCACCTCTAGAATGGCTCTGCAAAATATCAGCTGGAGGCTTTGGAGTCAATTGAGCGCAAGGCCAGGAGACTTATTGGAGATGACCAACTGGTCAACACACGACTCCATTGGAGCATTGTAAGGTTGCCAGTCTCTCGGTTTTCGATCGGATACATTTCGGAGAATGTGCAGAGGAACTGCATAATTTGATTCCTCCTTCCCCATTCTACCAACGGACGACCAGACAATCAGACCAGCAACACAGGTACATGGTGAATATACCACATTTACGCACGAAGCGGTTTGCTTCCAATTTTATAATGCATACCGCTAAGGAGTGGAATTCGCTACGTAAGTCTGTGTTTCCCGATGAGTACAATCTAGGGGTCTTCAAGTCGCGAGTGAGGTAGTAGGTATCTTTTAGGCAAGCGTGTTCCATCGTCGACTGCATCTTCACTTAAGATCAGGTGAGATCGCGGTCAAACGCAAGTCTATTATAGTATAAAAAAATTAAAATTGATGGCTAGGTGACCATTGAAACCATTGAGCTATTCTTAAAGACAAATTAGATAAAATTAATTCCTTCTTTGCTCTTCTTGGCAAAGTAAAATCGAATTATAAACCAGTTATTATATATTTCGGCCTCGATGGCGTAGTGGTTAGTGTAACCGACTACCACGCCTGAGGTCGCGGGTTCGATTTCCGCACAAGTCAAACTTGTGTGCATGAACATGGATCTTTGTCTTGATCTGGGTGTTTCTATGTATAATATGTATGTATATACAAAAAAAGTATATATTATGTATGTTTATCCATTTTCTAGTACCCATATAGTACAAGCTCTGCTTAGTTTGGGCTAGATGGTGTTGTGTGTATGTGATAGAATATTATTATTATTTTTAGCTTGTGTTATAAATGATAAATACATAGCAACATACGCTGCAGGCGGATACAAGCGGCTATCCTTCTACTAACGAGGCACCAGATGGCCTATGAACTCGTTCCCCATTAAACACAATACGTAAAAGTACTCGCGATGTCAATATATCAGGTGTCAGATAACCTTCAATCAGCGGTCCGCCTTGAGCGATGCATCTTCGATCATGATGGGCTTTCTCTCTTACATAATTGTAGGTCATAATACATAAGCATTTCACTCGAGTGATGGTATCATGCGTGTAACAATTAAAAGTACTTTCAATTGATGTTACTTACATCAAATTAATGTAAGAGAAACTGTTTTTGTCTTTTCATGCGTTTATATGTAACTGGTCATATATAGGAAATGGATGGCGAATGGCATTGCACGTATAAACGAGTATCTGTGAGTTATGATTATTACTAGCGTCCATGGGATTATGGATACATTAAACGCAAAACATTGCTAAATCACATATCAACTTATTTGGCTTAAGTACGTTTACCACCATATGCTCGGTTATAACTTGTTGAAATTGAGTGTTATATTTTGAGGCTTTTCAATAGATTAGATAAATTTGGGGTATTCCCAAAATGTGTTAAGCCTAAGGTAAAAAGTCATACATAGATTTTTTATTTATTTATATGTTTTTAATAGTTAGGTTTTGCGACAATTGTCTACAATTTAATCCATGAAATAGTGTAAAAACTGCTTAAAGGTAAACACAGCATATGCAATAATAAGAATACATAAAATACGTAATAATAAACACTAGAATTACAAAAGATTTACTTTTGAAAGACAACTCAGTCGAAATTATTTGCCAAAAAAGCTCTAGTTTGTGTACAGTCTAAGACCTTAAAGCAATCTAATATACATGCAGTTCTTCACAATATTATATAAAAATTCAGGCAGTAAAATAACAAACATACGGGAACATGACATAGAATCTATTATACTAAAAAAAGGATTTCAATTTGTTGAGTGTATCAAAGTGCACATCTACTTTATCGCTTCGCTATATACCTATTTGTAATTTTGCAAAGCCTCTCACAAGGCGAGTCCTTCTCAGAGGTGGGTAATGGGCATAAAGTAGTCCTTCTCAGGTTTAGGTAGAGTGGTGTGATAGAAACACGTGGTGGTCTACGTGAATCTGTAGTTTGTAGATAGCAGATAAATTGTAGTCGTTTTGCTAAGTAAATAAGGTGTCGGAAATTTTAGATGCTTAATATGCATAGTAAAATGACCATAAATATAATTATATTCCATCTATGATATACTTTATCACACATTTTATACCTTAGTTTGTAGAAGATATTAAAAACAATATTAAAATAAGATCCAGACAAATTAATTACATTTAAAACCCTCAAAATATCACACTCATTGGCGTCGTATCTTATTCGTTGCTACTCGAAACAGGCCACATGGGACGCTCATAAATAAAATTTGTAAACATTATAAGTATTCTCTTTAAAAAGGATTTGATCCCGGGCTCTCACAATCAGCCGCATACATAGACGCAAACGTTACTAAAATAAGTAGGTAGGAATGATAGAACCCAAATTAATTAGGGAATCTAGATTTCGATCACAAAAATAATTAATGAGAACATCCAGATTAACTGATTTATGTATGTATGTTTACTATTTGATTTTCTTAACTCACCGAGACCTATAAAATTTATATTTATTAACTTGCATACAAGTATCACATCATAACAAACGATCGATGATATTCTGCTTAACATTTACTTTCAATTACTAAAAATATGAACAAAACAAATAAACTTGCCACTGTAGTTGTACCTATAAAGAAAATAGGCCATATTCAAGTACGCAACAAGCTTTAAAACATATGTTTTCAGTACAATATTGTCGCAACACTTTCATAGATGTTCAATAACTGAATATCAGTAACCATAAAAATAGTTTTAAAGTCATATGCAATTAAATATCTTCTTATGGAATCAGGATGTAAGAGTGAGTGGATAAAATTGCTATTAAGTTTATTTTATGGGTAGTTCTTCACCACTAGCACCACCTTTAAATATTGTACAATGGAACTCACAGAGTTTGAAACCCAAGTTGGTGGAATTTGAGTGTTTATTGCAGCAAGAAAAAGTCCATGTGGCTATTATAAGCGAAACTTGGTTAGAACCAGAGTCTCTTATTCGCATTAGTGGTTATACCGTTTTTCGAAAGGATAGGTACGATTCTTACGGTGGCGTAGCAATAATCATTCATAACTCACTAAGGGCTCAGGCCTCTTCCTTTAGACTTAACAATACAGGTATAGAAATATTGCATGTAAAATTACTTAACTGCTCTTATTTAGAAAACTTAATAAGTATATATTGTCCTTCCAATGTAAGAACTACTCCGTCGGATTGGGATACTCTCTTTAGCACGTATAATCTTAAATCGTTAATAGCAGGGGACTTTAATGGCCACCACACCAATTGGTCATACAAAAACGACACAAGAGGCATGCAATTAATGGATTCAACATTAGATAATGGTTTTATATCATTAAATAAAGGCAATTCGACTAGAGTCAGGTTAGTAAATGGAATTTTACAAGAGTCTTCTCCTGATGTTACATTTGTGTCCTCTGATATAGCAATTAATTTTGATTGGAAAACAATGAATGAGTCATTGGGAAGCGATCATTTAATAATAAAAATTGTTTTTCAAGCTCAAAATGTTAATATAAATCGACAGTTGGTACGGCAGCGAAATTTTAATAATAATAATAATAATCATTTTATTTGCACAGAAAGTAGGTACATGAAATATTGATGTTATAATTATTTTTGTTGTTCCCTTGTACAATCTGCCTTACGTTAGGCATGCAAACATTAAGAAGTCAAAATAAATTTAAAACGAAAAAAAAAAGGACAATAAAAAAAGAACATACTGCGGACAAATACAATTTGAATTAATGATAACAAGAATTAATAAAAAATAAAATGAATAATACATCACAATTTATAAATAATGTCATTAAAAATATTATCATCAATGTCAGTTAAATATTATCATTTAAAAAATCATCAATAGAGTAATAGCATTTTGTAATTAATAGTCCTGTTAGTTTCTTTTTGAATAATTGAATTGTTTCCTTTTTAATAGTATCAGGAATTTTATTATATATAAGTGGGCCCATGCCAAACACATTTTTTCTAAGTAATGCAGTATTATAACCACCTGTATGCAACATATTTTTATATTGATTTCTGATAGGGCCTTTTCTAGTTTCATGTATTGATACGAAGTAATGTATATTTAGCTTCACAAATACTGACATTTCAAGTATATACATTGATGGAAACGTTAACAATTTTAGTGACTTAAACATAGGTACACAACTATCAGTCATTTTTTGACCGCACATTGACCTCAAACATCGCTTTTGTGCCTTAAATACGTGTTCTCTTAAACTACAATTACCCCAAAAAACAATACCAAATCGTAGAATTGATGCTACTAAACCGTGATAGGCTGTTAATATTGTGGCTGTGTTGACTTTTTTTGATAGGTTGAAGAGGACATACGCGGCGGTGCTCAGTTTTTTACAAACCTCTTCTGCTTGAGGTTTCCACGTAAACTGACTGTCTATCAATATGCCTAAGAATTTTGTCAGATTTATTTGATCAATTTTTTGTTTATTGTATTCTATGGATAATTTTTTTACCGATGTCCGTTGATAAAAATGCATAATATTTGTTTTTGATAAATTAATAATCAGATTATTCATGTCAAGCCAATGTATTATATTCTTAAGGGTACGATTTATGTCATGTTCATATTCTTCGACTTGATTACATTTTATCATTGCGGTGGAGTCGTCAGCAAATAGGACCATTGGGTAAAAAAGCTAATTGGTTTTTGTATAAAAAAACTTTAGAAGAAACATTTGTTGTTTCAGCTATTGATTCGGATAACATTCAAATACAATATGACTTTCTAGTTAATAATATTAATGCCGCCGCTGATAATAGTATTCCATATATTCGAATATGTACAGATCCCTTGGCCAAGTTCAAACCTAAACCTTATTGGTGTACACAGCTCTCAGAATCTGTTGCTCGCCGTAGATTAGCGCTTTCCAAATTTAGACGAAACCCAACGCCACAGAATCTCGATATTTTAAAAACACAAATCGCGGCAACTAAACGATTGCTCATGCGAGCCAAGAGCCAGGGGTTTAAGGATTTTTGTTCTAGTATTGATGAGACCACATCTATGTCAGATATGTGGAATCGCATGCGCTGGATGAAAGGCCACAGAAAAGTTAGGTTCTATGCCTCTCAATCTCAATTTGAGGATTTATTGACTAGCCTCTCTCCTGATTTTGTTTTACCTCCAGTACCAACAATGGAATCAAGGAACACAACCTTAGAGTCGGAATTTACGTACCAAGAGCTGGAAAAGTGTCTTAAAAAGAAAGATACCGCACCTGGACAGGATCAGATTACATTTTCTATGATATATAATCTTCCACGGATAGCAAAAGATTATTTATTACGTATTTATAATTCAATCTTAGAAACCGGATACGTTCCCAGTCAATGGCGTAATATACAAATAGTGCCTATACCTAAAATTACTGTAGATTCAGATATGCCTGTCAAATTGAGACCCATATCCTTAATTTCCTGCCTTTGCAAGTTATTCCACACATTACTATGTAAGCGTCTTGAATGGTACGTAGAAAAAAACAATATTTTATCAAAGAATACAGTAGGGTTTAGAAGATCACAATCATGTCTAGATTGCTTGGTTCGGTTAGTTTGCCAAATACAGTGGGGATTTTCAAATAATGTACCTACGTTAGCGTGTTTTCTAGACATAGAAAATGCGTATAACAATATAGGTGTGGATAAGGTTATATCTGGTTTAGATGAAATAAATGTAGGGCAGAAAATTTGTAAATACATGTGGGAATTTTTGTCAGAAAGGCATCTCCAAGCCAAAATTGTACAGAATGGAGATACAAGATTTGTGGTGAGATGAGCAAGCAAAGGTATAGCACAAGGCGATCCATTATCCCCACTGATTTTTAATATTACTACCCATAAGATCTGTCAGAATATTACAAATGTTATGATTTCACAGTATGCTGATGATTTTATATTGTACTCTAGCCAAAATAATGTTAACGATAGTGTGATAGCAATGCAAAGTGCATTAGATACCTTTAGTATAATGTTAAATAACTTAGGCTTAGAACTATCTAGTCATAAGTCAAATTTTTGTTTATGCAACAGAGGTCATAGAAGACAACTGGTAAAATTAACTATAAATAGATCAGTAATACAGTCGACGAAAGTCATAAAATATCTCGGTCTATGGTTGGACTCAAGCTTACGCTGGAGCAAACATATCAACGAAACATGGGAGAAAACACAAAGATTTTTAAATCTACTAAAAGTGTTAGCAGGTGCGTCATGGGGGATTCACCCAATACATCTTCGCAGACTGTATATAGCGCTAATAAGGAGTAGGATTGATTATGCGAGCTTTTTGTATGCTAACAGTGCGAATACTCACTTGGCCAAGTTGGACAAAGTGTCAGAATCAGGCGTTAAGGATTATAGGTGGATTTATACGTACTACTCCCATACATAGTATGGAATGTGAGCTCTGTATTCCTAATCTGACGTTTAGAAGGAAATACCTAGCTACTAAATATTGCTTAAAGGCACAGTCTTTTAAATATAATGTAACAATAGACATATTGAACAGCTTAGCTAACTCTACCTCTGGAAGATATTGGAGAAATAAGAAGTTACCATTACTTGCAAGTATATACAACACCACTAAATATGAAACGGTGTCAGCTAGCTACCCTTTAGAAATGTTTAAGTTAGAAACTTGGATGTCAAATATAAACACTGAAAATGTATTAAGAGATCAGTTAGATAATATTAGCCTATGTAAAAAATCGTATGATTTAAGTTTTTTGAAATACTCTGTGTTGAATGAAATAAATAGTAAATACTGTAATTGGACAAGGATCTATACAGACGGTTCTAAAAAAGATGATGTTTGTGGCTCTGCCTTTTATGATGCGAATGAGGACAACCGTTTTATGTTTAAAATATCAAATTGTGATGTATGTGTAATGACGGCGGAGCTTGTTGCAATATCAGAAGCTTTAAAATATTTAGAAACAAAGTCAAATAATAGTAGTATTGTAATATTTGTGGATAGCAAATGTGCACTGCAGCACATAGCTCGATGCGCCTCTGGCTACAGAGGTGTATCGATAGCTTATGTGATAATAAAACAAATCTTAGACTTCAGGACAAATAACATTGAATTGATATTGCAATGGGTTCCGTCGCATATTGGCTTGCCAGGTAATGAGGAAGTGGATCAGTTGGCAAAGAAAGCCCTATTAGAGGGAAATAATATTGATGTAGCTGCTAGCCATTTTGAACTCCTGTCGAAATTTAAAATTAAATATAAGAAGGAATGGAAGGAATACTTTAATGAAAGATCATTAAGTAAAGGCATTTGGTACAAAACTGTACAAAGTGAACCTCCTCATAAACCTTGGTTTGCCAATACCACTCTTAATAGGAAATATATAGTAATAGCCCATAGACTTCGTTCTGGACATGCCCCACTCAACAGGTTTCGACATCTTATGGGGAAAAGTGCCAGCCCGAATTGCACAGAGTGCGGCACTCTTGACGATATTCATCACCTGTTGGTGGAGTGCGTCAGAACCCAGGAGTTAAGGAATATTATGCTGCAATTACATGAAATGCGTATGATGGATGTTGGTGCCTTCATAAGTATTTTAGCTAAGCCCCTGTCTAAAGCAGCTATTTTAGTTTATAAGATAATAGATAAAGTTAACTTAAGGTAGAATATGAATAGTTATTACATTTATGGTATGATGGAGCTGACATGGCCGTGTGTGGCTAAAAGCTCCCAAATAAAATAAGAAAAAAAAAAAAAAAAAAAAAATCTATGATATACTTTATCACATATTTTATACCTTAGTTTGTAGAAGATATTAAAAACAATATTAAAATAAGATCCAGACAAATTAATTACATTTAAAACCCTCAAAATATCACACTCATTGGCGTCGTATCTTATTCGTTGCTACTCGAAACAGGCCACATGGGACGCTCATAAATAAAATTTGTAAACATTATAAGTATTCTCTTTAAAAAGGATTTGATCCCGGGCTCTCACAATCAGCCGCATACATAGACGCAAACGTTACTAAAATAAGTAGGTAGGAATGATAGAACCCAAATTAATTAGGGAATCTAGATTCCGATCACAAAAATAATTAATCAGAACATCCAGATTAACTGATTTATGTATGTATGTTTACTATTTGATTTTCTTAACTCACCGAGACCTATAAAATTTATATTTATTAACTTGCATACAAGTATCACATCATAACAAACGATCGATGATATTCTGCTTAACATTTACTTTCAATTACTAAAAATATGAACAAAACAAATAAACTTGCCACTGTAGTTGTACCTATAAAGAAAATAGGCCATATTCAAGTACGCAACAAGCTTTAAAACATATGTTTTCAGTACAATATTGTCGCAACACTTTCATAGATGTTCAATAACTGAATATAAGTAACCATAAAAATAGTTTCAAAGTCATTCGCAACACTCCGCGAGGTGATTGTTAAGTGGTGTTTGCCAATAAAATGCACATAGCGAACATTATTGTTGCACTGTTGCACAGACTCCACTATTTGAATAGAGATTGTTATGTGTGATGACATTGCGGCTTATAAATTGATATTTATTTAGCGGTTAGTGGGACTTCGGTTTATTCTCTTTTAGAATAACATCGCAGAACATAAAATCACAAATATTATGGCATTACATTTTAAGAAACATATAATGTGGCATAGAATCTCGTCTGTGTCGCTATGACACGTTATATACGTATTAAAAACAGACATGCATAACGTTAAAAGAAGATATCGCACACTTCCATTATCTATTTGACTTCACGAACGAAAAGCGAGCCAATCAGCAACGCAAATATCAAGACCTGTTGCTGTCAATGAATAGTTATTTTTACAGAACACCAATAATAAATATCTATGCATCACTCAATGGTTGACTGGAAGAAAATGCCTTTATCACTATGTGTACTCCTTGCGTATGATTTGCAGGAAGTTGTTAAAAAGGCACTGCTTGACCTAAGCAGTCGATCGAAACCCTACGTTGAGTATTTGCAATAATGCAGGTTGGTGTAACAATTTTTATATCACAAGTCGTCATCTATTAAAATGTCAAACATGGTTTAGCTACTATTAGATAAATGATGCACTACAAAATCACAATAAATGCACACACAAAACCACATACTAACTTATATTATAAATACGAATGTGAGTTTGTTTGTTTGTTTCGCTTTCACGTTTTAAATACCCAACCAATCATCATGAAAATCGCATACACGTTGACAGGGTAACAGAGAAGAACATAGAATACTTTTTATCCATAAAAATGTACGATGTCCGAGGGAAAATTAGCATAATAGACTTTCTCACACATATTTAAAATTGCAACTATACCTAATCGTTCTTATATCAGTAGGTTGCATATCTATGTTATATCTTTGTTATTTGTTAAATCGCAATAATGATATTACTTTTATAAAATTAATTAATGTAAATTAATGTAAAAAATAAAAAAATAATGTTACTCAATTACTATGTAGCGTAATAAATCATGTCTGATTTGTTATAGAAACGATATATGTATATCTATATGACATGTTAGTGTAGCAGTGAGCATGTAGGTCAAGATATGTTCTTATTTCCTTATGCAAGCGACTGTTTATTTAATTAGCACCAATATACACTTATCTTCTATAGCATTATAGCAAATATAATTTTAAAAATACTGATTCTGTTCATCGTCAAACAAGGATTTAAAATTTTAATTTTTTTGTCAGTTTTCCTACTATTTCGGCTGAATATGATTAGGTACGGTAACGTACTAACACTAAAATAGATATATACCTACAACTAGGTTTTTATAAAATATTAAAATTCGATGTGATCATTAATTTGAACATATAAGGTAGGATAGATTTTTTTTAAATTGCTGGCTGTTATTTATTTCTGGACTACCACACAGGTGCAACTGAACCCAGGAACACCCTCCAGAAAAGTGTCCTTATATACCTAAGAGGAATAGGGTTACCAAAATCCTGAAGAACGCAGTACAGCGCCTCAAGGGTCTCAGGCGCTTGCAAGGGCTAAGGATTATTGATTCCTTTTATGAAGAGATATCACAATACCAGAAATTCCTGTCGTCATTAACAAAACGTGATAATATATATATAATTACCTACCCGAAACTTGATTATAAGTTATTTTTAAACAGACTCATAACTTATACAAAAATCGCGCAACTCATTAAATGCCATACGAATATATCGATTAGCTAACGGTGTCTGGTAACATGCATTGAATCAATTCAGTGACGGACCTTTGTGAAATTCGGAGCGTCTCTCTGAATATTTATGTACCGTTCAAGGTCCCATAAATTACTTTACATATGAAAAATATGGTCGACAATAATGGCACCCGATTTACGTACAGCAATGCCGTTAGAAACTGGTAATGAATGGATGGGACGTGTTCTGGTTCGGGTCGGTCATTTTTAAATTTGATGACTCTGACAAGGTCATAATTTTAAGCACTAGGCCAGCCACGTGGGCTAACAAACGTGACCGATGTGCTAAGTTGTCAAGTCAAAGCTTTAATACTATTATTTCCAGTGTGAGCACGATTATTACCTATTATAATAGAATTGTAAGCCAGATTATATTTCTAGGAATCTAGCTAGACTTACATTATTATCTATATATTAATACGTAAAACAAAAACTTTGTACCCCTTTTTACGAAAATTGCGCGGACAGAGGAATATGAAATTTGGCACAGTTAAAGTTTATATGGAGAAGGAGGACGAATCCTAATATTTATATAAAATATGAATTAGAAATACATAAAATTAATGAAAAATCACTACACGCAGATAACCATGCATTTGACACACGCAGTCGAAGCGCGTAACTATGGTTACGTACATCAATATATAATGACATATATCAGCAATATCTTACAGGCAAATTTTGGTCGAATTTCGAGCACTCGGCGACCGCTAGTATACAGAGAATGACGTTTGTATGATAGATGATATATTGCTTTTTATTCAACTGTTCCACGGTCATACTGAGACAGCAAAACTGTTGAATGATAAATTTTCAATCACAACCGCTTCAGTTACATTTATTTAAGACTTATAATATACGTAATAAGACTTAATTTGTTATTTTAATTACTTTTTATGTTCTACTAGATTATATATTTAATCCTGCTCGTGGAAAGGGGTGCCCGTAGCCTTATCACTGCCACCGCGAGCGTAATACCAGAGGTACGACTCGCTCCTTGTCTCTCCTAGAGATAAGATGGGCAGATAGGTAAGCGACTGGAAGTCTTAATTTCCGTGTGAAACCTAGTAACAGGTTACACACGAAAATAAACAGGCATATGAGGGCTACAACCGTAGAACAGGGGAACTGGATTATTCGTACCATCACTTATTAATTGTCAAAGGCTTACTCTTTCGTAGTCATACACATCTTATCTATCATGCCCAGTACAGTATTATTCCTAACGCCTATGTCTATCCTAAGATATCCACGTGCTTACTAGCAGCATTAACCATTCATATTTTAGCACTTCTGTTATTTGAAGTGACCTAAACATTTTGACAATAATAATAATAATAATAAAGTTTATTTTCTCACCACAGTATACACATATTAAATAAACAGTATTACAAATATTACATAATTCGGTTTACAACATATATTGTGGGAGACTGGTGCCTAAGCTAGGCTCGAGGCCTGTGTTTCAGGACACCAGGTCCCCACCCCTTGATATAGTACAAATTATATGATAGTACAAAAGAGAAAATTAACAATAACATGAATCAAATGAAAATAATAATAATAAATCATAATAACAATACAAAAAAGAAAATGGTATTAAAGAAAATGTCACTAAATTTGATGAAAATACAATGTAAAATGTAAAAAATTAAAAAAAAATGTAAATAACGCCTCCCCGTGTGTGGAATGAGGATGAATGTGTGGAGGGTGGTGTCGGTGGTATCGGAGGGTGAAAATGACTATTACTTTTTTAAACTTAATAAGCTTCAATACTATGAATGAACCTATTAAAACATAGCATGTTTTTCTACATATCAAAGAAGTTCAAAACACGATCCATAACCACTACGACACCACAGCCCACCACGTAGTGACCTCGATTTTACTACTTTTCTCAGTCAATAAAACCCGTGTTGCACGGTTTTTGTTGGTTTTGCTATGGATATCATGTATCACACGCCAACAACTCCAAAGCAAAAAGACCACAGAAACCTGGATATTTTATTTATGATCAAAGAAATACGCATGGAAACCGAACCTACTAAACCCAATCACAAAGTATGACAAGTGTAGCGGTAATATGTGTCAAGTATTGTGCGTTATCCTTACGAAGCATGGCCGTGTTACGGACACAAAGGCTGGCCCACTTGCGGCTCCCATTGGGCAAAATGTCATAGTTATATCAGACTAGTGTAACGGAAGCGGCGTGTGCGCAGCCTGACAATCGACTTGCACTTGACCCCTCGCAACGGTATATTTTGTTAATAGTATATTGTATTTTTCGTCTATGAGTATTGAACTAGTTTTGATGGAAAGTCTAGACGAATTCAACAATGTGTTTCGAGCATTCAGTAGTAAGCGGATTGGTCGCGGTTCGACACGAAACGTCAACTTCTTTATGATTATATTAGAATAAAAATAAAAGAAGATAAAGAGAAACATATCAATATAGACAGATATTTTACTAAACAAAAGTCAGCAAACTTTAAATACCATGACTCATCTTTACTTCTTTGTATGTAATTAATGGCATAAGAAGTGTGGATGAAAGTGGATGATAGAAAGGTACTCATTTACAAAAGCTCTTTTGTAAACAAAATAATAAATTATCCTAGGAAATCCAAGTATGTTATACATATATAAGCAATCTAACGGCTCTATCCCCTAAGGGGTAGGCAGTGGTGTATTACACTCACTTTTTGTCAGCAATGGTTTTAGGTCACATCTATCGAGCACTGTACATCACTTCGTGTCGCTACTGAACATTTCTTGACAGAAAAATCAATAACATTATGCCTGATCCGGGCATCGACCCAAGACCTCGTGTACAGTATTTTTATTCTAGTGAACCTTAAGCCTTAGTAAAACGAAACGTTTTAAGGTAACCCATACGAAGAAAACGTCATTTGATTAATACTGTAATAGAAATATCACAAGGTATTTTTATTTACTTACGTGACGTTAAAATAGTTTTGATAGCTTGATGCAAAATATTTTTGAAAGCTCGTTTGACTCGACCTCGATCATACCTACAATGAATTTGAGATTTGACACTTACGTTCAAAACTAAAATTCATACGCACTTTATGTAACCCACGATGATAATCATATTATGACGATTAACAAATCATTACTAATACTGGTCTTCTCTTACACAGTGCTACTTTCTAGTAGAGTTCTAAAAAGTTATTTCGGCCGTATATGGCGTAATAAAACAGCGAGTATAGTTAGTATAATATGACTCAGGTACATAGTACCGGCATATAATATAACTATTTAGCCGACCTGGGAATCAAATCCCAGACTTAGCAATCATGTTTTGTTGCGATGGGCTTTACAAACCTTGAATCCATAAAGGTACCTTGCCCTTTGAGTTGAAACGACTATCTAAAAATCACACGAAATGTTGCATAGCCGTTGCTGCCTACTGTTGGCAAGTTGACCACTTTCTCAATACAACAAAAAGTAAGCTGCTGTACCTTTGTGTCTTAAGATTATTTAGAAACTAAAAGATAAGATAACTCGCATATACCTTGTTATAAGCTGGTAACAAGGTATATACGATTTTTCGCACCTATTAGGCAGCTGCCTTTTAGCTCTTACGCTTTTACGAAAGGGATTCCAGTCACATGTTTAGACATAAACTAAAACTTTAATAAAGGATTTTAACGTTGTCATACGAATCTAATAAAAATGTCCAGTAACATATTTATATTCGCAATGAGTGAGGTGCAAATTAACAACAGTTGGATGGTGCTCTAGTTAACGTGAATATTTTCCAGTATAAATTTATTTAAAGACAGCTCCACACCTTCTATATTTGTGTCGCGAGGTGCTTTACAAAGTAAATATACAAACAACGTACACAAAAAACCCCCCCAGGTTTAGCACAACTAAATATTTATGGATAACACAAACGTTTATCCCGTGTGGGGATCAAACCCACAACGCTGGACGCAGTAACAATAGTAAGACGACCACTTAAACGTACGCCTACGCCATCCGTGCAGTCCAACCGTCTAATTGAACTAACTCTGCCTCGATTAGATATAAATAGTGTGATCCATAGATCGTTAATAGTCTGGATATTGTTCATGTACACCCCCGCCACATGAGATTGCCTTATTGCTGGAATATTATAACTATAAAAACAGATATCAAATTCAAATGGAAAACTTCAGAACAATAATTGCCATTAAATATTTATCCAAAAAGGTTAATCGATAGATATCGATTTACTCTTTTATATAAACACTTAAAATGGTTACTTAAGAATTCGAACGTGTACGTATAATCAGCTAAACAATTCACCATGACATTTGATTCCAAGTTTTTTCTTCCCATATATTTTAATACAATTTAAATAGCAGGACCATCCTTTGAATTTGAATCAAATAGCAACAATAAGTTGAATAATCGTGCGCTCGTGGCCGCGACGTTCCTTTGCTTTAAATCGACTATCAATCTTATGTCAACTTGGAATCTATCCAGAAGGATGTTAGCAAATACCGATTCAGAACATTCTTGAGGACAGTGTAGGAGTAATTCGTAATTTCGTACACAAAACCAATAATATTAAGTCATTGAGGTGACTTCAGTCTAACGTAATACTGATCGGGAGACTGTGATGTCATTCTAAGATGAGTAAAAATAACGTGAATGTTCTTTTATTCTTGGTGTTGTTACTAATTACAAAAGGTAGGTAAAGATGAGACATAAAAGGTTTATAATCAGGTACTACGCAAGGCAATTCAATGTTAACTAGACTAGATTAACGCGTTTATGGCACGTAAGTGTATTCAGATAACTTAACCGCACGGTGGTTTTTTTCCGAAGACTTACGCAGAATTGTTATACACCCACATTTTACACCATTTGTGCTTAGGTCGCAAAAAGAGGGATATCTACTTACTGTTTAGTATCTAGTTGCTGCCAAAAAGATTTTGACGACATTTTTACACTCGCAAAGGTACTATTTACAAGTGATAGAATTATAAGATTATATACCTACTGATTCCATTTCATCTCGCAATAAATTAATAAACGACCAGATGGATTACAATGTATTTGATGGACAGAGCGTGATCATACTAGGCTCATACTAGG
Source organism: Catocala fraxini (assembly GCA_930367265.1). Lineage (NCBI taxonomy): Eukaryota > Metazoa > Arthropoda > Insecta > Lepidoptera > Erebidae > Catocala > Catocala fraxini. Next base: position 7,253,415 of record OV884026.1, on the reverse strand, counting down.
ATTCAGTCACGCATAGAAACCAACATACGAGTAGAACTGTGCAAGTATGCGCTTGTGTATATCTCAGGCGAGACGTGTAGGTACTGATCGACCAAGTAAACAATATGCCGGGGCTGCTCTCTTAATCAGTGCTCATCTAATCTGACTGACCTATCAACGCACGACGCGGCGACTACATGCTTGAAATTTTGCTTTCACTCAGGGTATTTTTGATACAAGTCCCTAGGAGAAAATATAAATTTATACCATCAAAACAAAGTAAAATAAAATATTTGTATTTAGCTTTGTTGATTAAATAATTTTATATTGAACATACGTTTTACTGTTTATTAAATTCGCCCTTAATAGGGTAAAATAAGGATACAATGTACCTAATACGGTAAAATTGAGTTATAAAACCCATTTATTAAAAAAAAAATTATCCTTTCATTTTAAATAACTTAAGTAAAAGTATTTTAAGAATAAGTACGGATCAAGTATTTATAATTTTATTCTGGCATAAAGCACGCCGTGATACTGCGTGCAGAAGTACCAAATAAAAGTCTGCGTCTTCTGGTGTAAAGAACAAAATTTTACATCTTGACAATCTCGTGGGTGATGGTATACAGGTATTAAACTACAGATATTCAAAGTTTCTAAGAAGTTAACATTAAATATTTAAAGTTATTTAACAACCTTCTGTGTGTGCCAATAAATAAATTGGTGAGTGCATGCGCGTTCTTATGTATCCGCTGTTATATCATCGGTGATGAAACAAAAGCCTATTCGAAGATAAATAAAAAACAGGATATGAACATAATTTCACGTAAAATGCATCGTCGTATGTTGATAAATCACTTTCTCGTGTCTTGCGAATTTGAATAAAACACGCGTGAGTATTCTACTAATGTTGTGATTCGTACCAATCGTTCTCGAGCGATGTAAGAAAAGTCACTAAACTCGAGCAGAGAAAGGTGCGATATGCGCCTTTGTCCGGCCCGCGTTTTACTTCGGATATAAATCTCCATTTTACGAATGGATGTCGAGGAGAAATGTAATACATAATTCAATGACTCTATGGCAGATCGTAGAAGGTCGTAGGTTGAATACCTTATGCGGCATTTCCACATTATGCGCTCGTTTCCTGTCAGTAAAATGGTTGTGGATAAACCTTTTTCATATGAAAATAAACGGCTGCCTCCTTGAACTAATGATAAATAATTGATTGCACGGATGGCTTAAGTCAATAACGAACTGTACTGTTCTTATTATTATATCTATAATAATAATAATCAGCAACACTTGACGTACTTTATAATAATAAATTATAAAATACGTCAAGTGTTGCAGATTTGATTACTGCAAATGACAAATTTTTGTGTGGTTCGCGGTAATTGCTTTGAAGCTGCGTGTTCTTAGTGGTTATCGATGTTTGTAAATATATCCACGACTAAGGTATTTTCTTAGGAATGCGCCTGCTGATCGTTATTTAATAAATCTTAAGTCAGACAATACTCTGTTAGGAAATTCTTAGGAGCAACACGGCGCCTAGAACCGTTGATGGCGATAGGCCCACTTGCTATTACATGACGCACATACAAACTATGTTGTGCTATAGGGAAATATACATGTGAATTTATTATTTTACCATTTATTTTATTACACTATCGTAAAAGTAATAAAATAGAAGATTATATGCTCATCATAAACGGTGCTATAAATAGTGGTAATTATTATATGATCGATTGTTAATGTAACAAAAGCACATTAACTATATGATAATAAAATACCCAAATGTAAAAGAGACGCAATTACAGTTCTTAACATATTAGTTACAAACTTATTTATACGGTTTAATTTATCTAATTATTGCTACGTCACGACGTACCGTAAACATTGAATCGTGAAACAAGCGTATTAACTATAACGTAAATGATCTCCTTAGCTAATCAAAGTAATTAATATTTTATGCTAATACCAACAAACTTTACCTGTGCCATTTATTCATAAATAAAAATGTAAATAAATAACGCTCATCTTAGATTATGAAAGTGGTCCATCACGTGTTGCAACTGTGATGCATTGCACAAATCGAGAGATTTGGAAGTTGCAGATGTTCACAGGTGGCTATCATTTGCTCACACCGCTCAACCGTCAGACCGCATTCTCGAAGATTATTTCACTAAATAAATCTCGAAAGCTAGGCGATATTACATAAATATATATTACATGCACTTTGACATGTATGGCGATGGCTATGGTCATTGAAACTGTATATTATATTTATTAGTCATTTTCTGTGAATACTTAATTTATTATTTAAATAAACATCGATAAGTTAATAAGTATCATAAAGGAAACAAGCGTGAGTCTATGATTGCATGATCATATTATGTAAACTCTATTCAATATTTTTATATTCTTTCGTTTGGATACTGTACAAAAACAGTACTAAATTTCCGCTTAAATACAAACAGTTCAAATCGCCCATGGAAAGAACTAGTAAGATAATGTTTAACACCACCAAGTTAATATGAAGCCAGGTAACGTCGTACATAAGTCGTCAAGTCGTCAAACAACTGCTTTCATATTACCGCACATGACGCAAATATCCGCACTACTTTAAACGAAAACAAGTACGCAATTCTAAGAAAGCAGCGGCAAAATAAGATGCAAACATGCCATCAAATGCGGGACATTCGGTGATTTTCCTTCAAATTGAATAATCAGAGAGTCGCTTCAAATTCCAACAAGTTGTTACAAGATAGGTTTGATTACGTAATATGTTGGCCCATTGTATTGAGCTTCCATACCAACAGATGAGCATTAGTATTCTATGTGATACATCGAAAACCGATAGTATCTCACCCACGGAAAACCGACGAAAGTATTGGAGACGAAAGTGTGCTTTTTTAAACTCTGCGATACGTAATCGTGACGACTTCTATATTTGCAATTTGAATCATGGCGAATGGTTAAAATAAACATTTGTTGTTATAAGTATAACAACAAACGTTTCACTTAAAACATTTCATGCTTATAGAAATACAGTATATTGATGCATCTCGGTATGCATATAACTAAAAGTTAGGTAAACTTTAAGCTTTATGGTAAATATTCCTAGGAATTAATTATCTAGGAATACCGATGGCTAGAAAATAATGGTATAAAATAGGTATAATAAGAGTTCGAAATTTAAAGAGTTCCATATTTGGTATAGCCTGATCCTAAATGAAGAAAAGTCTTATTAGTAAAAAACCAAATTAATAATAATTATAGACTCTAAAACAACTTGAAAGCATACTATAATTATTGGTTATGGGCCCATAGCCGACAAGCTTATAATAGATAGAACCAATCAGAGCTAATTCATCTAAGCAACAACCTCTTATTGTAAATAGCAAGTACATGCCACAACTAAATAATAATAATAATAATATTTATTAATTTACAGAAAAATAAGATACATCCTTACACTACATCATACATATTACATCAACAGTGTTAAAGCATACCTGCCTTAAATAATTTAAACTTATATTAAAATTAATTCTTAAACTACATTAATTTTTAGTGTATATAATATAAATGAAGTCTAAAAGATTATGGTTAAGCCTGCCTGAACTAGGATAAGCCTGTGTTTCAGGACAAATGTATATAAATACACAAGAGATGGTATCTTATTAGCGAATTTGTCTTAAGCCATTAAAATGGCTATTTCCGCATATGAAACGTTCTTACGCGTTTTAGTTACAAGATTAATATGGACAAACCGGTCATCTACTCGCACATAAACGTGATAAAAACAAGTAATTTTATTACCTATGCGCTTTTTTATGCGCAGCGTTGCAGAATGACCAACGTTACGCTTATTCTACAATTTATTGTATGACCGAAAAGTCGTAATTTCTAAAGAATGGTTTGTAGTCACAAACAGTAAAAGGTCGCCGACCGTTTGACTGAACCAAACGTGAATTGTCCTCGTAAGTCAAGACATTTCTTTTACATAACACGTGCAAGCGTCGATATGGCGACATTAGCAATCAAGTGATATGTTATATACAGTACTTTACCGTAAATGTTTAGTGGTTTGACGTCTAAAATATATATAAACATAGATAAGAATAACAGACGGTTCATGAATAAGTTATAATCGTATTGAACGATATAATCTATAAGGGATCCTTTCTTTTCGCATAATGTTCTTTGTCCTAATATACTTCGGCATAACGATTTTGGCACAATTTGTTTTGGCATAATAATACTTCGGCATAATTTTTTTAGGCATATATTTTATGTTGGCATAATCATCTTAAAGACTAATTTGTTTTGGCATAAATTTGATTCGCATAACGTAACGTTAAAAATTTAATATGCTGTGCAACAAAAGTTAGTGACAGAACCGAATTGCTGCAAAACCGACTCTACGTAGTCTTGTTTGTTAGGACAAAGTCTTGTTTGTTTGTTAGGGTAGGCCCCTAGAGTGTAATTTAAAATCGTGTAGAAGCGTGGGGCCGCCGGAGGCCCGCAGCGCCGGAGCCGTGACAGAAACTCTGCCTGCTGCATGCTTGCTTGTTTGCTGCATGCTGATATTATGCTTAAAAAAGTTATGGTTTAGAACTTTATGCTTAATAAATTTATGCTTTAGAATATTATGCTTAATCATTATTATGGTTAGAGAAATTATGCTTAAAAAATTATGCGTAAGCTGTTATGCGTAATTATATTATGCGAAAATATAATTATGCCAAACAAAATTATGCTAAGTTATATTAGGTCTTAAAATTTTATGCTAATGGATAGGGATCCAATCTATAACTGTATATTGAATTCAAAAAGTTGACACAACGTAACTCGTAATTTATTTATGATTACATACTTTATTAGACATACATATATAAATAATATACAAAAATAAATATCTCGTTGGTTTGTAAGGTATGTATTCCTATCTGGTCATTCCTTCGATTGCTATGAAACATTGTTATGCCCGCGAAGACTTTTTGACAGAAAGGAACAGAAAAAAAGAAAATGTTATTACATTGTACATAAGGTCTCGAGTTTGATCCCCGGGTTGGCAAAGTATTATGGGGTTTTATTAACGGACGGCAATAGGGTCGCCCGGGGCAATGTGGGTCCAATATCTCGTTACATACCTCTTCGGGGATATGACTATCTAAACATTATGTAGATTGACTTATAATGCTGTATACCCAGTTTAATCACAACTAGTTTGCAAGTAGATGGCACATATAATCCCTTACTTGTAATATTTACACAGTAATGCCTCGGTGCTTAACAATAATGGGCTGTTACCATATCATCATGGTGCATTATCGCTGTCATTATTGCTGTACTTAACTGAGTTACTATTCAGAATTTATTACGTCAAGGCATATTTAAATATTATGTATATATTCTTGAATATTCTTTTGTTAGAAATATACCTTTGGAAGAGCGTAAATTCAAGATAGTTATACGTTCTTAATTCAAAATTATACCAAACATTAGGTACGTTATAAATATTCATATGTTTCAAAATGTTTAATCTGTATTTAATAGAATTCAGAATACTATAAACTGCATATCAAATAGACTGCATATCACTCTTGTATCGAAACATCAACATTTGTAGAGTTGTTCTCTAAATATCAATCTATTCAGAAATGCCTCAAGCTATGTTCACCTAATTACATAAATGAACCTTGACTTATATTGAATGCTTGCCAGTTATAAATAATCAAATGAACAGCTTAAGCATTCTGCAAATGAGCGAGATAACTACAGCTCTTATGTACTAAAAGACCTCAATATTATAAAGACGTTGCAGAAATCTTTATGCTATTGTTCAACAGTTTCAACATAATCATGTGTAGTGTAAAATGAGCTAGATCTGTACTCAGACCGCTAATAACCCAAATTGCATGACGGAAAAACTTGATTTTATTTTTAAAAACTGAACTATAAGCCGCAACGACTCGGTTACGTCGTTCACTCAATTCGTTCCCCAAAATGACAATGGTAGTGTCGATTTCACGGCCTCTATGGGACATCTGCCGACATTTTGTTTTAAGTGTACGTGGAGTGTAACAAAAGCGTTCGGGTGCTTCTTCGAACCCGATGTTTGGCGAGAAAGCTTCGCAGACGGCATGCTAAAAAGGCTTTTACGCAACGCGTGCCCGTGCCGGCAGTTGCGTCATGCGCGGAGGGGAGCATCGCAGATTAATGTCACCTGGCCAGACACGACACCTCGTTTTGAGGTACATGGCTTGAGATGGCTCACGTTGCCGCTAAAAATATGTGTATAATTAAATTTTGTTGCTTGTTATGAAACACTACGAGGAATGCATAAGTACCACCTGCACTAAACCATCATGAATATTTGAATGAAAATATTTGCAAAATACCTTTTTCCAACAATGCATTGCGCCGCAACTATCTAAATTTCAAGAATGTTGATTAGTTTCTTGTAAAAATGTCCAAGATGTTTCTGAAACAAATTGTTTGGGAGATAATCATCATCATAATCAACTTTCGTAATTGCAAGACATCCGTTCAACAATTTTAAAACTTACCAAATGAAAAGATACACATTTTCATTATGATTCAAATAAGCACAATAATAAATAAAACACAATGTTAGATCTATTAGCATTATAATATACAATAATACAACGTATTCAATTATGCAATTCAATCAAATAAATGATAATGACGATCGTCATTTATTTCGTTTGTTTTATATTAGAATTAATTTTTACACAATATGTATTAGATGCCAGTATCTTTTTTCTCATCAAAAAGTTTCGATTTGAATTATAAACAAATCTATTTATTAATACGTGAAGCAAAAACTTTGTACCCCTTTTTACGAAAATTGCGCGGACTGAGCAGTATGAAATATGGCACAGTTAAGGTGAACATGGAAAAGGAGTGGCGAATCTTAATATTTTTTAAAAATATGCATTAAAATACATTAAATTAATGAAAAATCACTACACGCACTCAACCATGCATTTGACACACGCAGTCGCATCGCATTCGTAGTATTTCGGCATTGTTCGTCTGACGTCGTACAATTCTTTGTAACTATGGTTACCTATACCTTGTTTAGGTATATATATAATAAAGAAAAAAGAAAACAAAGTAGCAAGCTTAGGAATATCATCAATAATAATAATAATAATAATATTCTACCACATACACACAACACCATCTAGCCCAAACTAAGCAGAGCTTGTACTATGGGTTCTAGATAATGGATAAACATACATATATACGTTTTTTTTTTTTTTTTTTTGTAAATACATACATATTATACATAGAAACACCCAGACCAAGACAAACATCCATGTTCATGCACACAAATGTTTGACTTGTGCGGGAATCGAACCCGCGACCTCAGGCGTGGCAGTCGGTTACATTAACCACTACGCCATCGAGGCGAATGAAATAGTATAGTCAAGTAAATCGTAATTTGTACGATAAATTTAACCTGTATAGCCTTGGCAAAATTTAAATAAAATGAGATTATAAGGGTAAAGTTTTAGACAGTAAAATCTTAATAACGATCAAACTTAAAATTTATCAATTATGGTGAATTAAATCTGTAATAAAATGTATTTTCTTTTCAGGTTATAGATAATTATTAATTTTGATATAATATATTGATAAAAGATTATATATCTGCATCTTTAAATAAAAACAGGTAATAATATTTTTAATCTATGATAATAATCGTCGACAAGTTGGCAACAGAATGATGATTCCGTTTCTTGGTATTTAGGTTCGGCATGACATTTGTAATGGAGTTTCTGATGCCGTAATTAACCCGTCTTCCGCACGGTTAACAAATAGTGTTTGTTCATCAACACTCTGGGACTGTTTAATTTGTCTTTACGAATACGAACACACGAAATGTCAAAAGTAAAAGTTTTAATTTGCATTCACGAAAGCTCTCAGAAATTTTGCAATAGGCGAGTGTAGAGTAAAGTATGTACATTGCGCCTCTTTAGCAAAAATAATAGAATAAATATTCTACTATAGTCTATTCTTTATAATATATATAATAATAATATTTTTATTTCAGACCAATGCTCCATATATTGTTAGTACCACCTTAGCCTATTGTTAGTAATAAATAATAAAAAAACTAAACTAATTAACGACATGTACGCACATGTCTACGCGCCCAGAGCTGTATAAACGGCCCATTATTTTATCTGCCAGTATGGTATAACAATAAAAATGTATTATTTATTTATAAACAACGATATTTTAAACTAGATATGTTATTTTTATAATAGTGGACGTCGAAAATCTCGTGTTGATAATGTAAATTAATAAGTTGCTAATTATATACATATTTTAAGGAAAGAGCTTGCGTGGAAGAGGTTGCTAATACTTTTATTGTAAGTGTAAAAATAAATTAAATCTAAATAGTTTAATAATAATTTAATTAGCTTAAAAATTAGTAAAGTTTAATAGTAGTAGTAGTGTAACAATTTTCAAAATTTTGTAGTAAGGTGTCAAATGGACGGCGCGATGAGGTCCGTATGTAGCAGTTTAATTTCAATATTTTTACCTTGCTAAAAACAGATGACTGCCTCCTCGACGAGGTTTTGTTTTCGAGTGACAGGTACAGTGTTGCCACTCTGTAAAATTATTCTGCACAAACTTGTTTATGGATCAAAAATAAAAAAAAATACTTAAAAAGCATTTTCAAAATACACAGGCTTTAAAAAAAAGTTAAGATAGAAAAAAGGAATTGGAGCCTTTTAGAGTCTTTATTTTGCGTGTGCTAGTAACATATCTTTTTCTATTTCGTATATAATATCATTGCAAATAAGTTTTTAAATACAAATTGAAAGATTATCTATTCGTCACAGTCTTGGATTGGATGATACTTAATTATATATATATATATATTATCAAGCATAGATTAATTAAAATTAGTTAATTTCATACTAGCAATAAAACGAATCCTTTCTAATGAATTTACCTTAATTGTCTATAATAGTGTCAAGGGTGTCAAATTCATGAGCTTTGATGATTCATGTCAACCTACTGACTATCCCACTTCGTATGTGCGAGTAAATACTATAAAGCTCCATCTAGTTAAGTACATATAAAAGACGACAAAGGCATCCAATAATTAAAATTTACTTTATAAAATTCGGTTAAGTACAAGTTCAAGTTTAAGTTCGTTTTCATATATATATATATAAATATAAACGAAATTGACGAAATGTGGATGTACACCTCTGCTTATCTCTTCGGGGATCTATATACTCGAAAGGGTAGACACTTAATGGAACTACATGTGTAAATAGTGTCATGCCCCTGCGTGATACTATTTATATATGTATTTCATAATAGATTCTTATTAAAATGCTGAATCTAAATTATAAATTGTCATAAAATTACAAGCCTTTGTACAATAAAAATGTATATGCCTACATTTAGTACTTAGGTATTAAAGAAACATTTGCTTTTTATAACAAGTTTCTTTTCAAAATTGAAACATAGTTCACGTTCCTTTAATACAGTGCGTTTGCACATAATAATATTTCCATACACATATGATATCCACAAATGCGTTTGAAAATTACACTGTATTTTATTTTTTACTTATGGCCAGTCCCGTCGTCCAATCGGTGACGTCTATAAAAACAGCATTTTAAATAGAAGAGATACTATGAGTGTAGCATATAAGCGCACAACGAGTTCCATATACATACGGGTCTCAATGACTAGTTAACATTGGGCAAAGCTGACAGTTTAACTAGTCGTTCATAATCCGCATCTGAACATGCGCTAAGATTCTTGTAGCTCGTGATAGGCGCTGGTCAGCCGGCCCGGCTTCCTGATGACGTCACTCAAGGCCGCCAACATTGCTCACAGATTAATATTACAGTGCTACCATAGTGCACATACCAACGGTTACTAGACGAAACGTGCTAACACTAACCACATTGTGACTGACATTCTTGGATGTCGTGTTGAACGAAGAATTTAAACCAGCTGACCTTTCATACAGCTTAGTGTGTCATAATTGCTTATAGTCTGGCTATTGTTATCGAACAGTAAATAATATTTCACAACATAACATCTAGGTTATAGTTTTTAGTTTAAAAATAAAGACATCTTTCGCACTAGAAATAATGACTTTTAGACAAAGGACACAAAGAAATTCCAGACTAGGAACAACTATTCTTGGATTACACAATACAAAACATTTGTTCCGTTTGAGAATCGAAACCACAACATTCGGTAGAATGGTCACAAGGTGACAACTTAAACCGCTAAACGTGCAGTCAAATTCTAAACATTGTTTAAATGTCTTTTGCGGGCCCTTATATGGCGATAAAATAACAATTTTAAGCTTACTACTGTATTGCTTAATATTGTCATTTTCTGATAACAAAACATTCTAGTCTTTTGGGAACGACAACTCTGTGTTTTATTGTCAATCAGACGTGTAACTTTGTCCCAAAATTTTGCAAGTCTATGATGACTCACAGCCGTGCACTGAGTCAGCTAATTAATCGTTAAGTGAATACCTATTATATACCTGATAGGCAAAAAACAAGACGGTGGAAGTAATTACATACTTGACTTGTAACTACTTATGTATCTATTACAACAGATATATGTCTACTTAATTGAATGTATATGACTTAATGATTCATCAACAGCTTCTCACAATCGTAAGTTATCAACTTACCGGAATCAGAACATTTCAAAACGAACAATCGCCAGAAAATTTAAATAAAGGAAATAAACGAACATAGTGTTCGTCATTCAAAATCCCAAGAGCACATTTAGCTTTTATGATGAGTCACAAAACCCTTCGCACTTATTTAATAACTTCTTGTTATTTTCAAAACAAATTAACACACTTTAAGGTCAGGTCAAAGCCTCAAGTTCTCTTTCATTTTACTCACCAAGGTTTGCGGATGTTTTGCCGCGCACATGTCGTTGTCATTTGCTCCTTTATGGAGCTACACAATATAGTTTCAACTTCAGTTAATGTAATTATAATCATCTAGTTCGTCTAAACAGCTTCGTTCTGCTTATGGATAACCGTGAAGTCCCGAGTTCAATTTCTGTATCTTGTCAGGATAAGTCATTTTTCATAGCAGCATAAAGCCTGAGCGAAAGGTATGTGTAATAGTACTACACCAGACTTCGACGTCGCGATGCTAGGAAATAATTCCTAAGAGGTGTAAACCTCTACCAATTCTTCTTTGATATACAGTCCTGTCTTGTTTAGTAAACAAAAGCCTCATTATAAAACTATTCAGTTACTCCTTTCATACTATATTCGTACCCCTTTAAATAGAAATGACAAAAAATACCAATGACCTATCTCTATGTACAATACATACAGATCCATCTCTATATACAGAGATGGATCTGTACCTATGTATTGTCTCTATCTACCAGTGCGAAATACTTGTTTACTCAATAAGACAAATAAGAATTGTCGCTCACTTGTCTCATTTATTATACATATTATTATCTGGTTGATCCTATGACATAATGGAAGGGCCAGCGACACAGTCGTGACTCTGTAGATAAACTGCCAATCAGGCAGTCCCAGCTCGGGCAGTATTACTGAGTTATTCTGATAGAAAATTTTAGTGTTGCAGCATCGGTATCCACTGTCAACAAAGTATGCGTCATGCTATCAGAAGATTCTCAGCAGCTCAAAGATTATATAAGATAACGTGTTACGTAAGTACTGGCGAAACGTGGGTGTGTGTTCACCTTTGTGCCTAATCCCTCGCTGAGGTGCAGGCATATGTTACGTAAAGCACGCAAATTTAACAGCATCCTTTGCCTGTTCAATTTATTATACTAAAGTGCAAATAAGCCTATGGCCTGCGATGTAGAAAACGGTCATTGTTAACTATACATCGCAGTAGGTACTGTTACTAACGCTTCTAACATAAGACGTAACGATCGTGAGTTGCCGACTCTGCTAATTAGGACAGTATGGATGGCGCAGCGGAAGTGAACCGACTGATATGCACGAGGCCTCGGGTTCAATTCCTAGACTGTGCCAAGTGTTACTGGATTTTATATCGAGAAGAATTCAATAGCAGCTTAAGGCTGGAACCGTGCTCTATAGACAGCAATAGTCTCTCGGTACCTATAACAGGAAACCTAAAATCTTGGTTCTAATAGCCTGTAGTCTGGAAGTAGGCAGAAGGTCAGCTAGTCTCCCGTACAGAAAAAAATCTCATCTCACACTCTATTGTCACTTGGCCAGTCACCTAGTTACTATAACTAGCTATTGTTGCCACAGTCAATGTAGAAAACTCTAATGTTCACCTACCCAAGTGACTTTGATAGTGAGATTTTACAGGATTGCAGAACTGTTCCAAGTTTATTACAGAGTTTTTGAATCGCCCACTTTTCTTCCTTCTTTCAAATATCAACGTCTCTTTTGGCCTTTGTTTATTTGAAAAAACTGCGAGACGACACGAACGCTTAGCTTCATGCTTTATTTTTAAATGTCAGGTAAAACATGAATCTTTATCTTTGTTATGATGGGTGAGGACTACATATTGATCCTACGTATAACCAATCACAGGCCAGGTTATGAACTCACACTTTTTTATGAATGAGTTGAAACTTAATAAATCAGTAAGGTGTGAAAATGAAGATACCTTAAAAGTAGATATTGGCAACAATAAACGACAAATATTAAATTGTAACATTTATTCGGTTTAATATTATGTGCTAGCTGTCCTCCCCGATTTTATTTCTATTTATAATTAGTGCACTGCTACCGTGGCTTGTAGCGAGAGGTTATATAGCCTATGTTACTTCTAGATAAAGAAGCAGAATTATTCAAATCGGTTCAGTTTTTGAGTTTATTACTTAATTACAAACGAAAATACAAATATTTTCTCTTTATAATATTAGTGTAGATATGGAGATTTTCAAGGCTCACTGCTTATTAATTTATTAATATATGTTATTCTACTTAATTAGTTATTCATAATTAGGCATAAGTACAAATCGATTTCAGCTATCAATAAATCATTAATTTTAATCAATTTATTTGATCTTATTTTGGAATCATTATTTATAATATAATACGCTGCACCGAAAGGCTCGGAATCTTTATTGTAAACATTTTCAGTATACCTCTGGGTAACAGTCGTAAATCTATATATGTATTTATGTATACACACTATGTACGTACTTACATTGTACTGAATTTGAAAACAGGTCACCCGAGTTGGAACGAAAATAGACAATAGAAATAAAATTACCTCTGACCAACACTTGGCATCTTACTCAATATAGAAGCATGCGGAGCGAAACTGTCACAAAAAAGAATACTTGTTAAACTGGGTACCTACCTCGTTTGTCTCATAGCATATGCTTGCACTTATGTGAAGGCCTCGAATGCAATACCTGAGCTATGTTCTTCCAATGTGATTCTGATAGGATGTTATCAGTAGTGATGCAGTCTGGAAGTATGCCCGTTAGGCAACAATAGGTCTTACGTCTTCTGTAATGTGAGAGCATAATCTTTACTAATATCATAAAGCTGAAGAGTTTGTTTCTTTTTTTGTTTGGTTGAACGCGCTAATCTCAGGAACTACTGGTTGGCATTGAAAAATTAATGTCAGATAGCCTATTTATCGAAGAAGGCTATAGGCTATATAACACCACGCTAGAACCAATAGGAGCAGCGTATCAATGGAAAATGTTGCAAAAACGGGGAAATTCTCTTATGTGAAGCAGACGAAGTTGCGCGGGTCAGCTAGTCATAAATATATATTATATTACTGCTCACCGCGTTACTTGAAACAAAACTAAAAGTTGATTTGATAAAATATTAATATTTAGTCAATTTAACTTTTATTTCGTTTGATGCCGTTTAGTGTTGACAATGGAATAATATATATTAAAACACTGTTAAGCGCTGACGAAACAATTAATTCCTTGTTTGGTACAATCGATGGAGCGGTTAATGAGCCACCTACGATCGTCAATTCCCACACGCGTGTAGACTGTTAAAGTAATGAATTTAACAGTCGCATACGTATCTTCACTATTGCAAAATTGTAAAGAAACTGTGTCAAAATCAAACTCACATCCACTAATTGAACGTTTCTGAATAAAACGTTTTTGTCTCTATACTTGTGTAATTTAAAAACGTTTTATCTAATTATATTTAGTAGAACCCGATTTATGATGTACATTCGCTTAAATGGTTCGCGATATCTACGCAGACGAAGTCGCGGCTATAATTTGATTTGAAATATAGTCTAGTTAGAACTTATTTGGTGCTATGCTGCATACATAGTCTCTCACTAATATCGCTGAAGTGCTAAGCTCAGGCGTATTACATCCACATGTCGCCAACTATATTTTTATAATAATATCAGCCTTGTATTAAATTATCCCACTGCTGGACTGTGGCCTCTTCTCAATGTGAGAAGGATTAGGCCATAGTCCACCACGCTGGTGCTGGTTGACAGACTTCACATATCTTAGCGAACATTATGTAGAACTCTTAGACATGCAGGGTTCCTACGATGTTTTCCTTCACCGTTAAAGCGAGCGATAATTAACTACTTAATACGCACATAACTTCGAAAAGTCAGAGATCACGCCTTTTAGTTTCCACATATTAGGTGACGAGCCTTATTGTCGTCTACTGGATACAGTCCCACACTCCGTGATTCTACTGAGCATTTGACTGAAATACCTAAAAACATTGTCTGAGCATTTAACCCGAGACCTCAAGCACAGCTGTCGCTTTTAGTGCCGCTACACCACCAAGGCAGTCTAAGCTGTAGTCAGGTAAAAAATTCACGTGAAAGATATCGTAATTGTATAATTAAAAACAGTAAATGACCTTGGTATCATTAGCCGACAGAAATCGTCTGTGGGTGTCCGCGTATTGTTCGACAACAATGGCGCGATGGCGGCTGCCATCTCAGATAATGTGAACGTAATGTATGCAGGAGTTGCATCCTATACTCAAGGATGTTGTTAGTCATCGTGAACGCACCGATAGCTGCTTTGTAGGTGTTGACAGTTGGCAAATACGCGATACGCGAGTTTACTTGTAAAAATAGTTAAGTACTACTTATGAAAGAGAAAGGCTTAAGGAATTCTTCGCTAACACTCCGATTAAATAACAAATCTTTGCCTTTGACTCTCTATTTTCAGCTGCCACACACATATATTAGGTATATACTTTGTGTTGACTACTCGAATGACAGTAAGAGTGACAGTAATAAGTTCACCTTGCCGGCTACAAGACTTGTGGAAAGAATAAATTGTGTGATTCAGATATAGTTGCCCGAACCCAGATTACTACATCTGAATCACATATTTTTTTCTGTGAAACTGTTAACAACCAGGTCACAGTGATTATTGATTAAGGATTTGTAAAAATCATTCAAACTTAAGAATTATTGCTAGTGTCGGCATACTTTCCTCTTTTTATTTAAATTAATACAAATATTTTTCATGTATAAAATCTACGATCAAATAAATAGGCAGATTTAACCACGATTTCTGTAAAATAAATAAATATAAAATTATTTACAGGTCATCAAACGCTGGTCAACTACGGTGATTCGCTGACTGAATTAGCGACTGCCAATTATGTCACTTGACATGAGTTTAATTTTGATACGTCGTTGATTAGCCTTTCAGAAACTGTGTGCAATTGATAAAGACGGATACAATGAATTTTAAATTAATAAAATGATTAAAATATGGCACCGTAATAACAGATATATGACACGACATGTATGTATAACGACGTCAATAAGTTGCATAAGTCACATCTAGCTTTCTGTTATCAGTAGTGTTATGTACGAAACATTACAATAAACAAATATACATTTCATCAGTCTGTACGTTGACTAGTAAATTTATATATATTACTAGCTGCCCGGACAGACTTAGTTCAGTCAAAATATTTTTTCTTTTTTTTATGTTTACTTTATCACTAAGGGGTATGTAAAATAGATAGTAGCCGATTCTCAGACCTACTAAAGATGCATATAAAATTTCATAAAAATCGGTCAAGCCGTTTCGGATGAGTATGGTAACTAACATTGTGACAGGAGAATTTTATACATAAGATTAGTCGTTCTATCTTGTGAACAGATTTCGAATATTTTGTATGTACTTTTAGCTGCAGTGAGTTTTTTTTAAGTTCAGTATGTGCAATATTAATAATAATAATAATAATATTGCTTTATTTCGGACCAATGAATCCATAGACTGTTAGTAATGGTCTAATCTACCTTGTCGTAGCCAACTAATTGAAGATCACACATTGTTTACTTTTAGTTCTTCCTGATATCAATTTTATTTTCACATAAATTTTATTTCAGCACGGAAAGTAAATCCTTGTATGTTTTATAAATGCAAGTGTGAGTTTATTTGTTTGTAACGCTTCCACGGTTTAACTACACAACCGAACATCATCAAATTTCGAATATTTATTCTCAGAGGAACAGAAAAGCACATTGGGTACTTTTCATCAAGAAAAAGGACTGTCCCCGAGGGATAACGCGTCTAGTAAAAACTTCTTACAAATATTATACAAGCGGCAAAAGGTTGATCGCTGGATGGTCAACCTGTATTTTTGCATTATTTTAGTTAAAAGGCCGGAGAGTAACATACCTTTTATCCTAAAGCATGGACCAATTATATGAGATGAATTATATAAACTGTAAAAGTGAAATCGCAACTAAAAGTTAGTAATAAATATATGCAAAAAGTTTATCGGTTTGTTAGTTAGTCCTTCTATCACGTAAGGAGACCAAGACACGAGTGATTTCATAAAAATAAAATCTATTACCTAACCACAATACATAATATGTCACTGCATCTCGGATTAACTAATAGTACTAACGTAACTGTATTTCACCTTTTGGCAAATTCCCAGCCGTTTTTCGTAACTGCTAGCGATAGGGCCGCTTTATAACCAGAACATAACCGGTCCAGTTCACCATATGTTTCTTGATTAGAATGAGCTGATGTTATCTGTCACTTTACTTCATCTTTGTTTGTTAGAACGGAAATTACTGTAATACCCTTTGCATTTTGTGACTCTAAATGAAGAGTAAGATGCGAATGAAGTAACTGCAGTCTGTTTTTGTATTTCTCTTTATAATTAAAAACGATATTATAATACGCTTATTTATTACTAGACGTGCCCACGCTTTCACCTGCGTTTATAATTACTGCGCCGCCCCGTGGGTTGTAGCGTGTAATATATATGCTATAGCCTTTCTCGATAAATGAGCTATCCAACACTAAAATAATTATTCAATTCGGACCAGTAGTTCCTGAGATTAGCGCGTTCAATCAAACTCTTCAGCTTTTTAATATAAGTATAGATTACCTCTAGTTAGTTTCATATATTTCAATCTCAATTGATTTTGTTACAATAATTTTTAACATAACATCAAAAATTTCCGTGCGAAGAGATTAATCAATATTGTTATTCTAATATATAGAGTCACTCAAGAGAAATCGTGGATAGTCTCCGCAAAAGTTCTTTGGATACCTACGAGCGTTTTGAAAATTTCTGACGATAGGTCAGCTTATAACTACGTAAAAAGAAAAGATCTTCATTGTTAGTTAATTCATATCAAACCGATTACTATCATTTTATGTTGTAATTATCATAATTAACTTAATTGCACATGCACGTAGTTTATTTTGCATCTTGCAGCAAAAACCGGCGCCTTGCGATACTTTTTTACTATTTTGCAGCAAAACCACAGTTTTTATATGCACTAAGATTAGTCAATGTTACCAAAAAGAATACATGATCCAAAGCTATTTATTACTTAACCACAGCCCGTAACTTTATAATGTTACCTGATAGAAAAACGCAATAAGAATACACCAGTTTTTATTTTTCCGGCTGTTAATAACTTAATAAAAATGCATACCTATGTTTTTAAAGATTAGGTACGGATATGCTAAAGTATTATGCATTACATAACCAATATTCGTATATCATATGTATTGTGTGTATTCTTATAAAAAGATCTAGTTTTTTTCCCCTTTTGTTGAAGTACCTCACTGGTGGCATACCACCAGTGAGGTAGGTAGACTATTATGTCTAAGCTATTATCTATCATAATAGATAATAGCTTAGACATAATAGTCTACCTGTATTCAAACTAATGCAGTTAAGTAACGAATCTAATAATGATTTAAAAAAATATATTTTTAAATTTAGATGTACAATGTACATATTATATTATATATATATATATGACTGCCTCCGTGGCGCAGCGGTAGTGAATGCGACTGCTGTGCATGAGGTCTCACGTTCGAATCCCGGGTCGGACCAAGAAAAGTTATTGGGTTTTTCTGTTAAGAAATCTCAATAGCAGCTCGGAGTTAGGAAGTTGGCGGTGTTAGACACCCCGTGCCTCAGCAAGCCGTTAAGCCGTTGCCTAATCACTCTCCGGTCGTGTCGGATTACCGTCCCATCGGATCATGAGAGTTAAGGAACAGAGAGTGCAATTGTGTTTGCGCACACACTTGTGCACTATAATATCACCTGCGCAGATGGCCAGTTTTCGTTAAGACTAGCCGCCGTGACAGAAATTCGGTCTGGTGGATATTATTTTATTATATTTAAAAAATAAATACGCAATATAAATGTTTTCATAATACTATTTGTGAAAATTATACTATAAACTACTATGAGGTTTACTCCTAGTAGTGAAGTACACTTTACCAACTTTAACATAACGGAGTTATGCCTTGGTAGGAGACACCCAAAGGCCTCTTTACTATTCTTGCTGTCCATAGCAAGTATTAAAAAATATATACATTCCACCGGTAGGGTACTGCTGCGAGTGCGTATAAGATCTCGGGTTCGATCCTGAGTCAGGGAGTGTTAGTGGGATATTCAGTCAAGAAATCCTTAGCAAGGAGTCCGAATCTGTGGAAAACGACAATAGGCTCGCACATTAATACGTGGGACTTAAAATTATCGTTGGTGTAATGTGCATGTAATAAACCTCTACCCACCTTCTAGAGGATACAGGTATGGGAATACGTATTTAAGTAAAACATCTCTGCCCACTCCTTCGACGCTATACAATTGTCAATTCACGTCTGTAAAAAATTCTAAACACGCATATATTTATAACAAATAATAAACAATAAGGTTTATTTCAGAAACATTATACAACCTCTACAATATATCTTACGTAGAGGTCTTCTTTTAAGTATTGAAAATACCTGTGCAAGGAGGTCCCGCCCTTCTTAACTAATACAACAAAATGTAGGAGTGTGTATATAAAACATAAGATACAAAATAAAATAAAATAATTACAATTCAATACTTAATATCTAAAAAAAATGGATGGAAAACAATAAAGATAATTTATTAACACATATTACCTAAGTTCTTAATATTTGTTACACACAACAAACCATTACATGCATCAATAAACATAAACACCAAATACATTGTCTTAACAAACCGAAAACTATA
This sequence comes from Catocala fraxini, assembly GCA_930367265.1. Lineage (NCBI taxonomy): Eukaryota > Metazoa > Arthropoda > Insecta > Lepidoptera > Erebidae > Catocala > Catocala fraxini. The sequence goes on along the minus strand of OV884026.1, from coordinate 7,233,914 downwards.
AAAAATCGATTACAGTTATTTTAATAGAATACTGTTACTGAAACTCGAAGTAATGTTCGTCTAGACATCGCAAAGAAATCTCGGTCACAGCGATGTCAACGCTCCTGCGCACTCACTGAATATTGAGTAGCTCAGCCAATGCATGCGTGTGCCCCCGTACCACGTTATTATTCACATAATATAGTTCAAAAGATTTACGACAATGCCTAATAGATACTGGTAATATGCATAGTAACACGCTTGCATGGCCTCGAAAGGATAGAGGTATACAAATAAAACAATTTTGGCTGCTTACTAAAATTGTAACAGATTTAGTAGAGCAACCCTGCTTTTCATTTTTGGGCTACTATGAGGCATGGATGTTTCCAGCTATATAAGATAAATAATAAAATAGAAGCTAAAAATTAAATGCCCTGGAGTAAAATAGCAATTAATTTTTTGCTTCTTTTATTATAAATTAAATATAGTGACCATTACAATACATAATTACCGGAGCCCATAATTGCTACCAAACCTAACTATAAGATCCTTTATACATTATGGCATGCAATAAAGATTAAAATTGAATTATGGGCCCTTTCAAGATGGGCAAAAGTGGAAAAAAGATGAATAAGTTATAACATATTACACAATATATTTAAATAATAATAATATTTAGCATAAATATATATTATTATATTGTGTGTGTGTGTACTCCTGGCAGCGTGTGTAAGTATGTGCAAATCTGTGAGTATGCGTGTATAAATAGAATTTTCACATACAAATAAAATCCAAATTTCACATTGTGATGTGTGTGTGTGCTCATCGTCTATTACATAGACTCAAATCATGCAAGCTATAAGACCACTTAATAGACGGTGAGCCTTTTGCCCTCTTCCGAGTACCAATCCAGGTTTTATGATGCTGCTAAGAATTTCTACCGAAATAAACTTAGTTGTTTAGAAAAGTTTTACTTGTCCCAGGAATGGAACACAGCTCACGACGCACAGCAAATATTAACACAAACAGACAACTGGTACAATACCAATAAACAGTTTAATATTTTCATAATGATCAACACGTCTCGTTTACGTGATTGGCAACTTAATGCATATTGATTTAATGTGTGACAATTATATTTTCGAAGAAAATTATGTACGATTGTAATCTATGACAACTGTCCAACGTGTTTTGGTTAACGAGGTAATAGTAAGAATAGTAAGGCGATAATATTGATTGTATCTGTATGGCGCCGTGTAATATTATTTTAAAAGCTATGTACTGCTTAGAATGTAGAAGATGGTTTATTTATAAAATACTAGATTTGACCCGCGGCTCCGCTTGCTTTATTTAGATTTTGAGCTCTAAACTCTCGCTCGGCAACAGTACTTTTTAGAATTCGAAAAATCTCTTATTATACAACAGCTTTGTCCGTCTGTCTGTTATACAACTTTCAACTCAAGAACCGTAAGAGCTAGAGACTCGCGGTTGACGCCATTCGACTCAGCATATTCGATATACCCCCGAAATGACTATGACCTTTGAACTCTGACCTCAAGTCAGGTCATGTGGCATCGCGTGACCTTTGCATTTTTTCAAACTCTAAGAATTACGGCAATTCATTGCCATTTCTCACTTGTTACTGGATGAAATGTATCCTATGTCTAGGACATATATATGTTGTCAGGGGTATAGAATAGGTTCAATACCCCTGACAACGTATATGCGATCATATATGCGATCGAGTCAACATCCTAACTAATATTATAAATCCGAATGTTATTTTGTTTGTTTATTTATTACGTATTCAGCGTTTTCATAAAATTTTGCATACACGTTGCCAAGGTAACAGAAAAAGACAGGATACTTTTCATCCAGAAAATATACTGTTACTATCATAACATAACCAACATTTACGGGCAAAATCTAATACTTTTCAAAAATAGATTGTTTAATCATCTAAAGATACGCAGGCGATATGAAGACACACTTAGAACATAATGAAATAAATGCAATGACATTTACATTGGATTACTATGCGTTATTATGTTAATACTATTGTTCGATTATGAAACACGGTTCATTATAGCGGCTGCTGACAGCTGTAGGTATGAAAACAATTCGTGTGCCTATTTGTACGTGAATTGAGACGCAGAAAGCTTTGGTGGTTGCCTAACCTTTCAGGGTGTACAGGCGTTCATGAGAAGTGTTTTACATGCACAATCCCAGCTATGTTTTTAGGACTCGTGTACTGATGAAATTTCGTGTTGAAGTTTATAGTGATCGAACCATCAACAGATTCTTTTTATAACACGTGTATGACACACATATTCTCTGCTATGATTTTAGCTCCCGTGTAGTGAAAACGTTTCCAAATGTCGCATCGTTCTGAAATGAATGAACTTATGGGGATCGAACCCCCACACATTTATTAGATGTGTATTATATCCACAGCTTGCGTTGTTTTTAGGTGCCGTGTACTGGCAATATTTCCAAATAACCTACTGAAAATCGAATCGAACCTTCAACACTTATCACGGTGCAATGGCAAGGTGACCACTTTAAGTATTGCGCTATCTGTGTGCATATACTTAACAAGGATTATTTGCCAAACACTAACATTATGAGAATATATCGAGCATTTAGTTTCGATGTGAGCTTCTAAGCTGAAGGTCGCTCAGTTCGTGAGGAGCACATTTGTCAAGCTTCTTTATTCGCAGTTTTGCTAATAGACCAATATAGATTAGACACTAAAGATCCTTGTGCAATGCGCGAGTATTATGCGCGAGCTACTCGTATAACCTACATGATCAACGAGAAAGGCATTGGTTTGAAACCTACCCATTGCTACCGACGTGAACCCAGTGTAACAAGAATACTGATTATTAAATATAACCCAAAGTGCACTAACTAATAAGAAAAACAAGATATGGGCTAAATGCGGTGTTGCCTCGCATCAGTCGTTTACGTGAAGTGAAAAACTGGAAAGTGCCTTAACTAACACGTCGTTGATAAGAGCTATCACATTAACATAATTATCACAGATGGAGTTTAAAATGGTTCCACAGCCGCTCGCGCCTTTGATACTTGAATAACCGGAGTCCACGATGCGAACAATTTATAAAAATTAAATAATTTTTTAATTTATGAAAATCGCACATTCAATTTATAAGAGGATAAGGGTAGGTTTTCGATCACTAGGTAAGCGTCACCTGAGAAATAAATTTAGCATTTGGACAGATTACTAAATACCTGATTAAATGCCATATTTTTTTTTTCTTTGTAAATGTGAATATTGTTTTGTTTATTTGTAACGCTTTCACGCTTTAACCACTTAACCTGATCATCATTGATTTTTTGCATATACGTTGTCAGAGCTACAGGAGAGGACATACTGCAAGTTCCAATAAAAAAAAATTCTTGTTCCGGAAGCATAAAAATTTATTGAGAATATCTATTTCAACCCGAGCGAAACTGCGGGCTAAATCTAGTAATTGATAAATCTATTGACATACCTTTCGAAAGTACGTAAATAGTAGAGTAGTAACAGTAGTAGAGCCTCGCTGATTTCAGCATGAATGGCTTGACCGGGGAAGGACTACCCTCTCACAGAATATCGACGTGAAATAGCAGTATTCCTACTCTTGTGTTTCGTTCGGTGAGTGAGAGTGCCGGAGACCCAATCACCCTCCTTCCCCCTTCCCGCTCCTTCTCCAGCCCACCTCCTTTCCTAAAGAGTCGGCAACGCGTTAGTGATGTCTCTAGTGTTGCAGGCGTCCAAAGGCTACGGTGACCACTTACCATCAGGTAGGCTGTATGCTTGTTTGCCACCTCAGCAGTATAAAAAAGAAATGGTATATAGCTTCAATTGCAGCTAATATTAACGTGACAGGGCACCTGCTGATGAGTAATAGATGAAATGACAAATGACTTTCGTTTAAAACTATGACGACAAATCTATTGTTACCATTAGTTTGTTGTTTATTTCTTTAATATTAAGTTGTCAAAAATGAATCATCATTGTTACATACACATAAGCTTATTACGCCACCTAATGTTTGAAATACTTGTAACATTTACTATGTCAGTAATTATCAACACAAAAAGCATTATACGTCGATCATATAAAATATAAGAGCAAATAAATATTTAAAATCTAGGTATCATTACATACGATTGCTATAAAATAAACCAGATTTAACTTCATGACTAACCAAAGAAAAACAAAATGAAGGATTTCCTCTGCATAAGTGAAATAATAATTAAGTAAATGATAGTCTTAAACTGATCAACATTCCAGTGGACAACCTTCGAACGACTTTGATAATGACATTCGCCTTGCTTTTAAAAAATAAAATTGCTCTACTATTACACATTAATTAAAGTTAGTGGCGTCCATTTTCTAAGGTTACATAAGTAGTACCGTGACATTGTCCAAAAAATCAATTTAGCTGACATGTTTTTTCGTCTAAGATTTTTTATGTCCGTTTACATTTGTAATAAATGAGTTTCGTGCAGTATAAAGAGATGAGCCGGATTACACTCAGACTTTTTAAGCCATGTGCATATTAGCCATTAATTATGTATATCTGCCTTCACTTGATTGCCTTAAACTTTACAGGTACGTGTTTCAAAGGTGAAGGATACAATTTTGAAGAAGTCTGCGACTTAGACGTTTTCGAATGTGATTTGTGACCTTGTTATGTATATGACCTAAATAAACTTAACTAACCCCTGGAAAGAAATAGAAGGCAAAGAGATCTTACAATTGGCGTAAGTAAAATGGAGCCACGTAACCACTTATTTAAAGATATATTAATTTAAGTATACTGGTACAGTTATTTATACAAGTCCTCCAGGCTGAATTTCGTTCACGGCGGCCAATCTTAATGGCCATCCGCCAGGAGATATTATAGTGCACAAGTGTGTGAGCAAACACAAGTGCACTCTCTGTTCCCTAACTCTCACGATCCGATGGGACGGTAATCCGACATGACCGAAGAGAGCAACGGCTTTACGTGCTTTCCGAGGCACGGATATGTCTAACACCGCCAATTTCGTAGCTCTGGGCTAGTATTGAGATTCTAATAGAAAACTCAATATCTTTTTGTTGACCGAATCCGAGATTCGAACCCGAGCCCTCATGCACAGCAGTCGCATTAATTACCGCTGCGCCACGGAGGCAGTTGTTTATAAAAGTTACATAAAGATGAGCGCTGACTTGTACATATCATATGCACCGAACACGGCGAACGTGACGATACACGTGACCAAGTCAGGTTTGAAAGATAATCTATAAGAATTAACAGGACTTACATAACTACATACATTCGAAAGCACGTGTGATAATGCGTGGTATAAATTAGTGATTGCCTGGCAGGAGACCAGAGACGCAGATGTCTCCAGTTCGATCCCAAAGCACGCACCTCTGACTTTTAGAAGTTATGTGCATATTAAATAGTTTATCAAGAGCAAGTCTCAGTTTAGGAATCGCTATGTCCTTTAGTAGTATGCTTTTGTACAACCATCATAATGCATCCCTTCTCGTGATTTGTGTTAACATATTATTTGTTGTACTTTAAAGTTATAAATATTTATTATTATTTATTTATTATCGCTAGCTTTAACGGTGATGAAAAACATCGTGAGTAAATCTACATAATGTTTTCGAAGATATGCAAAATCTGCCAACACGCACAGAGCTAGCGTGGTGGACTATGACCTAACCATTTTCACACCGAAAAAAGCCATGCCCAAAAGTGAGACAGTTTATATTTGGAGCTGATATTATTATGTACTAATTAAATTACGCAAGTTATAATACAGATAGAAATTAGAGTCAGCTTTGTAAATGTATTAGGGGGAAGCAAACATTCGTAATGGGTACTGGCAGAGGGCAATTGCGCGTTCACCCTATAACTATACCAGTGAGCTTAAGTTTTAGTGTTCAAGTAAAACGATCTGTGACCTTAGCATGTGCATTCTTCGGCGACAACAGTAAATGCCAACGTTTTCTCATAGAGGTCGTTACAATCGGATGCTGTAATTGGTGAACGCATCTCACTTCCTTATTTGTTACGAGTGTAGACTGTAGGTACTTATAGTGTAGTAACTACATAAAATACGAGTAACTGTTATTAAAAACTATAATATACAAACTTGTTACTTCGAATTGATATTGACAATGAACATTTTTCGTATGGTAAAATTCTTTTTTTAAAACATTAATCCAATTTAACAAAAATAAATAGTTTTGTTATTAGGAACCTTATTTTACACTCCTCCTACATATTTATAAGTAAACCAGTTAAGGTATCTTTATCTATAAATTTCCCGGTTAAAAGAAAATCTGCAACGTTGTGTTTTTCATACAAAATATTTAATATTTTTTTGAGCATTTTGAATTAGGTGATATTTCAAATATATAGTGCTTGTCTTGACTAAGTATGATTTGTCCTCAATTATCCAAATTAAAGCAACGAAACTGTAAATCTCAAAATTACCTACCTAGCTTTGATTAGAACTTGCATAATATTAATTGATGAACATTTATAATAAACTGGAAGCGACGGTAGCCCTATGGATGAGGCATTGTACTTGGGATCACATAATCTAACGCAAGTTTGAATCCTACTCGTCGCACTACCAACGTGAACCCACTTAGAACACAAGCATTCTAGCTTAACTAGCAAAAATACTAGTCATATGCAACCCAAATGTCTAGTAACCTTGAAAAAATCTTGTTATTATTTATTTATACAGTCGTTTTTCAAATATATGAACTTAAAATAATTATTATTTTATGAATAGGAACCACAAAAGTATAAGGAGTAAACCGCAATTTCATAGATGCAGACCTAATATATTAACAGCTAGATGTTGTAAAGAAAGAAAATTGTGATAGACATAATAATAGATGTATGTATTTAGAACCTACAAAACAAAATGCTATTGTTTAGAGATTCGTCTGTCCTCGTAATAACAGTTCCGGGTCAGCCGGAACATATTAGTTATGTATTCGTTTAGCGAACAACGATCAAACAAACGACATAAATAACTTCCAGACTTGAAACAACTATTTGGGAATCATACAACTTATTGGCCCGCGGGGGAATCGAACCACAATAGTTAGCGCAGTGGCAGTGGTGAGACGAGCACTTAAACTATTACGCTAACCGTGCAGTCAGATCATGACATACATAATTATTATTATTACAAAACAACACAGTTTGTCTGTTCGCGATAAACTCAAAAACTACTGCAGGGATTTTCATGCGGTTTTCATCAATAGACATAGTGATTTATGAGGAAAGATTAAACCGTGCGAAACTCGAGCGGGTTGCTAGTATTAAATAAATAAATATCAACGAATTTCATTACAAATAATATCAATTTAAATACAGCACAATCAACATGTTTAGCATACACTCATTTGAATAAAGTAATAATACTGGGTTTCTACGTACTACCCCAGTTTGGAGACAAGCCTTCTCTGAATAAAAAGATTTAACCTTTACTTTATGTCGACATACTGCACACACCTAGAATTTTATGGAAAACTCTTATAAGTGCATGTTTTCCCAGTGCTATGCTCTTTACTCAGTCTGACGTTTACCGTCAAATATATCAAAATAATATCAGTCCTATAGGGACAGTTTATTGTTCCTTTGGCAAAAAGGTTGAAGCCATAGTCGATACTGGCCTAATGCGGGTGAGCAGACTACACATATCTTTGAAAACATCATGGAGAACACTAAGAAAGGTTTTCTCACACTTTCCTTTACCGTTAGAGCTATCGATAATTAACTTTGGAATACGCAATTATCTACTAAAAGTCAGAGGTGTGTGCCTTGGGATCAAACTGGAAACCTCTGCGTGGCAGTTCAACGGTCTCCCAGTAAGGTACCGTTGCTCACGTTACCGCCAAAATGACCGAAAAGATTTTTAACACGTACCTAACTGCGGTAAGATCAGGCTGTGGGCATTCGAAACCGCTGCACTTAGCAGTGCATATCAACCTACTATCACCTTTACCATATTACGAAGAATAATTAAAATAGTTCCAAATATTTCAAGCGTACCAAAATGGTAATGTTAGGGTCATTTACAGTAAAGTAGAGTATTAGAATGCGTTGGCGTGAGTCACGTTGCGCACCGTTATACGCTGACAATGAGTCGAACTGAGTCCCGAGGGAACTTGCCCCGAATTTTAATTCGACAAGCAAATTAGGCCATGTATGTATGTCCGAAGCTATATTCTGCTATGCTAATTATGTTACAGTGCAACACGTCCGATAGCGTATTTCAGGTCGAAAACATTTTATTTGAACTCGCAATGTACTGAATGAATATCAATTTGCATGTAGCATATTTGAGCATTTTAGATATGTGTATATAGGTTAATAAGCATGTATCTGTTACTACCAGAGCGATAATTTGTTACCGATATTAGGTAGATTGATTGCAAGTGATTTACTCAATAATATTTAATTTGACAATGTGTATCATACGAAGCGCTTTGCTTCCACTTTTATAATGCGTACCGCAAAGGAGTGGAACTCACTACCTAAGTCTGTGTTTCCCGATGAGTACAATCTGTGTGTCTTTAAGTCGCGAGTGAATAGGTATCTTCTAGACAGGCGTGCTCCATTGTCGACTGCATCATCACTTTACAACAGGTGAGATCGCGGTCACACGCAAGCCTATTAAGTAATTTAAAAAAATTACATAGCGGTATGTCTGGAGAATAAGTTAACGGTCATAAAGCTGCGGCTAAAATCTAATCTAGATTGGATGATTATTTATTCAGCTATGCGAGTTACATTAACCTTTATATAAAATAATAATACATAATAATATTATTTAAAATTACAATATCATACGCGGATGACACAGTAATACTGTTCACCGCTCAATCACGCATCGAAGCCTATCAGCGAGCTCAAGAAGGTTTCAATACTATCAGTAAATGACTCTCAAATACATGTTTAACCCTAAATGTACAAAAAACTAAATATATTCACTTTTCAATGCGGAACAAAAACACGTCATATTACATAAATAACATTATGGCTCACAATTATAATTGTCTGCTATCTGCTGACACCGCATGCACTTGCCCCACTTTAGAAGCAACCGGTTGTATAAAATACTTAGGCATTACGCATGACATTAACCTTAATTTTAGCAAACATATTTATTTATTATGCAATAGAGTACGCAAATTAAATATATTTTCAAGAATCTTCGTAGCGTTGCCAAATTTAAATTACTAAAACAGGTGTATTTAGCATTTTGCCAATCAATCATAACCTATTGTGTAACATCGTGGGCTCCACCCCACGATGTTACACAATAGGTTCATCAAAAACAATATTATTGCCATTATAACGTGCGCAAAGAGCCATCTTAAAGGTAGCCACATTCCGCCCTTTCATCTTCCCTACCTATGAACTATACCAATCCACAAACATTTTAACTGACCGTCAACTATTTATGCTGCACACAGTGTCCTTAAACAACATACGCTACTAACTTTTTTGCCTACGAACAAAAGAAGGAAAATCTTAGTTTGTGATAGTTTCCAAACTAAGCAAGCTTACATGAAGAGATTTTTCTTATTCTTAGGGCTTTTTTTGTACAATGAACTAAATAAGTTATTAGATATATATAGCATTAATCATAATCAATGTCACATAGTTTTAAGAAAGTACCTAAAAACGCTTACGTGTTCAGATACAGAGAAATTGCTAGTAGTTGTAAAATAATTTATTATTATTTAAGCAATTTTTATTTATAATTGTTATTGTTTAAAACTATTTTAGTTGTATACTTAACTATATATATTTGCAGTACATGTATAAATGTTTTTATAGACCCTTACTTTTTTAACAGTAGAATAAAAATATAATATTAGAAACAGCCTGAAACACAGGTCTCTGACCTAGTTCAGTACAATGTAAAAACAGACTTCATAATGAAATCTTTTTGTGTCCAATATTTAAATTGTATATGTTTTCCTTTAGATTAAATATAGTTTAAATGTGAATTTAATATAATAAGAAGCCTGTAATGTGTTTTGCAAAGACTTTCATTTATTGAATAAAAATTTAATTATTTATTTAATTTAAATTATTATTATTATTATAAGAATAAAGATCAATATACCTACCACGCGTAAGTTCCGTAATATTTCTTAGCGCATATACTAATTAGTTCCCTCAAACTCGTTCATAATTACGTATGTAATAAAAGCGTCTCACGAAGGCTGTATCTCTATTCAGTTGTAGTTCCCTAATAAGACCGGAAGGTTTAATTTAACAAACACAATGATACTTCCGCTAACCAAGTACGAAGGTACGAGTTTAATTAATTCTATATTCAAAACTAAAGTACAAACGACCTTCATATTTATTATTTATTTCAATAACAGGCCTTTAGAGGCATACATATGTATATCTGAAATTAAATCAAATAATTATGAAACCGATCGATTATATTATGATTACCAAAAACACTAGCCTCGTATTTACTGGCTCGTAAGTTTACACATCTAATGTAATACAAACAGTATTACATTTAGAATCCCCTATATAACCTTTATTATACTTTAACTAGCTTTTGCTCGCGGCTTCGCTCGCGTAAATTTAGGTTACGTATGTTAGTCAAGATACTTTATTATTAAGTAAACATAGCCTATGTTACTCGGCGGTAATATAGCTTCGTAATGATGAAAGAATTTTTAAAATCGGTTGAGTCGTTTGTGAGTTAAACCCTTACAAAGAAACAAAAAATCAAATCGTTCCTCTATATAATACTAGTAGGTATAGATAATAATAATGATGTCTTCCAAATCGAAAGCCGTACACTGCGGCCAATCTTAAAGTTTTTTTATATCTGCGTAGTGCACAAATGTGTGCCCAAACATAAGTGCACTCACTTTTCTCTCACTTTCAGAGTCCAAATTCTACTTTAAGTAATGATCTCGTTACGCATTACCTTTTAAAAAGCAAGTAGGTAATAATATCTGTTCGGCGTTCAAATCAGTGCGTAGTCGATAGTTCCTACGAACGGAAGTAAGACGACATTCATGGAGGTACATCCGGTCGACATTGACTCCACGATGTGTAGCGAGGCCAGCCACACTTGTCACTTTTAAGACGAGGCCTTAGCTACGAGGAAGGAACCTGTAATCGTGTCAATACCAACTTTAATCAAAGCGTATTTACGTCCAATCAGAAATAGACTGTCTATTGCCCAAAATGATAAACTATACCAGTAGTTTTCTACACGTGTTCAACTTTTTTAAAGTCAACCGTCGCCACCCACAGCCCGATTTTATACAACGAGACTTAGAACAGTCAATTGTATTTCAAAAATTTTATCGTCTTACCTGTGTATCAAAACTGCACTACTTAACGCTTTGACAAGGTCGAGGACCACTGAAACTACAGCGCCATGCTTAGTTTGTTTTCCTGCATAATTTATACACAAATAACTCATTAGTTGTTTAGACTAATAAGCATTCTATAATATCAACAGCTTTATTAGTAGTTTCGCAAGTATCATTTACAGCATGTTTACCTAGAGAAATCATAAAAACCATGTCATTACAATTTAGACCATGTATGGGACGGATGGATGATGGATGGATGAACGTATGTATGGATGCGGAAGGAGGAAGACCGTATGTTGTGGCGAAACATGGGAGAGGCCTATGTCTAGCAGTGGACTGCGGTGGGCTGATTGATGATGATGATGATGATGGATCGGGATAAATAATATAAGCCAAAAGCCTGCACTGCTTCTCAAATAAATTTGTATAGTCAGTAACATGGTGCAATAAAAAGCAGCGATAGCTCAGTGGGGAGACCAACAGACTGCAATGCAGAGGGTCTCGGGTTCGAGCCCACGTCGCGCACCTCTGACTTTCGTAAGTTATATGACTTTTCGAAATTATGTGCGTATTGATTGACAATTATCGCCTGCTCCGTGCCTCGGAGAGCACGTTAAGCCGTCGGTCCCGGCTCCCATAATCATCTATGGCAGTCGTTATTGGGAGAGTGTCGACACAAAAGATCCCACTTGGTCGAAGTGTCGCCGGTCTGCACTGACTGGCCCCCACATAAGATAAGATAAGATAATATGGTGCAATGGTTGCAGCATTCGTAGATATAAGTTATCAAATACCACCATTGAATGGAGATTAAATAAGAGTTACTGTGACTTTATTGCAAATTATCTAGCATCTAACCTCAATTTGACTTCAGTGACTAATATAAATGCACCAAATACCTACAACATTTTGTCATTCATAAAAATTACTTTGTAAATTTTGGCATTGACTTTGACATACTATCAAATGAACAAACATTTTAAAAGATTGACATCTATATATAATCCCTATTCTCCCCTGTTTGGCAACAGATTTTTTTTTCTCTCAGTAACTATTGATAAGCTTTAGTGTTATCAATAAAAATATTTTCGACAGTTAGTTTATTATATACGTAGATGGGTAGATCTAATTTCCTCAAATTTCCCTAACGATTTTGGTCGAATTTCGACCACTCGGTGAACACTAGTCTATATAAAAATGTATTAAATGAATTAGTAACTTTAAACGCAAATAAAACAAACATTTACTTATACGTATTGTACTATATCAACTAGTAATTACATAAGATATAGAATATAATGAGACACTAAACGTCTGTAATGCTGAGTTTATTACGAATGTGGTATATACGTCTACATAGCCTGTCTGTGCTTGCAATGCCAGGCATAATTAAAAACCTATTCTGTCACCTACTGGGCCACCGGTATGCTGCTGCGACTTATTAAGTTTAACATACAAAGGTAAAAGTTAATATTAACAAATCAATAGTAATTTTCCAATATGTATCGAATAGCTGCCGATATTGTAGCTGCTGCGATTGTCGTAAAGCAAAAGCATTCCAACAAGTAAAAAAATAAAAGAACGTAATACTTACGTACTGCCATAGAATTCATCTTTGCCAATTTTACTACAAACATTTGAAACATTTCAGCGAAAATGTTCTGGCCTCGCTTGTCTTCACAATGCGCTCCAAACGGATTCGTTTTTGTGCCTTCAATCGGTGTCCTCTCATTTGCAAAGTGCTTTTTAAATTCACTGCAAAACATAAATATAATATAAAAATCACTTCACAAAAAAATATTTTTGTGCTATTTCTTAAGCAGTTCTGTTTGCCACACATTAATTTTATATTATTATTAATACTATAGAGTTAATGGATCGAGTCCGAATATGCATGTTTAACATAAAATATAGGTGTGGAAGTGTATTTACTTATTCCATATAAGAATAATGATTATTTTACCAATGATTTTTACGTTTAAATGAAGGCTTACTGTAAGTTTTAAATTTAATTATATATCTACATATTTCACGACATTGCATTTAAAATATCACGCTTATTGTCCCTAACAACAAAGAAAATCAAATTTTTAGGTGCCCTACCGTTAGTCATAAACATGCCGAAATTTAGATTCAAATCCACGAGGAATTCATTTGAATTAGCGAAATAAACCATTTTTCTAGATTCTTTAAACATTTATCCAGATCAGTCTTCACTGGTAAATCGTCAATAATTTCCATTTCTTTATACGTAGGAATACTATCAACAGAATATATCAATAAACTGTTAATCATAAAAGTACATAAAAACGCCACTACTGCACACCAAGAAGATAATATCATCGTACAACACTGCTAAAAATCAATTTTATGTTATATGTAATAAATTATATAATGCGGCAAATCGGGCAAAAAACATTTATGCACTACCCACCAATAAATGCAAGGATACTCTACGTAAGTGGTTGTTAGGCTTGCACTATAGTCAAACAGAGGACCTATTAAATTCCTATACTTAAACCATATATTAGTAACATATTCACTCCTCACACATCACGTACTCACACCTTCCATTCACACACATACATACATTCACATACATCACACTAACTCACATGGACAATTATTTGTAATTACCTTTATTGATGATCTTGATCACTCGAGTGATAACAGTTTTTAACTATATCTTTTTAAATATTATAACTACTTATTATGTTAATCTACTAGTGAAGTAAAAACCAAAATGTTTTAGATTTTTATTACATTTCTTTACTTTCATGATGTGCCTAAACAATGTAATTTTTTGTAACTCATAACTGTATGTACCTGTATCTCAAGGTGGAAGGCGTTGACGACTGTTGCATAGTTTATACTAGTGCGGTCGTTATCGAATTTTAAAAAATTGTTAAAATGAACTGATGAAATCAAATTATTATTATTATTAATATAAATTTTGACGTCATAATTAAGACTTTTCATGAAGGCTTGTCCGCAAAGACGATTCATCCATGTCTGAATACAAATGAAAACTGAGCGGTTTTACAGCCCTTCGATTGTTTTTATTTGCGTCGATATTCTGCAAACAGAGATAGATAGAGAGAGATCACTTCTATTATGGTTGAAATTTCGAACGTATTGTTTATTTTTATTTAGGTAACAATACATGTGTTGGATTTTATATTTTGCGAAGAACATAGCTGGCGAAATGTGGCTGTATTACATTGCCTACCGTTTTAAGGACACAGGCTGATATCTATGTACCTGTATGAAAATAGCAATTAAGTGCGGCTCGCCTGATAGTTAGGGAATACAGTAGCCTACCTGCAGCTTGCTGGCTTGAAGAAAGCCTTCATCTGTAAAAACGGGGTTCTTGCTGATAATGAATACTAAACATTATACAAATTCTAACTTACGTAGAAGAGAGTGATGCAATGGGCAACGAGTGCCAAAAAAGCATACAGCCTGCTGTTTTGGGCACGCCAAAATCGTGGCGGTAAGTCCCACATCTTGGAATAGTGGCTGGAGAGCTGACATGCCCTGAACTTTCGGCTGACATAGGCAACTGCCTGTGTTAGGAACTCCTAAGACGCATATACTGCGGTGACTGCCGTAATGTTGATGTGGACACGGCGGCGTTGCATATTTAGGCGGATCGCCCTGTCTTGGCCTTACAGCGCGGTGAGTTGGTCGCGGCAGTCGATCTCCCTCTCGCTTTCGAGAGAGTTCTTGGAATGCCATCACCTCATTCTGCGAGAGAGATATTTCTATCAAGGAAGCGGCGGAGAGAGAGACGTTCCGCTTAATTTCTCTCCACAACCGCAAATTCGCGGTGGAGAGAGAGATGTTCCGCTTAATTTCTCTCCACAACCGCAAATTCGTGCCGGAGCGCTTGACATGGCCTTCAGCCAATATGAGGAAGTAGCTACGGATGGTGGTCACATCCGCTTACCATTTCATCACAGAGGCACTTTTCTTTTTTGGATTCAGTCAATTTTAGGATGGGCCTCCATATACACGATTACGTCAATGTGCAAAACTCAGTCAGTGTTGCTATTCTCACGGTAGTTGTCTGTTTGTAGCTGATGTCACCACAGACGGGCCAAGTCATACATACCATCGTCAAATGATTACCTTCAGATTATGACGTCCGTAAATGTTACTTTGTGACCAAAATGAATAAATTAATTTTCACTTTGACATGGACGGTGGTTTATTTTACTCAATGTGATTAACCACTATTAATCATTTTTGTATATCCCAATGAACTATTTTCCACCAGATATTTAGTGTCGTGTAAAAGGGAGCGAGCTAATTACCATCTAGTGTCACAGTTGCAGACTTAGCGCTGCTGCCGAGAATTTTAATTAGTGTCACTACATTGAGCTATTGATAATTTTGCTTATTACTGACACTCCAATATATCTTTCGCAAAGTAGAGATTTTGCATAATACTGTCTTACGTTTACGCGTATATTATACATTAAAACCATACTACAATTTGGGGACTTTTATCGCGGTTTATTTAAAAGTTTAATTTCAATAATAGTAGTGTTTTAAAATAATCCCCCATTTACGAATTTTGTTTTCTTTATTGTTCTGGAAGATCTCTCCATTGGCAATTATTTTGTCTCGATACAAAACTTTCAACAACTTCATTCAGAGAATCAGCTTAAGAATAGCAAAACTGTTGCGGAGTTTCTCTCAGTGAGTAGGAACGCTGGAGGCTGAAATACCTACCTACTTGTTGCGTTCCTTTCCTTTCATCCCATCTTTGATTCCTTTTTCTTGAATTCGGCAAGCACTTACGCTTACTTCTCCGCGGAGCAATGGAGGGGTTATATCGTGCAATGGAAAATGTGGGTCCTATCGAATAAACCTACCACGGTTTTCCTCGACGTTATCTATGTCGGCAGTGCTGCGCAAATCGTTTTCACATGCAAATCGCTACCGTGTCGAGATTTCGGCCAGTTGCGCGCCATTTAAATCCGCGGGCGCCCACGCAAAACATCCCTTTCTCAAAACGATTATGGGATACATTATATACCGCTTTAGCTGCTAATATGTCACTAATTTTGATGTAAAGAGTAATAAAGTAGACAAAATTTGCATCGATAAGACGGTCCCGCCCTTTTGTTGTATTCTATTATTATCCTATATCTCTGATATCTACATATATTCTCAGATGAGATCTGAATAATATATGACTGCTCGATCGGCGTAGCGATTTAAGTTGGTGCCCAACCACTACGCCGAGGTTTGTTAGGGTTAGACGTCAGTTCTATTCAAACACGAGTGCATAAAGAATATATGAATAGGCTATATCACTAGATGTAGGACACAACATTACAGGCCCCTTGACTAAACATGGACCTGAAACATGAACACTAAGTACCTTCATCCTACAAAGAATCGCAGACGAACAACCTTATATTGTGTTCCTGCGATGATTACACGTCCTAAGTTCCTTAACGAGGTGCTATGTAGTCATATATCATATATCAGTAGACCATTTTTGCGATAGCAACTTTTTTAAAGGGCGTGTGACACACGAGTTTTCTTTGCAAGGATGCAGGGATCGGACATAATCCACGGTGTATAGACAATCGCAACATTACTCCTTAGACCACTACGTCAATCGTGCACTCATGTAATGCAATATTATTGTTATTAATAAATATAACAACAATACAAAGGGTGAACACCATAACAATAGATTGTTATAAACACAATTAACAACCGTCATCTACTTACGTAAGCCCTTTGCATTTTATAAATATAACAATTATGAATCGAAACCATTTTATAATAGACAATAGAAATTTCGAGAATTACGAAAGTGGGTTTACCACTGGCTGAAGAATTAACAAGTTAATGGGGTCTTATTATGGTCCAGGACCTGAGGATTAGCATAAGAGAGAGAGAAAGATAAGACACCCAGTAGAGATTTGATGTGGGATGATTTATGATGATGTTATATAAATCCAAACTTCATTCGAATCTAGAGCTGATCGACTACAGATGTACTTCTACTGTAGAAGATTGCGGCTAAATAACTCCAAAAGATATGCTTAGGAAGACCAGGGTTAGAGAGACCAGACTTAGGATCGTCAGTGTTAGTCTTAAATTTACTTCCTCAATACACACAGTACAGCGTAACATTTGACAGCATTTGACGTAACTCTACATTTTACGAAGGATTCGGCTGTGTTAAATACAATGAGACAATACGTATAAGTCGGCGTTCCCTGAAAAATACGTTCTTACAGATAATCGCTAAACACGATTACTGCGCTCTAAGCATAAGGCAGGAGTTGCATAGGCCGACATTCTGACATTCTACCTCTCTCATTGCTGTACTTTTTATCCTATATTTCTAAGATCTAACAGACATCTGATACTCCTAGAATTGCAAGCGATGTAGGTCTTCTTCTTCTAGAGTAGATGGTACAATTATTTTAAATATGTCCTGCCCAATGTGTAGCCACGGCAACTGCATCAGCAGTTGCGTCCAGCAAGTCCTCCATGGTGCACCTACAGGGACAATTTGGGCATTTCAACAGATGTGACATGGTTTGATTGAGATCACCACATTCACATTGTGCTTTGTGAGGCTCCCTGAATCCCCACTTTGCCAGGTTACAACCACAGCGACTTGAGTACGAAGTCGATTTAGGGATTTCTATATTGGCCATGGTAATTTTGACCCAGGTGGTAGATTTTCCCTAACTTTTAAATAGTCGACTGGTGGAGGAACTTTTTCCTGCCAAATTTTGAGCCTAGTTGTCTCTGGCAGATCTTGACTGGACTTTGTTACATTGAGCAGTTGACAAATCAATCAGGCATTCGCTTCTTTTCCAGTTAGGTAAGATACAGATTTACCAGAATTATTGTGTCAGTTACTGACCAAAAGTTGAAGTATCTAGAATATAAGTGATTGCACCGATGGCGTATTGATTTAAGTGGTCACCTCGCCATTGCCACTGCACCGAGAGTTGTGGGTTCGATCCAAATAGTTGTAAGGAGTGGGTGTTCTTTGTGTCAGTTGTTTGAATATCTGTAAAGTACCTCGCTACAAAGGACACAATAAAACTGCGTGAGTTGCCCTTTAAAATTTTGAAATCATTGACAACAATTTTTGTTATTGTTAATAATTTCGGAAATTCTTTATATCTATTTTATTTCTGCAAACTAAGTTGACTCGTTTAAAAGTCCTTATTAAGCTGCGCTAACTTTTAAGTGATAATTTCTAACTATCATTATATTATCATTATAATCAAACATTTCATTCTACTAATTACTCTGATATTTTGATCTAGGATAACAATTAACATAATACGTAACGACATTATATTAGAGCGATAAATCTTACTTAAATATTATAATTTTATATCCACTTAATAATAGATTCCACATTCAATACAATTGCAAAAACACAAAAACGTTAAAATAGGAAATCCTAATATGTCACTTTCAATTAATAATCATTAATCAATACACATATTAAAAACCTTTATTTTACTAACTGCCTCGCTTTGGTGTACCAACCTTCTCAGAACAAGAAAACTTAAGCCTTCCCTCACGTCCACATATTTTACACACCTTTTATTATGGTAAATCTCAGATATGCGTGTTTCCCGGTTACTATACTCATTGCTCAGTAAGTTCTTTACTGTTAAATATGCAACTATAGTATCACCCGTATAGCCTAGCCCACCAGTGAGACAGTATAATTCATATATAATGCCATCAGCCCTGTATGTAAACTGTCCCACTGCTAAGTACGGGCCTCTTCTAAGTGTGAAATGAGGGAGGCCATAGTCCACCACGCTGTTCCAATGTGGGTTGGTAGAATTCACATATCTTCGAGAACATTTTGGAGAACTCTCAGACATGTAGGTTTCATCACGATCTTTTCTTTTACCGTCAGAGCTAGCGATAATTAACTTTTTAATAAACAATTATCTGCTAAAAGTCATATGGGGTCTGGAGATCAAACTGGAGACCTCGGCGTGGGAATTTAACGGACTTCCAGTACTATACCGCTACTCAAGTGCCGTGCTGTATTATTTACACGTACCAAACTACGATAAGTTCTGACCACTGCACTTGGCAGTGCATAATACCCCACCTTTACCATACCTCACCTTTACCATATTTCAAAGAATAATTAAAATGACTCCAAACATTTCAAGCCTACCAGAATGGTTATGTTAGCGTCATTTACAGTAAAGTAGAGTATTAGAATGCGTTGGCGTGAGTCACGTTGCGCACCGTTATACGCTGACAATGAGTCGAACTGAGTCCCGAGGGAACTTGCCCCGAATTTTAATTCGACAAGCCATGCTAGCCAAATTAAGCCATGTATGTCTAAAGCAATATTCTGCTATGCTATAATTAGCATAGCAGAATATAGAATATAGTAATCATAATTGATACAGTACAACACCTCCGATAGCGTATTTTGGGTCGAAAACATTTGATTCGAACTTGCAATAGACTATATTGATTACCAATTTGCATGTGGCTTGTTAGAGTATTTTAGATATGTATACGTATAAGTTAATAAGCATATTATGTTACTACTATCTATAGCGAGAATTTTACCAATAATGTGATTTAATCAACAATATTTAAAAGCAGTGCCTTGCATGGAACCTAAGATACGCTTAGTGATTAATATATTTTATACACGTCTGAATATCCTTTTGAAGATATATGTTTTAGGTATAGTAGTGTGCTAAGCTAATAGAAAACTACGAAATCTAAATCCTGTACAAATAAAAAAGTAAAGGAAAGAAGAAATTAATGATATCTTCATTCATAACAACTGAATAAGGAGTAAACAAAACAAAAAGTAGGCAGTGGGCATCTACACATGTACTTTACAGATATAAACATTTGGACTTAGTGAAAGTTAACAAGTTTCCTCAGCATATGTACGTTCTATAGATTAAACAGTCAGAAATGCATTTATTTATTTGCTTACGCAACCAATTGCACTGTCACCGTTATCTAAATAATTGACATCCATGTTTTACTGGAAGCTGTGTAAAGTAGCCTAAATGCTTGTGATATGATAATAAAAGGAGTGGCTAAAACGTGCATTTTAATACATGTGCGCCGATAATATATGCATTTTATGATATTTATTTATTTTAACACTCAGAAGTTTAATATCAATAATGGATTATTAATTACAATTGATATTATTAGATTTCATTCTGCCTGTAGAGTATTTTTTAAATTTATTTATATTTCAGATATACATAATTATATTCTATTCTTCAGCTAACTTTGACGTTTTTACGTTAATTACTATAAACGTAATAAGTATAATTCCTGATTTTAAGGTTAGTATAAATCATTATTTAAATTAATCTTCGTATTTGGTTAGTCTTATACTTGTATGGTCTTTCGTATGACAGAAAAATGGTTTGCGTAATAATCATATACAACTTTTATTCAAAGTTTCATAAGATTACCAACGTCTTTAAAACAACCAAGTATAATATCTTCTTCTTCTTCTCCCTAGCCTTTATTATTCCCAAGTTACTTGGGGTCGGCTTTTGTAGTCTAACCGGATTTGACAACCAAGTATAATATATAAATACAAAATAGTCCTTTACAAAAAAGGTTTTCAAAAAGCTATTGAACTTAAACGGGAGTTCTGTTCACACATACAAATGAACGAGTTCGTGATTAAATTGAAGATCACCGATTAGCGTCACGTAATCTGCTTTCGATCAAACATCAACTAAGTATATATGTGCATATAAATATACACTTAAATGGTCTTCACACCGATTTCCGAGTGAATTATTCACTCGGTCGAGTATACATATATCGAGTATTTTTGTCTAACGGTACTTTCTGTTCAAAATTCTACAACGTATCGCTGTAAATTATTTCATTAGATCTTGTGATAAGCGCCATATTTAATTGCTAATTTTAACTACTTCGAATTATTGCTACGTGATACTATGTTGTTTTACAAGATAGAAATTGTATTACGTCGAAATATACTCAAACTGTTCATATGTTAAACCATTTATGGATCATGTAAGTTCACCGGCTATGCTTAAGCTACAATTTCGGATTCCATGCTTTAGAATATTGTAACAAAACATCTCAATAATCTTTGTCTATCTATCTTTGATTTGCAACCACGGTATCTAAAAGGTATTTAATACAAACAAAAATGTGTCAGATGATTATGTCTCAAATCTCACCCTCATTTACTAACTATTAACATATTATTGTGCACGCTGCCAGATATTCTACTTAAGGTGGCTTTTTCTGTAACTAGAGGAACTATCACTGGGAAATATTCAGTGACAGTCTTTTAAAAAAATGTGCCATATTTATTTCCTAGGTAAATTAACTATCTCTAAATTTGATCTTAGACTAAGTACCAAAGGATAACAAATGCATTTATTGGTTTATATTTAGGCGCTCCTATATATTGTTGTAATATACAGAGTAAAAATCATAGTTATTCAAAAATATATACAAAATAAGTTCAGTTAGTAATCGAATTATGTAGGTATATTCACACAGAGAATAGTCAAAATTACGCCACCTTAACACTACTACTACCAACTACATATACTTCTACTATAAATAAACTACATTAACACGTGTATAAAGTTATACTATAAATAACAGAAAGCGTAACAAAAAGTACATTTAAAAATCTCTCTCAATTAAAACATAGAAATGGTTTAACTGCGAGAGAAAAGAGAGATTAGTTAGTTAGTTAGTTTTCACTTTTCAGATAATCAGATAAGATCGATTAAAACAACTTATTTAAGGAGCCATTAAAAGAGATTGTCAACTGACGTCCTATTACTAATCATACGCCTTCTGTTTGTTCGTGTAAACGTGTAAAGAATTCCTATCGTTTGGACCTTCTTTTAAAGTATAACCTGCTGGCAAAGGCCAGAATTAGGTAACTAAATACATTTTATTAAAAATTAATTTCACTAATATTATATATCTTTCGTTCACCGATATACGCCAGTGACTTTAACATTTATATAACAGTATATAGACTACCTGCGGTATAAATAATATTTGACTTATTTACAATTACACATATTTAATTACCACGTTCCATCCCAATATGGTGTATATTTTCACAAGTATAAAGATCGATATACCATTTCCGTAATATTTCTCAATGCATACGTATAGTAATTAGATCTCTCAAACTCGTTCATAATTACGTATGTAATAGAAGCTTCTCACTAAAGCTATGTTCTCTATTCAGTTGTAGTTCCCTCACAAGCTCAGGAGCCGGAGGGCTTTTGGGACCGGGATCGCAGTCCCGAATTCCACCTATAAATTAAATAATTATTTTTAGTAGTATTTCGGGACCACAAGAAAAAGTCTTAATTAGCACATGGCAACGGTCATAAATGTAATGTATTAATGTCAGAAAGCAAGAAAATACCAAAAAAATACATCTGTCATGAATTGTAAATTTCGAAAATCGCATGCACTTGTTTTTTGGAAGTGCTATCGATGGCTGATCACTATCTGATAGTCATTTGTTTTGTAGACGTTCATTTGTTTTGTAGAAAACTTAGTTTAGGTACCTATCCCCGTGGTACAACTAGTTGGATATAATTCCACCGTTGTACAACGGGTCATAATCATAAATAGCAAAAAATGTTACGACAGTTGAACCATGGGTAACTTTACTTACCCGTGGATATGTATATAGATAGTTTGGGAGAGAGAATGCACTACATGCGCGCAAACCATAATCTTCATACTTCTCTCTCTCTTTTCTCTTATACATGATTGATACATGATTATTTTATTTTATAGCTACAATTATCCTTTATATAAGTACATAATTATATTATTTAGTTGCACTTATACTGCACCTAAATAATATTACCCTTTATTTTGTACCGGTACCGATAATTCATATAATTGTTGAAAACAATATTAACTGTATTTCAACTTCTTTTTTCTTGTGGTCCGCAAAATACCACAAAAATAATTATTTAAGTTATAGGTGAAATTCGTGACCGCGGTCCCGGTCCGAAAAGCCCCCTGACCTCAGCTGAAAGGTTTAATTTGACAAACACAATGACACTTCCGCTAATCAAGTTCGAAGATATTTATGTACGATATTAATTAATTCTATATTCAAAACTAACATACATAAGACCTTAATGGTTATTATTTATTTCAATAACAGGCCTCTAGAAGCATATATCGGAAATCAAAATAATTATGACAGCGATCGAAGATTGTATTAAGATTTTATTACAACCACAAAACTAGCCTCATATGTACTGGCTCGTAAGTTTACGCTTCTGTTTGGACAAGATTTATAAGCTATAATATAAATTTTTAATAATTATGTCCTCTCGAGCGAATTTCGGTGACTGCGGCCAATCTTAACGATTGGCCATCTGCGCAGTGCACAGGTGTGTGCACAAACACAAGTGCACTTTCTTTTCTCTCGCCCTCAGATTCCAATAGGACGGCAATCCCATACGACCAAAATGAGATTAGTCACAGAACGAACGACTTTGAGAATTTTTTGACGGTCTTTACGTGTTGTTTCATACATTATTCTTTTTTTGTATTTTCATCAATTAGTTTTTAAATAAATAGGTAGATATGTTTTCCTCAAATTTCCATAACGATTTTAGTCGAATTTCGACCACTCTGCGAACACTAGTCTATATAAAAATGTGTTAGATGAATTTATTATTATTAATTTTAGAATTTCAAACGCAAATAAAACAAACATTCACATAAACGTTATGTACTATATTAACTAGTAATTACATTATAATAGAGTATAATGGAAATTTAACTGTAATACCGAGTTTATCACGAATGTGGTATATACGTCTACTTAGCCTGTCTGTGCTTGCAATGCCAGACATAATTAAAAACCTATTGTTTATGGCCACCGGTGTGCCGCTGCGAGTCATTAACGACATACAAACTGTCAATAGTAATTTTCCAATATGTATCGGATGGCTGCCGATACCGCAGCTGCTGCGACTGCCGTAGTGTGTAAATTGCACGTATGTCCCATTATACTCTGATTTACATTGATGATCTGCCAGGTGAACGCCTCAGGAGTACTTTGTGAAGACTTTTCCTCTCCCGTTGGTCTCCGAAGATGGAAGCATCCAGTAGGAGTTTGAAAATCAATGATTTCATCTAACCACGATCGCCGTACGAATTGCGCATGGCCATCGAGACTACACAGAGCAACTGAAACAAAGAATAATGCCCTGTATACAAACTGTCCCACTGCTGTGCTCGGGCCTCTTCTGAGTGTATAAAAAGTTTAGGCCATAGTCTATCACGCTGCTCCGATGCGTGTTGGAAACCTCACATATCTTTGAGATCATTGTGGAAACCTCTGAGACATTTAGGTTTCCTCACGATGTTCTCCTTCGCCGTTAAAGCAAACGATAGTTAACTATTTGATGCGCACATAACTTCGGAAAGTCAAAGGTCAAAGTCAAATCAAGTCAAGTCAAAGTCAAATCCTTGGGATCAAACTCGAGATATCTGCGTGGCAGATCGACGGTCTCCTACTAGGCTTTAGCTAATTATCAGAAATAAATGGTTTAATAGCAACACTTTGTACCTATGAGTTATAAAATAATACTTGTTCATATGAAATTATAGTTGAATGGCGATTCAAAGAGTAACCGTGAGTTTTTTTAGAGCAGCGATAGCTCAGTGGGGAGACCAAAAGACTGCAATGCAGAGGGTCTCGGGTTCTAACCCACGTCGCGCACCTCTGACTTTCGGAAGTTATATGACTTTTCGAAATTATGTGCGTATTGATTGACAATTATCGCCTGCTCCGTGCCTCGGAGAGCACGTTAAGCCGTCGGTCCCGGCTGCCATGAACATCTATGGCAGTCATTATTGGGAGAGAGTCGACACAAAAGATCCCACTAGGTCGAAATGTCGCCGGTCTGCACTGACTGGCCCCCACATAAGATAAGATAAGATAACCGTGAGTTTCTCACAGGTATCTTGTTGCAGGCTTCACATTTTGCCTGAACCTTGCAACTATCCTACATAAATATCGTAGTGAATTCAGTAACTCCACTAAACTTACGAACTCAAATATTGACGTTCATAAGTGTCTAAATGAACCGAAATGAATAAATGATGTTTGACATAGAATAATAAAGTTTCCGAACTCCATAACCATAGCACTTACTATATTCCATAAGTAAATCCACCAGTTCAAAGTTATGGTACACGATGAACTCGGCCTCGTTGTACGCATTTGCGCACATCCCATCTAGCAACTCCCGGTCCTCTTTAGGTGACTGAAGTGTGCAGGCGCGGGCAAGTCGAACCATTAACATAAATAAGATCCTGTAAGCCAGAAGACACAAAGTCTGTCAATTAGAATATACAGTAAACTATTTCATTTTGCACTCAATGAAAGCAATTTTGATTCTATAATCTAAAAGAAAAGTTAATATTCTATTTAAAAAGCCGGGGTAAAGAATTTACGCTTTTCATAAACTAATTAAAATTTATCTTATTAGCATTTTAAACGCGGAGTTTCTTTATCATAATTTAACTACCCTTAAATATAACCAGCCAAATACCAAATAGTCATACAACCAAATAGATTGAATTACAACTTTATTCATACAAAATACGAAAAGACTTTCTTCTCAACCTATTATTATATATATATTTTTTTTAACCTGAGGGAATTCTTCGACGCATACCCCTTCGCGGGGGCGGGTTATGTCGGACTCACCGGGGTAAAAGAAAGATGTTGAAATGATAATGGACCTCCCGGAATACCGACTAAACCCACCACGGTGTTCCTCGACAAAACCGTTATCGACGGGGCCGCGCGAATCACTTGCACATGCGGTCGCGACCCCGCCGAGGTTTCGGCCCGCGTATGAAACGGCAGGCCACTACACGAAGAGGCCTACCTTTTAGGTTAAACTCCCTCCCCAAACCCTACTGTATGACTTGACTATACGCTCCCGCTCCGCCGCCTCCTTGATGGTAATCACTTCCTCACAGAAGGGGGCGACGGCGTTCCACGACCTCTCACTCCGTATCATAGACTGAACTACGGCCGGGAGCGAGAGGGCAACCAACCCGACTGCCGCGATCAACTCACGGCGCTGCGATGCCCAGGTAGTCGCCGTAGTGGTGACAACCGGGGGTCTCTTGCCAGCGTATACGACTCAGGAACTGGCCAAAACAACCGTGGCCAGTCATTATCTGTGTCAGCCGGAAGATGAGGGCGCCATGCCGCCTCTCCAGCCACTCCTCAAACACGGGACTTACCGCCACGATCGTGGCGTGCCCGGCACTGGGGTGCACAAGTCGCTCCTTCCAATTCGTCACTAGGACCTGGCGGAGCTCGGACCTTGCTGCCTCGAGAGCTCTAAGAGCCGGTTCTTCGCCCCGAGCTAGCGCCTCCCGGCGCCAACAATAAAGCGACGCCAGGAGCGCCGCTTCCTGGTCCCATGGCATCGATCCGGCGAGGAGGCTCGCAGCCTCAAACGAGAAACCTATTATTATATTGCCTTATGGCATTTTTGATTGACAGGACCTTATCTCCACATGCCATATAACGTATGTTGCATGGTGAAGCGTTGCCTTTTAGACACAAATGCAAATCAATAGATTTAGCAGCAATATTTACAATGTGCTGATCTGAGCTAAATTGTTAAGCTACTCGCGATTTATATTCTAGGACCTACGATGTGTAAACCGTCTAAGGTATGATTGTCTGTATGACGAAGGTAATTATCATTTATTTATTAAACAAATTATATTTAACTTGGTATGTACATAGTAAAATTATTTAAAATAAAACTAGCGCATTTATGGTAGTTAATCTTGTTAAGAAATTACTCAAAGAAAATAAAATAAAGAAACATTAATGAAAGCGCGCATTCAACCTGCGATCTTTAATTACACAATTTAATGAGTAAAACAAATAAGCAATTAGATATGTACCGCCATTAATCACAACGTACAGCATATTCAATAGAAACACAGCCATAACCACATTGTGTATAACTGAATTATTGTCAATGACCATATAATAAGATCGTTGATCGTTGAATTGGACCACTATTACTAGTGAAGTAACATAATTGTGGACATCATTTTGTAAATTTGTCCATGCGCTGCGTCCTTGAACACGCAAAGTAATACCGCGTTGTGCCTGTGCACAGTAGTAGGTAGGTACAGTTGCCTGTATTCGAATATTATTCAAATGGAATTATGCGCACCGCTAATTGACCTTACAGTGCTCACCTGTGCGACATGCCATATCCAAAATGTGATCCTTGAAGTATTAATTTGGCGCAGGTGTACGGTACTTGACAATGAACCAATTTGGGCTTATCATTTATTGGATTTTGTGCGAGAAGTTCCAGACATAGATCTAAAATATAAAGGCTTACTTTTAATTAATGCTATTGGAACATTGAGCTAAGTAAAGAGCATGCACTCTAACGCGTGTTACTTACAAATAAGTGAGATGTCACCTCTAGTACGTAGTACTTAGAACTCAATGTATTAAAACATATTTAGGCATACAAACGCCTACTGAGACATACTAAATACAATGTACATTTACATTACTATAACTCTCAGCTGCAGACCACCGAAAAGGGTATCATTATATTGCTGCGCTAATACATGAGTGTATGAAAGTATTTTAGTATCGCTTTTGCAGGTCAGCAGAACTATTAGTCACGTTAGTGTTGCGTCACCTGTAGGGGGAGATATTATGTGCACAAGCTTCAGCGCAAACACTTCACTAACTAATCCCTCGCTCTCATAGTCCAATGGGATGGGTATCCGATACGACCGAAGAGAGATCAGGCATAGGACCAACAGCTTTACATTCTTGCCAACACTGTCAACTACATGATGCTATTAACTAATTCTTGGCAGGAAGACTTATATTGCAAATAATCTTTACTTTTATGTCATAAATTAAAAGTTATTATATTTTGAAAAAAATACCTGAATCATCGGGGGTTGGAGAAGACTGTTCTGTATCAAATACGTTCTTTTTGTAATTCAGCCACTTAAAATACTTTGTTTCCAGCTCTTTCCTGGTGTAAAACCTGGTTTTCTTCAAGAGTTCGATATTAAAACTTTTCAAGTTATTTGGCCATGATGAATCGTTTGAAAATAGATGCACCACTAAAACAAATAACAACCAGAAATATTATAATAAGTAGGCAGTCAGATCGCGATCTATAAACTAGTGGTTTGTTAGTAAATTCATGGCGCATGACGGTCATACTAGCTGCGCTACTAGATAGAGAATAACGAATAATAGATTGAGGTAGAACTTAAAAGTTGAGCTACGAACAGAACGAGTATCTCCTCGCTCAACCACTCTAGTTTTACAAGCTGAGCTGGAATCTCAATTATAGTTCGCAATGTGAACCAAAAAGGATTTAGCTATTATATTGTCATTTCGCTCTAGTTGTATTGTTCACGGTCTGACCGCGCCCTTAATATGAAGATATTTATGCTATTTTGCAAATGCTAATTCAAAATGAAAACCTTTCTTAAACTGTATCTCGAGTTTCAGGCATTCATAATTTTAAATTAATTGTTGTTGTAGGAATGTTAATCAATTTGTTCTTGGTTCACTAAATATAATGTGCACAAATGTGTGCGCAAACACAGTTGCACTCTCAGTTACCTAGCTCTTATAATCCGACATGACCGGAAAGATATCAGGCGCAGGTCCAACGGCTTTACGCAGTTTTCTAACAACTACTAACTAACACCGCCAGCTTCCTAGCTCTGTGCTGCTATTGAGATTTCTTAACAGAAAAATCCAATATATTTTTGTTGGCCCGACCTGGGATTCAAATCGGAAACCTCACGCAAAGCAGTCGCATTCACTACCACTGCGCCACGGAGGCAGGTAGGTCTTTAAGTAGCAGTTACTTAAATACCTACCTGTATAAAATTTATTTTCTTTAAACGTGCGGAAATGCATTGACGCATACCTCTTGGCGGGAAAAGGGGAGCGGGGAGGTTATGTTGGGCTCACCCGGGAAAAGATGGCAAGTCCCGGGTACTACCGACAAATCCTACCACGGTGTGTCAACTCGCTGCCTTGAATGGTGGGTCGCTAGAATAGTCACGACCCAACCAACAGTCCCCAACGCAGATAAACGTAATCTTTTTTTTACCTTGGCTAAATGCATTTACGCTTATCGGGCGAAGGGGTTATGTTAACCGGGACGTCGTCATCTTTCCCCGGGTGACACACCCGGGGAAAGATGACGACGTCCCGATCATACCGACTAAACCTTCCATGGTGTTCCTCAACATAACCTGAGTCGGAGAAGCTGCGCGAATAATTTTCACATGCAATCATGACACCGCCGATGTTTCGGCCCGCCGTGAGAAACGACCGGCCCCTATACGATACTACCCTAACCAATAACACATTCAAAAATTCCGTCGCTTTGTGGGAAGAGGACAACAACACGAATGAGACTGAGGTAAACTCACGGCGCTGCAATGCTCAGGCGGAGCAATCCGCTAATGTGTGCAGCGCTGTGACCATAACAACATCGCGACAGTCGCCGCAGTGATGAAATCCGGGCGGCTCCTGCTGGCCTATGCGACACAGGAACTGGCCAAAACTATCATAAGATTTATTTAAAAGTACCTAATCTAAATACACATTTACCAATAACAAAAGAAAACTGAAATCCGAGGTACGATGTGTATAACAAACACTACTACCTGCCTAGCTCCGGACTGCCATTGAGATTTCTTGGCAGAAAGCTCAATAATTTCTAGTCGGATCTCAAACCGGGTTCCGACTCGTGACCTCATAAACAGCAGTCGCATTCACTGGTACGTAGGTCTTTAAGTAGCAGTTACTTACCTACACTACAGATAATATATGTATTTTAAATTATACTAGTACATACAAAACAAATAACTGAATATGAATAAACGCCTACTAAAGTATATCGACCGAAAATCGCAGTCATGATTTTTGCACAGAATTATTTTTTTATACAACTGCTGCCCTCCGAATAATTACTGTACCGCTGCGGATACGGACACAAAGAACATCCAGACTCGGAACAACTATATGTGGATCACACAAAACGTTGATCAGAACCACAACACTCAACGCGGCGACAATTGCGAGGCGGCCAGCTTAAACCACGACGCTGGTAAATTAATGCTTTATGATGTGTTATATTATAACTTACAAGTGATATAACTAATAAGTTTTGAGAAGTTTTGACGATTGCACATAACAATGACACAAGCTGCCATGTACTCGCACTATATCATGACATTGTGCTCGGTTGCTATCTCTCATCACATCACTTATCTATTATAACTTATAAGACTACCTGGAAAATACATAAGACACACTGGT
Organism: Catocala fraxini; assembly: GCA_930367265.1. Lineage (NCBI taxonomy): Eukaryota > Metazoa > Arthropoda > Insecta > Lepidoptera > Erebidae > Catocala > Catocala fraxini. The sequence continues at coordinate 7,203,108 of OV884026.1, read as the reverse complement.
TGGACGCCCTTGGCCGATGGGTGTGGTGTGCCGTTGCTGCCAGTACCACATGAACGCACAACAATAGAATGCAAGTGAAGCATTGCTAACATAGTTATATAAATACTAACACAAATTGTATGTTGTATGTTAGTCCATAAGGTATTTATCTATGCGCTTATGCCACGCGAAATAAATGGGTATTATTATTATTATACTTAGCTCATGATTTGTTCATAATATATTATTTGTTCCTATTTTCCAAACCTCTTCGTAACTAATATTATAAATGCGAATGTGTATTTGATTATTTTCGCTTTTACGCCTTAACCACTTCACGGAAATTACGCATACACGTTATTATATTTCATACACGGGTACAGGGTGGGTACCTTCTATCCAGGAATGTTCTGTTCTGTTTTCAGGGATAGCTAGTATTAAATAAAGCAAGTATAAATTAAGCGACACTTTTAGTTATTAGAATAATGTAGGTACCAGCAGCATTCAAACAGCAGTAACTGAATTATTAAGCTTTAATAAATCTTTACGTTTTCTAAGCATAACCTTTTTTGTATTTTCGTTTGTTAATTTTTGTGTTTAGAATGTTTGGTTGGTATTATAATCATGAATTTTCAATTTTAGTATACTTTTTCAAGAGTTATTTGTTTCACTTAAAGATTAGCGAAGCCAGATTTCGATAATGCCATAATTTCACCAGTTATTTTTATGTAAATATTCTATGATTATGATTTTAAAAACATTAATGATTACCCATGGATAATTTAAATAAGGACAGTACAGAATATGTATTACAAGAAAAATGCAAAGGTTTAAGTATACACCAAATTATTTATTTGCGGAAAAAGTCCTTATTTTAAAACGAATTCCAAAATAAATAATAATTTATATTAGAAATTTGTCTTATTTATGTCCAAAGCATAGTTCTTCATCCAATAACTTAACACACACACACACACACACACGCACACACACACACACACACACACACACGCACACACACACACACACACACACACACACACACACACACACACACACACACACGCACGCACCGACGCACGCACGCTCGCACGTACGCTCGCACACACGCAAGCACGCAAGCACGCACGCATACACGCACGCATGCACACACACATACTGTCACACAAAGATATTTAGTTAATATCTTTGTGTGACAGTATGTACAAGGTTTAATTAGTTTTAGTAAATTATTATGCTCCATTTCCTTAGATTGTTGTTTATTTTGTTTTATTTGTTTTGGAGGTCTTTTATAGATAATTTTGTTAGTAAATTTACCCATGTTGTTTCAACATATAAATCTACTGTATTATTGGAAGGTTGCTGGTATTTATGGCACAGGTTTTACCTATTTTAAGTACCAGTCGCAAACAACTTGTACCTAACATGACTGATATGTTATTTACACTTATTGATTATTTTCCTTTATATCGCATATTGATAATATTGTCACCTGGTCATTTAAAATGTTAGGTTTCATTTGGCGTAACTGCAAATCTTTTAAAGAAAGACGTGCACTTGGTACAATTTATAATGCTTTTGTGCGGACTATATTGAAATATTGCTGTAGTGCTTGGAATCCTCACTACCAGTGTCACATTGACCAAATTGAAAGAGTTCAAAAACGCTTTCTGATTTTCTTAACAGTTCATGCTAAAAAATTATAATCTCTTCGTACTTATAATGAACGACAAAAATTTTTCGAGATTAATTCTTCAGAGGATTGTCGGTGGGTTGCAGATCAAATATCTATTTAAAATTTTAGCTGGTAATCTCGACTGTCCACTATTATTACAAAAAAATCACTTTACTGTACCACATCGTGGCCAAAGATTACAAAATGTCCGTCCATTTGCCTCAAAGTTCTTTAAAACAAATATTGGAGTTCATAGTATGATTCCTAGATTATGTCGTAAGCACAACCGTCTGTTTAAACATAAGAAGGTTGATATTCATGTCGTATCCTTGCCGGTTTTCAAAAAGGAATTGTACAGTTTTAAGTCAGCCAGTAAGTGACGATTCTTTTGTTTTCGTTTATGTAATTTCCTTTTACTCACTTATAATTAGTTTTATTTTGTTTTACATTTAGGTATTTTGTGATGCCACTGATGAGTATCACGTGAGTAGCCGAGTGTTTATACTCAGTAAATGTTTTATGTGCCTAGCATTGGATTTACATTCTGTAAAAGTTTTTGATAACGTTAATTATAAGTTCACGTAAATGATGTGAAATCCGTTGGCAAACAATGTATTAAATAAATAAATAAATAAATATGCTTACATTTAAAATTTTATCTCATGTATGTTATGATCAGTGAAAAATAAATTTATTCATTCATAGTCTTAATAAAACACACGATGTATGCACCTTCAACCTACATTGTTTTATTAATGTGTCTATATTTAATTAATTATCAGGTTCAAACATGGTTTCAATATGAAGGTAAAAACGTAATCTGCCACATTATAAACAATTATTCTATTCTATAATGAGTTGCATTGGGATACCCATATTTTAAATATAGAAACGCTACGCAGTACACAGACAGTGCAAATAAAATCACTGGTTCTGCTGATAACAGCACTACGACTGCTTTGGAATCTGAAAACTATTAGCTGTAGCATTCTATTTAGGACTGTCTCTCATAACATAATATTAAAAGGCTGTTTCATATTATAAATTATAAATCAATTGAACGTAGACTGAATCTAATTTTAATTTAATAAATAAGATAAGGGCGACTAATCATTGAGTAGCAATGTTATTGTTACCTAGTAATTTTACTTAGACTTACCGAAGATTAAGTTTTCCCAGTTCCAAAACTATTAACAAACTTATCTACAGTTATGAATTCGTAGCAGGACATAACAAAATATACTTTGTGATGGACACAGACCTGTAGTTATGTGACGTTTCAGAATTAACACCTGCCACGTTATAATTATGAAGTATATTGTTAAACGTAAGATTAAACTAAATTATATATGGCTTACAAGACCGACATAAATACAAGTAATAGTAATACTTACTGCCAGAGTGTTCATCTGTTCCCAATTCTCCTACAAGTTTTCGAAACATTTTAGCGAAAAATTTCTGTATTTCCTCGATCGTCTTCAGAATACGCTCCAAACGGATTCGTTTTTGTGCGTTCAATCGATGTCCTTTTAAATGCAAAGTGCTTTTTAAATTCACTACAAAACATAAATATATTATAAGTACATCACTTCACTAGAAAATAATTTCTTGTACTGAATAAAGAGCAGTTGCCACACATTAATTTTATATTATTATTAATACTATAGAGTTAATGGATCGAGTCTGTATATGCATGTCTAACATAGAATATACATAGGTGTGGAAGTGTAGGTATTTAGTTCCATATAAGAATAAGGCTTATTTTATTCGCGACTTTAACGTTTAAATAAAGGCTTACCTTCTACGTTTTTCGTATGTTTTAAATATAATTATATATCTATATGCATATATTCAATACATTATATTTGAAATATTACGCTTATTGTCGCTAATAACTAAATAAAAATGTCAAATATCAAGTACCTTACCGTTAATTAAAAACATCCCGAAATTTAGATTCAAATCCACGTATATTTTATGTGAATCAGCGAAGTAAACAATTTTTTCCAATGACGTCAAATATTTATCCAGATCAGTCTTCACTGGTAAATCATCAATAATTTCCATTTCCTTATAAGTAGGAGTGCTATTAACATAGTCTATAAATAAACTGTTAATCATAAAAGTACATAAAAACGGCACTACTGCACACCATGAAGATAATATAGATTTTGACGTCATAATTGAGACTTATCATGAAGGCTTGTCCGCGAAGACGATTCAACGTCTGAATACAAATGAAAACTGAGCTGTTTTCCTTCCCTGCGATTGTTTTTATTTGCTTCGATATTCTGCAAACAAAACAAGAGATCACTTCTATTGTGGTTGAAATATTGTCCCGAACTTATTGTTTATTTTTATTTAGGTAACAATACATCTGCATGTGTATTATTACATTGAGATAATCTGATAACTTTTACATTCTGACGATATGTTTTGCGGCTTTAAAACGGATCCTTTTTCAGTTTGGCTGTTTAACTACTCCAATGATAAAAGCTCTTTCATGAAGTCCCGTGCTCGATTCCTAGGTTGGGTAAAGTGAGGTATGAATGCGGAGGCTAAGAACATAGCTGGCTGTATATTGCCTACCGTTTTCGGGACACAGGCTGAAATCTGTGCACTTGCTCGCAGCCCGCCTGATATTAAAGAAATACGGTAGCCTAGCTGCAGCTTGCAGGCTTGCAGGATGCTTTTACCTCCAAAAACGGGTTCTTGCAGATAATGAATGATGAAATGAATACTAAACATTTTACAATTTCTAATTTAGGTACATAGGAGAGAGAATGCAATGGGCAATGAGTGGCAAAAGCGCTGCGACCTGTTGTTGGTAACCGGTTACCGTAGCCTGTGATGTCTTGGACAGGCCATATCTAATCGTGGCGGTAAGTCCCAACTTCGAGGAGTAGCTGGAGCAGTGACATGCCATCCTCACCTTTCGGCTGACACAGGCAATGGCAGGCCTGAGTCGCAAATTATCATCACTGAGGCGACTGCCGCGATGTTGTGGTGGACACGGAGCTGAACAATTTGGCGGAATGCCCCGCCCGTGCTTCGCAGCGCGGTAAGTAGGGCGCGGCAGTCGGTACGATCAACCTCTCACTCCCGGCCATCGTTCAGTCCATGGCCCGGAGTGACAAGTCTTGGAACGCAGTCGCCTTCTTCTGTAAGGAAGTCATTTCTATCAAGAAGATGGCGGAGTGGCAGAGGGAGCATTTGATTTCTCTCTCCAACCACAGAACCAGGCGCTGGTGGGTGCAATATAACCTCCAGCTACGTTAAGGCTGTAGTAGTAGTTCAACTTCCGAGAGGCGGCGTGTATGTTTCCACGCGCGACTCAGTCGAGCAAGAAGTATAGGACATTTTCTTAACTTTATTTATGGTTTTGGTCGATTTTTGCGTAGAGGCCCGTCTCCTAGCACGGCGGCGCGGTGGGCCGAAACCTGAATAAGATGGCAATTTGTATATAAGAATAATTGGCGCTTACGCCGACATAGGTAGCGTCCAGAAACATTGTGGTAGGATTAGTCAGTAGGACCCGGAATTTTCCCCGGATGAGCCCGACATAACCTCACCGCCAGCTCGGTGGCGAGGTATGTGTAGATGGTGCATTAACCCACCTAAAATAAATTATTTTGATTGCTTGTATTAAAAATTATATATTTTAGGTGGGTATATAAAAAGAGGCCTAAAAACCTTTGTCGTGTTTCGGTTTATTTTCCAGTGCGGGTCCTTAAACAGCGATGATTTACATACAACATTTGAATATAGACTTGAAGCCTAAAATTAATGATGACATGGGCCTGATCCACCTGGCTCTCTCTTATAACGCCAATGAGTAAAGTTTGCTAAGCTAGAGAAAATGAATTAAAAATGGTACTTTCGTACCGGGCACTATGCAGTATCAGTGTAGCTATTTTCATGCCACTTGCCTGCTCGTTGTTGGTACCACCATGGCCATGCATGTCGAGCTATACATAATCAAATAAATGACTTTAGATTTTAACGTTCATAAATGTTACTTGGTGACCTAAATGAATAAATGAAGTTTCAGTTTGACTTTGGGTACGGTGGCCCATTTTTCTCAAATGTGGTTAACCATATCACAGATAATATAATAGGTACTATACTATACCATTTCTATTTTTAGCAAGAGATGTTTAGTCCTGCGTAAAAGTCAGCGAACTTATTACCATCTAGTGTCACAGTTCCAGACTTAGCACTGCTGCCGAGAATTTTTAATACAGTAAATAAAAAAGACAGAAGCCCTCAGCAAAACTTTTAAAGCCTTAAAGATCGATAGTAAATATAAGAGCCAGCTTATGCCAATAAATAACAAGGCAATCAATATAAGCTTGGTATATTTTAATTACTTTTTGATTATAGATAAGTAGGTACCTATTACATACACGTTACAGCATTAGAATCTATGCAATGTATCATGCCTCTAAAAATTACTTAATTTTTCAGTAGCGTATTCTTCAAGTGACTAGATAGGTAATTGCCGGAAAAAGGTTACAGCACAGTAGCGGATCCCGAAGGAAGGCTAAGCAGCTCATCCCGCCTCAAAGGACATCCGAGTCTACCTCTGCTAATTCTCAAATTAAACTTGATATCATCCTTATGTCTACTACACTACTTACAGGACAAGCTTCTCAGTCTCCCAAGCTGAAATCCTGAATACGCAACTACCGCAGCAACTTAAATAAGTCATACAGAAAATTGTATAACGTTGATTTCACTTCCTTTTTTTAAGTGTCCAGCACAACTAATAATAATTTCAACATTTTAATTATATTATTATAATACTATACGTATTGAAAACAGTATACTCTATAAAACATTAAAATTATTAATAAAAATTTTACTTTACTCCAATCCAATAGCAAATTGTAATGTTACTACTAAATAAACATTGACAAATAACCATCAGGCGCTTTGCGATAGAACAACAGTATTTTCTATTAATTCTAAAAATAATCTTAATTCAAACCAAATGAGCCTTTATTAAAATGTATTGCGGCGATTTATATAGGTCTCGAGTGAATTATTGCGAGGATAAGCCAGGCGTAAACCTCGCCGCGGGTGGCTGGCTACTTTTCAATTCAAGTTTCACAGAAAATCACTCTCGACCCGGCTATAAATAACGATTATATGAAAAACATATAATAAATAACCATTTGTTTCGAAAGGCACCTTATTAAATTAATTTTGATATCTAATAAAGATAAATCAGAATGTGGAGAGTAGGTACCTATTTTAACGTAAGCGCTGAAATTTTTATAAACCAATCGGTGTAAAAAATTAACAGTTCGCTAATTAGACAGTAATATTATGTGTAACTCATTGATTCAGAATGTTCCCCTACCGGTTGTGAGATTCCGGGTTCGGTTGTAAATATATTGGAAGTTAGTTAGTTTGGCTAATCCAGAACATAACTTTACCTAAACTATCACATCTTAAGATTAAGGAACGAGCTTTATATCTTATTTGGCTTACACAACATTACAACTAATATAAATAGCATCGCCATTGCTACTGTGCGATGTGGGTTCGAACCCGACACGAGACAAAATAATTATTGATACATAAATAGTTATACTGAGTCTGGGTGTTCTTTGCGAATGTTTGTTTCAATTTTTGTAAAATCCCTCGCGACACATTTATTTTTCCGACCGGGAAGTGATTTCTAAGGATGGTGTTATTGAAGGCTTAATACTTTTTTATCCGTCTACCTCAACTCCGCGAGATATGAATTTATCCTCTAAATTAATATTATAAATGCAAAAGTGAGTTTGTTTGTTTATCACGCTTTCACGCACTCTACCGATCATCATGAAATTTCGCATACAGTACGACATATGTATGTACAGAAAAGGACATAGGGTACCTTTCATTCAGAAAAAGTGCTGTTCCAGAGTGAAGCCGCGAGCAAAAGCCAGTACCTAATTAATAAGATTGGTTTTTTATACTAATATAAATTGCGAAAATTGATTACAAAATTGTAGTCGATATCAAAATATTTCATATTGCTAAATAAATAGATACATCATGCTTTAGCAAACAATTATTTTTAAATTTTTATTATTAAGGCTCATTTTCAAAGACTGCATTAAAAATGAATTTTGCCGATGGATACCGTTCTATACAGTTCTAAATATGATTCCAAAAGACACCTGAAATTAATATGAATACTAAAAAAATACTGTAATACCTAATAATACTATTAGGTAGTTATATATTATAAGTATAGTAAGGAACTATAAATATTTTATTTATTTCTTACTAGTGATCTGCCCCGGCTTTGCACGGGTAGTAGAGCATCCTTATCGCATCAGCTTGTTGCGTTAAACATGTGGAGTAGGTTGCATCAAGCAAGTCTTGTCTGTGGGAGACCGCTTGGATTCAATTTTTCTCGTGCGTTTGTCTTTCTTTTGCGATATCTCCTAAGATATTCACTTAAATTGTATAGTTTAAAGGGCTATCATAATGTGCAAGAAATGCTCAAAGTATTTAATTTGATATTTAATGATTAATACTACCTCTGTTTAAAAAGCTTTTTAATTACCACATTATATGTGACCATATTTATAGATGTTAGAATGTGTACGGTAAGCTTTCTTTAAAAGATCGACATTATGTCATCGCGGAATTTTCCTTAGATCTATAAAAGAGGAACAATCCGATACTTAATACATTTTCGATGAAAGCTCCCAGACGTCTTGTTTGTTCCTGAAATCAACAAACATCGTCATATTTCAACCAAATTACACAAAACCTAAACGAATTATACACCTAAATCTTCATCATAAATCACTCTGCCTATTGGTGAAAACCGCATTAAAATCCAATTTTTTTGAGTTTACCGTGAACGGAGAGGCAGACAGACGAGGCGATACTTTATTATATAAAATGTAGTGATAGTGGTAGTGATGATGATATTTTTTAAATAAATATTTTTTCAGATCCACAATTCAAATGTTTAAGTTTTGTTCGAATGTTATAGAGAGACTAAGAAAAACGAAGAATATATACCTAAGCAGAGTTAATATTATCGTTAATCGGTAAAACTGTTAACTACAACAACAGCATCAACCATCATCCATGTAGTAAAAATTTTAGTATAAACACGGGCATTAAGAAGCTACTTCTTATATGTCTGTGGAGTAAAAATATTTTTTTTTATATTTATCATCAATCTTTTTTGACTCAACATTTACGTACACACTGCTACACATCAAGTTAGACACCCTAAATACGCATAACAACGCTACATAAAAAATAGAGAATTGTCAGAAAGGGACAGTGCATAGTGATGTCGATGTAATGGTAAGGATAGAGCGTAACAAAAATATAACGCACTCCCTCGCACGATTTGCAGCGTTCAACTTCTAATAGTTGAAAGTCCAAGCAGTCTAGGTTGTGATGTGCCGCTGTGTGTACAATGTTTGTGAACCAAACATATTGTAGTGAACGCAGCCTTTTAAATTTATGGCAACCCTGCAACAGGCAACTGTCAATCAATCAACCATTTTGAAGTATCATTCTCAACTGTTGTCATTCGTGTTTCTTATTGTAAATTGGAATTATTCTAAATAAACCATGGGTTTAGCTACCATTATTGAAAGCGAGACCCATTTCCAATCGGAAATGGCTAACGCTGGCACTAAACTCGTTGTAGTTGACTTTACAGCAACTTGGTGAGTGTAACCTGATAGTGTTCAAATGTTCAAGTCATCGTGTGCAAGTAAATAATGAATAATTGTGTTTAGGTGTCCGCCTTGCCAGCGGATCGCACCGTTTTTCGAGCAGTTGCCGGCGAAGTTCCCGAGGGCTGTATTCCTAAAAGTGGACGTTGACAGATGCGCGGAGACTGCCAGCGCGCAGGGCATTAGCGCGATGCCAACATTCGTTTTCTACAGAAACCGGGTACGTGGCTCTTATACTTACTAAACTATGTATTTAATTGTATCAGTTGATATGGCAGTATATATTTTTAAAGTCGTCACGAGAATTGGTAATTTGTACCGATGTCTCAATAAAACTATAACCCTATAATTATTGTTCCAAATAATACCTAATAATATTCCAGTAAAATTGTCTGCGGCCACTTCAGTTTGTGTGAACTTCCATTTTATTCAGATTTAATACTCATTCCAAAGCCAGTGACCAGACAATACTTCTATTGACAACACAAGACATAAGTCCTGATATAGTTAAGCTGATAGGATAAAGAACTTCTTAGGTATTTAACAACAATAATAAATCCTTATTGACACCAAAATTAAATTAACAATTTTATATTTACTTATGGCAACAACTATTTAATTATAAAAAACAGCAAAAGTTTGTCTACTGTAAAACAAAAAACATTAGCTTGTTCTATTCTATTAGCTATGTGACTACAAGTAAATATATAATAACCATTCATTTTGTATTAGTCTAAGTCTGTGATCTGCATTGTAAAAAACTGTTTTAAAATATATTTTAGACAAGAATTGACAGGCTACAAGGAGCAGATCCCGCTGTATTAGAAAGTAAAGTTAGACAATACTATGGCACTGACGAAGCTGGGGATGAAGACAATACTGTTGCTGGACATGTAAGTATCTTGTTCTAGTCTAAAATAAAAGAATTTTGCTTGACTGTACGCAATACACACAAAGAATTTAACACATTTATTTTGGTTTCACTTTCTAGTCTGCTTTGATTGGATAAATAATTTAATTGGTTAGAACTTGTAGTAGTATTATGTGTATTTTCAATTTATATACATGAATAAATACTAAGCTAATCTCTTGGTCAACACTTAAGACCCTGGAGCCCAAACGCAATGGCTATTTCATTGTATCTGGTGTCTAATAATTTGTTAATCTATACTAGTCCAATCATCTACATTGATTGACTGTTTTTGAGATAACCTTGTAATCCTACACACAAATCCAACACCCACAATAAACACGGAAAACTTTATTACTGAAGTGATGATAATAATCACAAACTTTCTTATTATAGGTCTGAATGTTTTGTGTCCGTGGCTGTAATTATTGTTTTTAAAGTCTTGCAGTGAGATTCCTGGCATTAAAGATATTTTTTCTTTTCAGATGGACTTGGCAACTTTCATAACTAAGAGTGAGTGTGAATCACTGAATGAAGCTGACAACCATCCACTAGCGCACTGTTTGACCAGTGGTGGAGGATACCTCGCCAGTGACTGTGATGAGCAGCTTATCATCAATATTACTTTTAACCAGGTAACTTTACTCACCGGTATGTAGTGTAACCTCATAGTACAAGGTTTGCATGCATAATTGTTGATCCTGAAGTAAATACTTGTGTAAAAAAATAGTTATAGAAGTTTTACCATGTTATTTAAAGTATGTGCAAGGTAGACTTTTATGAACCTAACTGGCAATATGTATGGATGTACTTCATATCTTAACCGGTCGTATACCGCCGGCTCGCATACCAGCCGGCAGATTTGTACCCGTCGTAGGCCGGTGGCTCGCATGCGAGCCACCAAATTGGCGCCAAAACGCCGCGCGCCGCCTTCGCTTTAGCTTAAGCTAACGTAAAACCAATTTGGTGGCTCGCATGCGAGCCACCGGCCTACGACAGGTACAAATCTGCCGGCTGGTATGCGAGCCGGCGGTATACGACCGGTTAAACTATATATCTTATATTAATCATTATTACCATTTTTAATTTTCAGCTGGTAAAATTACACTCATTAAAAATCAAAGGTCCAGCAGATAAGGGTCCCAAGTCAGTCAAAATCTTCATCAACCAGCCACGGACACTTGATTTTGACCAAGCCTCTGGAAACTCATCTATACAAGATTTGGAGTATGTATAATATTCACTATGTGCTATCTAAAGTAAATTATGCAAATGGGATAAATTCAATAAAACTCTTTGCTAACTACTTATCCCTTGCTATGCATGTTGCTACCTTAAAAATATAAGTAAATCTAGATATATATTTCTAATCAATTCATGATATCCATGTATTTTTTGTATTAAGTTAAATTTTTAATTGAATAGACTATATATATACTCAGCATATTGCTCATTGCTACAACTATACAAACTCTCTTATTTCTAGAAACTTTATACATATAGTTTTATTATTTAAATTATTCTATTCTTTCAGATTAACACCAAGTGACTTGGAAGGCAATCCAATCCCTCTTAAGTTCGTAAAGTTTCAAAGTGTTCAGAACATACAATTGTTCATAAAAGACAATCAGTCAGGGGGAGAGGTGACACAAATTGATCATCTCGCGTTCTACGGATCCCCTATTTCTACGACTAACATGGGAGAGTTCAAGCGTGTCGCGGGCAAGAAGGGAGAGAGTCACTAACAATATGTGTTCACTAGAACATAGTTCAGTTAACTGTGTTCATGGCCCCAGTATGGCTTATTGATGTGAGAAAAGCTTTGTTTGGCTACATTTAATGACCCTGACCTTATTAAACACTAGGACAAGACGTAGTTAATATACCTTTTTATAGCTGTATAGTTAAACTGAACTATTTTCTATCTAATGAAATGAATGGATCATTTCTCAAACTGTGTCAAATAGTAAATGTGAATTTTCTAATATATTTTTGTCTCATATTTATAAAATATGGTAACATTCGTAATTATTGTTTTTAAGTGTAAAGGTCATTCCAGGGCCACAGTTTGTTAAATGGGGATACTGAATTATCAGGAATTTGTATATTCAATAAATAAATGTACACAAGTATACCTAACATAGTTTTATTGACTAAACTCAGTCCTGCTTTAGTTCATATATTTGTATGTATGCTTCTGTGAGCGTTATCATTTGAGGTAGTATACTGGTTACGTGAAGATCTTGCATTTCATACCTAAAAACAAGTATATTTATTATTTAGAAACATAATATTATAATTTTATACATTTAGAATATCAAGTGATAATAATTAAGCTTGTAGGCACTATCACACAAACGCGACGGCAAGTGTGCGTGGCAAGTCTAAGTGATATTTGAAAGCATTTACGCATTGTCCCGCTGAATATATTGGCAGCACACGGCGATGAGGCTTTGCAATCTATGAAAATTCCTTAGAGAAGATTACTAATACATTATTAACCTTTTGACCGCCAACGTCGGCTATACTAGACATGCGCAAGCGTGCCCTGTGCGCCAACGTCGTCTATACTCGACAGATATATATCGAAAAATACAAAATAAACATATTAAATCATCACTTTTCTGTGTTTTATTGATACAACTTAAAAATTGAATCCCCAATTATTACTTAATTGTACATAGCAAAAAAAATATGTATATTAGTTATTCAAATATTTGATCATAAAAACAACACAATTATGGGTTAAAAAAGTATGTCTCTCACGCCAATGTCGTCTATACTCGACTGCTAGTGATGTGGTATATTGGTTAGTAATATTAGACTAAAGAACAATGGCGGATTTCATGTCTTTTGGGACCCAATTTTATAGATAATGTGCCTTAAGATAACTCATTGACAGTTGTAGAACAATATAAGACTAACAAAAAATCAAATAGAAATTTATTTATAGAAGTTGGGAGAAGAAAGATACAATATTATAAGAATAAATAAGACAGATTATGATTGACAATAGAGGTGATCGTTAAATCAATGAACTGTTTTTAAAAACGGCTTTTTGTGTTCTTTAACGAATCGACTGTTTTTCTTCAATGAAAATCCTGTTGAAAATATTAACCTAATAAATTCTATCAACGTCTTTGCAACGCAAGTCGCAATAATGTACAAATAATGTTCATCTCATAAAACAACTAATAACTAACGAAAGCAATTTTGTTCTAATACAATTAGTAGCTACAAAACTGTTTTCGAAGTTGCGATCGAAAACGTTGACATATTAAGCAATAGTTAAAATTTATACGAATTTAATGAGAAAATAATAAAGAAGCGAGATGGCGACTTTTATCTAATAGATAAAAGCCATTTGGCGGTGGCGGGACAAGCCCTAAAAGTTACAAACTAACGCGAGCTAAAGGGCCGGCAAGAAAATACAATAAAAATGATAAAAAGTAAGACACTGATTATTATTTCCTCAAAAATAATCATTGTATCAGGCATTTACGCAAACCATACTCTGGCCAGCACATAAGTCGGCAATACTCACCACTGTTGCGTCGGTTTGTGTAGCACGTGTGCACGATACGTGCCCTTCTCCGGCGTGCCGTCGTGTACGATGTTGCCAACCAACTCATATATCGTCTTGCCGTTATGTTTTGCTTTCACTTCGGGCGTTAGAATATCGCCGAAGTCGACGTTTCTGTGGGTAGTCGTACAAGTTGCATCATAATCGATTGCCCTTAACCCTATCATACATAAAACTACCAAATCATTTATTCAGCTGTTTCTGTATGTTTTATTGTTAGTTATGTCGATCAAACAATTTGAGACATTTACTTTTAATATGACTATTCTGAACACATGCTAGTCGATGATTTGCCAAATACTAGTGATGTGCGATTGTAACCGCCAGAAATATCGATTTATGTCGTGTTTGCAAGTCAAATTATGTGCTCTAATAGATTAAGTATTCGAATATGATTGAATGATCGGATCGCATACACATAATTATCACAAAAAAATATGAAAAATCAAATTAAACTCACTTGACTGGGAAGTTAACCACAGTGGGATTCTTTTCAACAAAAAAAGTGTTTTTAGTAAATCTTTTGATGTACAATATCAAATAAGGCGGCAGCTGTGTGATCTCAAACCTCTTTAGGAAGTTCTCTTTATATGTCTTATACTCTTTTGAAGTCTGCCCATTGAACTTTGAAAGTAATTGATACAAATTCACCTGTAAGTATATACGAAATGATAAATTCGGTAAGTAAATGTTAAATATTGTACGGTTTCGTTACGGTACATACTTATTCTGTCGACACAGCAATAATAAAATGGGCACACAAGAGCATTGCAATTTACATCATATTGCTGTTGTATATAATTATGTAATCCATTATATTGTTTGAGTACCTTTATAACTATAAAACAACACACTTGCCGAGAGAAAGATCACACATATTATTTAACTTGTAAACATTTACTTTAAACTTGTGACAATATAACTTTTAAACTTAACTTGTGTTTCTTTCTGTGTACTCCAACAATTTACATATATCTTCGAGTGTAGGACCACTTACTCCTACAGATATGATATGCACATTATACATGCATATATAAATTAAGGCCCTTTTTCTGAAGCAATTGATTAAAAGCTGACGATATTGCATTTGCAAAGTGGATTGCCACTTACTATCGAAATTGTTCTCAGTAAACGGCAATAGACGCGCCCTTTATCTTAGTAAATAAACAGCCAACCAAAAGTGTATTGTATATATCTCTGCCACAACTATTCAGGGATATAGGGCGTGATATATATGCAAGTATTACTCAAGTACCTGGGGTATAATATTTTCTCTGAACTCATCTGTGAACAACGGCGTTGGCGGCAGGTCACAAGTGAGATACAGGAAAGGCGACTCAGTTATCATTTCGCTGTACTCTTCACTCGACAAATCTACCTTTGCCGCGTCATCTGCGTCAGGTGGTGGTAGTTTCCTGTAACGATATTCAATTTTAGATAAAGTATTAATTGCATATGCCAGAGAAGTGTGTCAGAATCGTAGCAAATGTAAATTCCGTAGTCTCTGCCTGCCCCTCTAGGAAACAGGCGTGAATCTATGTATGTATGTAAAAAAAAAGTAGTACACACAGATGACACAAATATTTGTGTGAACCACGATTGGTTGTTTAGAGTCTAATCATTCATTGTTTCAAAGTTTGTATTTCTACTGCACCAATAGTCTCACTTTTAAATAAAAAAAGCATTACCTGGTGTATATCCTCATGTGTCCAAGAAATGACTTGTAGATTATAGAACTGTTTGGTTTCTTTGTACCATTGAGCGCCATGTGCAAAGAATTAAGGAACCACGAAAGAAAATCTATAGGATCACCTGAAAAAAGCATTTATGATAATAGTGAATTTATATTTTATTGTTCTGTAACATGTCTACATAATATAATATGTATTATAATTTGGTCTGACTGATAGTAAATTAATTATTTACAATTCAATGATGATATGTAAATAGTCAGTTCAAAGAGGCAGAAAGATTGTTTGTTACCATCAAGTTTTCTACCAGCCAAACCAAATAATAGCATTTGCCCTACCCGGGCACAGGACCCATAACGACACGATCGGACGCTTTATGCTACATACTCAATGAAGCAGTCTGAAACATGAATATACTAAATTTGCTTACTCTGTTTAATAAACTGGAACCTCTTTTTGGACCATAGTACAACAGCTTGCAGCATCTCATGGGGTGATACGTGCGCTTTGAAAGCGCGCGGGTTCCAAAGCTTCCGCAGCAACTCGCCGAACCTTTGCACCAGGAGAAAGGAAGAATCCCCTGGAGGTCGCTTAACATTCGCATAGTTTTCTTCACGAAGGAAATAGTTGCGAAGAGGTCTTACTTGGGCCAGACACTGCGAATCATAGACATATTTGGCTACAATATAAAATCTAGTTGTTCTATTATATGTATATCTGTTAATATAGGTATATATTCAAGTTTTTAAATTCATCTTTTCATCTTTTCTTTGTATTTATGTTAAGCTCAGGCTGTGATGTGTAACTTTGTGATGGTTTATGAACATATATTATACTCTAACCTCAGTGAGTAATTAATGCTAGATGTATCCCTACAACAAATCCAGAACCTACACCTACTGACGAGACAACATGATGAGAATATTTATATACATTGTGGGTGAAGGAACAATACCAACATACACACAATTAGATTTATATCATCCATATATAAACCATTTGTCAATATTGGTAACTTTTTAAGTGTGGAAAGCTTTGACGCTTTGCTACCAGTAAATATGCATAGGTCAAACATGTTATGAAGAAAATTGATAGAAATTACACTGCCACACACATACAAAGTCTCATATCTATATCTAGGAAAGAGAAGGGGTGTATTACACCCATATTTCACCAGCTTATTTACCTTCTGCATAGACCAGCTACAGAAATCAACTGTGAATCGAACTTGTGACCTCATGCCCAGCTGATTTATTCACTGCATTACCAAGGCAGTTTGTCATATGAAACCTAATTCCTTTTTTATTTTACAGGCTGCCGTTTCACTGTCATGGTTTGTTACTAAAACAGTACATATTACAATAACAATATACTTTAAAATTATATAAATGAAAGTGTGTACTCACTTGCAAAATTACATTGCAATAGTCATTGGCCTTAATGTTGTTGAGGCCTACAATCCCAGGCATATACATGGTACCATCTATAGCTCTCGACATCTTGGTATTATAATCCAGCTGCTTGATCTGGTCTGGAGTGAAGATCGGATTCAGGACATACTTAATGTCATTTAGAGATGAATCTAAAATCAATATATTTGTAGTAAACATTCCGTACCTTTTGTCATTTTTCATAATAAAGCTATGTAACATAAAAAAGAAGACTATGTATGTATTTTATAATGTGCAAGTAAAGTAAACCCCTTTCATAAGTTATTCTAACTATCAAGCTTAAAGCAAACAATTCAACAGCTTTATAAGCAGGTGTGACAGACAGACGCATGATAAAATCACACCACAAGGTTACTATTTCTCTATAATACCCTAAAACAATAAGTAACCTCTATTACAAATATGTCAATATAGGTATAATACTCACCAATGACTTCATAGTTGTCTGGCAAGCAATAAAACTTCAATGTATGAAGGTTCAAGAACACATGATGACCATCAGCAACCGAATGTGTGTATGCATGAGTATTGGTTCCTCTACCCTGAAAATAATTATAATTCAACAAATATATGTACATACAAATTCACAACTGTTTCTCAGAAAAGTAAGTATATGTAGATTAACAGATAGGATCTTTGCATTCCTTCCTTGTTCCATACTTGTAATTAAATAAATAGAGTAACAAAATAGATTTAGTTACTCTATTAATTTAATTACAAGTCTATGAAATTAAAACAAATGATGAAAAATTCTAAAAGGGCAGAAGAGAAGACCTAGAGGTCTTCTATGCATGCATGCTGTCCTTCTAGCACTTTTGCCTATAGTAATTTGTATGGTAATTTATTATATTTCTCATCACTTTTGCGGCGCAGCAAAAATAATATTATTATAGTATGTAAAGTGAGTGTATGCAAAGATTAATAATATTTACTTAGTTATAGATGATTCTTTAGTGACAAAAGCACAATTAAATAACTGGTTTACCTGAAAATATTTGCCACAGACAAGACAGGCGTATACGTTGATCCTGGTCAACGAAACAGAACACAACTTTTCAAAGTCAAAATCTAGAACATGCCTGTTGATAGTATCCAAATATGGACACTGGATATGCATCGTCTTTGCTGAAGGTTCTGCAACAATGGCAAACTTTAATAAACGCTCAGATTAACAACTATTAAGCTCGATGTTATAGGTTATGAATTTACCCAATAAATCAATGCCATTTCCTTCGGAAATTTTCCGTTTCTTAGATAACTCTTCAGACATATTCAATTATTTAATAAGGTTTCTAATAATAATAAGTTAATCCCGCCTCTTTCTTATTTATTACTAGATTATTTATATTTGCTATTATTTACTATAGACTGTTTGACTTTTGACAGCGTTGACAATTGACAAATTACGAGTTCAAGTTGTTAGCAAATTAAAGGTTACCATGTTTTGAAAATCATTACCATGAAAACGCGTACACGAGTACATACAAAGAACATCGGTCATTTCGAACCTAATAGTGTCTAGAAATAAAGGAGATGTTTCATTTTCGGTTATGAAATGTACTATCAGCCAAAAAATAGCAAAAAATACCAGGAATCGAGGAGAAGTATTATTTCCTGAATTTAAGTCTAGTTTGCGCTTAAAAATAATAGTTTTTATATTATTGCCATTATATTCAATATGGCGGTGGTTCTCGGTCATATAATTTTGTATGCGTTCATAAATCATATCGAAAACTGTATGAAAGTATTATGTAATAATGTAAATAATATATAAATATTTATGTATGTCAACAATAAACATGTTTTAGCGTATCATTTAATCATTTCAACTATCATACACATCTTTTCAACGAAAAATCAACATAAAAAATATATTCATTTAATATAATACTGATTTTGCAGGGTGCACTTCGGAACGAAACATTTTGTTTATGTTTGACATTAACTGTTAATGTCGTATTGACTGATAATAAATATTCTAATGCTGAATTGGTGTTTCTTATTACACTTTCCTGAATTCATACGTTTTCCTTTCATTTTTACAAGAATTATCAATTCTTTGGTGAATATTATTCCAGCAAGAGTTCTTTTACCTGTGACAATTCTAGCATTCTATTTTATGTATAAATGTCATCTACCAACTTGTCATAGATATTCCGCACGACAAACATCAAACATTTTATATTTTATTTTGAGCAACAAAGATACTAGACATTAATTAAGAATTACTTAACTAAATGTATTTAGGGGTACATTTCCCAGGTTTCCTGAGGATGTACAAGTTATAGCCGGAGTCCTATACAAAAATTAAACATCTCGTTTGATTATTGACTTCTGCATTACCCTATTTCTTAGGAAATCTTTACAAGTAATATCTCTTTTCGTACGTTCCAAGTTTACCTAACAATATTTTTAACATTAGGTACACTCGATACAAACAATATATACAATCAAAAACAATAAAATATATTTTCACTAGTAGTAGGTATCCATTTTCTTATAAAATATGTGCTTCTGTAGTTCTACCAAGATTACTGCTTTAGTTTTAGTGCATAACGCCGCAACACCGGCATTTTATACAAAAACTGATTCATAATAAATGGCAGGTAACCATAGACACTCGTCTCTGGAAAGTTCTGACAGTTGGCATTGACATTACGTTTGTCATAATCAATATTCATTCCGATCATCATTTTCTTCCCGACAATGGCCGCATCAGGAGGAAATATTGAATGGTCTACGACCGTTAAACCAATTTTAACAGCACTCTACGGCCCATTTTTTGACAAAAATGATGCTGTGGAGATCATACAAGCTATCATCAAAAGGTTAGTGTCAATGCCTATAAATTGCCGTTCATAACAAAAGTTATTTTGATAGCTCCCTTGATTAGTCAACTTTGATTTTGTTACTCTATTTATTTATTTACAAAGTAAACTTATTATTTTCCACAGAGGTTATTGTATCAATTTGTATTAAATAGATATCGCTAGCATAGCTAGATCATAGAATTTTCTAATAATATAATCTGTGCTCATATTGGCACAGCCAATAATATTTTTTTTATTGTTACCCTACTTAGGAAAGATATTCTTTTTTATCATAACTTGTAAATTATAAATAATCAACGGTCATTCCTACGCCGGCCATTCTTACCTGATGTTTTGACTTGAGTTTTGTTTATGTAAAAATCTTATTGAAACAATGTCCCTCTGCTTGGTGCAGTTCATTTATAATGAATATATGGGTTTTATTGCTCGCAGCGAAAGTGAGTTCCAGAACCATGAAGATATCTACGACTTATTCTACACATGCTTTGCGTGCCTCTCTGCACATTTTATTAGCATGAATGCTAATAATTGTAAGTATATTTATTTTGCATAATGTAGTGTTTGTTCTGTTGATCCCAATATTATATACATATATATATATATATATGAATATAATGGATCTGTGGCTTCATTTTCCTTAAGATTATTAGATTTCATTGTTCATATCTCTCTCTCTCTATGTACTATCAAAACCTTTCATATGCCTATGAGTCAGTACACTTTAATTAGAGTCTATTTTAAATTATATTAGGTATGTAGGTAGTTATTATAAAGGATTATGTTAAATAAATACCTATATAGCTATAATTTATAAAAAAATATCACCGTTGTCCTATTTCACAACATTTTGTAACAATGAAAAGCATGAATGAATAAGGGAGAAGGAATAAGGCGTGTTTATAAAACATAATAATTTTTGAAACATCTAGATTTTATTTGGGTTTTATTACATGTCTAATATACTTTGTTTAAAATAATATTAAACTAACTAACAATTTGCAGTAAAACCCAGTTCCTAAATCAATACCAGTGATGCCAGTATTCATAGATAATGCTTGACTCATTTACAAATGAATTTGAACTATATAAATATGGTGATAATAACTACTTCAAATTCATTATATGAGCTTAAAAATAATTATACAATTTACTAAAAAATATTAGTCTGAGTCTAACTGGGAGGTAACCAATTGAGATTAATTATATTAGTTGGTTATTTATACTACATTACTAAATGTTGGATGGTCTGGTAACATATAACATATAACATAATAAATTTCTATGTGCTTTCAGTTGTAACCTATAAAGTTGCCATTATCTCACATTTTGTGTTATGGGTTTGATCCACATAGAGGAGGAATAAAATAATGTTACCCAATCATTCAGTGTTTCCTAAGTTACTTTGGTAAGAGGGTGAGCCCCTAAACAGCAATGACCTATAATCTGTCAACACTGGGGTGGGCACAGCTTTCTTGGCACTTATATATGCCATAACCTATGATGCGAGAGAGCATTTTTAAAATAAAATAATACCGTATTGATGTAACTTGTGTTGCAGTGCCACATGACCAACTGAGCACAGCAAGAGATGCATTTAGAGTTATACTCAGGCAAATACTTAAGAAGCTCTCCGAAGCAGGATTGAGCTGTGACGACAATGCCACAACTGCAGCACCTAATGTGTCAGTGAAGCAGGTTTGTAATATTAAACACTTGATATAAACTATTTTGCATTTATTGCCTGCCTCAGTGGCACAGCAGTAGTGTGTGAACCTGACTTATGTTGTCTAGGGTTCAGTATATGTGTTGTGCAGTGTTATCAAGCTTTTCTGTTAAGAAACTCTTGGAGACCCCTTGCAACAGGACTAGGACTGCCTATTAAATGGGACCTAAAGCCATGGCTGGCACTACATTGGCTACATATACACCTCATCCTAACCCAAGATTTATGAGTAAGATTATGTATGTATTAAGTATATATATAATCTTGCTCCTTCATATATTACCAGCAGAGTATGTATACATATACAAACTCCCTACAATCTACATAATGCTTTATAATCTCTATTTATCAATAACTTGTGTTTATCTTTAACTCTGTCAAGCTACTTGCAACTAGACAATTGTTTTTCAACTATCTCTGGCAATTCAGTAATTGCCAGATTACATCATTTTATTTAAATCAATGATAAGCTAATTCAATATTTAATATGGTATTTTATAAACAATACCACAATGCATTGAGGAAAAGCATCAATACATGAATTATTGCACAGCTAAAAAATTATAAAATATACTGCATCATATTGAGTTATAATAGTAAGCATATAAAATAGTTATAGTAGTAAAGTTTATGTTTTTGCTTACAGTTGCTGTTACCTATTGTGGGACTGTGTGGAATTGAAGGAGGGGGTTACCCTCAATCAGACTTGGTTATATTGACATCATTACTAAAGAATGCCAAATTACCTGCTCATGTTTCTGTGCCAGGTATGTACTTGTAATCTACTGTGAATCTTAATTTGTTACACATATGAACTAGACTGTCCTTGTTAATAATATAACAAAGGCGTAAGTGCACATGCATATGCTATAAGGCATTAGATTCAACTTTTATTTTAATGATATGGCCATATTAGTATAGATTCAGTTACCTTCTGTATGTCTAAATTGGACACTAATAAATGTAACATGGTTTGATCAGCGTTGCATGCTCATAATGTGGTGATTTAATTTCTTTAATCCAATTTGTTGGTTAACATGTTACCAATGCTATATTTTGCTATTCTCTTTAATGTCAAATGCCTAGAAATTCTCTGGGTGTCTCTTCACCTACACTTAGTACATACACCTACACTAAAAGCGGAGTACTAGCACAATGTGAGGTTTACTGTGGCCCGAATCTGTCCGAGAGTAAGACATAACCCATCCATGTTGAATGTGTATGCATCATGCATTTCCCCATGAATAAGGTGTTTTTCACCTAGATGTGCACACAAGCGGTGTGTATAATAACCATCAGTATGATAATTTCGTTTTTGTAGCTTACTTCAAGCTAGTTTTAGTGAGAGTTTACTAAAGCTAAGCTAAAGGGAATTGACAGTTCTGCTCATAACTTAGCTCTGGTGAAAATATACTCATGTTTTGTGGCCTATCCCTGCCCTCGGTCAAGCTCTCCTATCCGATGTATAAAGATTAATATATATGTATTTGCATGTAAAATTTCTTGTAGTTCCTTATCCCTAAAAACACAGGGATGTGTTCTTCCTCGGATTTCAGTAAAACACACTTAATATTATTATTACAAGACCGGTCTGTGTGGAAAACCTTGGGGGAGGCCTACGTCCAGCAGTGGACGTCTTTCGACTGAGATGATGATGATGATGATATGTATTTGCCACCTACTTATTGTACATGCTATTTTTCAGATGCCCAGGCACCAAAATCAGTCATACCGAGCTCCATCACATCGCTGTCGTCGCAAACGACGGCGTCCGACAAACAACCGCCGTCGAACGCTCAGCGACGATCCGACGCGCTGTTGGAGCAGCTGACAGCGCCGCTGAGGAACCCAGTGACGTCGATGTCATCGTCGCCGGCACAACCGGTACCTGCAGTGTTGTCGCCCGGAAGTAAAGACACTTTGGAAAGTGCCAAGGATGGGAATTCTTCTCAACAGGCTTCTATTGATATGAAGGTATGTTGTCTGAATAGTTTTAAGTTCTTGTTTCAATAGTGTATTGATATAACCATGATGTACTTCTTAAAACTTTTAATTACATACATGCATAGACTTAGTCCTGTTTTTAAAGTCTCAGACAAATACAGGATTTCCTTGTGCAACAATTTGAATATATTTCTTTTCTATCATTAACTCCCGTTACATTCTTAAATCTTTACTCAAAAGCCTCAGATTTTTTCAATCTGGATTAGTTGATAATATATTCCAAGATAACTAATAATATCAATTATTCATCTAAATTACTCTATTTGTGCAGAAGTGGGTAGCATCAACATGCTCGTCGTTGTTAATGGAGCTGAGAGCAGGCTCCGTGGTGCTGAAGGTGTGTTCCTCGCTGCCGTGTCTGCAGCGGTACCTGAACCGCTGGCAGACCGCCAAGGATCAAGCTCAAGCGCCGCAATTCAACTCAGATGCTTCACTGTGAGTTCTATTGTGCAATATAATAGATAAAGGAACAAATAGGTAACGGGTCTTACTCGCGATAAAGTATTTAAAAGTAATAAATACCTATTGATTGCTTGACGTTTTGACCGACTTGCATCAATCGTGTTGACGGGTTGACCCTTTACCTAGCAATACATTCAAATTATTCAAATAAATTATTGGGTTATTATTGAGCACAATTATAACTTTTATACCATGTCTACAGCAAAAAACTGATTCTACATACGCTATACAGTAAACGCTTACCTTCAGGCCAGCTGTGTGCTCATTTGCAACATTAGTAATAAAAAAAATATTTTTTGTTAATACGATAAATACGACGGAATATGATTTTGGTACTCTACTATCGCCGCCGTTGCCCTTTTGAAAATAGCTTTGGTTACTCCACAGAAGCAGCATCATATTATATAAATTTAAAAATATGACTAATTTATATAAAAATTGTTTCAGTCTCCATTTCCTTGTGAACGAGGTGCACGTTTGCCGCCTCGCTTTGTCTCTGCCGTGCCTCGAGCCCTTCACGCAGGAGCGGATCGTGATGCTCAGTGACGTCAGCATCGCGGGCTTACTCTGCGCCACTGCACAGGTAAATATACAAGCATTTGTGTAATATATATAGGAGATATCTATTATGACATTTTTGTCCATTTATCTACAGTTTGCTCTGTCTTATCCAAATTAATTAGATCGTCATTTGGTAGAGTTTAAATGCATTAGGTATTTGACAACAATCACAGAGCTTGATAAACTCAATACTACTACTATTTAATAGTGTTGTTGGGTTTGATCCCCACAGGGGACAAAAAATGGAGTAATCCAGAAATATATATTCCGAGTATGGGTGTTCTTTGTGTCTTTTGTTTGAATGCTTGTTAACCCCCCGCGATACAGGAATTATTCATGCGGGAATAGTCGTTTAAAAAATGAAGAAAAAGAAAAGAAGAGGAGACAGATAGCAAAGATAAAAATATGATCTATGTGTGAGTGCTAATGATTTTAGTGCATCATATTGCGTCAACCATTTGTATAGTGTAATTTTGTTTTATTAGTTGGTTGGTGTTTAGTTTTTTTAATGTTAAATAAACAAAAATAAATTAAATCTAAATAGTTTAATAATAATTTAATTAGCTTAAAAATTAGTAAAGTTTAATAGTAGTAGAAGTGTAACAATTTTCAAAATTTTGTAATAAAGTGTCAAATAAACAACGCGATAAAATCCGTATATAGCAGTTTAATTTCAATGAATAATATTCGCGTAAATAGAAGACAATATTAATTAAATAAACATAATAAAAATACTTTAATTCATCATACATATTTCAAATATGTAATATTTTTTGTGTCAGGCATCTTTGCATCCCAAAGACGAAGAATATGAGCAGCAGACGGCCACTCTAGTGGAGAGTGCACTCAGCCTGTACAATACTGTTGGGGAGACTTTCAAGCAGTCGACACGCGCCGGTGGTTATGTAAGTATTTAAACCACTAATCTAGATTATTTTATAGTTATGCTGTTAATCATATGGAACTCTTTACCTCTTGCCGTAAAATCCAATACATAATTATATGTTTTATTATTTGCCGTCTGCAACGTAGCCTACAGCGTGTAACAGAAAGGTGTGGTCATATTTTAGGGCCATAATGTATATATGAATACTATTCCATGTTCCAGCCCAAAATTAGTTATTTTAAATTTCATAACAATTTTAAACATTTTATTTATTTATTAATTAAACATCAAAACGAACGTATTAAATCACAATGAGAATTACGCCTGGTCATTTTCGGTTTCACTGTTAGTGTTTTTTGAGTATCGACTAGATTGTGCTGTATTTATACAAGTCAATTAAAAAGAAAGTGCTATGTCAAGGAAAATAATGAATTGAGTTTATTTGTCACGGTTGACACGCTTTAATATGACCACACCTACATGTTACACGCTATATATGAATCAATATTAAGGCTTCCTATTAGTGAAACAATTTTAGAATAAATTCCTGTAAAATTAACACAGATTACTGTTCATTGGAATAGTAAGATCTTTTACATTAATTACTGACAATATTGTTACAATATTACTTATTATATTTTACCTTTTTTCTAGGTATATCAAAACCATCTGATGATCGGCGGTTGGGTTCTGCTGTGCGGTCTGCATCATGCACTCGCGGGTGCGCCGTGCCCCACCACCGCGCCGGGCAAGAGCCCTGCCAAGACACCATCAAGACCCTACAATCTCACTAAGATGTAAGTACATTATTACGATTATAAATATATCAAAATATTAATCTGGATAGACAATGTTTCAGTTGCAAGCTCCAGTTGTATTGCAGGGGTTCTTGGCTGATAGCTGAATTGGAAATACTTCGTTAGTTTAAGACTTTATTAGACAGTATACAAGTTTTAAGACATGCGTACTCGTGTAGTGTGCCGTGTCATGAGACGGCACGCTAGCTAAAAGTGAGGACCGCTGTTGAAACTCGTGATACCGATAGTGACCCGTCCATGGGTCTCTATGTTACGACACGAATAGGCTATCCTTAAGTTCTCGGTTGCTCGTATAACTTTTGGCTTACAAAATTAACGGACTATTTGAGTCGTTTGCACAGGAACTTATGCACAACGTTTGGATGTTCTTTGAGAGATTTAATATCAAGTGGGATGTAACACGTAACGAGGAGGCAGTAATTGGACTATTGCTAGATATGGAACTTCATAGGTGTGGGTCATGTTTGATGGATCAGTACAATAGCAATTATTAATGGAAAGCTATGTCTACACTGGGTACTATCAAGTCGGATGGACAGACGGTGACCGGCCAACTCACTAGGGGTGCGTTTCACTTAGTGCGCACGACACTCACGCTCACGACCACGGTTTTTCCCGTTCCACTTGCTTCCGAGCGTTACAATTGTAAACTCAAGTGGAACGGATAATGGAATGTTTTGAGCGTTGACGTAAATAATATAAATGGCAATTTAGAAAAACAATCGGAACCTTAAAGAGGTTACAATTAGTAAGTCTGACCAATAAACTCTTATAGTTATTGGTTAAATGGATTTATATTAAAAAAATATATTTATTATCCTACTAATATTATAAATGTGAAAGTTTGTGAGGATGGATGGATGTTTGTTACTTTTTCTCGCAAAAACTACTGAACGGATTTTGATGAAACTTTACAGTATTATTGTTTATTCATCGGAATAAAATATAGGCTACTAAAAACCTATTTTAACATAAATCTACATTAGCGCGAGCGAAGCCGCGGGCAAAATGTAGTATTTCATGATTTTCTGGAATATTTAATAATTTACATTCAAATAATAATAATAATATTCTATCACATAGACACAACACCATCTAGCCCAAACTAAGCAGAGCTTGTACTATGGGTACTAGACAATGGATAAACATACAATATTTTTTTTTTTTTTTGTAAATACGCCCATATTATACATAGAAACACCCAGACCAAGACAAACATCCATGTTCATGCACACAAATGTTTGACTTGTGCGGGAATCGAACCCGCGACCTCAGGCGTGGCAGTCAGTTACACTAGCCACTACGCCATCGAGTCGTCGAAAATATATTCAATATGTATTTTACGACAACAGTAGGATATTTGGTAGTGTGTCGCAATAATGCTCCAGAAAGTACTAGTTCATCCAGTTCAGATGAAGAGTAGAATACCATTCTACAAAATCGTGGAAAAGTAAACTTAGGCCACGTATTTACGATTTACTTAATGTAATTAATCGTTACTCTGATGAAGAATTCAAAAGACTGACAACTGAAACACTGTAGATTATAACATTTTTACTTATTTAAGTATTCATCGTTTCATCAAAATCGCATCTAATAAAGTTATATTTTCGTAGCCGTTATCTTTGTTACTTTATATTTTTAAAATGGCGCCATATTTCTCAACGCTCCAACGACCCACCTCTCAGCATGGGTCGTCGTGAGCTTTGCGCGTGAGCGTGAGTAATGACGTCATGAGTGACGTTTTCGCCGCGACCACAACGATCGTAGTCATGTGGAACTGGTAAACGGGCCTATTAGGAGTCGTGAACGCTAAGTGGAACGCACCCTAGATGGGCGCTTCACATAGCCGTTATAGGCAAGCATGCCTTACAGGCAGCACAGAGTAACACCATTGCGCGGTGCGGCGCTGATTTCAGCAGCGTGGGACTCGTGTAAATGGAGCGGTTTCCTCGGTAGTATCAGTGAAAATAACGCTTCTACTTACCGAGCATATAAGGCTGGCGGCCCACTCTAATTTCTCACTCTTGGAGTAACATTCCAGCTGGCTAATTTAAATAAATCTGAAACGAGCGTCTTACTGACATTCTGAGGCATTCGGGCTCGCAGGCCTCAAGCTACCCTGTGGTTTGTACGCTTCTTAATTATACGTTCTTGGTCCTGGTGTTACATTTTTGGTAGGCACGATTTGGTTGCAGCTTACATATAGGTACATACATTGTCGTAATGAGGAAAAAGTCTTATCAATATTTTTTACTAAATAGAGATTTTACATATTTGGAATCAGTAAAAATAGACGCATCTGCCAGTATATTTATAAAAACATGTTTTTTTCGGCAGATACATAATTTGCCCTTATGACGGCAGTATACTTAACTGTATCCGTATAAAACATGGTGTATTCAAGTGTGCGTTGTCCGTAGGCAACAAGGTCTGGGTGTGGTGTGGGTGGCGCTGGGCGGGCGCTGCCTGGCGTGGCTGGGCGCGCTGCTGTCGGACGCGCGGCTGGAGGCGCTGAGCTGCGGGCCCGCGCGCGGCGCCGCGCCCGCGCCGCTGCACATCCTGGCGCAGCACACCGCGCACCAACGCGAGCTGCGCCTGGCCTCCGCCGCGCCACTGCACCAGGTAACGTCGCCGCGCCCGCGCCGCTGCACATCCTGGCGCAGCACACCGCGCACCAACGCGAGCTGCGCCTGGCCTCCGCCGCGCCACTGCACCAGGTAACGTCGCCGCGCCCGCGCCGCTGCACATCCTGGCGCAGCACACCGCGCACCAACGCGAGCTGCGCCTGGCCTCCGCCGCGCCACTGCACCAGGTAACGTCGCCGCGCCCGCGCCGCTGCACATCCTGGCGCAGCACACCGCGCACCAACGCGAGCTGCGCCTGGCCTCCGCCGCGCCACTGCACCAGGTAACGTCGCCGCGCCCGCGCCGCTGCACATCCTGGCGCAGCACACCGCGCACCAACGCGAGCTGCGCCTGGCCTCCGCCGCGCCACTGCACCAGGTAACGTCGCCGCGCCCGCGCCGCTGCACATCCTGGCGCAGCACACCGCGCACCAACGCGAGCTGCGCCTGGCCTCCGCCGCGCCACTGCACCAGGTAACGTCGCCGCGCCCGCGCCGCTGCACATCCTGGCGCAGCACACCGCGCACCAACGCGAGCTGCGCCTGGCCTCCGCCGCGCCACTGCACCAGGTAACGTCGCCGCGCCCGCGCCGCTGCACATCCTGGCGCAGCACACCGCGCACCAACGCGAGCTGCGCCTGGCCTCCGCCGCGCCACTGCACCAGGTAACGTCGCCGCGCCCGCGCCGCTGCACATCCTGGCGCAGCACACCGCGCACCAACGCGAGCTGCGCCTGGCCTCCGCCGCGCCACTGCACCAGGTAACGTCGCCGCGCCCGCGCCGCTGCACATCCTGGCGCAGCACACCGCGCACCAACGCGAGCTGCGCCTGGCCTCCGCCGCGCCACTGCACCAGGTAACGTCGCCGCGCCCGCGCCGCTGCACATCCTGGCGCAGCACACCGCGCACCAACGCGAGCTGCGCCTGGCCTCCGCCGCGCCACTGCACCAGGTAACGTCGCCGCGCCCGCGCCGCTGCACATCCTGGCGCAGCACACCGCGCACCAACGCGAGCTGCGCCTGGCCTCCGCCGCGCCACTGCACCAGGTAACGTCGCCGCGCCCGCGCCGCTGCACATCCTGGCGCAGCACACCGCGCACCAACGCGAGCTGCGCCTGGCCTCCGCCGCGCCACTGCACCAGGTAACGTCGCCGCGCCCGCGCCGCTGCACATCCTGGCGCAGCACACCGCGCACCAACGCGAGCTGCGCCTGGCCTCCGCCGCGCCACTGCACCAGGTAACGTCGCCGCGCCCGCGCCGCTGCACATCCTGGCGCAGCACACCGCGCACCAACGCGAGCTGCGCCTGGCCTCCGCCGCGCCACTGCACCAGGTAACGTCGCCGCGCCCGCGCCGCTGCACATCCTGGCGCAGCACACCGCGCACCAACGCGAGCTGCGCCTGGCCTCCGCCGCGCCACTGCACCAGGTAACGTCGCCGCGCCCGCGCCGCTGCACATCCTGGCGCAGCACACCGCGCACCAACGCGAGCTGCGCCTGGCCTCCGCCGCGCCACTGCACCAGGTAACGTCGCCGCGCCCGCGCCGCTGCACATCCTGGCGCAGCACACCGCGCACCAACGCGAGCTGCGCCTGGCCTCCGCCGCGCCACTGCACCAGGTAACGTCGCCGCGCCCGCGCCGCTGCACATCCTGGCGCAGCACACCGCGCACCAACGCGAGCTGCGCCTGGCCTCCGCCGCGCCACTGCACCAGGTAACGTCGCCGCGCCCGCGCCGCTGCACATCCTGGCGCAGCACACCGCGCACCAACGCGAGCTGCGCCTGGCCTCCGCCGCGCCACTGCACCAGGTAACGTCGCCGCGCCCG
The DNA here is from genome assembly GCA_930367265.1 of Catocala fraxini. Taxonomy (NCBI): domain Eukaryota; kingdom Metazoa; phylum Arthropoda; class Insecta; order Lepidoptera; family Erebidae; genus Catocala; species Catocala fraxini. Next base: position 7,172,380 of record OV884026.1, on the reverse strand, counting down.
CGCCGCTGCACATCCTGGCGCAGCACACCGCGCACCAACGCGAGCTGCGCCTGGCCTCCGCCGCGCCACTGCACCAGGTAACGTCGCCGCGCCCGCGCCGCTGCACATCCTGGCGCAGCACACCGCGCACCAACGCGAGCTGCGCCTGGCCTCCGCCGCGCCACTGCACCAGGTAACGTCGCCGCGCCCGCGCCGCTGCACATCCTGGCGCAGCACACCGCGCACCAACGCGAGCTGCGCCTGGCCTCCGCCGCGCCACTGCACCAGGTAACGTCGCCGCGCCCGCGCCGCTGCACATCCTGGCGCAGCACACCGCGCACCAACGCGAGCTGCGCCTGGCCTCCGCCGCGCCACTGCACCAGGTAACGTCGCCGCGCCCGCGCCGCTGCACATCCTGGCGCAGCACACCGCGCACCAACGCGAGCTGCGCCTGGCCTCCGCCGCGCCACTGCACCAGGTAACGTCGCCGCGCCCGCGCCGCTGCACATCCTGGCGCAGCACACCGCGCACCAACGCGAGCTGCGCCTGGCCTCCGCCGCGCCACTGCACCAGGTAACGTCGCCGCGCCCGCGCCGCTGCACATCCTGGCGCAGCACACCGCGCACCAACGCGAGCTGCGCCTGGCCTCCGCCGCGCCACTGCACCAGGTAACGTCGCCGCGCCCGCGCCGCTGCACATCCTGGCGCAGCACACCGCGCACCAACGCGAGCTGCGCCTGGCCTCCGCCGCGCCACTGCACCAGGTAACGTCGCCGCGCCCGCGCCGCTGCACATCCTGGCGCAGCACACCGCGCACCAACGCGAGCTGCGCCTGGCCTCCGCCGCGCCACTGCACCAGGTAACGTCGCCGCGCCCGCGCCGCTGCACATCCTGGCGCAGCACACCGCGCACCAACGCGAGCTGCGCCTGGCCTCCGCCGCGCCACTGCACCAGGTAACGTCGCCGCGCCCGCGCCGCTGCACATCCTGGCGCAGCACACCGCGCACCAACGCGAGCTGCGCCTGGCCTCCGCCGCGCCACTGCACCAGGTAACGTCGCCGCGCCCGCGCCGCTGCACATCCTGGCGCAGCACACCGCGCACCAACGCGAGCTGCGCCTGGCCTCCGCCGCGCCACTGCACCAGGTAACGTCGCCGCGCCCGCGCCGCTGCACATCCTGGCGCAGCACACCGCGCACCAACGCGAGCTGCGCCTGGCCTCCGCCGCGCCACTGCACCAGGTAACGTCGCCGCGCCCGCGCCGCTGCACATCCTGGCGCAGCACACCGCGCACCAACGCGAGCTGCGCCTGGCCTCCGCCGCGCCACTGCACCAGGTAACGTCGCCGCGCCCGCGCCGCTGCACATCCTGGCGCAGCACACCGCGCACCAACGCGAGCTGCGCCTGGCCTCCGCCGCGCCACTGCACCAGGTAACGTCGCCGCGCCCGCGCCGCTGCACATCCTGGCGCAGCACACCGCGCACCAACGCGAGCTGCGCCTGGCCTCCGCCGCGCCACTGCACCAGGTAACGTCGCCGCGCCCGCGCCGCTGCACATCCTGGCGCAGCACACCGCGCACCAACGCGAGCTGCGCCTGGCCTCCGCCGCGCCACTGCACCAGGACTGCACTGCATGGATGACGACTACGTCATCCATGCAGTTAAATATTTGATTAGACTTAAACCACTAGGTTTAAGTGGTCACCTCGCCGCTGCTACTGCGCCGTGTGTTCTGGGTTCGAATCCCACACGGGACAAAACTGTGTGATCCACAAATGGTTGTTCCGAGTCCCAGACTCGAAACAACCATTTGTGAATCACACTGTTCTTTGGGTCCGTTGTTTAAATGTTTGTAAAGCCCCCGTGACACAGGAATTATTCCTAGTGCGGGCGTAATCTTATAAAAAACTAATTAAATAAATATTTTTAAAACCGATTCCTAATACCTACATTTAAGTTAATGTACTATATTACTACTATATTGTAATATAATTGCTAACCTATAAAATTGTCTGGCTAGTTGCTAGTGGCGCTGGGCGTGGTGTGCTACCGCAAGGCGACGAACCTGAAGCGCGCAGTGGTGCAGAAGCAGCACCACGACGCCGACCCCGACCGCTCCGACTCCACCGTTTACTTCCAGGACATGATACTGTGCTCCGAGGACTCGGAGACCGATGACGGTACATACATATACTACAACTAGCTAGTAGACCATCGTTGACCAACTCTACTAGAACTACATGATAACATTCATAGTGTCTTATAGGTAGCACTAGTCGAGATCGTTTGTATACAACATGTTTTTTTATTGATTTTATATGTATTGATAGTTATTATAAATGTATATTATATGGATGCATCTCCTTTACCCTATTACATATTAATGTTTAGTATCAAATTATATAAATAACTCGTTTTACAATATATGGGACTCATCTTCTTTTACCTTATATATATTACTTATATACCACAGAATGAGTCTCCTCACCACAGAGTTTTGTGGATTCGAAACGAAAGCCACACGAAACAAAAATTTGATTAGTCCACAAATAGTTGTTTCATATCTAGATATTATTTGGGTTTGTTGTTTAAGTATTTATAAAAGCCGCAATACAGGAATAAAATATACATTGCATTGACCCATATCTCAATCATAACGACTTACTATTGAATAATGTTTGTTTAGAAGACAGCGAACCTCTATTTGGTTTATGGTTCGAATCGACCCTCGTGGCGCCCGACGCTGCGGACAACAGCGGGCTCGTGCGCGCGGCGGGGGGCAACGACAACGACAACAACGCGGACACGCCGGCCAGGCACCACCAGGCCATCGTGCCGGACAAGGCTGAACCTTATAGTGTTAGTGTTTAGAGATTATATTACAATTTATGGTTATACTTTGAGATACAAGTATTTAAAACTAGATTATGTCCGCGGCTTTGCATTAGTGGAAATGTTGTCCATAAATTTCTATCTCTCGGGTACAGGACCTTTTTTGATAAAAGGTACCCTTCTTTTCTGCATATCTGAAAATGTGTATTGTGTATCCGAAATTTCATTATGATCGGTCAAGTAGTTAAGGCGTGAAAGCTAGATAGACAAACAAACAAGCTCACATTTGCATTTATGGTATTATAGTCGGGATTGGAATAAAACTCAATCTAACCTAAAAGCGAAATGTTTCTTCTAAATAAATATTATCACGAATAATCATTTATGCAAGAAATTATTTAGATCGCAAGAAGTAAATGATATACCAAGAACAAGATTTAATGAGTTTTAAAAATGGTTAAATGATATAAAATATCGGTATATTACAATTATTTATTTATAATTTTAAACATATTATTTGATACGCTTTTTAGAGTTCGAAAAAACTCTTATACAACAGCTTTGTCCGTCCGTCCGTCTGTCTGTTATACAACTTTCAACTCAAGAACCGTAAGAGCTACAGTCTTGCGGTCATGACGCCATTCGACTCAGCATAGTCGATATACCTCTGAAATGACTATGACCTTTGACCTCTGATCAAGGTCACGTGGTATCACGTGATCTTTGCATATATTATTTTTAAAAACGCTAAGATTTCCGGCAATTCAGTGCCGTTTCTCACTTATTTTATATTTACAAAATATACAAATCAATACGAAGCATATTATAGAAATTACTGATTTTCTTATGTAACTGTGTATACCGACAAAGTGATATAAACAACACAGAGTAATTTAATAATATGTTTTAAAATTTCTATATTTTATTCAAATATTTATTTTAAAGATAACCTATATGGCGTAATGTTTTAATATACTTTATGTCTGCAGTACATAACTCTGGCTACGGAAGTGTTCACACTGCTTACTGAGGAGATCATAAGCGAGGGCTCGGAGCGCCTCGGACAACACTCGCTACAGCTGCACGACGCACACCAGGCGCTGCTCGCGGCATTAGCCAAGGATCTGGACCGGGAGACTGCTCGCACCGATACTGGTATATTGTATACTTGTAATACAATTAGCCTCTAGATTGATTCGGTTCTCTTGCTATGTGAGCTTCCAATACCGGGTCGAGTCAACAAAAGTTATTGGTTTTGTCTGTCAAGAAATTTCCAATAGTATAGCCTGGATTTAGGAATTTGGTGGTAGGGCACACTCTTGTGCCTCGGCAAGCGCATAAAGCTGTTAATCTTGCGCTTGTTTTCTTCGGTCGTGTTGTATTGTCGTACTGTCAGACTATGAGAGTAAGAGAATATAACATGTGTTTGCGCATAAACTTGTGCCATATAATATCTTCTGAACAGATAGTCAGTCTCTGTTAAGATTGGCTGCCGTAATCGATATGCGATCTGGAGGACATTATTATAAGTAATACAATTTAAACTTAGTCCATGTACAACACTTTATCCATCATTCCTTCCACACCTCAATTAACATAGATAATTTGTATAGCAAAGATTATGTATGTACGTATATCGAGAGAATTTTTAAAATTGTTGGGTTAATATAATTTAAAATCTCAAAGATTACAATAATTTTCCAATCGTATGTCGTCTGACACTTGCGGTTCTAGTAGTGATACTTTATCGCAAGCATAGTCACCAAGATCGCGCGATGCGATCATGATCCGCTGTGCTTGTGTCGGAGCTTGGCAAGTGCTGAGCGTGGCACCCACGCTGACACTGACGTCGGTTGCGCAGGCACGATCTCGTCGTGCTTCGGCGCTCGCCTGGGCGCGCTGTACGCGGCGTTCAGCGCGGCGCTGGTGCGCTACCTGCACAACCTGAGCGGCGCGCCCGCCTTCGCCGCGCTGCAGCCCGCGCTGCACCTGCAGCTGCTCTCCGCCGGCGCCGAGCGCACCAACATGACGCCGCTGCAGGTGACCAGTTACTCAGCAATGACACTCATTATAACTATTTAAACCCGGGAACCTTTTCTACTTTGATAAAGTTTATCATTTATATTTAAACGTGTCACTCACATAGTAGTGTTTCCGTTCTTCCTCGATTCTAGATGCTTCAAGCAGTACGTAAAAACCACCTTACACCGTCAAAGTACAGACCTCGTCACCACTTTACGTGAGAACGTGGTGGGGAGGGCTCCGCCCGTAGACTACGCGACTGCTTACTATCAGCCGGAGTGTACTCATTTTGATAGACGCTAAAAATAATACATGTTAGTCTATCTGTAAATAGTAATTGTATCAGCTATTTACTCTATACTTAACTTTAAGTCGATGTGTATTGAAGTTACTGTGGATGAGCCTAATTAAATAAATAAATAGAGGTACTTATAATAACTCTACACTGCCAAATCATTACGTATTGTTTCGACCGTAAAGGATTTCAAAATACAAAAAAAAAGTACTATGCTGACAGCAGGAAATCAAACCCTTTAAACAATTCTCGTAGGTTTTTTAAGACAACCAATATATTAGATATATCAAAGACAACACATGTTTGAAACTAGTGTAATTAAAACGAGATGGGTGTAAAAACCCAGAATTCAACCTCTTCGCCTTAAATAGGTGTCTGCACACCAAGTTACAATTTGCCATTTAAAATACATGTGACCTTGTGACCTTGTGACCCCTGTATCTCAGAGGTATATTGACTCACATGACCCATATTCAAACTAGACCGAGGTACACTGACTGCACACCAAGTTACAAGTCAATCGGTCCAGTCGTTCCGGAGTTATGCCTGTCACTAATACCAATCTGTCACTAACAGACAGACACACAGACCCAAATAGTGTTTTCATTAACCTCTGAAGAAGACTCAGAGATTAATAAACCAAATTCGAGTTCAATTTATAATAATCAATAATGCTGTGACAGGTGGGTCCGCGCGTGGTAAAGCTTCTGGGCGGTATGGTGCTGAGCAAGCCGGCGGCGGAGCGCGAGAACAGCATCCTGGCGATGTGGCACAAGATCGTCAACACGCTGCAGGAGTGCGCGCTGCAGGCGCAGCCCTCGCAGGACCATGACTACGAAGGTTTGCTACAAAGATAACTATTTCAATAAGTTTTTCCATTCAGTCACGAGACCACCAATTTGCTGTAGACGTGAAATTTTATGAGGTCTCAACGCTAACGCTTACTGCTTAATTTATAAAACTACCGAAGCTACCAAGCAGTAAGCAAGAATATCTCTAATTAATGAAGTATAATAACGTAGCACAGCATGCTACTTGTTCAGACAATAAATTAGAGGTAAGCTGTTTATCAATGCGCCAATTATACAGACGGACGTCATGTGACTGTCACCATATTTTAATAATTGATGGCTAATGTTACGTAGTTCAGCTAAACCTAACATTTAAGTTGGCTGTTTTAATGAGGTTGCCTGCAGTAACCATGGCAATAACAGTCGGCTATTATGGTTACTAGCGAGACGACAATCGAGTTCAAAATGAGCTTTTTAGCAGAATATAATGTATTTGTTCCAGATTTAAATGTTGAACATGCTCAACTGTTGGTCTACCTCTTCCATTCACTAACTCTCATGCAAAAGAAATCTGTTCTACTTATGACATCTAACGCCATCATCAAAGTAAGTATATTAAAATATATAATCAATTTCATTACTTTTTATGACCTTTTTTTATTATTTTTTATTTTTTTTTATTACCGACTGGCGTGTATGAGGAATGTGATGAAAGTGAATGAAGCCAGAGAAGTGTGTCAGGATCGTAGCAAATGGAAATCCGTAGTCTCTGCCTACCCCTCTGGGAAACAGGCGTGAATCTATATGATATGATATGATACATTATTCCAGAGCTGCAAAACAGAGGCAAAATTTCAATCTCTGACGCAGGTCCATGTATAGCTTATTTGTCTAAAGCAACGACATTGTCGGTCAGTTTCAAGTCCTACTTACTGGATTGTCTATTTCTTCGTTATAATTTAGATGTCGTACTACACACCATACATGTAAAAAAAATAACTGTTATATAAATGATTACAGGTGGTAGAAACACTGGCTATTAGCGACAGGAAGAGAGCGATGGCCCTGGCCCCACACCAGCTCATGTTGACAACTAGACTGATGTTGTTGCTCGAGTACCTGATGAGACACCTCTATGACGCACCACAAACATTGCTGCAACAGGTAATGTTACATTCATATAAATGATCTTTGATCTTTGTACGTTATTCAGGCGTGTTTGTATAACACTTGCAGAGATTGCCCATGAGATAGTGTTTGTATTCTCTCTAGCATGTGCCTTCTTTTCCTTGTCACAAAATCGACTTTTATTATGAATCTTCTTCTTTCTACGTAATACTGCCAACACTAGGTAATAATCCAACGTTATGAACTTTATTACATAGACAAACACCCAATATTGGAACTATTTTATAAGTTAACTAGTTTCTGCCTGCGTGTTTCTTTTGCCTGCGTGAATCCAATGAGAACATATATCGGGATAAAAGGATACAATTTTATCTCCTTACTGAATTTCATCAAAATCAGTTTAGTGATTTAGCCGAGAAAGCGTGTTTGTTACGCTTTCGCAGCTAAATCAATGAACCGATTTTGATGAAATTTATCGTCAGAACTATATTCGCATTTTTACAAATGTCTGCTGCATACAAAAAGCTAGCTATTTTAACCAGGTGACCACGTAAACTAAAACGCCATGCAGATCCTAACAGTCTCAATTACTTTCTAGATCGAATGGAATCTAGTGATCGCGCCCGGTCTTGCACAACCATCCCCCGAGGCTAGCGCTAATGGAAGCAAGACTACTACGAATGGTCAACCGAAAGCGCGCATCTACTGCGAGGTGCCGTTCATCGAGCAGGCTTACAGGAGACTGTCCATGGACGAGACTTCTATGAGGCCCAGGTTCTACGCGCTGACTAATGCGGAGATCAATAATCAGGTAAGATAATATAACGACTATGAACCGGCATGCTCGTATTTAAGGATGAGATACCCAATACTTGTTAGTCATTCATATAAATCTTAAAATACAAGCGCGTGTTGCGCATTTTCTTAGGAGACTAGTCTAGTAGGTAAAAATTTATGATATACGAACTTCGTTAGTTCATTGGAAGTGTACAAGTAACATTCAGATCCTACTTTTGAACTTTTTGGTGCAGCGGTAAATACGACTGCTGTGCATGAAGACTTCGGTTTAATTCACGAGGCAATGAAAGTGTTTATTAGGTTTTTCGGTCTAGAAACTCTTAGTATGGAGTCTGCAACTGTGCTGGGCAAATAGCAATATGTTCTCTCCCCATTACTTTAAAACAGTGAATAGAAATAAAACACGACTTATTATCACCGCTAAAAATACAACCACGGAATCTACGCAAAGTAGGCGGGGCTTCATAAAACTAAGCCGTGTAATTATATCAATGGTTTTGAGTTCTTGACATTGACAGCAAGTAGATTTTTTTTTAAACTTGTCTCTCGTTGGGACTTATTCCTGGGTCGCGGTGGACTTTACAGACATTCAAACGACGAACACAAAGACCACCCAGACTCAGACCAAACATTTGTGGATCACTAAAATGTTTGTCCCGTGTGCAGATTGTAACCACAAATGTCTAATAAATCTAATAATTAATTGATCAGTCTTTATAATTGTAAATATAACACTTAGAGATATGAAAGAGCGGGACCTTCCTTTACAAGTATTTTATATACTTATTAAGACTGCGCCGAGCGAAATGTGCCAAAACAGGCGGTTACAGTTAAGTGAATAAAATCAACACTTTTTGTTTAATACAAATATAAAATATGTATTTACCATAACAATGAATGTGTTTACAATTACTCCGTGTAAAAAACTAAAAATTATTAATATTTTCGCCTACAAAATTACGTAAATTTGCAAAAGCGTAAACTCGTGTTACGTGATTTTTGGATTATAACAGTAGAAATCTATCCTATTTTACAGCTTAAACTAAACATCAATAGTTATATTACAATTTGTCCGTCCCAAATATTTAAGTTATTGTATTATATAATATATAAAATAAATTAATATAATATTATATAATACAGATACATATTTATCAAAAAAGCACTTCAAATCCTCCATACAATTTTACAATGGCGGCTGCGCGCCGATTTGAATATGCGCCACATGAGCTCTGTCATTATCTGTCTTACGCTCGGTGCAGTCTTAAAAGGTGAGCCCAACCACAGGGTTAAGAAGGTTATTTTTATTTGTGTACTACTTATGTATGTTATTAGGAGAATCCAAAGTTCGACGGGTTGGCGTGTAACTTCGTGCTGGGCACGCCGCACAAGCTTAAGTACCCGCTGTTGCTAGACGCGCTGCTATCGCTGCTGAACTCTGCGTGCGTGTGCGACAACCCCGCCTACCACGGGTCGCCCGCAGCTCTCGCCGCCTCGCACTACTGCTTCCAGACCGCGTGGAGGTAAACCCCCTTCTTCTTATACATCACTACACTAACCGTAACACATCATTTATGGCAAGCTTCATAAAACTCTACACTAGCATAACTTTTGTGAATAACATTTTGAAATCTGACACTTTCTTTCGGTAACGCGTATTTCGTTATGATGACTGGCTAAACTCAGGCGTGCTTCGCTGTGACTCAATTTAAGTATTCTATTACCCGTTCCTGTGGGATTGTCAGGATAAAAGCACGTAAAACACTCTAATAAAAATGTAGGATCAGTCACTTGAGTTTTGCCGACACAAACACATGGAAGCACAATTTTTTGATGTAGTCGAATTCTCATTGTCTTTAGATTCGATACACATCTCACTCAACAGTTACTATGAATATTCTTGCAGCTGCTATATTGACAATTTGACTACTGAGTCTTTTGTCAATCGGCTTAGCGTTTATCCATTACGCCGGCGTGCCTAGACGCGACGGAGTAGGCAGACTTTGTTCTGTTGGTGACACAGCGTGATGATTGTGACTTTACCTTGACACGACGAAGCCCAAAGGTCTTGCCCTGTTGCCGTCGGATTATTGCCCGTTCACTACCGGCTCTTCCGCATCAAGATATGGCTTATGTTTAACCCTTGTCGTTGCAGTATAGACTACAACGCTGGTATTCTCGCTGGTCTATGAATAATAATTTATATATGCATAAGAAAATAAAACATACATTAAGGACGATGTTTATGTGTTAGGCTAGTGATAAGCATGCCGCCGGCCACGCCGCACATGGACAAGCTTCAGGCGGGCACGAGCGCCGAGCTGCCGTCGCCGCTGCCGCTGCACGCCGTCGTGTGGGCGCCGCGCGCTGACAACAAGAAGGTCTTCAACCCCTGGCTCAAGGACGCGCTCGTCAAACAGGGCATGTACACGCAGGTATGTTTACATCCTTCTAGAACCTTCTGTAGGCTACTACACTTTGAAACAAGTTTTCTTTTAAGATGACTTGATTATTATTTATTCATATTTTAGTTTATGCACGTTCATCTTAAGAGAAAGTCTTAACTGCTAGGCATTTTTCGCTATATAAAACAAAACTATTTTTATTGTACTTTATTAACAAAGTAAGAGTGATTTTCATGGATATTCAGCCCCTATTCTCAAGTGTTATAAGTATGGATGTTTGTATGTTAATAGTTACATATGCGTCTTGTCATAGTTCTAATAATAATTTCGATTATTCAAAGATATGTATGACCGTACCTATAAAACTATTTTCTGCTGTTTTTATATCGTAGCAGAAACTTACATCTTAATGGCTTATTATTCCTAGTTAGGAATACATATCTCTTATAAATTGTATAGATTAATTTTATGTGTATTGCTCGTTACACACCTGATGAGACAGTATATGCGTTATACTAACACGTTGTCAAATCAAAACATTTTATATTTGTTGTAGTATGCGGAGAATCTTTTGGCTGGCGTGAGCGCATCGTGTGACAACATCAAATATACAGCGTGGCTTGCGTCTGAAACTATCAAACATTTGAAACAGAATGTCAACGGTAAACTAGTTCTTGTATTTCTTTACAAATGTATATGTATTGTGTATATGACACGTTATTATAATCTTTAATGTTTTTAGCTAACGGTTTACCGTCTCTGCTGGACGTGATATCGTGTGACTCGGCGCTGGTGAGGTTCAAAGTGTGCCTGGCTGACTCCGCCACGCCGTCGGAAGCTCACCAATTTATGCCTGACCTATTGGAGTTACTGGAAACAGTTCTGGATTGCTGTCGGTAAGTACTTTGTGATAGTAAGAAATTGGTTATTCGCATAAATGAAAAAAATATTTTTCATTCCAGTTTAGAATGCTGTTTTTTTATTGTTTTATTAATCATCAAAATGTTGTGGCTGGTATCTTAATGTTAGTAGTAAAACAATGAACAATTAAAAATATTTTACAGATTCGGATTTATTGTTGTGTAGTGAAATTCAATATGAATTTCACTTATGATGCAAGCGAAAACTTTGACAAACTATATTGAAGAACTAAGTACTTACTTAATAGTCAAATGTTAAGAACCGCTGACAGTTTGTTTTAAACTCTTTATGTCGATCCGTTAGCTGTAACTAAAAATTAAAATAATCCCGCGGCTTGGCTTCACGTTGATACGAAGATTCCAGGCGAGATAAAAAATCAGAAACACTTAATTGCGCGGCGGCCAATGGTCGTGAGGGCAATCCATCATCAGGGGTTCTTCTCGTAGACTTTTACGCAGTCTCGGGTAATTAAACTAGGCTGTGGGCTTGTTTTGGTGGTGGTCTTTGCCGCGTGCTAATACAGGCGGAGCACTGGGATGGGCCCGTGTGGGCCCGTGGGTCAGTCCGGGTCGTCAGAGCTGGTGGGTAGCGTATGGGTGAGACCCCGCAGGCGATCAGCTTGCCAGCAGCGCTCGTGTCGTGCCCCGTTAGGTCCCCAGGTCACTCCTGCGCATGGCTAGGTCAAGCTCCCCGGGAAGGGTTTCTGGGGGAGTGCCCGTCAGTCAGCATCAGGGAGGGGCACTACGTAGGTCCGGTGAGGGTTGAGAGCCGTCCACCGCGCACTTTCCCTTTATATACTCAGTTGTATCGCTGTCGCTACGTCACGCGATCGCGTGCACGCTCCGATCGCGTGACATAGCCTTACTATTGCGGTCACTAAGCGTTTTGAAGTATAATAATATAATAGTATGTTTAAGGTGTGCCCCGGCTGGTGCAGTTGTGTAGTATTAGTCGAGCTTACTGTGTGGTGGTATTGCAGCGTGAGCGCGGGGCTGGAGCTGGAGGCGCTGCTGGAGAGCTCGAGCAACGCGGCGGAGCGCGCCGTGAGCGCCGCGCGCCTGCAGGTGTGCGGCGCCGCGCCCGCCGCCGCGCCCGCCGCGCCGCCGCCCGCGCTCGGCGCCTGGCTGCGCGCGCACCTGCCGCCCGGCGCCGCCGCCGCGCTCGACCGCCTGTCCGCGCCGCCGCCGCTCGCCTGCATCAACCTGGTAACTGCATCTACCTGCTTCTCTCGAGGCATCAACCGTACCGCTGCGACAACACTTGAAGTCGTGTGCGTTAAAGTTGATTTTAAAATGACAAGATTAAACAGTGGACGGCTCGCCGCAAACGCGCCGACCGCTACAGTCGTCTCGTCGACCACTCGTTTGCGAGCAAGTAGCCCGCTCGCCTGCGGCAAAATGCCTGCAAGCGATGTGTTAATCGACGCCGCCCGCACGCTGTCCTCTTATTTCATGGTGTGCACCCACTATCCGCTTCTTTTTTTTTCCAGCCGTTGTGCTTTTTCTTTCCTTATGAAAAGGAACGAAAATAGACTGAATCATATCTTCTATTTTTAAATTATCCTCTTCTTCGTCGAGAGCAACAGGTATGATTGCCAGTTCGCGCAGAATAAACTTGAACTGAGAGACGCGTATATCACAAGCGAGATCACTTACATAAATGTTACCTAACAGGCAGCTTGCCGACTCTGATTTGCCACATAGCGGGTAGTCCGTTAGCGACAAACTGTTTGACTTATTAGAAGCCGTAGCGAAAACAAAAATTAGTGTTATCAACACACCACGAAAAGCCAAGGGCGTTATTTTTCTTTAAAAAAAACGACAAAGCTAAAATTTCAAATTGTATTATAATAATATGAATGTAAAATACAAAGAACAATGAACAATTTGGCCTATGAATCAACACACATTCCACCTAAACAATAATTTGTATTTTATTTTATGACTTAATAATCAATCATTACAATCTCATATCAAATTTATTTTTTTATATTTAATTAATTTCACTTTCGAATCTTATTTTCGTGTTAAAAAGTATTTTCGCGATTTCAAATACATCGGCATCCATTGTTTACATCTGAAACACGCAGCGTTGCCATGCCCTACAGTTTTACAATATATTTACGGTTTTATCAGATAAATTATTGTCCATTTAGCTTGTCTGTAATTTTTCTTACGTAGTTAATACTAATGCTATTCTATAAATACCATTATTGAACTTCATCATAGATATGACCAATTTCTTAAAAAGTCATAATTTTTAATGTAAAATATCATAATAAATATGTACCACTTTCTCAGTATTATGTTTTTATATAGTGCAAGCATGGCAACACTTATTTTACGTGGGCGAATGCATTGACGCTTACCCCTCCGCGGGGGCGGGCGGAGAGGTTATGTCGGAGTCACTAGGGTAAAAAAGAAAGATGGAATAAGGATGATAATAATGGACCTCCCGGATTATTCAGAAATGTCCGTGACTTATATTCACTTTTAATTGAATGTGGTCATCCTTAACCACATATTTATAATTTTTTTGTGCCTGTTGGTCTTAGGCTAATAATGTATGGCAGCTGATCAATGTCCTTTCAACTTACAACAAACTATTCGCAGGCATTCTACGCAGCCCACATTATCCCATCAGAGAGCGCCGTACTCAACCTGGTGTCATCTCACTGTGAACTCATCACTGCCAACACGAAGTACTCGCTAGGACCGTCACTGATGATGCTTGCGTACTCTGCCGCTAAACTGCTGGAGGTTGGAGCGAGTAAACTCGCTGACAACCCTGAGTTGATGAAGAAGACGCTGGATCTTGTTATACCTGCTTTGGTGAGTTCGATATCGTATTTATTTTAGACGACTTCACGGATGACGCTTTAGTTTAAGTGATCGCTATGCTATTGCAAATGCACCGTGTCTTGTAAATTCGATCCAAAAAGTTAAAAAGCCGTTGACATCGTAGAAATAAAAATGTAATACATCCGTATTTCTACGATCAGGGTGCCTAGTGCTATTTATTTTTACGTTAACGCGATCGAAACGTTTATCCAGTTTGGCTCTATGATTGGTTAAGAGCTCGGAACGGACCAATCAGAGCGCCATACGTCATGAACGTGTCGATCACGTTAATATAAAACGACCTGTATTTGCTTCACTTACGTGTAGTTAGCGTAACTTTTGCCATTAGTCAGACATGGTGCCACTTAAAGCTAATATTAACAATTTCTTAACAGGAATGATCAATAATGCCCATAGAACGGTGGAACTGGTATATTCGTTTTTGTTTGTTTCGGTTTTTGTCTTATTATCTTAATGTGCCATTTTGCTGTTTATACAGACCGACGGTCGACTGGAGTTCATGTCGGAGCCTCTAGCCGCTACACTCAACACGTTGGTACCGCTAGTGCTAAAGGCAGAACAACTAATACACGAGCACATCATAAAGACGACATACGGCGTTCTCGTCGAACATCTACAACCTTCTACTGAGAAGACATTGAGACATATGGTAAGAATATTACATGAATATGATACTTCTATAGTCAATTTCAATACAATAAAATCAAAAGGTACACAAACGGTTCATTGACATGACCATAGACATTTTAGTGATGTCCAATTGTAGCGTCAATTGAAAATCAATTAATTACCTAATCGAATCATTCGATTTGATGTAGCGAAAAACTTAGAAATGACATAAACACTGCTACAATTATATCTTACCGCGCTATAATTGTGCCCATCATTCGATGTTCGCAGTTAACAAAACAGAATATAGTAGATATACAGTAAAATACATTTGCAAGGTACATAATTTAATTAATTAATTTAATTCCTCTAAATACCGTGTATTTTATTGCAAATTAATTTTAACTATGTTTTTGTTGAACTAATTTCGATTTCATCGATCCATCAATTACTAAAATTTTATGACATGAGCGATTTTTTTGTCGTACTGCCTTATGCAATCATAAATTATAGATATTTTTTCATCTGATAAATTTAATAACCTCAATTTTCGTATTAAGATTTTTCAAATTAAATAATTATTTATTAATCAAACGCCAATTGCTTTAAAATACACTGAGATATCATGTGAAAACGTTGAAAATATGGATAAATGTGTTACTTATTCCTTTTAGTAACTGATTATGTGATAAATTTAACATATTTAACATCAATTTGGTTTGTATACATTTTCATCTTAATGATTGAAATCGACTATACATTATACAATTCCAATTGTAGGATTTCCTTCATGTATGCAATACATGCACGCACAAGCACTGCTTAACATACATTGTGTCAAGCCTATATCCCCAAAGGGGATATTTCGCCAGCTATGGTTTTATGGTTCCACGTTATAGGTCGAGAGCCTATTGCTGTCTGAGCACAATTCTAGACTCCGTGCTGCTACTGAATTTCTCAACAGAAAAACCCAATAACTGCTCACTGCCCAATTTGGGACTCGGACTTTGATGCACTTAAGTCGTTCTGCCGTTGCGCCACCGAGACAAATTAAGAAATTTAATGTTAAAGTCTAACTGCCATCTTGAGGCGATTCGATGAGATTTGATAAAAAGGATCGTGAAACTTGTAGCCTACGCGTAGGGTTCTCGTAGCAAAGTGTATGTTTCGACCATTCAAATGTTTTTGCAATACTTTATGTGACTCATGTAAGACACTAGTCGCCAGTAAGTATGTATGTTAGTGTATGAAGGATGAAAATGTTTGTTTTTGTATAGGTAAAGTACTGGGAGAAGATTCTGGATCGTCCAGCTGGCAGACTGGCGTACGAGAGAGTGTTTGCTGAGAACTCTGGCTATACTCTCGGCAAGATTCTGCTGTCGGCACCGAACGCTAGAAACCCTTATGCTGAACGAGTCATTAAGTAAGTTTGCATGCATATATGGTTATACTTGCTGCCCCCGTGGTTTCACTCACTTTATGATCATGCTCCCCTACGGTGTTTCGTGGCATAATGTTCTACAGCCTATGTTATTTCTGGATAAAATGATAAGCTTATGTAATTATGTGAAATAATTATAAAATCGGACCTGTTAAGTATCTGAATTTAATCATTACAAATAAAATGCCAGTCTTTGCCCTTTAAAATATTAGTGTAGATTTGATTACGCATTTTTTTTAAATTATCATATTATTTAATTTTATTGTAGATTATTCATTAAAATATTCAACGGATGCGAGAATGATCTGAGCAGTGCTCTTTGCATTTCCGTGTGCAAGTTCATTGGTGTTGCTGACCAGCAGAGGCTCTCTACTCTGTTGGCTCATATCTGCTTAGGAGCACCAGGTAAGTTTTATTTAAACATATTTATCTTAGGTGATCTAACGAAGTGCAAATTTGCCGCTAGTTTTGGCCAACAAAGTGTCCTACCCACCTCCACCTTAGCCTCGCTATCCGCGACTTCAGTTAATCATATGACATTAAAATTATGTAGCTCTCACAATTGTATACCATACTCTAAAAGTAATATTATCATTTATTCAGAAAGTATCATAACAATTTTTAGATATCACTGCTTATGTTTATTAAATGAAATAGTTTCTACAGCAACCAACGGCACATCTGGTACAGCGAACGGCACTCCAACGGAAACTGAGTTACCCACGCCGACGTCATCAGCCCCCGAGGCTGCGAGCAACCCGGCCTCGCTCGCGTTACGTAACGCGTTGCGAAGTGTGTTCCGCAGCGAGAGCGACGCGCCCTCGCGTGCCGATAACAACGCGCAGAGGAACGATGCCGATCTACCTGTGTTTGATGCGCCGTAAGTACTGACATTTTATTATTGTTATATTTTTTATTCACCTGTGTTTATCCAATCAGAGAAAAAGAGTCCAATGTTTGAATATTTGTAAAGTCCCCCACGTTACAGGAATTATTCCTAGAGTTATCATTTAAAACAAATAAAAGGACATCTGCAGCATAAATCGAAAATAATATTTGTTGTTTTTATTATAGATCGCCAGCGCCTAGAGCTCAGTCTGAAACCGCGCAACAATCAGCCAACTCAGGTATATTATTACAACAATAACTTTCAATTTTTTACGCAAGATATTATTTAAAAACGGACTAAGAACTTGTAATGATGATACAGAGAGCTGCAGCTGGTCAGATGGCAGTAAAGACAGCGGTGCTGCTGCGAGCGCTGCCGCTGCGAGTGCAGAGCCCACGGCTGCGCCGCTAACAGACGCTGCCAACGACAACGCGGCTTTACTAACTGCGTTGTGCAAACATGTTGTGCAACACTGGTGAGTTGTTACATGTAACGTTTATTAACAGAATTTGAATTTATCTCAATAACACTGCCTAAATTGTGATAAGTTGTGAACGAAAAAAAATGACGCCACCGCTTTTAACGAGATGGAACCGTATTTTTAAGTGTTGTGTATTTGTGTCCAGCGGTGATGACGTGAGCGAGCGCATGCTGACGACGCTGATCGGCGTGTGCGGCGAGAGCGCGTGCTCGCCGCTGCTGCTGCGCGAGATGTGCCGCCTCGCCGACGCGCACGCCGGCCGCGACCACCAGCTGCTGTTCCCCGCCGCCGTCGGCTGGCTCTCTGCCTGGTAACGCTTCAATATATACAGCCCACAAACGTGCCGTGACACTCGCGACGTGAGCGAGCGCATGCTGACGACGCTGATCGGCGTGTGCGGCGAGAGCGCGTGCTCAATAAAAATCGTCAATAGGAGTTAATACTGTTTATATTTTTCATATTATACCTAATTGATACCAGATAAAATGTTATCATAAACTTTCATATGCACGTCAGCACGTGTCTAGGAGTGAATGCGTATTTTTTTTGTGCCAGAACTTGATAATATACTTATGGTATATTACTGACAAGTATACTAGATATCAAGAATATAATAATATAACGCTATATATTTCTATAGTGTGGACAATCTAAGCAGCCCGGAGGTTTTGGAGAAACTAGAAGAAGGTCAAGTTGACGGCAATCTGGCGCCTCAGATCGAGTCCGCCTGCGTGTTGCTGTCATACCTTGCAGACGCGCTGCACGCTATCAACACTACACAGCCTCATAGTAAGAAGCTTATTATAATATCGATGCTGTTTATAACCTACTCCACTGCTGGACACGGCTGTCTTTTTAGTGTGAATAGTGTTAATCAGGAGTCTACTATACTATTGTAATTATTTTGACTTTATTTTTTAATAAGGCGTAACTCTATGTACTGTTTAAAACACAAAACCAATTTTCTTATCCGATTTAGCCTACCTATCGGTAGAGATATTCTCATCTATTTGGCATATTTAATATTGTTACTTGTATTGATACGTTTTTTAGCTTGGCGCTCAGTGAGTCCAACCTGGGAGTCACCGTCCGACCTCGGCTTCGATTTTGATTATACTGACGAACAACAGGACGATGATGATACGAGCGCTGACGATTCCGTATGTGTACACATTTATTTGTCTTACGTAATTTGACAGGTTCACAGCTTTAGTAACTGGGCACGATGCTTCTTTGCTTACTCTTTTATACTGACAGTTATTTAATCCAAACGTTTCATCCAAAAAGTAACTTACCTCTAGCTGTTCTTATTTATTAAATCATCGAAAATGTTTTTTTTTTTTTACTAAGACTTGGTTACGATTTATTAAAAAAAAAAAAAAAAAAATTTCGTACAAACATTTCAATTAACCGGTCGTATACCGCCGGCTCGCATACCAGCCGGCAGATTTGTACCCGTCGTAGGCCGGTGGCTCGCATGCGAGCCACCAAATTGGTTTTACGTTAGCTTAAGCTAAAGCGAAGGCGGCGCGCGGCGTTTTGGCGCCAATTTGGTGGCTCGCATGCGAGCCACCGGCCTACGACGGGTACAAATCTGCCGGCTGGTATGCGAGCCGGCGGTATACGACCGGTTAAGTTCAACAAATCTTCAAAACATAAATAAGTCATTTAATGTGCACTCATAAAAGATATACAGTTATATGAAATCATAATATATTATTATGTATTTTATACAACTCATGTGTATTATTGGGAGTGTGCCCTGCAAATTAAGGATGACGATTTATAGAGGATGTTATGATTATTACTCATATAATATATAATTTTAAATGCACCAGGACGAAGACGCGATGCTCCAATACAAGCTGTGCACGTTCACGGTGACGCAGCGCGAGTTCATGAACCAGCACTGGTACCACTGCCACACGTGCAAGATGGTGGACGGCGTGGGCGTGTGCACCGTGTGCGCGCGCGTGTGCCACCGCGGGCACGACGTGTCCTACGCCAAGTTCGGCAACTTCTTCTGTGACTGCGGCGCTAAGCCCGACTCTAGGTAATTTAATTGACTTTAGGACTAAGATTTCAATAGTAATTGATTATATTACATAAAAAGACAATTTATGAATTATAATGCCTGTCGTGCAGACTTTTTAAATATTGAAACAATGAGTATGACGACTGATTGAAACAATTTATTTACCTACCGTTATTCTGTGCGGAGATTATGGAGTGAAATTAACAACTCATTGGAAGTATGAGTACATAAAACGGAGTGCATAAAATACTGTAAACTCTTCAGTCAATTTGCATAGAGAGCTCGTTAACCAGGGCAAGAATATTGTATGGTTAGTGCAGTTTAAATTGTATTCATTGGTACTGCTACTAAAAATGATACTTCTATGTGTTTTTGTTTCGTAGTTGCCAAGCACTGGTGAAGCGGTCAGTGACGCTAGGAGGCGCTCGCGGCGCCGGCACTGAGGAGGCCGCGCCTGCACCTTCTTTACGTCGTCGTCCGTCGAGTCCCGCTCCGCCGGCAATTCTGGCGCCACCGCGGCGTCCCGTACTCGCTTCTAACATACAAGGTATAAAAGATCTTTACTTCATTCGTTTTAAATATTCCAGGCGGTATTTTCTGTCTCCTCGTGTCCTAAAGTATAAGTTTTTTCTATTGATCTTGGAGCTCCGTATTCAGTGTTCAGCTTAGATATAGTGTTATTAGGTCCTTTTTAGGCATGTCCTCTACTGGGCCAGATCAAAGATAAGGTTTGTAAAATTTGTGCCTTTACTGTACTGTGATGTCGTATCGTCGCGTCTTAATGATGAATGTGTCGCAGGCTGTCGGCAGTACCTGTCGTCGTACTCGGGCTGGGGCGCGTGCATCGGGCGCGTGCGGCGCCTGCTGGAGGCGCTGGCGGGCGGCGTGCGCCTGGCGTGCGAGCGCGCGGCGCCCACGGGCGCGCACGGCCGCGCGCAGCGCGCGCTCGCGCAGCTGCACCTCGGGGAGAAGAAGTTCTCGCACACCGACGGCCTCATGCTGCCCACGCTCGGTACGCGCACCGCCCGTCACATACCGCCGTCACACCATTGTGTTGTCCACAAACTATATTGTTGCCAGAACCACACACCGACTGTCGCTTGTCGACGAAATATATTCTTGTTCCGACGACGAGCAAAAATTATATTCAAACGCAGCATATATACGAAATATGATAACTAGACACCACACGCAGTTCAATTAGTGTTCCAAAAGATTCGAGTCATTTAGCTCGAAATTTAAAGCCTCCGTAATCTTTTAGAGCGGGGCTTATAGAAAAAGCGTTCGAAGAGTTAACAGTTTTAATTAGCGCCAAGTTAAGTCAAGAAGGAATCAGCTAATAAAAAAGAATATTACATTTTTAAGACTTCAATTCAACCCCAGTTATCTCTTAATCACAATTTCTTTTCAAAACTGACATTTCTGACAACTCACAGCTACTGACAACTTGTAATCTCACAGGATCGCAGGAAGGCGCATTCGAGAATGTCCGCATGTCATACACCGGCGAAACTGGGCAAACAATACGACAACTCATGTCCGCACACAAGCTGCGCCGTGTCGCTATGTGCTGTCTCGCCTCACCGCAGGGACGAAGACAACATCTAGCCGTCTCACACGAGAAAGGTAAGTTCAAATTTCAAATTTAAACAGTGATTCCTCTCTTTTAGTATTATATTTCATCACGACATTCAACGAGATAGGTTCACGTACTCTTTAAAACCGAATATGAAAGTATAACAAGCTATTAAATATTACACACTTATGCAACTTGAATTTAATTATTTTATCACACATTCTCAAAATATTGATAATTACTCTTACAATAATGACCAGAAAATATACAAAATACTTTCTATTACTACTAATACAAATCTATTACAAAAATTCATATACTATGTGAGTTATAATATAATGTATAATTACAGGAAAAATAACAGTACTTCAACTGTCTGCTCTGCTAAAACAAGCGGATTCATCTAAGCACAAGCTAACTTTGACTCGCCTTTCTTCTGCGCCCATACCGTTTATGGTGCTCAGTCTGAGCGGCAACCCGTGGAACGAGGACCTACTCGCTGTGTGCGGACTCAAGGAGTGCCACGTGCTGACCTTTAATAGCGGAGGTAAGTGACAACAGTATATTACACTAAATTTTGCCCGCGGCTTCACTCATGTAAATGTAGGTTAGTTAAGTATCAATACTGTTTCTGGATAACCCCTGTCCTTTTCTGGTATGTGAATATTCATGATGATCGGTCGAATAGTTAAAATTAAAGCGTGAAAGCGTAACAAACAAAATTAAGACTAGAAAATCATTATTTAGCCGGCCCACAACAGGTTAAGTAACTTCAAAGTAAATATGGTGTCCAGCAAAGAAAACAATATAATTATAATATTATCATAACTGTTTTAAAATATGTATATAAAAGATACAGTCGATATTATATGTGGCCAAATCTTATTGGAATGTGGAACAATTAGCTATACTGCTCGAATATGTTGCGGTGACCATTAATTGTCTGTCACTCAAAAAGCATTACAATTATTCGGCACTACTTCCTTCGTGATTTTAATATTTATCAGAGATAAAACCAATGAAGATTATCTTCGGTCCTAATTTATACATTAATCTAATTAAAATTCATATTTATCATTCATAGGCGCCGTAGCAGATCACCTAGTACTGAACACAGGTCTGGAAGGAAACAATTACGTCATCAAAGCGATATGGCTGCCTGGCTCGCAGACCCAGCTCGCGCTGGTAACGTCTGACTTCGTCAAGATTTTCGACTTGAGCAAGGATCTCAACAATCCTATGCACCACTTCCTCGTACCTAGCGGAAAGGTAGGAGCTTACGAAGATGCACATTTTAAACATTTAACTCGCTTTCTTATAAATATAGCATTAAATAGAAACAAATCAGAAAACTTACATATAAACGTTATAATAATATAACGTTACTTACTACACTACAATGTCGTATACTAAGATGTGTTTAATGTGTTTGCCAGGTCCGTGACGTAACCTTCGTGAATCAAGATGGCGTGATGCACATGCTGTGTATGAGTTCCGCCGGACATATTTACTGGCAGCCGATGAGCGAGGAGTCTCGCGCCACGCTTGGCACCTTCTACGTCACGAATACTCTTGAAGTATTACACCCTGAGATACAGGTAACGTTTAAAATGAATTATATTATTAAAAAGAAAAGCGATAGATAATTCGCACTGAAAAAAGTCAGTAGTCTTATATCATTAGCCGTCACTGACTCCTAGCATTGATTAATGACTTGTAGACGACACGTTTAATATGGGCAAGTTGAGAACCTTCTACGGGTTGTATGCGTGATGTAATCATCCGGCCCGACCCATCAGTGCAAGTAACCCGTACTTGTAGTCGGCTGAGGCGAGAAGTCAGTGCATGGAGTAGCGCATAGAGTTCGCGCCTGCTACCAAGAAACTAACGTTTATTTATTTTGTATAAATTGCAATGATTATATTGTTATGTTTTTAATATTAAACTAATTTCATTACTTTTTGGCAGGATGTGGCGGGATTAGTTGGAGGCGGTGGTGTCTCCATATATTACTCGCACACTCTTAAAATGTTGTTCTTCTCGTACGCGCAAGGCAAGAGCTTTCTTGCACCGCTCAACACTGTCGAAGAAAGCGTCAATGGTAATTTACGTTTACCTTTTTTTAGAATAGCTAGAGTTAGGGCTTAAAAAATGTTTGCAGGTGCCTGTACTTACTACTTTATTGCTTTCCTTATATAGTCTGCAGCATATATTGGTATGTGTTGGGAAACCATTTCAAGCTTAACTAATTACTTTGTTACTATGGCAACGCAATTTTGTGTTCCGTGAGTTATTATACAGGTTGTGGCGTAAATAATGGATAACCCTGAAACTGTCGACTAGCCAGATTAACATCTATCATTTACCCCACTTATATCAACATATGCCCATGGACATTTTTTTTCGATACAGGTTGCTGGAAAATGCATAATTCCTTAGAAAACATGTTATTTGAGAATAAGTATTTTTTGCGTAGTTGTCTTAGATTGTAACAAAAAAACTTGATACTGGTCTGATTATACAAGTATTCAGGAGTGACATAAAAAAACAGAACGAGAAAATGTCGCCAATTGTAGAAATGGCAGCTGATTTTGTATGAGTAATTACGATTTTTATTTAATATATAAAGAATATCAATAATTTGGTCATCCATGGGCATATGGTGATATAAGTGGGTTAAATGATAGATGATAATCTGGCCAGTCCACAGTTTCAGGGTTATCCATTATTTACGCCACACCCTGTATAATATACATAATTTAGTAAAGAGAAGCTTCTGTCTCTCTGCATGTGTTTTATCGATAATTCTTAATTCAAATATTGCCTCTATTCTTGCAGGGACCGCTATGATCGTCTTATCAAGTGCATCAAGTCAGAAGGAGGGTGGTGGTCGTGGCGGCGGCAAACAGGCCGGCGCACAGTCTCTGTGCCAGTGGGCCGAAGTGCCCGGACACCCCGGCTTAGTTACAGCGGTGATGCAAGCCACTAACAATCCAGTGGTGCTGATGTTAACGCCTACCAATATATTCGTACAAGAGATTAAGGTAAGGTTTGATGCTAATAATGCAATCATTATTTTGGCCATCATTTTATGTATTCAATTTGGGTGTTTTGTATAGAGATGCGAATCTACTCTTCTTTTAAATAAGTACGCATCTCCAAACACAGGGAACAGAGACATGATTTCACCCTTTACAACCAATTTACAAGTCCTTTTTTTAGAGGGCAATAACTTGTATACAGGAGAGACAGTATATGATGTTCGGGATTTGAATACTCTATTTTGTTTTATGCAGGTGGTACCAGCGAAAGCGAAGATTACGGACATGGTGGCGGTGCGTCACTGGTGCGGCGGCGGCGGCGAGCAGAAAAGCACGCTGATCCTGCTGTGCGAGGACGGCAGCCTGCGCATGTACGCGGCCAGCGGCGAGCACACGGGCTACTGGCTGTCGCCCGCCATCCAGCCCACGCACGCGCCTCGCCGCCGCCCCAAGCTGCTGCCGCACCACGCCAAGGGCAAGGCGCAGCAGGTCAGTGCTATACTACAGCGGCGAGCACACGGGCTACTGGCTGTCGCCCGCCATCCAGCCCACGCACGCGCCTCGCCGCCGCCCCAAGCTGCTGCCGCACCACGCCAAGGGCAAGGCGCAGCAGGTCAGTGCTATACTACAGCGGCGAGCACACGGGCTACTGGCTGTCGCCCGCCATCCAGCCCACGCACGCGCCTCGCCGCCGCCCCAAGCTGCTGCCGCACCACGCCAAGGGCAAGGCGCAGCAGGTCAGTGCTATACTACAGCGGCGAGCACACGGGCTACTGGCTGTCGCCCGCCATCCAGCCCACGCACGCGCCTCGCCGCCGCCCCAAGCTGCTGCCGCACCACGCCAAGGGCAAGGCGCAGCAGGTCAGTGCTATACTACAGCGGCGAGCACACGGGCTACTGGCTGTCGCCCGCCATCCAGCCCACGCACGCGCCTCGCCGCCGCCCCAAGCTGCTGCCGCACCACGCCAAGGGCAAGGCGCAGCAGGTCAGTGCTATACTACAGCGGCGAGCACACGGGCTACTGGCTGTCGCCCGCCATCCAGCCCACGCACGCGCCTCGCCGCCGCCCCAAGCTGCTGCCGCACCACGCCAAGGGCAAGGCGCAGCAGGTCAGTGCTATACTACAGCGGCGAGCACACGGGCTACTGGCTGTCGCCCGCCATCCAGCCCACGCACGCGCCTCGCCGCCGCCCCAAGCTGCTGCCGCACCACGCCAAGGGCAAGGCGCAGCAGGTCAGTGCTATACTACAGCGGCGAGCACACGGGCTACTGGCTGTCGCCCGCCATCCAGCCCACGCACGCGCCTCGCCGCCGCCCCAAGCTGCTGCCGCACCACGCCAAGGGCAAGGCGCAGCAGGTCAGTGCTATACTACAGCGGCGAGCACACGGGCTACTGGCTGTCGCCCGCCATCCAGCCCACGCACGCGCCTCGCCGCCGCCCCAAGCTGCTGCCGCACCACGCCAAGGGCAAGGCGCAGCAGGTCAGTGCTATACTACAGCGGCGAGCACACGGGCTACTGGCTGTCGCCCGCCATCCAGCCCACGCACGCGCCTCGCCGCCGCCCCAAGCTGCTGCCGCACCACGCCAAGGGCAAGGCGCAGCAGGTCAGTGCTATACTACAGCGGCGAGCACACGGGCTACTGGCTGTCGCCCGCCATCCAGCCCACGCACGCGCCTCGCCGCCGCCCCAAGCTGCTGCCGCACCACGCCAAGGGCAAGGCGCAGCAGGTCAGTGCTATACTACAGCGGCGAGCACACGGGCTACTGGCTGTCGCCCGCCATCCAGCCCACGCACGCGCCTCGCCGCCGCCCCAAGCTGCTGCCGCACCACGCCAAGGGCAAGGCGCAGCAGGTCAGTGCTATACTACAGCGGCGAGCACACGGGCTACTGGCTGTCGCCCGTCATCCAGCCCACGCACGCGCCTCGCCGCCGCCCCAAGCTGCTGCCGCACCACGCCAAGGGCAAGGCGCAGCAGGTCAGTGCTATACTACAGCGGCGAGCACACGGGCTACTGGCTGTCGCCCGCCATCCAGCCCACGCACGCGCCTCGCCGCCGCCCCAAGCTGCTGCCGCACCACGCCAAGGGCAAGGCGCAGCAGGTCAGTGCTATACTACAGCGGCGAGCACACGGGCTACTGGCTGTCGCCCGCCATCCAGCCCACGCACGCGCCTCGCCGCCGCCCCAAGCTGCTGCCGCACCACGCCAAGGGCAAGGCGCAGCAGGTCAGTGCTATACTACAGCGGCGAGCACACGGGCTACTGGCTGTCGCCCGCCATCCAGCCCACGCACGCGCCTCGCCGCCGCCCCAAGCTGCTGCCGCACCACGCCAAGGGCAAGGCGCAGCAGGTCAGTGCTATACTACAGCGGCGAGCACACGGGCTACTGGCTGTCGCCCGCCATCCAGCCCACGCACGCGCCTCGCCGCCGCCCCAAGCTGCTGCCGCACCACGCCAAGGGCAAGGCGCAGCAGGTCAGTGCTATACTACAGCGGCGAGCACACGGGCTACTGGCTGTCGCCCGCCATCCAGCCCACGCACGCGCCTCGCCGCCGCCCCAAGCTGCTGCCGCACCACGCCAAGGGCAAGGCGCAGCAGGTCAGTGCTATACTACAGCGGCGAGCACACGGGCTACTGGCTGTCGCCCGCCATCCAGCCCACGCACGCGCCTCGCCGCCGCCCCAAGCTGCTGCCGCACCACGCCAAGGGCAAGGCGCAGCAGGTCAGTGCTATACTACAGCGGCGAGCACACGGGCTACTGGCTGTCGCCCGCCATCCAGCCCACGCACGCGCCTCGCCGCCGCCCCAAGCTGCTGCCGCACCACGCCAAGGGCAAGGCGCAGCAGGTCAGTGCTATACTACAGCGGCGAGCACACGGGCTACTGGCTGTCGCCCGCCATCCAGCCCACGCACGCGCCTCGCCGCCGCCCCAAGCTGCTGCCGCACCACGCCAAGGGCAAGGCGCAGCAGGTCAGTGCTATACTACAGCGGCGAGCACACGGGCTACTGGCTGTCGCCCGCCATCCAGCCCACGCACGCGCCTCGCCGCCGCCCCAAGCTGCTGCCGCACCACGCCAAGGGCAAGGCGCAGCAGGTCAGTGCTATACTACAGCGGCGAGCACACGGGCTACTGGCTGTCGCCCGCCATCCAGCCCACGCACGCGCCTCGCCGCCGCCCCAAGCTGCTGCCGCACCACGCCAAGGGCAAGGCGCAGCAGGTCAGTGCTATACTACAGCGGCGAGCACACGGGCTACTGGCTGTCGCCCGCCATCCAGCCCACGCACGCGCCTCGCCGCCGCCCCAAGCTGCTGCCGCACCACGCCAAGGGCAAGGCGCAGCAGGTCAGTGCTATACTACAGCGGCGAGCACACGGGCTACTGGCTGTCGCCCGCCATCCAGCCCACGCACGCGCCTCGCCGCCGCCCCAAGCTGCTGCCGCACCACGCCAAGGGCAAGGCGCAGCAGGTCAGTGCTATACTACAGCGGCGAGCACACGGGCTACTGGCTGTCGCCCGCCATCCAGCCCACGCACGCGCCTCGCCGCCGCCCCAAGCTGCTGCCGCACCACGCCAAGGGCAAGGCGCAGCAGGTCAGTGCTATACTACAGCGGCGAGCACACGGGCTACTGGCTGTCGCCCGCCATCCAGCCCACGCACGCGCCTCGCCGCCGCCCCAAGCTGCTGCCGCACCACGCCAAGGGCAAGGCGCAGCAGGTCAGTGCTATACTACAGCGGCGAGCACACGGGCTACTGGCTGTCGCCTGCCATCCAGCCCACGCACGCGCCTCGCCGCCGCCCCAAGCTGCTGCCGCACCACACCAAGGGCAAGGCGCAGCAGGTCAGTGCTTTACCTTAGTATAGCACTGGTCTGCTGTTTTTGGCAGTAGTCAGACTACTGACATAAATTTCTATCGTAAATGTGCTCTCACTGTACCTACTTTAATAGCACGAAAAAGTGTCTGAAGTCCGAAAGAACGATAGTGTACAATTTTTTATATAATTGAGGTTTGAATGTGAAAGAATTACACAAAGTTTATAACATAATACCGATAAACATTTGTTTAAGACGATCAAACGCATTTCAAGTGGTGTGACTGAATTTCTAACAACCAATCAAATCACATGTTAAGTTAAATTTTTTGATAAGTCGTCTCAGAAACCAAATCGTATTACCCACACGTGTTAAAAGAATTTTATATCTAAAATAACCCTTTCTCTCGTAGGCTGTTACCAAATCAAACGCAAACGGAGCTCCACAGTTCCCGATCGACTTCTTCGAGCACTGCTTAGCGATGAACGACATCGAATTCGGCGGGAATGATTTGCTACAAGTATACAATACTCAGCAGATCAAACACCGACTCAACACTACTGGTCAGTATGGAGCTACATAATACTCTCGTATTAATATATAATTATACCATACGCCGCTGGAACTGTTTAGAAATTTGCCAATATGCAAATCTATTATACATTTTTTAGTTACATAGTTTATATATTTACTTGAAAGTTAAATATGTTATTAATAATTCAATAAAAAGTACGGTGTTTCTTAATACTTATCACATGTAAGAAGAGTACATAATTTTGTTAATTATATAGGATGTACCTACTTGCTTTCACGAAACATATGCTCCAAGCAAATGCGTTCCGTGCATTGCGTTGCGTTCATACATCTGCGCCAAACACGCTAGTCGCACGAAGCGTATTTGCTCGAAGCATATGTTTTTGGAAGGTTAGGTATGCATAAACATTTATACAAAATATGTTTATTCAAATTGTTTATAAAATAAATACTTATTCGCAGGTTTATACGTGGTATCAACAAAAATGAGTGGTTTTGCTATGGAAGTAATAAACTCTGATCCTAACATGGTCATCTGCGGAATACGAGTGCTGCTTGGTAGTCAAGATGTTGCCAGAACTCCTACTAGCGTAGAAGTAAGTATTCTCACTGCATATTTTTACCTTTTTGAAATTATGTTTTGCATATGTATGTTAGTATTAATTTTGTTAATTTGTTAATTATTGGAATTCTAAATGTGATTGGAGAGCAATTATGTTTTTTTGTTGCCGGGCCCCTATAACTCAAGATGTAGTTCACATCTTGAGCAATAGATGCATCTTTGTTTTTGGAATAGTCAATTTATATTCTTGTCTCTTTTTATACAGGTTTACGGCAGGTCTATTCAGACATTAGTGGTGCGTAACCGCTGGTTCGATATACCGCTTACTCGTGAAGAGACTCTGCAATCAGATAAGAAACTAGTTATCAATTTTGGACCGTCCCAGGATACGGATGGAGTTACTATGGTCGACTCTGTTAAGGTAAATAGATTAGGATCAGATTAGGCTTTGTACATTTATAAGTTGAATGAACTAATGTATGTGTCGATAATTTAGGTATATGGCAAGAACAAGGAGCAATTTGGATGGCCCGAGGATAACGAGGATCCCTCAGCTTGCCCATCATCCAGCAAAGTGGCGCAGGTAAGTTTCTTCAAATAGCTTTAGCGTATTTTAAATCAGCGTCATGTCACTATTTTTGAGAACCTTTTAATGGCTTTCCGTAATTACAAATTATTGTCTACGTTGTGTAAAATGCTGTTGGCTATCCTAAGAAAATAAATAATATAGTAAAATGTACTTGTATGTCGATAGGAGGGTGAAGCTGGCTGCGGTGGGTGGAAGCCGTCGCCGCTCGAGCGGCTGGCGTGCGCAGCGCTGGAGGCGCTGGAGCTGGGCGCGGGCGCGGCGGCGGCGGGCGCGCACGCCGCGGCCGAGCCCGCGCGCCGCCTGCTGTGCGCGCCCGCGCCGCCGCCGCTGCACGCGCGCGCGCAGTGCCTGCTGCGGGCGCTGCACCACACGCACTACCACCAGTACAAGGTACGCCACGCTCCGACATTTCTATATTCATATTACTTTCAGAACAACACTGTAACGCTCGTAATAATAATACACAGGACCAGGCTATCTTAAAATACGTGTGCACATCGCTCCGCGAGCTGCGTGACACGGCGGACCCGCACAACATCGACCCCGAGGCGTACTTCCGCCTCGTCTTACTGGCTCGAGGTGTCGCCGTCGCTCGGCCCCACCATCTTGTGAAGTACAGCGCTCCCACACCGCAGAGACCCGCCAACGGTAAGATTACTTGCGTACTTATTTGCATAATATATAATTGCATATTACCTTTATTATAAAAAAAAAATCACTTAACAGGCGACTGGTCAGTTCTGTGGAAGAACAACAACGACGAGGACAAAGAAAAGGAGCCGCACCTGTGCGCGTTGCTGAGCAGCGTGCTGTGGCGCCTAGCGGCGTGCCGCAGCTCAGCAGCGCAGCCGCCTGGCATCCTGGCGTACGGCCTGCGCCACCCCGACCACACCATGCACGCGCTCGCCGACACCGTGCACGCCTTTCAGCTGCACGCCGAGCCCGAATGTGTATGTACTGTGGACCCCGCTAATCCGACAAATGTTTTATGTGGCGGTGTCCATAAACACCTTCGGCGATCAATTACCCATCTAAGCATTGAAGCAGATCTTGTTGTAGCAAGCTACCTATATGTGACGCTATCTACCACAAAAATATGTTTCGTATTTAGGATAGAACAGTTAATCACTCGAATTGTAATCTTCTTTAATATGACTAACATTTATTAACAGATCGAATTCGGCAACCAAATCTACCTATCGCTGCTCTTGGCTGAGGATCAGAGCATAAGTTTCGGAGCCAAGGCCGCGCTCATGCGAGTCCTCCGACCGCGAGTAAAGAGGCGCCGCGTGTACATACCGTCCCCACCGAACACGCCAGGGACAGGTAATAAAAGTATGTAGAACACTCTTTATTATTTAAACAAATTATAAGAAGTGTCAGACATAAATACACGTGCTAAGAACGTTTGTAAACAAGCTTATATATTATTTCTGCATCAATGCTGACTTGTACCCACAGCGACACATTAACCTAGACTGTTTGGATTTTGAACTATTAGAAGTTGAACGCTGCGAATCCTGCGAGAGAGTGCGTTATATTTTTGTTAAGCTCTATCCTTACCATTACATCGACACAACTATACACTGTCCCTTGCCGACAATTCTCTATTTTGTATGTAGCGTAGTTATGCGTATATAGGGTGTCTAACTTGATGTGTAGCCGTGTGTACTTAGAGTCCGTCTACGTTTACAAACTGCATGAATTTATTAAGTAAAATGTCTTACATAAAACAAGATATTAGATTTTTATTAAATGAATTATAAAACGATTGTAATTCAACGGAATCATTTAATTTCATATTATATTCTTGAAACGATTACCTATTAAAATTAGGTAGATGTATTGATTAACCTACGTAAATATCATACTCAGGAGAGAGCGCGGTCAAACGCAAGCCTATTACAATAAATAAACTATATGCTTTGTTCTTGGTAAAAGTCGATGGAGTAGGCAATTTACGAAAAAAGCTCTAGCTGTCTCATATATTCTTAGTTAGTCAATTAATTGACATCTCACTGACGACAGACATAGAAGCAGTCACTTAACAAAGCTCCTTATAGATTTTTTAATTGATTATCAGGCGCAGCATCTTCAGTGACCACGGCTCAGCCAACGAGTTCTATAACTGAAGCGGTGGTCTCCGAATCGGATCTAAGCGCCAACCGCGACGAGCACCAAGAGAACCAGTTCATGGACGTCGATGACTCTCTCGAGCCTATGGTGCTTCTTGCACCTGACGGAGGTAAATTCTAGCATTTAGTTTGGAGATATCCATGACTTTCGTGTAATATGTTTTTGAAAAGTTATAAGGAAAGTGTAGACGCTATAAAAGTTACATAATTATACAATATGTAGTAGATTAATGATATAATAGATATTACACTACTCTTAAGACTTATTGTAAGAATAGAGTTGTAGCTTATTATAAATGCTAATTAAATCAACAGGTATTTGTATGAATAAAGTAAATTTTATTTAAAATCGTTGTGATTGTTGAGAATATGTATTTACTTTTGAATTAATGACAAATAATTATTTGTCAAGGGTCAGAGATAAAACTTAAAATACGAACTAAACGACAATTAAGATAAGTGAATAATAGTCGTTGTAATAACTCGGCGCAGGTTTGGAAGCGCTACTGGACATCCCACCGGACGCAGACGACGAGACCATGGTCGAGCTGGCCATCGCGCTGTCGCTGCAGGAGCAGCCGCGCCGCGCGCCGCCCGCGCCCTCCGCGCCGCCGCCGCCCGCGCCCGCCTTCGGCGACGCCGCCGCCTCGCCGCCCGCGTGAGTCCAGCGGCGCCTAGCTACCTGGACCGCGCTTACATACGTGCTACTAGTGGCCGATTAACTTCTTACGCCAAAATACGTGTCTGGCAGTTAAATAATAATGTTCATTGAAAACATTGTCGAATGCTGCCACTACATCTACTTCAATAAGATTGAGAAACGATCCACAGAGATAAACAAAACGAAGACATTTAGAAAAGTTGTACTTTATCTGTTTAGGCACGGTTGCTATATTCAAGAAACGAATCCTTTTACCAACCAGTTTTGACACATCTACATAATATATTAATTTTATAAAGATGAAAGATGTAATTTTTATTTGTTTGTAACGATTTAACTTAAAAGCGACTAAACCAATTTTAAAAACTCTTTCACCATTAGCAAGCTATATTAACACCAAGTAACATTGGCTACAAAAAAAAGTACTGTTACTAACCTACATTTACGCAAGCTTAGTCGCGGGCAAAATCTAATATTCTATAAAAAGTATGTCATAATTTAACTGCCCGTAACTAAAACAACTAGTTCCTTGATATAAGAAATAAAAATACTGATGATTTTCTATCTTTGCGTATACAGTTCCGATGACGAAGGCAGCACAGCGGCTACGGACGGTAGCACGCTACGCACTTCGCCAGCAGACCCACCCGGATCTGCCGGCTCTGACAGCGGCGGCTCTGGCGCCGATAGCATTGGAGGAGTGTCCGGACGAAGCAGCGCTTATGGTGAGCAATATTACGTTATTTAAGTATGCCTGAAAAATGATGCAAATTGTGCGTCGTACTGTGACTTACTAGAATTAATTATTATGCATGGATGTTTAAAATATGAGACTTGTGTAATGTTTTAGGAGAAATGGTATCAGCTCCATCGAGTGCGATGCCCACCTCCACTACCATCGCAATGCCAGTCGGCATTAACGGTCAGTGCATTACATCATGATCATAGATATAAAAAGATAGAACAGTAAAAATATGCATAGTGTTTAGTTGTTACTTAAACTGTTGTTTCATATAACTTCGTAAAGAGCAACACATTGTATATAAATTAAACTTATTTTCTAAATTAATATTTTTTTGTTCATTAAAAGCTTAACAACAACTTTAATCAACAACTGTACTTACTATAATAACTTTTTATATTCATGTCGAATATAAAAAGCTAAGAAATAGCTAGTTTTCAAAACATGTGTCAAAAATTCGTAGTATTTGGAAGCGGGTAAACATTGAATTGATGAATTGATTACATTTCATACATAAACGATAAGTTAATAAAAAGCATGTTCAAAATGTAAGCTGTTATGTCTCTTTAGCTGGTCCATCGTCATCTTCCTCGCAACCAGTGGCCTCCACGTCGCGTACTATTGAAGCGGAGAGTGAAACGCGCAAGTTGCACGCTTTGAGACTGTCGCTACTGTCCGCGGCACTCGACGCGTTGCCCTCCTTGAGATATCTGCCGGGTGTCAGGGCTATTCCATTTGTGCAGGTTAGTATTAGTTATATTTATTAATGATCTTACAAAATAAATATGGCCCACATTTAATTTTAGAACATTTATTTATTTAATAGTTTAAATTTGGAAATTGTGTCCTCGTAAGGCCCAAGCCAATAAATGACTCATTTGAATTACAACCCAATGGTCCTTTTAAAAGGTTTAAATTTTATAAATGTTCAGACCCAAACAAAAAATGAAAATTCTTTTTTCTGGATGATTTTAGAAAAATGGGTTTTAGGGCGATTTTATAATTTATCTTATGATCTACCTGCAAGGTCAAGACTTAATATATTTAGTTCTTTTTAAAGGCCTCTGGGTCAATACGAGATAACAAAGTACCGAAATTGATACTTTCTGTAGGACTCTGGGTCATCATTACTAAAATAAAAGCAGTGTTATAATTTATCGTAGAATCAATTAAAATAAAACTAAAGGACGACACCCTGTGAATTCAACAGTTTAAAATAATAACCTTAATGTAAAAACTATAATTATGGTATTCAGTCTGCAACCTTTGTGTGCAGAAAGAAACTACCACAAAATATTTCGTGCTGATGAGTAATCAGTATGAAATATTTTTTACAGTCTCTGTCTTTTGTAAGGTATAAATACACATTGCATTTGCTGCACCGCATTTTAGATTTTTATTTGCTTTCATTTTCTATTACCCCATCAACAAATTTCATCGATATCAGCAACTTCATCTTTCGTTTTTGTATCTTCGTTTAAAGTAAACATAATAACCCGAAGACCTTTATGGTGTAAAATAAAAACCGTCTTTTCGAATAACACCAGGGCTAGGCTAGGCTACTTTAAAAAGTATCAAAATCTTTTGATTCAAGTATAATTTTTGTCAATAACTTGCATAAATTTATTAATTGAATAACGTAATAAAAAAATATGTTAAAACTTATTTTATTTTACATTAATATGAAAAAGTCATCGATTACTTAGACAAATAAAGATTTACTTACCCTGTCTCCAAATGTCTCATATCTTGTCGCGAAAAAAAATGGCGTCACGTATTTATTTTTTAACCTAACCAGTAGCAACTGCCAGTAACGGATTAAATATATCCTAGAGTGTTCCCTCTAACGTCAATACATTATATGGCGGGCTTTCTGACTTAAAAATGCCGCTTTTGAATTAAACCTTTTTGAAGGACTTCGGCCTGCATGTAGTAATAAACAAAATGGATTCTGGGTAATTGATTCCTATAGAAAGGACTTTGGGCCTTAGGAGGTTATTGCTTTTAAGTTCTGTACAGTATATCACGTTAAATATCTGAATAGGGAAGAATCGGGGGGATGGAAGGAATGTAGAACGTCAATTCGATAAAGATGTAAAATGATGTGGCGAAAATATTTTTACACAAGCGTAAATTATCCGCTTTATGAACTAGGTGCTAACACTAAAATGGCTAAATATTTAGCACCTAAATTATTAACGTATGTATGATGAAAACTATATTTATTGCCGTATTCTGATTTCAATTTATGAAATTTTTCTAGGTTTGATTTTAAGATCACAAAGTTCAGTGAAACGCTCATATATCGTGTCTTGCAGGGAAACTTAGCTCAGCCGCGTACGCAATTCGGAAAGTAAGACAGCTTACTGATGTATGTAGATACTGCAAGACTTGTATATTTCAGTTACTTTCACAGTGTCATGTCCTACGGTATATTATTGTGGGGCAAGGCAGCTGATATTGGGACAATTTTTATTCTCCAAAGCGTGCAGAACCACGAGTTTCCCTGAAAGATCGATTTAAAGAAATAGGCATAGGTACTTACTGTTGCGTCGAAATATATATTTGCTAACATTATGTTTATTAAACATAATATTCACTTATATAATAAGAATAGTGATATTCATAACGTAAACACTAGAAATAAGCATAAGTTAGTCGGCCCCCATATCATCGTTTACATAAAGTTTACAATATATTTGCGGGACTAGGTATACGTTTTTTTAATAAACTACCTATAAATAGAATTAATTTACCATTGCCTAAATTTAAAAGCGCTGTTTAAATACAGCCCATTCGGAAGGGTTATTATTAAGTCAACAACTACTTAAATGACAAAATCTCACGGCACTAGTTGCTTGTTGCATTCAGGATTCAAAGATCTGTATTACTTATTATAAGTCAATTTAGTAATGTAGAGGTACCTCGTGATTATATGTGATGTTATCAAGTATCCTGCTTCTCATTTTGATTAATATTGAAATATATAAATCCACAACCGCATTTAGCCACGGATTGCCTTTGCATTGTCACAAAGTGTAAGTGTATGCGCCATCATGCCATCCTACTGTCTATTTTAGATTTATATCGAAAAATGTAACTAGACCCAAATTATTAATTCTCTTTAATATTGTAGAGACACATATTGTGTAGAGACAGACTGCTGACGCATTAATTCTATATACAAGGCGCGCAGTGTGTGTGCAGCGCAGCAGTCGTCTCCCCACACCCGCTCAGCTAGGTCGCGTACCTAATTATGTAGTTTATTTTTGTATATCTAATATAAGTTTCTGGTACCAGTAAAGAAAGTATATATCAATGTGACTATCATTTCTTACGCATAACGACGCCCCCTACATTGGTGACCCTTCGACATCGAACATGCAACTTTTGGCGATGACACCGGCAATCGGAGCACGCGCAAAGAGACCACGTGGAACGGAAGCACGCGCACATGGATAGCGAGGTAGCCGGCACGCGCATGTGTGGCGATGAAGCACGATTCATGCAAGCAGGGACTCGGAATACGCATCATGGGAGACGACTCGCCCTTTTTACCAGTTTCAAAAGGGCTGACAACCTAATTACTTTCGACATATTACAAGCTAGAGGACGGCGATCATCATGGCTCCAGATACAGCGCGACACTCTATACGAGTTTGTACAAATCGTGGAATTTGTAACGCGGTTATACGCGGCATAATTCGACGATACACGAGGACACGGGACACGACGGCGACACTAGAGTACAGTGTGCGCGTCGTATGCAGTCATCATACTTCGGTAGCGCTGAAAAGAATACGCACCAAGAGAGGATGACACAACCTGCAAGTTTTGAGAAACACGGAGCTGGCAGAGCATGACAACTGATGGAAACCGCCGCGAGATAATGACAACATATTTGCTTCTTCGTACGAAAAGCTCTATCGTTATCAGCATCATGCGAAGAGCAAGGAAAATATACAATGTGTACCTACGTGTAAAAATGTGTAATCGTAATGTGAGAGAGATAGTGATATGATAAGTTTTTTTTGCTAGATCTACCTATTTAAATTTTTCTTATATAATATAATGTCTAAACCTTCTGTTAAGATTATTTGAAACAACTTCACTTAATTACTGTACCTACTGTATATTGTTAGGACCACTAGTTATCGCATTTTGGTTGAGTTTGCATTGGTAGAAACGCGCCGGATACATGACACCCATTGTTTATATAGAGAGTTCTGTGTAATATTCAAGTGCGATAAGCTAGTTATGATTTTTATAGAGTTGTACATTCTTGAAGTGTTTAAAAAATAATTTTTTCTTTAAAATTTTGGGGGAAGTAATGTAGAGACACATATTGTGTAGAGACAGACTGCTGACGCATTAATTCTATATACAAGGCGCGCAGTGTGTGTGCAGCGCAGCAGTCGTCTCCCCACACCCGCTCAGCTAGGTCGCGTACCTATTTATGTAGTTTATTTTTGTATATCTAATATAAGTTTCCGGTGCCAGTAAAGAAAGTATATATCAATGTGACTATCATTTCTTACGCATAACGACGCCCCCTACAATATTGTTAAGTTATTATTGTTATTATCTTTAATTTTTCAAAGTCAGTAGCATATGGTATAATGGCTGCAACACCATGTTCATATGTGTTGTAAAATACTGAAATTATATTTAATTGGCGATTTAAAAGAGTGGGCGTGTGTTTCTTGCAGGTTTCTTCTCATAGGCTCTACCCTTTGCCTGAACCTAGCAACTAACCTAAATGTAGCTTCAGTAACTTAGTAAACTCACTAACCTATATATTTTGACGTTCATAAGTGTTACTTTGTGACCTAAATGAATAAATGATTTTTGGCTTTGACTTTGCAAAACATTAAGGAATTTCTATTAGTCTATAGGCTGTCTCTAAACCGATACGAAAGTCAGTACATTACAAGATATTGTTCTTTCGATAGGTCGTCCTCATGTTAGCTGGCGACCTCGACTCAAGCGTGGAAGGTGATCGCGCGGTCTTAGACCGTCTTCTTGAGCTCTTAGTCTCAGAGCTGGACATACAAAGCGAAGAGAATCCTTCCGCCGAAGATCGGGCTGAGAGAAGGGAACTACAGATGGCCATCATGAGGCTGGAGTTACTGGTGTCTGAGTTGGACATGCAGGGAGAAGAAACATCACCGCCGATACATGAGCGCACTAACAGGAGAGAATTGCAGCTGGTTATTATGAGATTGCTCAGTGAGTAGTTTTAATATTTAATATGTAGTCAATTGATTTACTATTCAGCTATAAAATTATATATTACATTTTTTATTAGTATTTTGGGCAGAGCTCAAAAGTCAGAGATAGACCGAATTTGAGTTTAACTTAATACGAATATTCGGCATAATGTATGTTGTACAAAACTTGCCAAATTAAATAATTATTAGTCAGGGGAATCAATGTCAGCTAAATCGTGACTTTGTTAATAATATTCTTTGTACATATATTGGTATTTTATCACAGGAGCTCGGCTAAGTGCCGTGATCTCTTAAAAAATTCGTAGACTCCAAAAGTAATGTCATGTACGTTAGTAATCATTCAGGACTAATTTTAGTCTTCGCAGGTACGTAAGATTATTCTGGCTTGCTCTTGATCACTTTATTTTAAGTATAACCTGTCGTTCGTCTAACAAAAGAATATTAGGGGTTAAAGTATGAAATTGCCAATTTGTACTGAAAAATTGAAACTCGTTTTTTTCTAAGATGTACCATCAATCGAAATATTTACAATCATTATCTATACATTGCTGCCATCTAAACGGAAGTTCATTTATGCCTTTATGATAGAACTCCGGGGATCTAGATTCGACAAACTGTGTGAAAGCATTTTGTACTGCCTCCTGGGAAGAAAATTTTTTATCACGTAGAAAATTGACCAAATCACGAAAAAAATGATAGTCCGTTGGAGCAAGGTCTGGCGAGTACGGAGGATGACGTATGGTTTCTAACTGCAGCGTTCCTGTAGAGTTAAAACGGTTTTTCGTGCAGTGTGAGGTCTAATCGATCATCACCATTATTGCTCCATGATAACGCATATCATGCAGCAATAATGGTGATGATCGATTCACGAGTCGGGGCTGTTTCACTGCCAGTTTCGCCATCATTGTTCGAAATTCGGCACAGTAAACATCTGCTGTTATTGCTTGACCAGATCTGAGAAAGCTATAGTGAATAACACCATGAAGAGATCCCCAAACAGTTACCATTACCTTTTTATTGGTAAGCTTTGCTTTAGGGCACTGTTGCGGAGTTTGATCTGGGGTCAGCTATTGCATTTTTCGCTTACAGTTATCGTAAAGAATCCACTTATCGTCACATGTCACAATTCGATCCAATATTTCTTCTTCTGTACCGATTCAACAAGGCAATACAGGTTTCAACACGCATTTCTTTCTGCAGATCAGTCAAATCAGGATGCAACCATTTTTTTTTATTTTATTTATTTGATACAAATGAGCCAATATTGTAGGTAGGGTAACGTTAAACCATGCCGCCAATTCCTGAGTAGTTTGACTCGGATCGGCTTCCACCATCTTCTTTAATTCAGCGTTATTCACCTGTGTGGGGCGTTCTTCCACGTGGTTCGTTCTTCAAGTCGAAGTTTCCATTAAGAAAGCGTTGAAACCAAAAACGCACGGTGCGTTCAATAGCAGTCTCCTCTCCAAACGCAGCGTTGATATTGCGAGCCGTTTCTTCCGCGTTAGTTCTGCGTCGGAACTCGTATTAAAAAATGACTCGGATTTTTAAAGTATCCATCTTTCCCGTCTAAGCTGAATAAAAAAACAATTGAAAGTCAAAAATCGGATGTAGTAGATTTTTTAAAAGAAGAAATTATAGGTATCGTGACGTAGTGGTTAGTGTAACTGACTGCCATGCCTGAGGTCGCAGGTTCGATGCCCGTACAAGTCAAACATTTGTGTGCATGAACACGGATGTTTGTCTTGGTCTGGGTGTTTTTATGTATAATATGTAAGTATTAAAAAAAGAGTATATATGTATGTATGTTTATCCATTGTCTAGTACCCATAGTACAAGCCTTGCTTAGTTTGGGCTAGATGGTGTTGTGTATGTGTTAGAATATTATTATTATTATGTGGAAAAAGTTTTACTCGAAAATCTCACATCATGAAGGTTTTATGTCAATTCAAAGTATCTATTACTATACAACGGCAACTTCATACTTTAACCCCTAACCCCTATTATTATGTCAACGCTAGTTCAAAGCGAATGGAGCGTAATGTGTGAACGATATTGTGCACTAGGCGTGCTGATGGCGCGCTGGAAGAGTTCTGCGACGAGCGGCAGCGCGTGCGCGCGCGCCGAGGTGACGGGCGGCGCGTGCGCCGCGCACGTGTCGCGCCTCGCCGCCGCCGCGCTCGTGCGCGCCGGCGCGCCCGCGCACTGCTACCGAGTGCTCGCTGCGCTACTGCCCTACTGGAAGGAGAAGGCCAACAGTACGTATGCGTATTTCACTAGACATTCTGATGAGGCGCTCAAATATTGAGTATAGAAAAAGAAATACAAACACAAAATAAGTTATTACAAAAAGGAAAAAAGCTTTTGTTTGTTAACAATAGCTTTAAAGTAGTATTCATTTTAAAAATATTATGTTCCCATGAACAAACTAAATTATTGTGCTGTTAATTTGCCATTGGTGGTTAATGTTTTGTCGCAATAAAATATTGAGGTTATATTTGATATGTCTTTTGTGTGTAGACACTGGCAGTACATCACCTGGACAGCAATTATTGAAACCGCAGCCGCCTCAACCCCTGCCTGACATGCAGCCGTTCTTTGTTAAGGAATACGTCAAAAGTAAGTATCGCTTCAAATTATTGACATTTAACTGCCCCGTTACTGTGTCTTCATTTACGACCCTTGTCGAGTAAGATCCCTAGTGAACAAAAATTATGTATTTTTTTGTTATAGGGTTTTCAGTTACAGCATAGAGACTGGCAATACACTAGGTAATAAATCCGCTCATGCTATCCGCTGATGTGATGCTTATCTACCTGCCACTTCAGAAATATACGTGTGTAAATTTTTATTAACTATATAAATGGTAAATCAAACATTGTTGTCCAGGTCACGCTTTAGACGTGTTCGACAACTACCCGCAGCTGCTGATGGAGATGGCGCTGCGGCTGCCGTGCCAGATCCACAAGCACTGTGACCCGGCGCACTTCGACGCGCGCTGGCGCACGCTGCTGTGCGAGTACATGATGAACCAGCAGACGCCGCTCAGGTAACTTCGATCTATTTGTAAACCACAGAATAGAATTCAACGCTTGCGATATTGAGTCATTTCTATAGATTTTGATTACATAAAAATTTTTACTTATGCTTTTAGCAGTAGATCGTAGTTTTATCCGTGTTTAATGACATTCATTGTATTGTGGAGACCTAAACAACTGAGCAGCTCAAATCTTTTGGGTCGTTGCGTATATGACCCTATCAATAAACGGGCATATTTAACCTAAAAAAGAGATTTTTATAACTACGTCAGTAGTTCCACAGATCAGTGTGTTTAATTATAAAAATTCATCAGCTTACTAACATTAGTATATCGATTTGTAACTTTGTTGATACTAAAATCTTTTATATTATACATGTATGTCACCGAATTGTGTCGTCATGTCCTATATGAACTATGTGACAGGTGTAAGGACGGGAAGTAGGTAAAGTAAAGAGAGATGTTAACCGATACATGATATGTTTATTAATGCCCTCAGATTATGATTGACACACTTAATGATTGCACCCCAGGAAGCAAGTGCGCAAGCTGCTGCTGCTGCTGTGCGGCACGCGCGAGCGCTACCGCCAGCTGCGCGACGTGCACGCGCTCGACACGCACCTCAACGCCGCGCGCGCGCTGCTGGCCACCGACCCCGCCTACGACAAGCTCGTGCAGCTCATGGACCACCTCAAGGTACCCGCTACACTTGTCCTTCATCTGCATGCGAGACAGGGTACTTGACTCACTACTTTTTCATAAAATAATAATAGCAGCTCTCTATTAAACTGTCCACGGTGCTACACGGTCTTTTCTCCGTTCTTTACCCGTGACACCACCGAATGACACCCCCAGTGGTGTCAGGGAGAATTTTCATTACCTATGACACCACCGGTGGTGTCATAGGACTTACCTATTCCCTGTGACACCACTGAATGCTAGTGATGGCCAAGAGCTTTGTAGGCTTGAACTGACTATGACGGAATACATCAATACTGTTCAAAAAACTGTTTTTGTTGGAATACGATGATTTATCATTTCCTTTAAAAAACATTAAGACAGATAGATCTAATTTTCGAATATCACAAATACAAACAAAAAATATGTAATTTAAATATGTATTTTAATAAATAAAGATTTTTCTCTAATTTATGGGAATGTACAGTAAGTTGCCCCACAGTAAGATGTTGTGCACATAATTATTGCCAGTATGATACACATTTTATGCTACATCTGTCTTTCATGAATGGAGATAAATATCACAAACACCAACCGCCTCTTTAGATGAACTAGCCGCGATAGAAGTAGCACTACAATATATAGTGAGGCATTATGCGTGAATAACGGTTTCTGCCAAGAATACTGTCATTATTCTTGCTGGAAAGGCGGTGATTCGCCGACTCTAGTGAGAATGGCGAAACTGGCACCGCACCGCTCGCCGCTCCTAGCTGCTCACATCGGTGTTGTCCTCTTACTGCTTTTATGGCATTCGTATGCTTTTGGTAGCTGTTTTAGGAAGCCCATCACTAGATGGGCCTCATGGGCTGAGCTTCTATAGCGCAGTTTTGGAGGATGTTCGGTAGGTACCCCATCCAGTGGCGTAGCGTGGGGATCAGCCGCCCGGGGCGGAACAAACATTTTGCCGCCTTCTTATCATCATCATCAATATTGTGTATTGTACATCTGCCTATTCCTCCCGTTCGTCATGAAGTGGTTCATATATC
This sequence comes from Catocala fraxini, assembly GCA_930367265.1. Classification (NCBI taxonomy): domain Eukaryota; kingdom Metazoa; phylum Arthropoda; class Insecta; order Lepidoptera; family Erebidae; genus Catocala; species Catocala fraxini. The sequence goes on along the minus strand of OV884026.1, from coordinate 7,129,258 downwards.
AATCATAGTTATAAGATATTATTATTATTTATTATGAAATTTTGCCGCCCGGGGCGGACCGCCCCTGCCGCCCCCCACTACGCTACGCCACTGGCCCCATCCCACTTATGATTAAAACTCTCAAAGGGCCACTTCACGTTGGACTTGTGTCGGGGACGGGGACATCATATCCCAAAGGGCCGGGATAGTTTGGCAGCTACTGCGACGACTCTAAGATATGATAGAATAAAATAAATATATCTATGATATAATATAATATCTATGATAGAATAAAGTCCAAACTTTATGCTCGACTTAAACTTAATATATCATGATACCTATATAATAAAATAACGTAAGATTTATCTTGTGATTTATTTGTCCGCCATGGGTTTTATTTCCATAACAAAAGTTTGAGTATGCTTATCTAAGGTCATTTAATGCTTGGCCAACAGTAATATCCCCATTTATTAACTGCATTTGAATGTCCATTATAAAATAATCGTTTGCAATGTCTTTTGGTTGTATAATAAGAATAGCTGCACCAACTATCTGATGCACTATTAAAACTTACAAACTATAATCATCAAGTGCCAATATGCATGGAGTTTTATCATACAATAGAACCTATTGTAGTTGTTCAAGCATTGAGTAACCTCAGTTAATAGAAGAAATAAAAACAATAATTCCAATGATCGTCTTCAAAATCCAACTGCTTTTTAAGCAGTAGATATTGACTTATTGTATTCAGCCATAGTCAGTTTAACCCTACAAAACTCTTGGCCATCACTAGCATTCAGTGGGGTCACAGGGAATAGGTCACATCATAGGTAATTACATGACACCACCGGTGGTGTCGTAGGGAATGAAAATTCACTCTGACACCACTGGTGGTGTCACGGGTAAAGAACGCTCTTCTCAATGTGAGAATGATTAAGCTATAGTCCACTACGTTGGCCTGGTGTGAGTTGGCTGACTTTACGTATCTTCAGGAACATTATGGCGTACTCTCAGACATGCAGGTTTTCGCACGATGTGTCCTTCCCCATAAAGCGATGGATAAGTAACTGTTTAATTTGTACATTGCTTTGAAAAATTAGAGATGTCTTGGGATTGAACTCGAGATCTCTGCGTGACAGTCCAACGGTCTTCCGTTAAGCTATCGCTGCTTACTTATTTTTTATTATTTTGGGTAAATAGCTAAATTACTCAAGATCTAAAGTATAAAATATTTTTTGCATTTTACTCAAAAATAAATAAACTAGAAGCGTTTTAAATTTGGTAGTAGTAGTAATTGTCAAATGACAAAAAATATGCATAATACAATCTGTGACGTAACCGCCATTTAAATGCACCGATAGCAAGATATCACCATTATACCTCCACTTTTATTGTATTAGATAATAAGTACTTACCTTTGTGAAAGATGAAATAAATATCTTTATTATTATGATTACTTTTGTGTTGTGATTTTAACTTTATACGTTTTATACTGAAAGACGTAGAAACATTAGCAAGCATGTGTGCGTCAAACTTTACCAAAAAGCCAAGGCTGCAATGCTTTCCAGATTTCCAGCTGTTGTTTAAAATATGTATTGTTCTATGATACAGGCATGCGCAGAGATAGTAAGCGCACGCACGGGCAACTGGCAGCACACGTGTGCTACAGAGAGGCGGGAGGCGCTGGCGTGGCTCGTGACCGTGGCGCGCCGCGTGCACCCGCACGTGGCGCCTACTGTACTGCAGCTGCTGCAGGCCGCGCTCTGTGCGCCGCATAACCATCAGAGAACTGAGACAAAGGTACATACAACTGGCAGCACACGTGTGCTACAGAGAGGCGGGAGGCGCTGGCGTGGCTCGTGACCGTGGCGCGCCGCGTGCACCCGCACGTGGCGCCTACTGTACTGCAGCTGCTGCAGGCCGCGCTCTGTGCGCCGCATAACCATCAGAGAACTGAGACAAAGGTACATACAACTGGCAGCACACGTGTGCTACAGAGAGGCGGGAGGCGCTGGCGTGGCTCGTGACCGTGGCGCGCCGCGTGCACCCGCACGTGGCGCCTACTGTACTGCAGCTGCTGCAGGCCGCGCTCTGTGCGCCGCATAACCATCAGAGAACTGAGACAAAGGTACATACAACTGGCAGCACACGTGTGCTACAGAGAGGCGGGAGGCGCTGGCGTGGCTCGTGACCGTGGCGCGCCGCGTGCACCCGCACGTGGCGCCTACTGTACTGCAGCTGCTGCAGGCCGCGCTCTGTGCGCCGCATAACCATCAGAGAACTGAGACAAAGGTACATACAACTGGCAGCACACGTGTGCTACAGAGAGGCGGGAGGCGCTGGCGTGGCTCGTGACCGTGGCGCGCCGCGTGCACCCGCACGTGGCGCCTACTGTACTGCAGCTGCTGCAGGCCGCGCTCTGTGCGCCGCATAACCATCAGAGAACTGAGACAAAGGTACATACAACTGGCAGCACACGTGTGCTACAGAGAGGCGGGAGGCGCTGGCGTGGCTCGTGACCGTGGCGCGCCGCGTGCACCCGCACGTGGCGCCTACTGTACTGCAGCTGCTGCAGGCCGCGCTCTGTGCGCCGCATAACCATCAGAGAACTGAGACAAAGGTACATACAACTGGCAGCACACGTGTGCTACAGAGAGGCGGGAGGCGCTGGCGTGGCTCGTGACCGTGGCGCGCCGCGTGCACCCGCACGTGGCGCCTACTGTACTGCAGCTGCTGCAGGCCGCGCTCTGTGCGCCGCATAACCATCAGAGAACTGAGACAAAGGTACATACAACTGGCAGCACACGTGTGCTACAGAGAGGCGGGAGGCGCTGGCGTGGCTCGTGACCGTGGCGCGCCGCGTGCACCCGCACGTGGCGCCTACTGTACTGCAGCTGCTGCAGGCCGCGCTCTGTGCGCCGCATAACCATCAGAGAACTGAGACAAAGGTACATACAACTGGCAGCACACGTGTGCTACAGAGAGGCGGGAGGCGCTGGCGTGGCTCGTGACCGTGGCGCGCCGCGTGCACCCGCACGTGGCGCCTACTGTACTGCAGCTGCTGCAGGCCGCGCTCTGTGCGCCGCATAACCATCAGAGAACTGAGACAAAGGTACATACAACTGGCAGCACACGTGTGCTACAGAGAGGCGGGAGGCGCTGGCGTGGCTCGTGACCGTGGCGCGCCGCGTGCACCCGCACGTGGCGCCTACTGTACTGCAGCTGCTGCAGGCCGCGCTCTGTGCGCCGCATAACCATCAGAGAACTGAGACAAAGGTACATACAACTGGCAGCACACGTGTGCTACAGAGAGGCGGGAGGCGCTGGCGTGGCTCGTGACCGTGGCGCGCCGCGTGCACCCGCACGTGGCGCCTACTGTACTGCAGCTGCTGCAGGCCGCGCTCTGTGCGCCGCATAACCATCAGAGAACTGAGACAAAGGTACATACAACTGGCAGCACACGTGTGCTACAGAGAGGCGGGAGGCGCTGGCGTGGCTCGTGACCGTGGCGCGCCGCGTGCACCCGCACGTGGCGCCTACTGTACTGCAGCTGCTGCAGGCCGCGCTCTGTGCGCCGCATAACCATCAGAGAACTGAGACAAAGGTACATACAACTGGCAGCACACGTGTGCTACAGAGAGGCGGGAGGCGCTGGCGTGGCTCGTGACCGTGGCGCGCCGCGTGCACCCGCACGTGGCGCCTACTGTACTGCAGCTGCTGCAGGCCGCGCTCTGTGCGCCGCATAACCATCAGAGAACTGAGACAAAGGTACATACAACTGGCAGCACACGTGTGCTACAGAGAGGCGGGAGGCGCTGGCGTGGCTCGTGACCGTGGCGCGCCGCGTGCACCCGCACGTGGCGCCTACTGTACTGCAGCTGCTGCAGGCCGCGCTCTGTGCGCCGCATAACCATCAGAGAACTGAGACAAAGGTACATACAACTGGCAGCACACGTGTGCTACAGAGAGGCGGGAGGCGCTGGCGTGGCTCGTGACCGTGGCGCGCCGCGTGCACCCGCACGTGGCGCCTACTGTACTGCAGCTGCTGCAGGCCGCGCTCTGTGCGCCGCATAACCATCAGAGAACTGAGACAAAGGTACATACAACTGGCAGCACACGTGTGCTACAGAGAGGCGGGAGGCGCTGGCGTGGCTCGTGACCGTGGCGCGCCGCGTGCACCCGCACGTGGCGCCTACTGTACTGCAGCTGCTGCAGGCCGCGCTCTGTGCGCCGCATAACCATCAGAGAACTGAGACAAAGGTACATACAACTGGCAGCACACGTGTGCTACAGAGAGGCGGGAGGCGCTGGCGTGGCTCGTGACCGTGGCGCGCCGCGTGCACCCGCACGTGGCGCCTACTGTACTGCAGCTGCTGCAGGCCGCGCTCTGTGCGCCGCATAACCATCAGAGAACTGAGACAAAGGTACATACAACTGGCAGCACACGTGTGCTACAGAGAGGCGGGAGGCGCTGGCGTGGCTCGTGACCGTGGCGCGCCGCGTGCACCCGCACGTGGCGCCTACTGTACTGCAGCTGCTGCAGGCCGCGCTCTGTGCGCCGCATAACCATCAGAGAACTGAGACAAAGGTACATACAACTGGCAGCACACGTGTGCTACAGAGAGGCGGGAGGCGCTGGCGTGGCTCGTGACCGTGGCGCGCCGCGTGCACCCGCACGTGGCGCCTACTGTACTGCAGCTGCTGCAGGCCGCGCTCTGTGCGCCGCATAACCATCAGAGAACTGAGACAAAGGTACATACAACTGGCAGCACACGTGTGCTACAGAGAGGCGGGAGGCGCTGGCGTGGCTCGTGACCGTGGCGCGCCGCGTGCACCCGCACGTGGCGCCTACTGTACTGCAGCTGCTGCAGGCCGCGCTCTGTGCGCCGCATAACCATCAGAGAACTGAGACAAAGGTACATACACTACATTCAATTAAACGAATAGTCCGTTTATTCGCATAATTTTCGATAGGTAATCTATTTAAATATCGATTCACATGTACACATAATTATTTTAATAATTTGAGAACGCAATAATACAATATATGTTTGTTCAGATACGTGAATAGTCAATTCCAATACAACAAAATCAAAAGGTACACAAACGGTTCATTGACATGACCATAGACATTTTAGTGATGTCCAATTGTACTGTCAATTGTAAATCAATGAATTACCTAATCGAATCATTCGATTTGATGCAGCGAAGGACTTAGAAATGACATAAACACTGCTACGATTATATCTTACCGCGCTATAATTGTGCCCATCATTCGATATCCGCAGTTGACTAAACAGAATATAGTAGATTTACAAAAGTAATAGAGCACCCGAACACATAAAAATCAGCGAAAAGAAGTCAACAAAATGGCAAGTTTTCTTGACGGTCAGGATAATATTTTTTAGAATGTTTACATCTTGTGTATCATTGGTTAGTAGGTCTTTAATGCCAGTAATTGACAGATTATTTAAAATTTTATATTCCTCGAAATACCGTGTATTTTATTGCAAATTAATTTTAACTATCTTTTTGTTGAACAAATTTCGATTAACTAATCAATTACTAAAATTTTATGACATTAACAATTTTTTTTTGTCGTACAGCCTTATGCGATCATAAATTATAGATATTTTTTCATCTGATAAATTTAATAACCTCAATTTACGTCTTAAGATTTTTCAAATCAAATATCAAATATTTATTAATCAAACGCCAATTGCTTTAAAATACACTAAGATACCATGAGAAAACATCGAAAATATGGATAAATGGGTTACTTATTCCATTTAGTAAGTAATTATGTGATAAATTTAACATCAATTTGGTTTGTATACAATTTCCATCCTAATGGATTGAAGTTGACTATAGATTCTGATATTCGGATGCTGTTCGAATTTGCAATTCAATAATGTCAGATGATTTTTACCGACATTTTAATGAGGGGTTATCAAATTTTCTAATCATTCGATGTTTTATTTGATTACAATCGCAGACGTACAAGACGTATCACCAAAAGGAAACATTCCCATTCACACTCAAATATTATAAATACCTACATACTCGAACGCATTATTTTTGTAAATGTGTATAGAAAACTAAATGTAATAAAACTATTTCTAATTCTAAATATTTCCTCCTTAATACATATTTCTTATTAATCCATTGTATCATTTTAACCCTATATATTTTACTTCACCTATGCATGTTTAAAACTTTCGTTTTGTTAAATAGAACGCTGCTGATTGGCCAGAACGTGAAAGAAGTGCCGAAAACGATGCCTTCGCGTCTGACGGGTCTAAGTTCCAAGAACAGCGAGTTGGGCCGCTGGTACAACAAATATTGAAACAGGCAAGTATTACTGACATATATTATTTACTTAACTTCTAAACCTATAAATAAAATGTGTTTAAAACTTCTTTCTTTTCCTTCTAGGTGTCTCAAGACGAATTGAGAATGTTCGTGAAAGCCTTCCTTCTGGAAACTAACTCAACTGCTGTGCGCTGGCAAGCCCACGCTTTACTACTCGCTATTTACAAGTATGTGCCTTTAATTTAAATATTCCAATCGAATAACGAAGGAATCTAGCTATAAGTATATTGTTTTTTTCTTTTTAGTAACTCGGCCCAACCAGACCAAGCTTCTCTGGTATCACTCTTATGGGCCATCTGGCCAACGTTGCCACAGTATGGACGCAAAGCAGCACAGTTCGTAGACTTGCTTGGATACTTCACTCTCAAGACACCTAACATTGATACTGAGGTATTTATTCATTCATGCCACTTCACTAGAATATTAAAATTCTTACCATAAATGTGCGTAAGTTTCATAAATTACATAGAAACGTGAGCCGGTGCATCACAACGAAAGGAAGATACACATATAGAGACCCGAAATCATTGTACGTATGCACAATTATTTCGGGTCGAAAAATAAGGATAATACAATATGACACAGTTACAGTTACAGTGAACTAAAAATAAGTCTTTATTTTTCTTATTATACTGATGCATGACTACTTAAAATTACATTTAGAACAAGGGAAACTACAGTGTAACTACTTAATTAGCTGATACTTTGTCATATATCGAAAATCTAATTGTATAATATTGTCTTCTGTTTATGCGAATATTATTCATTGAAATTAAACTACTGTATACGGATTTTATCACGTTGTTTATTTGATTAATTGTTTTAATAATAATTTAATTAGCTTTAAAATTTGTAAAGTTTAATAGTAGTAGTAGTGTAACAGTTTTCAAAATTATGTTATAAAGTGTCAAATAAACAACACGATAAAATCCGTATATAGTAGTTTAATTTCAATCTAATTGTACTTATAATTATAACAGATTTTTAATAAACAGAGTTTTTGTCTTTGTGGTTATAGTAAATTTATTTATTATATCTAACATTCGACTTTCTAATAACAACGAATATTGTCCTCATAGAAATACGTAGGCAGCGCCGTAGATCTCCTGCGCAACCAGAACCTACTGTTGTCTTCACACGGCAATGCAGCGTTGTATGCAGCTCTTGGCTCTTTCGTAGAAATGGACGGGTACTACTTAGAGTCGGAGCCGTGCCTCGTCTGCAACAATCCCGAAGTGCCGATGGCGACCATCAAACTTCCCACCATCAAGGTTGGTTTAATCGTGCATGAAGTTTTTATTAACCTTTACAACTCTGCAAATATTAGGTGAATACCGTAATAATTATACTGAAATTTAACATTTCTGCTTCACCTTTTGAAGGTATATGCGTATAATGAATTAACGTTTTGTTGATTTTAAACCAAGTATGTATGTATATCACTACCTGGTGTTATAATGGGTAAGCTTTAAGACTGCTCCGAGTGTAAGACAGAAAATGACAGAGCTCGTGTCGCGCATATTCAAATCGGCGCGCGGCCGCCATAGTAAAATTGTATGGAAGATTTGAAGTGCTTTTTTGATAAATATGTATCTTTATCGTCAACCAATAACTTAAATATTTGAGACGGACAAATTGTAATATAACTATTTATGTTTCGTTTAAGCTGAAAAATAGGATAGATTTCTACTGTTATAATCTAAAAATGTAGAATGCATATTTACGTAATTTTGTAGAAAATATTAATTATTTTAAGGTTTTTACACGGAGTCATTGTAAAAACATTCATTGTATTAAACAAAAAGTGTTGATTTTATTCACTTTACTGTGACCGCCTGTTTTGGCACATTTCGCTCGGCGCAGTCTCAACAAATATCTTACAACCAAAAAATGATTTGTTTGTATTTAATTTATATCTAATACTTTATTTTATCCTAACGGTTCACCTCGACTTCCGGGTTAAACATACCCCGACAAATCTACTAATAGATAAAGAATTATTTAAAATTAATTTGTGTGAGTAGTTCCGAAGAGTTCCTTTTACATCTAACCTCAGCAGTCGTTAAGCCATGTCAGAGGCCTACGGCCGGCTTGAACAACTCTTGACAACAGGTTGGCCACTAACCACACGAAAAGAAAGAAAATCTAACCTTACAAACTATCTCTCTATAACATTAGTATGGATTTAAATAATATATGTGTATGTTCTGAGCGTCCTTTTGATACTAATGAAGCTGACTAAATGAGAGCTAAACACACTACCGCACGCAGATCGACTCGAAGTTCACGACGACTACGCAGATCGTGAAGCTGGTGAACAGTCACATGATCAGCCGCATCAACCTGCGCATCAGCGATATCAAGCGCAGCAAGATGGTGCGCACCATCAACTTCTACTACAACAACCGCACCGTGCAGGCTGTGCAGGAACTCAAGAATAGACCTGGTAAATTATAACTTATTATGTTAGTTTAGGAGCGTAAGCTTAAAAGCGGTTGTATTAAACAGTGTCGGCCCTACCATAGGGTAAACGGAGCGGCCGCTCTAGGCGCCAAGAACTACGTGGTGCTTTACGCGCCTAATAAAAATGAATTAAAAGCAAGCAAGGAAGGTGCCATGATTATATCTGGCTCCATACTAAAACCTGGCTCGATGTCGCGCTGGTACTGGCACAACCCTTATATTTAACAAGACATTAGTCTTGTTAAATAAAAGGGTTGTGCAAAGTATAATTAACAGATTTTTCTGTTATGCTACTTAATAGCAGAACACAGCAAGGTCAATGAGCGACGGTTACCGCTTATTATCAGATGGGCTACTGCATAACTTGCTACAAGACGTGATAAAATTGGTTATACTGATCGTAACACGTATTTGTTGGACTTACACAGGTATGTGGCACAAGGCTAAACGTGTTCAACTACAATCCGGACAATCTGAAGTACGAGTCGACTTCCCGCTGCCAATCGTCGCGTGCAACCTCATGATGGAGTACGCTGACTTCTTCGAGAACCAGCAAGCTACGGGTACGTCAAATTGCAATATTACATAGTGATTCCACGTCATGTCATAAAATATCTTTGAAAGCCTACTTTTATACATACCATTGTGTTTGTTCTATAGGTGAATCCTTGCAATGTCCTCGTTGCTCCCAATCAGTGCCTGCCAACCCTGGTGTGTGCGCCAACTGCGGCGAGAATGTGTTCCAATGTCACAAGTGTCGGTATGTAAATTATCTGAACAGATTCCTAATTTATTTGTGTATATATCCTTTGTAAGATTTTAAATGACCAAGCTGATGATAGCAGTAAGCACGTATTAAGCATAATTTACGTATTTAAATAAAACATATCACGACGTTATTCGAAGTATACCAGAAACATGAAAACAATTGTTTAAAATCAGCGATAGAATAGACTGCACGCATTTTTAAGTCATGTTATATTTTGTCCCAAAAATGTATGAAAAGATGGATATAATATTGTTACACTGCGCGTTATAATACATTTGACGCGAGCAATGAACGAGACTGCGTGAATTTATCAGTTTGCTTCACAGCATTACATTTTGGCGGCATATTTTAAGTACGGTTGAACTATCAATAAGGCACAATACACATCACAAAAAGTTTCACTTGAAAATCTCACACTATGAAGGTTTTATGTCAATTCAAAGTATCTATTACTATACAACGGCAACTTCATACTTTAACCCCTATTATTTTACATCCTGTTTACTTATTTCGGTTTTAGTGTATACTAAAAATAACGTTGTACACATTTGTTTCATGTTCAGGTTTTCATAGAGTCATAGATTATTTATTAATGAATGTGTTCAGTATACTTGTATAATCAATTTGTCGTTTGTCGCAGCGCGATCAATTACGACGAGAAGGACCCGTTCCTGTGCCACGCATGCGGGTTCTGCAAGTACGCCAAGTTCGACTACACGCTGCTGGCGCGGCCGTGCTGCGCCGTCGACACCATCGACAACGACGAGGAGCGGAAGAAGATGGTGCAGACCATCGGCGCGTTGCTCGACAAGGCCGACCGCGTCTACCGACAGCTTGTGTCCAACAAGCCCGTGCTTGAAGTGCGTACTCTTGCTATACACTACGCTCACTATACACTACGCTCACTATACACTACGCTCACTATACACTACGCTCACTATACACTACGCTCACTATACACTACGCTCACTATACACTACGCTCACTATACACTACGCTCACTATACACTACGCTCACTATACACTACGCTCACTATACACTACGCTCACTATACACTACGCTCACTATACACTACGCTCACTATACACTACGCTCACTATACACTACGCTCACTATACACTACGCTCACTATACACTACGCTCACTATACACTACGCTCACTATACACTACGCTCACTATACACTACGCTCACTATACACTACGCTCACTATACACTACGCTCACTATACACTACGCTCACTATACACTACGCTCACTATACACTACGCTCACTATACACTACGCTCACTATACACTACGCTCACTATACACTACGCTCACTATACACTACGCTCACTATACACTACGCTCACTATACACTACGCTCACTATACACTACGCTCACTATACACTACGCTCACTATACACTACGCTCACTATACATTACACTCGCTATACACTACGCTCACTATACACTACGCTCACTATACAAGTTGCCAATGACAACAGGATTGCCTAAAGCATGAGACAGTCTTTTAAAACAATAAAAGTGATTTATAACCGGTTTATTAAAATTGAATTTTCTCGTCCAACAGTCTCTACTCCATAAAATAAGCGAACACCGACTGGAAGGTCGCGCAGGCGACGAGAACAGCAACGCCAGTAACACATCCTTCAGCGGCGCGCAGATCAATCGCGTCATACAGACGCTCGCGCACAAGTACTGCGTCGACAGCAAGGGACACTTCGAGGACCTCTCCAAGATCATACAGAAGGTGCTCGCTTGTAGGTGAGTACATCACAGAACTAACAGTACTACAAGAATACACAAGTCCACCCGTGACCACGATCGATGCAAATCGATCGATTTGTCGGGCAATAAATAGGTAATTAATAACAATAATTATCAATGCGATTATGACAAGTTATCCAATATTTTATTAAGTATGAGTACAATTACAATACGCGAAATTCTAAAAACTTTTATGGTCAGTTTCTCAACTATCAAGTAAAAGTTATCCGAAATATAAAACGCATGTTGTCTCACTTTTGTTAAGTTAAAGAAGAGAGATGGCGAGAGACTTTATAGATAAATGCTATTTAGAGGTTGTGGGACAGGTCTTTAGTATTATTACATCATGTAGTTATTTAAGGAAAACATACAAAGGTTTTAAAAGTTGATAGTATACGACTGGTCCAATAGGCTACGGTTACCACCAAGTAACAATTAAGTGTTTGCCTTGTTTGTTGACAACTGTTCATCCATCCAAAATTTAAGCGCCAGGCAATTGGCGGTGTAACAATTGCTATCTTTCTCGACCCATTGCCCAATCCTTCAATAATAATATATTCTCTATATGTCTTTTCATTCACTTTTCTTTCAGCTGATCTGTAGGTATATTTTTCTTGGTCTTTTTATTTTTCAATTTATGGGTGTAGCGGTATGAAATAGCTCCTCATTCTTTGGATTCTGACTCATATAGAAAGGATGATTTAATATTTATAAAGCTATGTTGTTATAATTTTGTTTGCAGGAAGGAGCTGGTGTCGTTTGATAGGTCGCAGAGCGAACAGACGAAAGGTGATACGATGCCTGTGTACGCTGGATTGCTGCAGAACTACGATGGTGAAGTCACTAAAGGTAACTGTTATTTTATTATATTTGACTATGTTTAATATGACTATGTATCTATTAATACGTAAATACAAAACTATCTACCCCGTAAGGTTCAATTCCTTGCATTGCAGCTGTTCGCAGCCGCGCACGATTAATCGCTTGCGGCTGATGCGACAATAGTCAGAGTATAAAAATGTATGGCAGCGCTTTCGAGGTTTGTTTCCTTTCACTGAAAAGCTTAGACATGCTTGCTTTGTAAAATGCACGAAAATACTGAGCACGTTGAGACAGGCACGGCCGCGCGCAGCCTAGTCAGTCGTCGGCCGCGTGCGTCTGTCGCACAGCTCGAAAACGGCGCCATACATTATCATACTCTGACTATTGTCGCATCAGCCACGCGCGTCAGCCATACTCGATAAATCGCGCGCGACTGCGATCGGTATGATGCACGAAATCGAACCTTTACTAGCATATTGTACGCTTGGAGGGGTGTAATAATACTTCCTTGAGGGGGAATACAATTTAAACAAATTTTATGCATGGCGTTTAAATTTAGACCAATGGGCGATTGTTCTCTTTCTCTACACTCACAGTGAGCACAGAATTCGGGGGCGGCTGCTACGGCTGCGCGCTGGCGTGCGCGGAGCACTGCCTCACACTACTGCGCGCGCTGGCGTCGCAGGCCGAGCACCGCACGCAGCTGTGCCGCTTCGGCCTCGTGCAGGAACTCGTGCAGCACAACCTGCACCGCGGCACGCCGCAGGTAACCTTATCCTTAAAAACCTTTATAAGAATAGGTTAAAATACAACAGGCGAAACTGAACGACTTAAGAAACAACTAAAGAAAATATTTAAAATTAACTTGAGAAATGGAACGTACATTGTCGGTGCACGCGCACCGAACATCATCGGCGAGAGAAAGACAGTGTGGGGAGGCGGCCCTCTCCGCGCGGTTCCTCACTCGGCGCAGTGACCCCACCCGCGATCACTAGTGTGGTTAAGCGGGTGCCGGCTTCGCGTCGGTGGCCTTTGTACTCGGCACGAACACTAAAATGTTTGCTCCGCCACGTTGTAGCACGACTCGACTTACTGACTGACGTAGATGAACATGCATATTTTGTTAATTATTTTCTTAGCATATCTAACCTAAGATGTGCAGAACGTTGTAAGTTACATACTTAGTACCATCTTTTTAGTAACTTATTTAAGAAAAATATGTATCTATTTGTTTTCCCAAAATAAATAAATATTCTATTGTAAAAGTAGGAACATCTCAAAACTTTATATTTCGATAAGTACTTTTTGCAATAAACAATACTATTATGAATTATAAATTAATTCCTAGTGTCAGGAGGAAGTACGCGCTCTGATCTGCCTGGTCACCCGTGACAACTTGCCGGCTACAGAACAACTGTGCAACCTACTGTCGCAGCGCATCACCCTTTCATTGATGGGCCACGCCGCCTCACAGGATCATAACAACTCGGTAAGATCCTAGTAACAATCACAGGAACTCTTTATATATGTTTAGCAATAAACTAAAACAGATTGTATTATTGATCTCTTAAGGCCAGTTCCTATATCAAGAAACGAGGCGTTTTAGCTACGGGCAGTTAAATTATGACGTATTTTTCATAGAATGTGTGTCATAATTAACTGTCATACGACTAGTTTCTTGAATATAAGAACAAGGCCATAGAGAATAATTCGCTTTGCTATGCATGCTAACTTTCAAGGCAGCCACTGCATGGTAACGGGGAAGTGATAACGGCGCGAAACAGAAATTTATCGTCATCTTATTCCTCGGCGGTGCGGCCACCCCCTAATATTTATATGATATCCGTGCCAGTGCTTCCGTCTAAGCGCTATGTACTAAGCTGTTATAATGTATTGCAGGTGCGACCGTTAGTGTTGCTTCTGGGCTCGCTTGTCAAAGTGCAAGATTCGGTATTGTGTTGGGAGGCGAGACTACGTTGTATAGTGAAGCTATGGGTGTGGTACGTATACTTCTATAAACAACAAATAATATGTTACATTAATATGTATAGGCCGACCGTGTAACTTGCGTATCGCGCAGAGAGCTCACGTCAAGCGCGTGTAGCGTTACCCGCCCCCGCTCCCTTCTTACCGCGCAGGCGATACGCAAGTTAAACGGTCGGCCTATAGCCGTGATGTCTCAATAATCTTATCTTGTTCAGGTGCTGTCCGCTACTTACCGAAGTGGCGGGCATAATGCCGGCTGCAAACACTATATTGAAGGAGGAAGCACTTGCTAGTATGCCTGGCATTAACTCCTCGTCGCCGAATTGTAAGTATTTTAATGATCTAGATATGAAAGGACGCAGTTTTTAGGGTATTTTAATATCATGTTCGAAAAAGTATTTACATTTGTGGCCTTACCATCGTATCTTAAAGCGTAGTCATTGCGCACACGAAAACGAGACAGCTTTTTATAGAACTGTGCCTCGTTCCCGTGCATACACTAAAGAAGTTGATAATAGTTTAGATTTTTCATTATTTTTATTTATATTGGATTTCTTTCGTATTTAAACAAGCAACGATATTCATTAATTTTTAATGTTGTCATTTGATCATTTGACTTTAAGTGTAGGCATATATATTTCCTTATTAATTTTACCACCAGGGTGTTTGTATCAATACATTGAAATCGGAGCAACAGAACAATTTACAGATTAATTTTGAATTTAATAAGCCCTAATATGAGGAAAACCTTATCGACATAATATATAAGTAGTATGTAGTAAGTGTCGTGTGTACCGTAAGCGTGTGATTTCGGAGCTTTATGAGTGTGCGTAGTCCTGTCGTGTCACACAGCGCACCAGTTCGCGCTGCAGCAGGTGGCGCTGCCGTGCATGCGCTACATGCAGCAGCTCATGGCGCCCGCCGCGCCCGCCGCGCCTGCGCCTGCGCCTGCGCCGGATAACGAACAACCTAAGGACGGCGCTAAGGTACGTGACAGATAGTCTTCTCTCTTAGCCTTTATTATTCCCAAGTCACTTGGGGTCAGCTTTTCTGGTCTAACCGGATTTGACTGGATATCAGTTTTTACACGAAGCGGCTGCCACCTGACCTCCGCAACCCGAAGGCTAACGATACCCTAAGGCTAGACCAGTATCAGAATATTAGAGGGTACTGACTTTCCCAATAACGACTGCCATAGATGTTCATTGCAGCCGGGACCGACGGCTTAACGTGCTCTCCGAGGCACGGAGCAGGCGATAATTGTCAATCAATACGCACATAATTTCGAAAAGTCATATAACTCCCGAAAGTCAGAGGTGCGCGACGTGGGTTCGAACCCCAGACCCTCTGCATTGCAGTCTGTTGGTCTCCCCACTGAGCTATCGCTGCTCTGTACGTGACAGATAGTATTCCACTTAAATTAAAATGGCTTTTATTTGATCAAAGATTTGTGTTTACTTATATGATCTTATAGTACATGGATGTCATACTTAACCCGTTCAGTACCCAGAATTTAACTTATGAGTCTAGCAAAAATATTGCACATTTGCACAAAAATATTACAAGTTGTGTGATGACGGATGAGTGACTTTAACTCAAGATGCGAGTGCTTTTATCAATATCTACCTATAGACACGACTCGGATGCGAGTTCTAGGCACACGAATGTTTTGTTCTCATAGGGTATGCGCTGGGTACTGAAAGGATTAATTATCCGTTTTAATCGTAGTTTTGTATAATACTAGTCGTAGTACCTTCATATAATTATATAACAATATTGTTGTATTCAGGAGAGCGTCGGTAGCGGTTCAACCGTGGTGTGTACAGCATCCGTGTCGTCAACTGGCAACGTGGTGGTGGACCTGGCGGCGTGGCTGGCGGGCGGCGTGCCGCACGAGAAGTGGCGGCGCCTGGCGGCGTCGCGGGAGCCGCCGCAGGTGCCGCCCTCGCACAGGGACGCGCACCTCGCGCACAAGTACCTCGCCAAATGGCGGGAGAGGGTATGTACACAATATATAAGACTAGCTTTTGCCCACGGCTTGGCTCGCGTAAAAGTAGGTTAGGTTACGATAGTAACAAAGGAATTTTCTCAAATAAAATTTTGCCTATGTATAAATCCCGGTGATAATAAAACTTTCTAATGGTTAAATCCATATAAATAAATACAAACGATCACTCTGTGTTCCTGACTTTACTAAAAATTATATCGACAAACAGCTTTATTTGATGAAAAAGGCTGCATCGGAGAGCTTAGCACCAATGAAAAGTATATATTTAATCACTAAAATACCGACATATAGTTCAGTAAAAAGTAGTCTTTTCAATAACCAAAAAAAATACAATGTACCAAAGTTGATTTTTGAAGACCCTATGGCGGTAGAGGTTCTGCCGGAATTTGAAAAGTTGTTATGTTGGGTGACTATTGTCACGATGAAACGCGCATCATTGCATTTTGTCCCGAAGAAGCGAGAAAAAAGATAACTACAATTAAAGTTTTTTTTGGAGACGGAACATTTCACAGCTGCCCGCCGCTATTTTAACAGTTATATGGGTTTTTCCCTGAATAGCTTAAACGTAGTCCCATTGATTTACGTATTAATGACTAAACCAAAAAACTGAAAGCTATGTAGCATTACTAGAGATGATTTTAGCACAGTTACCTGGATTCAATCCCATACGATTTATGACCGACTACGAGGCTTCGACAATGAAGGCTATAGAAACAGTTTTGTCACAGGCTGTAGTCAAAGGCGGCTTCTATCATTATGCGAAAGCTCTGTCGAGACATGTGCATAGGTGTAAAATCACGAAAGCTAGAAGCCAGAAGCGAATTGTAGCTATGGCCACAATGTTAGCTTTAATACCTTCTCATTTAATAAAAAATGGTTGGCAATATGTGATATATGATGGTATGTCAACTGACGACACAAATATGTTAAAATTTAGAAATACATGGAACGACAGTGGCTAAAGTGTGATGAATTTATCGAAAAGTGGTCCGTATACGACGAACTCCTCCGTACAAATAATTGCCTGGAAGAATGGCATGGAAAATAAACGATCTAGTTGGCAAAAAAACACCAAATATGATCAAAACTTTGACAGTGTTGAAAAGAGATTCCAATATTAATGTATTAAAAATGAAAGGTGGACTATTGGAAAAACGACGTAGAGAATCTATCAAACGAGATGTATGAATACTGAAGACCAACATGATGCTTAGTAATAATGATATTGATATTCTTAGAACGATTAGCTTGGAAGGGGTCACTTTTTGTAGATAAATAGTTCTTTACATCGGTTTCAATGGCGGCCGTAGGGATCAAAAATAATAAATTTTATTTTTAAATAAAGCTTATATAAGCTTATCATTGTGTTGTTGTTTTTAGCCCATGTAATTGTAAGTTTACAAAGTTGGACTAGAGTCAATTAATCGAACCTACTGAAAAAAAGTTCAAATAGTCCGATTGATCGAACTATCAGGAGTCTCAAGAACATATAACTGGGCAAAATTGATCGAACCATGCGGTCGAACCACGTAGCCAGAAGCCAAATTTTCAACTGTCTTGAATTTTTTGCTGTAATATTATAAAATATTATAAAAAAAATCTTATTTCTAGACATTACTATCTCATGGCATGCGGCCTTTGGCATTAGAAGACGGTGGATGGCTCAGGCCTGTCATGTTCGACCCGGCTTCACGTATCGCTCGCGACACCGCTTGCCAGATGATCAAGTCGCTCTGTGACTCCTATGAAAGGACTAAAGCGGTAAGTAAATACTGGCTACATTGAAAATGAATTTTATATCTCGAGCTATAACGTCTATTGTTTAATGCATTAACATGTTATAAGACTTTTCTAATATTAAATTCCTTTATTGAAGGTACTAATACTGTTAACCAGTTTCTTACCTGAAGTTGGTACTGCTGGAGAGGCAAGTGAACAGTTCTTACAACTGTATCAAAGTAAGTTTCTTTTACTATATTTTTTCCTTAGAAATTAGTCTTTGACCCAGACAATAACCGCCCACTATGGTCTATTAATTGTCGACTCTGCTAAAAATAAGTCGTCGTATTACTAGAGCAAGGGATAATGACCACAGCTTTATGCATCCGTAAAGAGCTCTGAAAATCCCTTTAACTTTAAGGCCACAATATTGAATCTTTTCTGTCTGACCTTCTGAAACACTGACGCACATCCCTAGCCCAGTTTCTTTGGGTTTGTGAACGTGCCAATATGCAATTAATGTATAAGAAATGGTAAAAATATTCCGTATTATTTTACTAGCGTTGGCTTCTGAAGCGCCATGGAAGCAATTCCTGGCTCTACGCGGAGTTCTGCAGCAAATAGCAGACTTAATGACTAAGGAGATCGAGCAACTGCATCGTCTGGAAGAAACTACTCTCACCTCTGATCTAGCGCAAGGTAAGAAAGTTAATGCATTGTCTAGTACCCATAGTACAAGCTCTGCTTAGTTTGGGCTAGATGGTGTTGTGTGTATGTGGTAGAATATTATTATTATTATTATTTAATATTTACAGCTGATGAAAACTACATTTTAACATACATGCCTATGGACAGTCACAGTCACAAATTACCTACTAGTGACTGCTAACTTGTTAATGAACGCGTTGTATAAAACGGAGTATTTGTAGCTATAGGCTTTAGTCAAGTTGAAATTGATAGCACATAACATATGTGCTATCAATTTCAACTTGACTAAAGCCTTTGACAAAGTGTATCATCATTCGCTGGCATTTTGTGATGCCTATTTTCGTTCTACTACAACAATTCTGCAACAAGGTTACTGGCCGCTTGAATAATCATATAGTTCTAATACTTTCAAGTTCAATTATTTTAGTGATCGGGCTTCTAGATTTTTTAACGGTGGAGTTCCTCAGGATTCCATTTCGTCGCCCATTATTTTTAAGCATATAAATTATACATCTCATGACCATTGCGATAACTATCAATGCATGGTGGTCCACGACTGAAGTCCTTACCGTAAGTTATATCTTGTCTTTTGGCAGGCTACGCGTTGAAGCGCCTGACGGAGCTGCTGGCCATGTTCCTAGAGGAGAGCGGCGCGCGGCGCACGTACAAGGGGCGGCTGGTGGGCGCCGTGCTGGGTGGCTACCTGTCGCTGCGGCGCCTCGTGGTGCAGCGCACGCGCCTCACCGACGACACGCAGGAGAAGCTGCTGGAGTTGCTTGAGGAGATGACCACCGGTGCGTACTCACTAAATCACATATAGGTGCTGACGGAGCTGCTGGCTATATTTCTGGAGGAGAGCGGCGCGCGGCGCACGTACAAGGGGCGGCTGGTGGGTGCCGTGCTGGGCGGCTGCCTGTGCACGAGGAGATGGCCATCGGTCAGTGTTCACAAACTCGCATATAGGTATCTAGTAGTCCCATAGGACGGTACGAGATGGCACCGTCGTTTACTTTTACGCATATTACTTACTAAGCATTACTGGATCCATGCTAATAGAGTATAAACGAACCAGAGAGTCGGTTAAACGCAATGTAACATAAATATGACTTAAGAGTATCTAAACAAATTCTAGCAGCTAAAATACGACTGAATTTTGTATATTGCCCTCAAAATATTAGTTTCTGAGAATGGCAACCATAAGTAACCGTGCATGAAATACTGGGCGTACCGAAAACTTTTTTGTTTGTCTTCCTATAGATACTATATACTATATCTCGACGCAAACTTCTATTAATCATAAAAACGCAAACTTCTATTAATCATAAAAACGCAAGATTATAGATTTTATACTGATTAAAATGATTACGGTACGCAATTGATTGCTACCAATACAACGCACCGGTCGCGCCGGCGCGCGGCGTGAGCAGGGAATAACCTCAGCGCTTTGCGCGCATAAACAGTTGATGTGTTTAAAGCACGACGATTTAATAACATTGCTATATTTTTAGTAAATTGTATAGATATTCTATGTTTTTATTTATTAAAATGAATGGTTTATGCATTATGTTACGATAAACAGTCTGATCAATAAAAATTGTAGAAAAGAAATGTGATTTATCTTAAGAAAATTCCATCGATTTCAGCTCAAAATTGTGGTCTGAATCTACTATTTTAGTTTTCGGTTCGCCCGTCCCTAACCCCAGTATAGTCATTCTTCTTATGTCATTTACCATAACAATCTGTAATGAAAAATAAACATTTTATCTGGACGTCAACGTCCTTACGCCGAAAACCAAATCAATTATTAGTATGCTGCGTAATCTGAGACGTGTTTGAATATCGGTAACGTTTTTAAAAAATGCAATTGGTAATAAAATCTGTATATTTTCCATTATTTACAGGGACGGAAGCTGAAACTGCAGAATTCATGGCGGTCTGCATAGAGACAGTACAGAAATATCCTCTGCATGACTACCGCACGCCTGTCTTCATCTTCGAAAGACTCTGTTCCATCATATATCCTGAAGAAAACGACGTTGGAGAATTCTTCCTTACTTTGGAAAAAGACCCGCAGCAGGAAGACTTCTTGCAGGTCAGTTAAACAGAAAGCCGCCATATCAAAAACCACATAACTTGTTGCAGTAGAATCCTATTTAAGAGTCGTTTACGGAATGTCGTATATTGGCAACCTTAGACATGTAACTTTGCTACTATAGAAAACTAAAACTGGTTTCGAATAGTATCACTATGGAGGTTCGGTGTGTTGTGTGAATATTGGCTCTACAAATGCTTTGAATCGTGGGTCCTATAGTTTGCCACCAATAATGTATTTTTCTGACCGGATAATAGAACCCGTCTTAGACCCCAGCCTATCGTATAGTAGTACATAAAGTAAATCTGTGTCTTTGGCTTTTTCTAGAAATAAATTCTAGTAGTGGCACGGAGCCTGGGTATGTAATTGGTAGACAATATATCTGTCCCTGTTACTCGGAACTTCTAAATAAACCTGGAAGCTTTTGTGAATTTCATGCACGAGTGTTTGAATGCCTAGATCCAGTTGTGCGGCTGGTGTTCTTTGGCTGGGTTTGTGTGCGTTTAACTTAAACTATTTTGTTGCAATTGACTGTTCTATTACAATATAAAAATACAAAAAATATGTACGTTGTGCACGCGTTGCGTGTATGAGGATAGGCGAGCGAGAGAGTGGCGAGCGGGCTAGCCGACCGAGGTTCGGTCGCTGTGACGTAGTAGCCCGCGGAACCGGTTCCCGGCCGCCGGCGCGCACGCTCGATGAGACGCAGGAACAACGAGTCTTCGAATATATTATAAATATTGGCTGGTGAAAATTATTTAGTTTGTAAACAACGTGAAGGCTAACAGCTAATCTTTTTCCCACAGGGTCGCATGTTAGGCAATCCTTACTCGTCTCTGGAGCCAGGCATGGGCCCACTGATGCGCGACGTAAAGAACAAGATATGCACGGACTGTGAGCTGGTGGCTCTGTTGGAAGACGACAACGGCATGGAACTACTGGTGTGCAATAAGATCATGTCGCTCGATCTGCCTGTCAAGGAAGTCTATAAAAAGGTTTGTACTGTATACCGATGCTGTATTTTGTCAAAGAGTAAAATTAGTATATTCGCATACGCAAGAAAATAGTGTTAGACATTTTATTAACAATCTGGCTGTCTTGAAAAGGGGCACTGTATAACGAATTAAAATTACAATAGGCTGATTGATTTGTCGGTTGATTGACCGGGTGGTTGATAAATCGATCGATTGATTGATAGTGCATATTGCTACGCGGTGCAATTGCGCACGGAGTCGAGGTTAAATATGGCCCAAATGAATTTTGGAGCTCTTCAAGTATTAATTACTGTGTTGTTTATTTGCAATAAGCTGTCTTGTTTATTTTTTGTTTTGATACATGGTTTAATATCTGAACTAACAAATGAAATTGCTGAATCGAATTGTAGCCAAAGAGAGAGGTTATTGTGATGGCGTATTTTCTCCTTAATTAATGCTGTAAAAACATATCCTTTTAAACGTTTATTGCATACTAGCATCATATCAACTGATTATTAGTTTAACAACTTAAAAATCAACATAAAGTAGCATTTCATAAAAAGTCTACTTCTTTTGAAGCTATGTGTAGAACTATTTTTGTGAACTCACCTATCAAATGCCACCAGGTGTGGTGTACATCTGGCGAAGGCGTAGATGCAATGCGCGTAGTATATCGCATGCGCGGTTTACTTGGCGACGCCACAGAAGAGTTCGTGGAGAGACTGACTCAGGCCAATGCGGAGGCGGTCGACGATGAACAAACGTACCGCATGGCCAATGTACTCGCTGATTGTGGTATGTATATAGAAACTATCGATATTATTTGAATTAATTGTTATTCGAATGCTTTATTAATGTATTTACATATAAGTAATACAAATTACCACAGTCAAATATCACAATATCAAACAAAAAAATATAGCTGTTTATGTGACATTTAATTAGATACGCATATTCATTTACTTATCATTTTGCAACATCGATGTTTTATGATGGATTTTGTCTGGTTCATAAAATGCAAAATACAATAAATTAAAGATAGATTGATCTATGCGTTCAATCTTTAATTTATTGTATAGATTAATTGATAGATCGATTGATTTATTGATAGATGGCTCGATTTATTAATATATCAATCGTGATCGATAATTCATAGCATGCTGTTTCTCTGACATTATATAAATTTTAGCTTTGAGTGTCGTTGCGTTACGGCGATGCCTCGTTAGTGTGTTGCGTTGCGTCGTCGCAGCGGATCAACGCGTTGTATGCCACATCTGCGTTGCGATGACGTCGCAGCGCAAGAAGACGACGCACGTCCGCAGTCCGTAGATTACCTCAGTCAATCTCCACAATGGATTGGAACAAACGTGTTTTATTGTTGCTTTTATTGCGCCACCGCCGAAAGAAACGTAGAAACAAAAAAAGATTGTGGATATCTCCCTTGATTGCATTAAGAAATAGTGATGGTCAGTTTTTAGCAGTGGAATACTTTCCGTCGTCGCACCGGAGCTACGACAACACAGCGCATCACCCTGCCCCCGCTACGTCTCTCGTCCGTCGATCCGTTGAAACGTCGCGTGCGACGACGCAACGCATTAATGTGGCATATCACAAAAAATATATGGAAAACGACGCTGCGACGACGCACCGCAACGCAACGCACCGCACTAACGGGGCAGAGCTCTAAGTTGGTGTTGTTTGTCGTCAGGAGGTATCGAGGTGATGCTGCAGCGCCTGGCGGCCATCCAGCGCGTGGGCTGCGCGCGCGCGCTGTGCTCGACGCTGCTGCGGCTGGTGTCGCTGTGCACGCGCGTGCGGCGCTGCGTGCGCGTGCTCACGCGCGCCGACACGCGCGCGCTGCCCGTGCTGCTGCACGCGCTGCACCTCGCCGCCATCGACGAGAAGGACATGCCGCGCGCACAGCTCGTCTACCAACTGCTCGAGGTCCTTACTTACATACTACACTATCATGTGCTCGACGCTGCTGCGGCTGGTGTCGCTGTGCACGCGCGTGCGGCGCTGCGTGCGCGTGCTCACGCGCGCCGACACGCGCGCGCTGCCCGTGCTGCTGCACGCGCTGCACCTCGCCGCCATCGACGAGAAGGACATGCCGCGCGCACAGCTCGTCTACCAACTGCTCGAGGTCCTTACTTACATACTACACTATCATGTGCTCGACGCTGCTGCGGCTGGTGTCGCTGTGCACGCGCGTGCGGCGCTGCGTGCGCGTGCTCACGCGCGCCGACACGCGCGCGCTGCCCGTGCTGCTGCACGCGCTGCACCTCGCCGCCATCGACGAGAAGGACATGCCGCGCGCACAGCTCGTCTACCAACTGCTCGAGGTCCTTACTTACATACTACACTATCATGTGCTCGACGCTGCTGCGGCTGATATACAACTACATTTGCTACGAGCTCTTCAGTCTCCATGAATATATGTATTTCATAGTCTGTTTATTCAATATCTCGACAAATCTGTCCATTCTTGTCTTATAAATAAATCTAAATATGTTTCAGATTATGGAACGCATTCTGTCCGTTGCCGCGAGTGAAAGCCTCGAATCATTCCTACAATTCTCTCTTACATTCGGCGGGCCGGAGTATGTACAAGCTCTACTAAACTGCACGGAGTGTCCAGGTACATATAAAACATACATATATGCAATCACACCTGCATACCTCTTCACTCGCATTAATGTATCTCCATTATATTATTGTCAATCAATTTCTATTATCCCTCGAGAAAAGTACTTTTTCTAGATAAAAGTTGCCCAACCCGTGTCAACGTGTATGCAATGTATGCATACACATGCTAACCAGGCGAACTGGTCATCGCGGTTCGACTATGGAGTCGGAACTACGCGGTCTTAAGGTTTAGTAGTTCGCCTGGTAAGATTCTAAAATAGAACCAATTGGAAAAAAGTTCACGTAATCCGATTGATCGAACCATGCGATCGAACCACGTGACCAGAAGCAAAATTTCATGATGATTGGTCGAATAGTTAAAACTTGTGTAACAAACTTACATTCGCATTTATAGTATTAGTTAGGAAACTGCCTACGTAGCGCAGCGGTAGTGAATGCGACTGCTGTACATGAGGTTTCAGGTTTGAATCCCGGGGCCGGCCACAAAAAGTTATTGGGTTTTTCTGATCTCAATAGCAGTCCGGAGTTAGGAAGTTGGCGGTGTTGCACACCCCGTGCCTCGGCAAGCACGTAAGCCGTTGGTCCTTCACCTGTTCTCTTCGTTCGTGTCGCATTGCCGTCCCATCAGTCCATGAGAGTTAGGGAATAAAGAGTGCACTTGTGTTTGCGTTTTGCGATTGGCCGCCATGGCCGAAATTCGGTCTGGAGGACAATATTATTAGTTACGATTAATAAGTAATCATAATCGCTGCTCGCAGCGATAGCTCAGTGGGGAGACCAACCGACTGCAATACAGAGGGTCTCGGGTTCGAACCCACGTCGCGCACCTATGACTTTTCGAAATTATAAGCGCATTGATTGACAATTATCGCCTGCTCCGTGCCTCGGAGAGCACGTTAAGCCGTCGGTCCCGGCTGCCATAAACATCTATGGCAGTCGTTATTGGGAAGTCAGTACCCTCTAATATCCTGACACTGGTCTAGCCTTAGGGTATCGTTAGCCTTCGGGTTGCGGAGGTCAGATGGCAGCCGCTCCGTGTAAAAACTGATATCCAGTCAAATCCGGTTAGACTAGAAAAGCCAACCCCAAGTGACTTGGGAATAATAAAGGCTAAGGGAGAAGAAATTAATAAGTAATCATAACCTTGTAACTAGTGAGACAATTCCGTCGTCTTCTCAAACTTGTCTAAATATCTTGTTCTGCAGGTATACGCAACAACTCAGTAGCCCTGGGCCACCTGACCCGCGTGCTGGCCGCGCTCGTGTACGGCAACGATCTCAAGATGGCGATGCTCGTGGAGCACTTCAAGCCGGTGCTCGACTTCGACCGCCTCGACTCGGAGCAGTGGACCGAGGAGGAGTTCCGTATGGAACTCTTCTGTGTCTTCTGCGCTAACATCGAAAGGAATTCCATCGGAGGGACGTTGAAGGATTACCTTATATCACTTGGCATTGTCAAAGATGCGCTGGATTATATTGTGGTAAGTTTTTTGGATTAATGTGTCTATGATTGTGTTAATATGTTATGGGAATATGAATTACTGTTTTTCCTTAACCTCTTTTCTCCTTTACCAGTACTATTGTTGAACAAAGGTCTCTAACGGCCTTTATTTAGCTTTGGTATATTATTAAATGATATAGTATAAAATATACAGTATTACGTGACCTCGCCTATAATATTGTTATCAATATTATGGATGAATCCTGTGATTCGTAATTTTAACATGTATTACGTCAAAATGAAAAATTAATCGATCGTTAAGACTGCGACGAGCGTAAGACATAATGACAGAGCTCGTGTGGTGCATAATCAAATCGGCGCGCGGCCGCCATAGTAAAATTGTATGGAGGATTTGAAGTGCTTTTTTGATAAACAAGTATCTTTATTGTCAACCAATAACTTAAATATTTGGGACGGACAAATTGTAATATAAATATATATGTTTCGTTTAAGCTTTAAAATAGGATAGATTTCCACCGTTATAATCTAAAAATTACGTAACACGAGCTTACGTTTTTGCATTTTTCGTGCAAATTTACGTAATTTTGTAGGCGAAAATATTAATTATTTTTTACACGGAGTAATTGTAAACACATTCATTGTTATGGTAAATGTATATTTTATATTTGTATTGAACAAAAAGTGTTGCTTTTATTCACTTAACTGTGACCGCCTGTTTTGGCACATTTCGCTCGGCGCAGTCTTAATACGATTGCCCAAATTTAAATTGCGGAATATAGTTACCGTGATAATATATTATTACCTCGCAATTAGAGTTTAATAGATATGTTATTACTGCACATTTGATGCATCCAAAGATATCTGAACTATTGCTAAGGCTAGGGCGAGTACCCTACTCGCCACAGACACTCACGGACTTATAATATTAGACCATCGACCGAACCTGTTGCTGATCCCTGCAACAGAATAGACATTTATGTCCTGTACAGAATGACTATACAGGTATTTTTCTATAACCCTTCAGTTTTTGAAATGCCAGACGCAATTGAAAACCTGTTGTGTCTGCCCACCTGTGTGCCGCTGTGATTTAATAAGTTAACATGAGGTGTATCTTAAGAGAATAATAACGTAATTGATATTATTTGCAGGAACACGCACCTTGTGTAAAACCGACGCTGGTGTGCACGGACTCGGACGAGCTGAAGGAGTTCATCAGTCGTCCCGCTCTCAAATACATCTTGCGCTTCCTCACTGGGCTCGCTGCTGACCATGAACCCACTCAGGTGAGATTCAACTTATTGCCCTCTTAAACTGAAAAACGGCGAGGCTATTAGAAGGGGAATGTTGCTTCTGTAATAGTCTTTGACTAGCTCAGGAGCGAGGCAATCTTTTTCTTTTAGAAAGATAACTCTCGCACTAGGAATAAATCCTGTATCGCAGGAGACTTTACAAACATTCAAACAGAATTAATCAATAATAGTATAGAAATATGTCGGTGAAGATATTTGTTATTATTACTGTCTAATAATAGGCTTATGTTTAACTTATCACCAGATATAGTAAAATATAACAGTCAAAAATAGTAAATGATCACCAAAATTAAAACCGCATTATATTTAAAGAGATCAAAATAAGTCGACGGAGCCCCGCTTCGCGGGGCTCCTATTTTTGGGTGGGTTTAAGAAGGAACCTAACATAACCTAATCCTTCCGAGACGGAATACAGTGATTTGAGGCGTATAGGTGCTCGTTATGATATATGTTAGTAAGCATATTTTGCTGAGCAATTAGTATTTTTGGTGGTCATTATATTTAATCCCCTAATAATATACTAATATATAATAATATATTGACTGCACGAATGGCGTAGTGGTTTAAGTGGTCGCCTCGCCATTGCCACTGCGCCGAGTGTTGTGAGTTCGAATCCCAAACGGGACAAAAATTTGTGTGATCCATAGATAGTTGTTCCGAGTCTGGGTGTTCTTTGTGTCCGTTGTTTGAATGTTTGTAAAGTCCCCCGCGATACAGGAATTACTCCAAGTGCAAGTATTGTAGTTATCAAAAAAAAAGCTTACTTTGAGAGTATTGTTAGCACATTGAATGCCATGTAACAGACACAATAGAAAACGTATTGTTTGTGGTCATATATGACCAGCATGGCTTTCAACGTGTAAAATGTAGTGACAATGTATTAAAATGCGGTTTGATGTTTAGATGTTAGTGTGTGAAAAAGTGATACCGATCGTGCATCGCCTGGAGCAAGTGTCGTCTGGCGAGCACGTGGGCTCGCTCGCTGAGAACCTGCTCGAAGCGCTGCGCTCCCAGCCGCAGTGCGCCGCCAAGGTGCAGCAAGTCAGGGACTTCACCAGACAGGTATGCATCTGTAAATTATGTATATCGTATAAACAAACCAAAAATAGTACCTTATATCTCTGGTACATGACGCAAACAAATGCCTTAATTCACGCCGGATCGTAAATCTAACAAAATATAAAAGTAAAAGGATTTTATGGTTACTAAAAATAGTTATATTTGTTGTAATGCATCTCAAAATTGTAATGATACCTATGTTATTTAGACATACGTAGCCAATAATTATATTTGTATGCCATATTTTGGCGAAATATAGCGAAACAAAATCAAATGTAACATGTCACACGACTGTAACCTATATTCATAAATAAAGATTCTGATTCTTGTAAAATCTTACAGAAACAAAATGGTTAAATGATGGTGAAATGAGATACACGCGATGTTACGGTTTCGAACGCAAGCTCTTAAATGGTAAACTGAGATATATGCGATGATGAAAGCACAACATGCACTGATTAAAACTAATCGGAGACACATTTGCGCGTGGTGTATGTAACGTATAAATGATGGTCGCGATGCTCTCGCGCACGTAACGCCATTATATTGAATAGTTCGCGCTTGTAGCTCGCGTGAGTAGCTTGCGTAGAAAACAAGAACCGTAAATCGTATCCTCCAAATTCAGCGTTCAAATATTCTATTGAGGCTGGTAATGTTTACTCTTACCTGTAGACGCGAATTGAGGGCACCGTCGCATTTAGCATCATACGCTTTAGATGCCTAGTGTTATCAATACTAGTTATGACTTGTCTAAAACCGTTTGTCCGTGGCACAGGAGAAGAAGCGACTGGCGATGGCGGTGCGCGAGCGGCAGCTGGGCGCGCTGGGCATGCGCAGCAACGAGCGCGGGCAGGTGACGGCGCAGTGCTCGCTCACGCAGCAGGTGGCCGACCTCGCCGAGGAGAACGGCGCCGTGTGCTGCATCTGCCGTGAGGGCTACAAGTACCAGCCCACCAAGGTACCTGCTACTGCTGCTTTACTCATACTGCTATCAGTCTAGAGCATTAGCTCCCAAAGTGGTCCAGATGGACCCCAGGAGTCCACGGGAGACTCGACAGGGGTCTACGTTAGCGTGACAAAATAATGGGGGTCCACAATTCATAAACGGGGGTCCATGGCTTGACTTCACCTATCACTATATATCACTATCACAGATAATATTTTAAGAAGCTCAGCAACTGTTACTTGTAAAAACTTGCATATTCCATATTCCACCGGAACCTGCTAAATTTTGAAAGTGGTCTATGATAAAAAAGTCTGGTAATGTCCAACGTCTGAAAAGTCTATAAATGGTTATTCTGAGTCTCGACTCCAGCTGGGTATTCTTTGAATCCATTGTTTGAATGTTTGTGAAGTCCCTTGCGACACTGTATTTATTTCTGAAGACGGTGTGGTGAACCTGAAAAAAAAAAAACAGTTTCAGGGCGAGCCCTGAGCTGGGCACGATGTGTGCGATTCTTACCTTTTGTCTCTAGATAGTTAATCAAATGTATTGCCGATTAAACTATCGCAACTTTAGTTTGCTTTTTGAAGATAGGGTATGCTCACAGGACCAAAAGGTTATGAAACTTGCATTGCTCTATGTGAGAAAATGATATGGCGTTGATAAATCGAAAGAACTGTTTTAAAACAAGTGTACTTTCAGTACTTAGATTCAATGCATGTAATTTCTAGAAAATATGTTAATTAATTTTGAAGAATCCATGGTGATATTTGTTAACACAATCCAGCAATACAGTTGAATGAATCATTTATTTGTAATGTCCAGGTGCTGGGCATCTATACGTTCACGAAGCGGTGTCCGGTGGAGGAGTTCGAGGTGCGCGCGCGCAAGACGTTGGGCTACACGACCGTGTCGCACTACAACATCGTGCACGTCGAGTGTCACATGGCCGCCGTCAGACTCGCGCGCGCTAGGTACGTACAGGAAAGAACCAATATATATTTATAAAATTTTTGAGATTGTTTTCCAGTGTTGCCCTATCAAAGACTACGTAGATTTCCCTTAGCTATGATCTTAACCTATATCTATTGCTTTTTCAATGCTTTTTAAAGGCCACTATGATCTTGCCTTTCCCATACAAATGTCCCTATCCTAACTATTGTTATCAATGCGAATTTGAGTTTGTTTGTTACGCTTTCACACTGTAACTATTCAACCGATCATCATGACATTTTGGAAACACATTGTCAGGTTAACAGAAAAGAACTATGGTACCTTTCATCCAGTAAAAAACTACTGTTATTAATTCTAACCTAATCTTCATTTACGCGAGCGAAGCCGCGGTCATAATTTATTAACAAGTGAGAAACGGCCATGAATTGTCGTAAATCTTAGAGTTCGAAAAAATGGTATCACGTGACCTTGAGGTCAAAAGTCAAAGGTCATAGTCATTTGGAGGGTATATCGCCTATGCTGAGTCGAATGGCGTTGACCGCGAGTCCCTAGCCCTTACGGTTCTTGAGTTGAAAGATAGTATCACGTGACCATGAGGTCAAAGGTCATAGTAATTTCAGGGGTATATCGACTATGCTGAGTCTAATGGCGTTGACTGCAAGTCTCTAGCTCTTACGGTTCTTGTGTTAAAATTTGTATAACAGACGGACGGACGGACAAAGTTGTTGTACAAGAGTTTTTCCGAACTCTAAAAACAAACTTACGCTGTAGATTTCCTACTTTCATAATAACAGTAAAATAAATGAATACGTGAACATTGCAGGGATGAGTGGGAGAGCGCTGCGCTGCAGAACGCGTCGACGCGCTGCAACGGGCTGCTGCCGCTGTGGGGCCCGCACGTGCCCGAGTCCGCCTTCGCCAGCTGCCTCGCACGGCACACCACCTACTTGCAGGTACATACTACTACACATCACTATTGCCAAGGATTTTATTTATTTTTAGATAAAAGAGAAAATACATGTGTTCGCAAAGAATATGCTTACAAAGATAATGTAGTAAATAAATTGTCCACAGCACATTTCACCTTTTCTACGCATGCGAATTTTAATTACTTATATTTTAAAGTCTTGAGAACTAGGTTTATATATCCTATTATAACGTATTACACTAAGAATACTGAACTGATATTATGTTTTTAATATATAATACTATAATATTGTCTTCTGTTTACGCGAATATTATTCATTGAAATTAAACTACTATATACGGATTTTATCGCGTTGTTTATTTAACACTTTATTACATAATTTTGAAAACTGTTACACTACTTTTACTTTTAAACTTTACTAATTTTAATACTATTAAAACTATTTAGATTTAATTTAATTTTACACTTTCCCCGACGTTTCGGTTGCTTTTCAGCAGCCATGGTCACGGGGAGACTAAGATGGTAGTTGTCTCAATGTATAATAGTTTTGATAGTAATTTAATAAGCTTAAACATTAGTAAAGGTTAAAAGTAAAAGTAGTGTAACAGTTTTCAAAATTATGTAATAAAGTGTCAAATAAACAACGCGATAAAATCCGTATATAGTAGTTTAATTTCAATATATAATACTATTATAAATTATAACAGTATATTACAATAGTTTCTTCGGGCTCGATACGTTTTCAAATCTGAAGCTGACATATGAAATGTCTTTTTTGTGTAAGTCGCTGACGTAATTTTTTGGTAAGCTAATTTGTTGCTGTACGTATGCCTAGTTGACCCAAACAAACGAAATTTTTTTAATCATTGGATTTTCAGTAGCGTACGTAATTGACTAGTAAAGATATTTACTATAGTTTTGGCCTTTAAATTTTTCTAGGAATGCACCGGTCATCGTGACATCGGTCACACGTGCACTCTGCACGACTTGAAGCTGTTGCTGCTAAGGTTTGCCCGCGGGCGTACGTTCCACGACGACACTGGTGGCGGCGGCCCACTGTCCAACATGCAGCTTGTTCCCGCACTCATACACATGGCGCTATACGTCATCAATACGTAAGTATTACAATAAAGTTAGAGGTCTATCCCTAGGAAAGAAAAACTGCGATTTTGTAGTACAGATGTATGAGCGTCATACAGTATGGTCATACAAAGAGTGGATTAAATAATGAAATACGGGCACTTGTAATCATTGTCGGTATTCATCTGAATATTAGAACGAACAACACCAGATACTGAAACTGTAAAGGCGCACGTCGCCGTTTCGCGTGTACCACATAGTCGTGTAGTGACTGAACTACGCGGCTTTGCCAGGCTCTCTGTATTCTATATATCGCGCGGTAACAATTGCGATAAAGTTGCGCTTGCGCCGAACGAACTGAACAATGCCTGAGGAGGCGGTTATGCTCACAAAACACAAAAATAGGAATGGGTGGTGGTGGTAGGCGATATAAAGAGTCAGAAATAAAACTCGATGTCTATTATATTGCAAGTATTGTTATTTAATAATGTCGATTACCCATAGTAACACAAGTATTTGGTCACCTGCAGGAGTCGTGTATCGGCGCGCGAGGCGTCTGCGCTGGAGGCGGCGCTGGGCTGGGCGCCGCCGCGCCTGCTGGAGTCAGCCCACGACGCCGAGGGGCCGCTCTTCTTCATCACGCTCATGCTCATGCTGTACCCGCACGCCAAGTACGTATAGTTGTTACCTGCAGGAGCTGCGTGTCGGAGCTGGGCTGGGCGCCGCCGCGCCTGCTGGAAAAATTAATTTTTACTTTTAGTCTGAATGATTTTGGCAATATTAATGTTCTCATTTCGCTCAGATGGCGCTCGCTGAAGCTGGACATGCTGAAGCGCCTGCTGCTGACGGGGCACGTGCGCGCCGCGGCGCCGGCCGGGCCCGCCCTGCGCGCGCTGGCGCCGGACCACCGCGCGCCCAAGGCGTGGCCCGACTACAAGCCCTACGCGCTCTTCGTGGCTATCATCGACCAGCTCTATACTGTCATGTTCAAGGTCAGTATTAGCGCCGCTATCGATGACACACTCGGCTAACACCGCCGGAATATATCACGATGTCATTCGTGGAGATACCTCCTCCACTCGCGTTACCCCAATTTACAGGATTGCCATTAACTTTCATAAAGTATATTGATATTCTATATCTAGCCACCTTCAGTATAATCTCAACCTTAATCCATAGCAATATTGCTATTTTACGGTCTGTAATATAAATAAAACGATAAACCTTATATTATTAATTATAAAAAAACTATAATTGGTATTTCGAGACATAGCAGGCGTAAATGATCATTCAAAAACAATTACAAACTAATAATTTTTGTCAACAGAACGTGAGCGCGACAACCGTAGACCAATGGCCAGTTAAACTTGCCGAATACGTTCGACACAACGACGAAGCGAACGGCAAGGCGGCTGAACGAATAGTTACTACTCTGACTGATGAGCTGCTACCCTGCGCCTCCTTCGCTGAGTTCTGCGACGCTGCCGGCTTCCTAGAAGATATCCCCGAACCCGACAACTTCCTCCAGGCCCTCATAGAAGAGCAACCTTGAGACAGGCCTTTCTTCGTGCCGCACTGCCTTAGTTATAATGGGTGCATGGCCTGCTAGCAACAAATTAACGTAATACATTACCATATAGACAATAGCCGGTATTTTATTGGACAGCTTTTTAATTTAATTGCGGCCATCGACTATGAAAAATTTGTCCGATAATTCACTAGCGATATTTTTCAATTTTTGCAATTTTAATAATCAGATTTTCACGTAATACTTAGACATATTCTTCGCATTTATATGGTAATTATGAAGTCTTCCATGCTTGCAAAAGATGTATAGATAATGGTGACACGAATCTCTGAAATAGTTTAGACAAGGCCATGTCACTCGCGGGCGTCGCGAACACAACCCTTCACTGTCGGGTTGAGTACCTTACATCAAATATATAGACATTATTAACACGGTATTAAATGCTTGTATACTTAAATTATTCAATATCTGTATTTACTAATGTATTTTCGGTGCTTCAATATTGTAATCGCTGTTTTGGTTTTCTGCTATAAAATATAGTTTCTGCTTCATGTCCGTGTTTTATTTAACCTCTAAAACATTTACGCACTAGGAGTGTCTAAAATAACTACGTAATGAGCATTACGAAGTATCGTGCCAAAATATATCCAAAGGCAGAAGTAACACGTAATAGGCAGAGATTACCGTCTACTAGGCCGACAGACTATGTGCTGCTACAGGCTGCTACTGATATTTCCCCAGGAACAAGTCTAAATTAGAGTAAGCCCAACGAAGATGGACTGTCACGATGCTGACGGAGAGGGAACGACAATTATACGCTCTGCAATAAACAGGTTATTCAAACTACGCTAAACGGTCTAATTCTTATGTTGCCTCTAATTCCTTCTGCGTTTCTGTAGTATGTAGCAGTAGTAGTTATATCTGTATATGCATTTAACTGTACTCATTTTGCCAATTTTGAAACGAGTTTGGCCACGAGGAAATGTAATTGCTCATAGCCAAATCAGTTTGGTGAAATAGTTTGGCCACGAGTAAAAATCCGTATGTATACAGATCCTAGAAATTATCTCCTAAAGCGATCGCCAAAGGTGTGCTATTCCTACTCCATAGCCATGTTCAGGTGTAAATTAAAAGGAGACAACCTTATCGCCATCTAACGTGCACATTTACGGACTCTGAAACCGCCACAACATAGGAATCGCACCTGCTGCACTATTTTATTTTACTTTACAATTTTAGGAAAACTTATAGCTAAATTAGTATCATATACAGATTTGATACGAAAAAGAGGGTCATTTAAAAGTTTTCACAGATAGCAGAATAAAGTGTAAATAATAAAAGAAGACATTTAAACAACAAGATAATAGCAAGAAATAGACACTATACACACAAAGATTTTTTGATTTGGCTATTACTATAAGTAAACAAGTCTATATCAACACTGGCATGCCGTGTTGAACATGCGACTCGCTCGAATTAATAACGAATTTTGCCTGTAGGTTGTACTAGCTGTTGGTGTAATTTGCGCAGGAATGCAAATGGCACAAGCAGCCCTATTTTGCTCACCAGTTCACTAACGTCTATCGACCCATTCGCGATTCTTAAAAGTAATTAAATAACCGCAACCTTCTTTCCTCTAGTGGAAGAAGATGGATTTTTTTACATCTGCCATAATAATTGGGTATATAGCAATTAGATCGGAATTAAATGTACCTCAGAAATTTCCTCTGTATGGCCTCTAAGCTACTTTTATAGATATTATAATTTGGATTCCAGACTTGAGAGGCGTATTCAAGGTGACTGCGAACGTAAGAGCAGTATAGAACTTTTATAGTTTAATGTTATTGAAGTCTGTTTTGACTCTGAAGACGAAACTCGGCGAACGGGATGCTTTTTGTATAATATTTTCTATATGCGCATCAAACAAAAGTTTAGGGTCAAAAGTCACCCCGAGATCCCTTATCGTATTCACTCTTGCTACTATGGTGTCTAAGAGCTTATAAGTGTGTACAATACTGGTTTACGGGTAAATGTGCTAACATTACATTTGACAGGACTAAGACCAAGCTTATATTTTATACAGTACATCTGAAATCTCTGTAAGTCCTCTTGCAGTAGCATAGCGTCGTCAATAGAATTATTTTTTTCATTATTTTCATTTCATCTGCGTGTAATAGAATTTTGGAATGTCCGAAACAGCAATTAATGTCGTTGATAAAAACATTAAATAAAAGTGACCCTAACAGGGAACACCAGAAGGTATAAAAGTGGATCTAGAAGAGTACCCATTCAACACCACGGTCTGGCACCTATTGTCTACGTAAGACTTAAACCATCTAAATGATTACCCCTGATACCGATGGCACATAGCTTCTTAATTAGAATGTAATGATCAATTCGATCGAAGCGTTTGCTGTAGTCGGTATATATGGCGACTCGATGGCGTAGTGGTTAGTGTAACCGACTGCCACGCCTGAGGTCGCAGGTTCGATTCCCGCACAAGTCAAACATTTGTGTGCATGAACATGGATGTTTGTCTTGGTCTGGGTGTTTCTATGTATAATATATATGTATTTACAAAAAAAAGTATATATGTATGTTTATCTATTGTCTAGTATCCGTAGTACAAGCTCTGTTTAGTTTGGGCTAGATGGTGTTGCGTGTATGTGATATAATATATAACGTCGACTTGTGACCGTTGTGACATACAGTCCGAGATGAAATCGTTGCAACTAATTAGATTAGTCGTAGTGGATCTACCTTTTAGAAAACCGTGTTGTTGTTCTTTAAAAGTGCGCTTTAAAGCCGAGTATACTTGTGCATATACGATTTTCTCTAATATCTTTGCGAACACGCATAGTATAGAGATTGGTCTATAATTCTCTATGGCATTATTTGGGCCTTTTTTGTGTATCAGCGTTATATATGCAGACTTCCAAACTAAGGGCATGATACCGGAGTCAAGGGATAACCGAAACAAGATGGTGAGTGGAACTGCAAGATATCTATCAGCCACACACTCATGCCACAACGCCAACGAGGCCAATCATAATTACTTCAACTATTTATTAGTTGTTACGAGAGCTTAGCTACAAATCCAAGTCGACATAGCTGGAAATAGAATTAAATCTGCGTTGATGCAAGTTCTATAAAAACGCATATACAGACACCACACACGTATTTGAGTCAGACTCAATCACCAAATGAATCAAACTGTACATGCCTACCCCCTAAAGATGCGTTTAAATCTGCTTGGCGCCCAAATTACACTACTCTACAAAAAAACAGTTTTGGTTCGCAACAGAAACGAGAGTATGGTATCCTGGGTAAACCGCTAATGCTGAAGCTAAATCTGATAACAGAATTTCGCCATCACGTCAGGACTTTTAGTTATTGGTATTTCTTAATATTCTACGCATGTGTTATTGTTAATTGGCAAAATTAATTGATATTAATAAATTTAGAAACAAATTACTTACTAATTATTATTAAACATTATTCAAATTTTAAGTAGTGACTGCATTATGTTTCATAACTGAAATCTGAATAAATACACACATGATATATTAAAAATGATTTAATTTAAGCTTTGATAATATAAAAAACAAAAACTATCAATAACTGAAGAATACTGGTATTTTTATTTATTGATCTTATTAAAGGCACATAATAAGAAACATAGTACCTATTGTTGTTATTATTAATAAGAACATGCAGCAAGTCGCCATTAATATGTATTTAAAAATACACGACCTGTTAACTCCAAACGACGCGCGACGACGTGATCGTGCTGTGTTATTTTTATACTGTCTCTATCATACGAATCAGTCGACAAATTTGTTACCTACTTAAAATAATTTAAGCACAGTGCTAATATACAGTTTTAATATTTAAACTCTTTGAATTACCTATCTAAAGGAACATTCAAAACGCCATCTGTTAAGTCGTGACATAGGTATACCAAAACTATTCGTTTTGGTATCTGTGACGACTTTGACATTTAAATTGCGATTACTTTAATTTCATTATTAAACAAACTACAATGCCTACAACGACTCGCCTGCCTGGCGACGAAAGGCTGTTGTTCTCATACAGCCTATCGTCGCCAGGCAGGCGAGTCGGTACCCCTACGGCAGCGCTGGAGGCCATACTAAACCTCAGACCCCCACCTCATCTCATCATACAGCAGAAAGCAGTCACAGTTGCCATACGTTTTAAACAGGTAGGGCTCTGGAAACGGATATACACAACCGTAAGCAACTCACGAGCCGAGAATCGATCTCGACGCATAGGTACACATATTACAACACAGAGAATTTGCACCTGCACTCCAAGAAACGGGGTGTGGTAAGGAATTGACTTTTGCTGTTAATACATACATACATAGATTCACGCCTATTTCCCAGAGGGGTAGGCAGAGACTACGGATTTCCATTTGCTACGATTCTGACACACGTCTCTGGCTTCATTCACTTTCATCACATTCCTCATACATGCCCGTCGGTTCAAGGTGCTCTTAACCTGGCCTTTGTCCAGAACGCCTCCGATCTGATCAAGAAACGTTCGCCTAGGTCTTCCTCTTGCGACTGTTCCATTCACACTAGCCTTATAAACTTTCTTAGTCAGTCTTTCCTCGTCCATTCTTTCTACATGCCCAAACCAGCTTAACATACCCTTTTCTATTCTTGTCACTATATCCACCTTCATGCCGCATCTCTCTCTAATCACACTATTCCTTATTCTATCTTTCAGAGTCACACCACATATATTTCTCAGTGCTACCATTTCTACAGCATTTATTCTGCTCTCATGCTTCTTTTGCCATACCCAACTTTCACTTCCATACATAAGTGTGGGCACTAATAGTCCTCTAAGAACAGCCAAACGTGCCTTTTCGGAAACATTTCGACTGTTCATAAAAGCGCGTAGAGCTCCATTCACTTTGTTTCCCGCAATCGTTCTCCTTTCAATATCTCCCTCATGTTTACCATCCCTTGTAAACAAAATACCCAAATATACAAACTCTTTCACTTGCTCCACTTTTTCTCCATCGTAATATTACACATCGTCACGCACTCTTCCTTTTCAAAACCTTTACTTTCGTCTTGCTTACATTTATTTTCATTCCTTTACTCTCAAAAGCACCATGCATAATAGTTACCATCGCCTGCAACTCTTCTGCTGATGACGCAAGTATTACTTGGTCATCGGCATAAAGAAGACATTTGACAAGTAACTCATTCATTTTTAATCCCCATTCACAATCTTTTAAATCTTTTAAACAATTGTGAATGTATAGGTTAAACAGCCAAGGTGACGTTACACATCCTTGTCTAACACCTTTTTCGATGCGAAATCATTCTGTATAGGTCCCATTTATCCTAACACAAGCTCTCGAATCATCATAAAGAGATTTCAGAGCTCGCGTGAGGGTGCTATTCACTCCATACATGGACAATACCGACCAAAAGTTCATTCCTCACCACTTTATCATAATTCATTTGCTGTTAGTAGCGTTCATTAAATGGTTCGGTTATATAATTATGTCAAACAAGTCAATTGACATCTTCGCTTTGAAATACAAAACATTAGTCATTTCCTCTTACAATAGGGACATAGGTTTTGATTTGTTTCATTATTTTTATGTTTTATTTTAAATGTTTATATTTTTGTTCCCTGTTTAACTGTATTTTCAATAAGTTTGTATTTAATATTGCATACATGTAATCTCCCTTAGAAAAGAAAATGTATACAATGCTATGCATACCTGTTACCTGTGTTACTACTATTTATTTAGAAATAAGAAAGCCATTTTCAAAATTTGTGTATTAAAATTGTTGATTTGCGTATTCAATAAAAAAAAAAAATAGCATAGATTGCATTTTGTAGGTAAGGCAGATATGAAGATATACCATTAGTATAGTAATCTATACTATCTATTCTAATATTATAATGCTGAAGAGTTTGTTTGTTTGGTTGAACGTGCTAATCTCAGGAACTACTGATTCTAATTGAAAAATGATTTTATTGATGGAAAGCTTATTTATCAAGGAAGATAGAAGATAGAATATAGGCTATACAACATCACACTACGTTCCACGGGGGCGGCGCAGTAATCACAAACGCGGGTGAAACCGCGGCTACATGGAAATTAAGATACTTTATACGGATTTTATAGCGGTGTATTTGAAAACACAACTTTTATTGATAATTAACAAACTGTTTAACTACTACTACTGTTAATCAGTAGCCATAGTCACACTGAAAAGCAACTGAAACGTCAAACAAAGTGCTCATCTAAATAGTTTAGTAGAATTAATATTTTATGTGAACAATTGTTTCATGCTTAATTAAATATATCGTCATTTAGAAAATTCAAACTCTCTTTGAAAAGTAGTTAACGAATACAATAAGCCGTATGAAAGTCCTTATGAAATTTATTTTACAGAATAATATTTTATAATAAAAAAAGTCACTAAAAGTACCTTTTTCTCAAATTCTATTGGGATAGACTATAGTAGGAATAGTTTCGCGAGATGACCTCCAGCCACCCTGAGGTTCGACCTGGGGGTGGTGGGCTGCGTGGGCCTGCTCGCCACCCGATCAGCACCAGGACCGAGAGGCGGCGTGCGTGTTCCCACGTGCGCCTCTGTATCGTGTCTTTGTCCCTCCCAGGGGGACGGTGGAGGAAGTATTTCTGTGTAGTGGCCTGCCGTTTTACACGGCGGGCCGAAACCACGGCGGGGTCGCGATTGCATGTGAAAGCGATTCGCGCGGCCTCGCCGTCTATGGTTATGTCGAGAAACACCGTGGTAGGTTTAGTCGGTATTACCGAGGTATCTTTTCCCTGGTGAGCCCGACATAACCTCTCCGTCGCCCCGCGGAGAGGTATGCGTCAAAGCATTCCCCCATGTAAAAAAAAAATTGTCGGAATAGTTTAATAGTTTCAAAATATCTAAAAAATACGTGTGTATTCTAAAACACTTGTGTTTTAGAATAAATTGCAATTAAATCCGTATAAAATAGTCTTACAACCAGAGATATTGATTTAAAAAAAAAGAGAAAATAAGATTACCAAAGTAGACTTTAATTTTATATGAAAATTGATCACAATATAATGCCTATAAAAATACGTCCGTCTCGTCTGAATGCCGCCCAAAAAGTGAGCGCGCTCCGCTAGCTGCGCTGGAGGCGACCGTTGCCCTCTCTACTGCTCACGTCACGTGACGTCACGATGGCGCGATACTTCTTTTCTAATAATAGTTTAATTTCAATATACTTGTAACATTCACGTAAATGGACAATATTACCCCAGCCATGATGATCCGATCTCACGTAAAATAATTCTGCCGTCTGAACCCCTGCTGCGAATAGAAATTCTATTACAGTTACCTTCGTTGGCT
The DNA here is from genome assembly GCA_930367265.1 of Catocala fraxini. Lineage (NCBI taxonomy): Eukaryota > Metazoa > Arthropoda > Insecta > Lepidoptera > Erebidae > Catocala > Catocala fraxini. The sequence goes on along the minus strand of OV884026.1, from coordinate 7,088,281 downwards.
GCGTTTTATCCATCACTTCCTAATCGCTGACAAGCATAGGCGTAGTTAAGCACCTAGACGAACGAGGTTATTAACACCTATTAATAAATTGTTGCTGCATATTATAAGTAGCAATGTATAAATAAGTCATTCTACCTTATCAGGAGTGATACTATGGTAGAAGGATATCTTCTTCTTATACAAAATGAATTACGGTTATAAGCGGTTAAGACGAAATATAACAAAGCATTATGCTAATTACAATGGACTTATGAAATAAACATTAGGTATAATAAAACCAGGATATATAAATTTTTTGTTTGTAATCGATAACAGACTACTGAACCGATTTTAATAATTCTTTCACCATTAGAAGATTCTTCTTTACTAAGAGGTACCATAGGCTTTATAGCTTCACGCTACGAACTAAAGGAGCAGCGCAGTATTTATAACTACGGAAGACTTACAGTTATAAAAAAGAAATTTACATAGCTATATATTTTATTGTCATAGTCCAGTACGTCGTACATCTTACAGAAGCGAATACAATAAAAGTGCGTGTGTTAACAAAGAATGAGGGGAACAAACTTGTCCGAACGAGCATTCCTTACTCGTTATTTACAACATTGCGGTTCTTCTGCGTCACATAAATCCTGTTTTATAGTAAGAGTATGACGGGAATAATGAGTAAAACGAGTAATACAATAATTTAATCGCGACGTGTCGATTTCTAATAAATCATGACCCCCAGTTTTATAAAAATAAACCCTGTTGACTGGTAATGATTAAGCATCTTATTTCTGGTTTCATACATCTTGATCACTATGGATAATCTTTGCACCGCATGGGGTTTATAAGTAACATCTCGTACAAAGAACTCATAGTCGGAACTATCAATAAATCACATAATATGTTTTCTATCAGGCATTAGTAGTGGCGAGGAAGCCAGTTACACGTACCACTAAGCTGTTCATATAGATATTCAATAGTCAAACTCGATTGTGTGTTCGATGCCCACGACAGAACTTTATTAGATTCACTAATATTTTTGACTCTGTCTGCTACTTATGTCCTTTATCTGAAGGTTCGTAACGTCCTACGCGTCACAGGGATTACAGCTACGTAACTAGTGCAATTTAAAAATAATTGAAGAAAAAATATTGACTTATCAACTATAAGTAAACATCACACATGAATTCTAAATAACGCGCATTAAGAGCACAATAACATAGATCACTATATCATTATCGCGCGTACTTGACCGTTATTTATTCACGTTAACCGAATTTTCATTGTAACAATCACTTGACAATGTGTTCTAATGTCGCGTTTCGCAAGCATCGTGACTCCTGATATGATGGTTAATCGAGAGTAGGTAGGTAATATAGACGTGAGAAGCGCGTGCGACTGCTCTGTTAAAAATGTGGCTCGGTGTCAAGGGCGTGCCAGCGATGAGCTTTGTCACGCTTGTGACAGGTGCTTAGTGCACCGACCTACATAACTGTGGGCACGTGATTCAAGGTACGTACCCACAAGCTTTTGTTGCACGAAACCGCCGGCAACTCGCAATGGTACTTAAATGGGGTTTTATTTTATGGAATAGATGGCACCGATTATGTAGCAGCGATAGCTCAGTGGGGAGACCAACAGACTGCAATGCAGAGGGTTTTGGGTTCGAACCCACGTCGCGCACCTCTGACTTTCTGAAGTTATATGACTTTTCGAAATTATGTGCGTATTGATTGACAATTATCGCCTGCTCCGTGCCTCGGAGAGCACGTTAAGCCGTCGGTCCCGGCTGCCATGAAAATCTATGGCAGTCGTTATTGGGTAATCAGTGTCCTATAATATCCTGACACTGGTCTAGCCTTAGGGTATCGTTAGTCTTCGGGTTGCGGAGGTCAGGTGGCAGCCGCTCCGTGTAAAAACTGATATCCAGTCAAATTCAGTTAGATCAGAAAAGCCGACCCCAAGGGACTTGGGAATAATAAAGGCTAGGGAGAAGAAGAAGATGGCACCGATTATCATGTTTGCTGGTATAAATATGTTTTACAGTTTTGTTTTCTGGGTAGGTGTGATCCTTCTCAATACTCGAAAATTGAAAGTTAAGCGCTTAAAGCTAGGATATACTGCCACATGAAACGCCTATGAATTTCATATGAATGCTAGCATTGTCAATTCCTTCCTTCCTTCCAAAGCCTTCTTCTACTGGTGTATCTAAGCTTATATTATTCCAGTGCAAACTTAGTCCATAAACAGCGATGCGTACATACATATAATCCTAGAATTTTGAGTGGAAAATCGACAGTTTGGGGTGGACATCAGTCATTTCTGAGGTGGGCTGTGGGCACGGTTAACATGTGCCTCTCATATATAGGTATCTACCTACTTTAGCCCTGTAAGTTAGAAATCGTAAGTGCTAAAGGTAGGTACGTCAATAATGTTCGTGATCCAACAGCTATATCGCAATTGAATAGTAACCGTTGGATACCAGTATATTTAGATAGCATAAAAACCTTTTAACAAAATGTTTTTAATCACTTCCGTGGTATTCCAATTTAGAGTTCTATTCTTTAATCCGATACAAAAACACAACAAAAAGCTGTGTATAGAATTACATTGGTATTGATCTTAATTCCCTATTATGTTTCATTAGCTCCTTCTAATCTCAAACAATGGCATGTTTTAATAATAAAATAACTAAGATAAGCTTCCAATACGAAACTGACGCTGTAATTGCTTCATTAATTTTGTCTTTGTTTGGTAAACGTTTTGTAGTGTAGCTTACAAAGTTCGCAATTACAATTGTAAATGATGTGAATGAATAAAGTTACAGTTGGCTTACTTTGCCTATTCAATTTAATTCATTTGTGATATATAGAACGCGACAAAGGTCGCTCGCTCGATCGCTAATGAGTTACGGCTTAAATGCTGTTAGTTTCATAGCCAAGTAAAAATGTGCAGGCGTTCTTTGTACCCACCTATAACAATGACCTTTTTATTCGGGCGCATAAAGCTCACTAAGTCTATAATTTGTTTTTCTTTAAGCTTTTGTATAATTTACAAAGTCTCTTGTGTGATCTCAGTTTTGACTTTTCTGTGTAAGGAATTACTGATGGGTGGTATTTATTTATTAAAATAAATTACTAAATCCATTATAAGTTAGATAGTACCCATCAAACTAATGTGTTAATGTGAGTAAAAGGCATTTGTCATCACATGGCAATAACTACGACTTTTTTATAATTGGCATTCGAAGGAGCATGGCCTTCCATGGTCCACCTACCTTACTCATAACTCTAAAGGTGACATCCTAACTAAATTGTTTGTAACATGTGTTAGAGTGCATGCTCTCTTACTCACTTAGCGTGATCCAGCCCATTACTTAAAAATGTTTGACTGCAATACTAATTAAGCAGTAGCGTAATACATATGACACTCCAACGCGTGCTACAAATAATTTACTTGATACTGAGCTTTTGCACAACTAGCAGCTGATCATCATATTTTGTAAGATACGTCAAGTACCTACGCATACTCGATCAGTATGGTGTGTTGGTCCGAATCAGGCAGGATATACATATGTACTTATATGTCTGCAAAAATGTATGAAAGCGTAATATTCATAACTTGGTGGTTATAACACGGTTTCATAATTTTTTGGCAAGATATTTTGTACTATTCACATCACCAAAGTTACCATTTTTATGACGTACCAACATATTTCTTTTGTAATACAGATCAGAGATATATAGGTAACCTGTTCAAACGAAAGTCAGGTGGGTTAGGTATTCTAATGTTTAAAGGCCCAAGATTCTTCCAAGTCAATAAGTACTAACATTTATGTAGTCATGAACCTGGGCCACATCTTTAAGGCTATTCCTTTATTAGCGCGATTACCCAGCTTATGAGGAATTTTGACACTTGTATTAATTTTGTTAGCTCATTTGTAAGAAAAAGAGACACGAACACGAGATCAGAATATAAGGAAATATAGGACAATATATCAACCTTTAAGTTAGAGAGGATATAATAAAAATTAAAACACACAATAATCATTAAGTAAAATATTTATTTTAAAATAAACATTTAGTGCGAGATTTTGTTTCGATGTACACTTACCTCACAATATTATTAATCACATAACTAGCACAGGCACTCGAGTATGAACATGTGATGAACATCACTTAGAAATACACAATATTCACATAAATCAATATAAATAAACTTAATACCTTTGTATAATCATAACTTAAATAAGTCTATATCTTACTTCGACATGAGTTTCGAAATGTATCGGTCTTCACAAAGTTTTCGAAATAATAACAATATATTTTTATGGTAAACTTTGGATTTTTCGTCGAATGTAATGACAGACATAACAATATAACCCCATAATAAAGCCCTATGTATAATAATTTGGTCCAAGATTCGAACAGGTTACATTTAAGCTAATACTGTCGCCTCGCGCATACTTCGTTACAATTTCCATACAAAAAATTCTTTCGTAATTCGATTATAATAACCAAAAATTATAGAGAAAATAATAAACGTTTTGTTTAATGTCAGTACAGTATGCGCGAGGCAAGGGTAGTAATATAGTTAATAGGCACGGTGTGTGTCACGAGCACGGGACGATGTCGTCGCGCAGTCGCTTAGAAGTCGTAGGAGCCGCTGTCGCCGGTCTTGCCGATGCGGAAGATGAACTTGTAGAGGAGACCAGCGAGCACGCCGCCGACCATCGGGCCAACCCAGTATACCTGATGAACAAAGATAAAATAAGTTGCTGTACAAATAAATGATGGAATGTTGAAGGCTATCATTACTAGATCATCCAGTGATGTAGGTCTTGGAAAATAATATTTCATTTTGATTAATAAGCATCAGCTATAGGTAAAAACAAAGGGCAATACATCGCGGCTGTAATTTGCGCAAAGCTCTACTCATGGAAACTGTACCTAAATAACCTTGATATTTTTAGCTTGGTCGTCATTCTGCCAAGGGATTTTATGGAAAGTAGCATTGTCATTGTCTTGAATATCCATTCGATCTTACATCTACGTGTTTCTAATTTAAGCCAATCTAATCCTTTGCTACTTCCTACTAACATAATAAATCTGAAAGTTTACGGATACAACACGTCCAGGGTTAGCACAGCATACGTTTTATTTAAGATTCACGCAGGCTAAGCCACCGTCAAAAGCTAACAAAGTATTAAAAAAAGGTTCAGTTAACGTAATATACAATGGAACCAATAACAAGCATTACGGCAAAAGCTTCCTATCATATCGTTCAGTTATCTGTTTGTGGCGACTCCGCACAGACGAAGAAGTTCCGCCTACATCTAACAGATGGCGCTAAATACGCTCAAATGACGTCACAATACTGCATCGCGCAAGCGGAGTTTACACAGCGACTAACTATATATACAAGCTCCCGACATCAACCGTCGGGCCGCGGCCCGCCAGGCACGATCAACAGCCTGGTCGGAGGATCCTCCCTTTGTGTTGGAGAGACATCACACCCTGTTCCTCCACATATTAATATAGCTTTGTATGTAAGACAAAAGAAAGCAAATAAACAACATTGCATGTCAAAGTAAAAGTTGTTATTAATTCGAAACAACAACGGTAACAAACAATCATGGCATCACTTCAATTCAAAACATTCGATTTCTGTTCGGTTTAACGGAAAATAATAAGCTAACAGTTAACCATCGACATAATATATGATTATCACATGTTAAAAATTGTGTAACAAAACATTTATTCTGTACTTATATCAATAATATCAATTTGTCGATTTCGTTGTTTCAGACTGCTATGACAACTATCGGAAATGTAATTATAACTCTAATAACTAACTACTTTTCTCGGTTTAAAGGTACACTATATCCTTTTCTGTACCCTTGACAACGTCTATTCGAAATTTCATGATAATCTGTCAAGTAGATAAGGCGTAACAAACAACAATCTCACAATCGCATTTATGATATTATTGAGAATGGTTGAAATAATTAGAAAGCTTGGGGTTTTTACCTACATGTTTTGGACCATAAAAATCCTAAGCTGACTTAATGTGGGTGTAAAATTAACGGGATAACGCATGAGACTATGTATGTAGATGTTGTAAACGCAATATAATAGTAGACAACACAACATAAACTTACGCCGTTTACCGGCCATAGTATCAGACTTCGTGCTGTCCAATTATATTAGTTACAGAAAAGAAGCAGATATGTTACTAGCGCATAAAACAACCCAATTTCTTAAAACAAATTGAACCAAATTTGTTTTAATAACAATAAGTTTTATAATGTTCTTAAAACAAATTCGGTTCAACAAAAACCCTTGCAAAACAGACGAAGCACAATTGTTCGAATGATACTATTTATTTTAAGTAATCTCTATTGTGCTACTTATTTATCGAATGTTCGACATACATAAGTAGGTACAGCCACATGAGTAAAGACGCCGATTCTTAATTTTGTTAGTAATAGCTGTACTGTGGTACACACACACACATGGTGTGTGGTGAGGTACCACAGTACAGCTATTACTAACAAAATTGTATGTATACATTTTTGACGTCTATTACTAACTATGTAAGAGAATTTCGAGACTGGAATATTTTTAACACTGACCGACAATACTAGCAATACTACCCGAGACCTCATACACAGTAGTTCCATTCACTACTGTTGCTGTTATTCATATTAAATATTTCTATAGTTACTTTCAAAGTGACATTAACATTCGATTCAAAAACTTTTATAATGACACTCACGGATTAAGCTTTCACATGACCATCGGCTTTCGTTACCGTTATTATAAGTAAGGCGTGAAAAGCATTTAAATGGTATTACATAAACATCGGAAGGGCTCCATAAAGTATAAATATCACGGCATCTAAACCGTCCTTAACCGGTCGTATACCGCCGGCTCGCATACCAGCCGGCAGATTTGTACCCGTCGTAGGCCGGTGGCTCGCATGCGAGCCACCAAATTGGCGCCAAAACGCCGCGCGCCGCCTTCGCTTAAGCTTAAGCGTTTTGGCGCCAATTTGGTGGCTCGCATGCGAGCCACCGGCCTACGACGGGTACAAATCTGCCGGCTGGTATGCGAGCCGGCGGTATACGACCGGTTAATTACTTTTCATCGGAACAGTTATAAATAAAACGCAATCGTATTATCTAACAAGACTTACATAAATAGAAAAGGCACGAGATACATCCAAAAATTAAAAGAATATATTACATCTTCATGCTCAATAACACGCGTTGGTCTATAAGAGTCCTCAACCAACGCGATGTAGAGATTACCAATCTATACTAATATTAAAAAGCTGAAGAGTTTGTTTGTTTGGTTGAACGCGCTAATCTCAGGAACTACTGGTTCCAATTAAAAATTCTTTCAGTGTTGGATAGCCCATTTATCAAGGACGGCTATAGGTTATATAACATCACGCAACGACAAATAGGAGCAGAGCATACATGAAAAATGTTGCAAAAACTGGGCAAATTCTCTTATGTGAAGCAGACGTAGTTGCGCGTGTCAGCTAGTGTAGGTATATTATGACCAATGTCATAGTGTCACGCCTATATCCCCGACTAGCTATTGTGTAGCTTCGCTTAAATTAATTAAAAAATCAAAAATATAAGCCCTATGTTACTAAAGCTTTCTAATGTAAAAAGAATTTATAAAATCGGTTAAGTAGTTTTAGATTTAAATCCTTACAAACAAACAAAAATCAAATCATTCATCTTTGTAATATTAGTATAGACTCTTCTTCTCTCTTAGCCTTTGTTATTCCCAAGTCACTTGGGGTCGGCTTTTCTGGTCTAACCGGATTTGACTGGATATCAGTTTTTACACGGAGCGGCTGCCACTTGACCTCCGCAACCCGAGGTTAACGATACCCTAAGGCTAGACGAGTGTCAGGATATTAGAGGGTACTGACTTTCCCAATAACGACTGCCATAGATGTTCATGGCAGCCGGGACCAACGGCTTAACGTGCTCTCCGAGGCACGGAGCAGGCGATAATTGTCAATCAATACGCACATAATTTCGAAAAGTCATATAACTTCCGAAAGTCAGAGGTGCGCGACGTGGGTTCGAGCCCGAGACCCTCTGCATTGCAGTCTGTTGGTCTCCTCCATCTTTATAATATTAGTATAGACTAGTAGGTGTAAAAGGTTAGAAAAGATAACCATACCCACATTCCACCAGCATGTAGTTGTAAATACCATATAATAAAGGTCACGCTTATTGTCGTTTACGGCCGTTTGAATGTCTTGACAGAAATGCCTAATAACAATTTGCACAACTCAGGTATCGAACCCTCATGCATAGTAGTCACACCACCTCTGCACTACTATCTGTTTCATTAGAACATCTTCTGTTACGTCTTCATGTAAATAACTAAACATAATTAAAACGAAAGTTAAAGAGAAAGTATCTATTTAAGAAAATACAAGTTAATTAAAGTTTTCCGCTCTATAGTGGGCATATTAATCACATATATAATGTAACTACATGTCGTAGTTCTTACAACTAACTTGTTACATACATGTGTTTAGGAAAGCATTGTTTGTGGTCTTCAATTATATTTGATTTTGCACACATTGTTTTTATTAGCTAAACGCGCCGTGATGCTACTCAAAATTGCTTGACAGAAATTTCCAAAAAGCAATGTCTCGAGCCAGGTATCGAAGCTGAGACCTTATATATACACAGTTGTCGCTTTCGCAATCGCTGCTCCAACGAGGTATTCAATAAAGCAGGTATTCTTTTAATTATCCCCATTCAAATATTAACATTATTAAAAAATATATATGTTTACTTTTTTATTACTTACAAGTTATAATATTAAAAATAATCTGTTGTCTTTGACCTATTCAGTCGCATACTATATGGGCAAGAGCAGCGATAGCTCAGTGGGGAGACCAATAGACTGCAATGCAGAGGGTCTCGGGTTCGAACCCACGTCGCGCACCTCTGACTTTCGGAAGTTATATGACTTTTCGAAATTATGTGCGTATTGATTGACAATTATCGCCTGCTCCGTGCCTCGGAGAGCACGTTAAGCCGTTGGTCCCGGCTGCCATAAACATCTATGGCAGTCGTTATTGGGAAAGTCAGTACCCTCTAATATCCTGACACTGGTCTAGCCTTAGGGTATCGTTAGCCTTCGGGTTGCGGTGGTCAGGTGGCAGCCGCTCCGTGTAAAAACTGATATCCAGTCAAATCCGGTTAGACCAGAAAAGCCGACCCTAAGTGACTTGGGAATAATAAAGGCTAAGAGAGAAGAAGACTATATGGGCAAACGTGGATCATTATTAAACTATGACGTAATGTAATTGGACTCCATTTTCCGCATTTGAACTCTAAGTTGGTCCATTATGCGTGAAAACTTTGACGTTTTAACGGTATTGTCAGTTTTAGCTGGACATTTCATGAAATTGTCGGCCACATCTTTAAGTGATCAATTATAAGATACTAGCTGTGCCTGCGGTTTCACCCGCGTTTATAGTTACTGCGCCGCCCCCGTGAGTCGTAGCGTGATGTTATATAGTCTATAGCCTTCCTCGATAAATAAGCTATCCAACACTAAAATAATTATCCAATTCGAACCAGTAGTTCATGAGATTAGCGCGTTCAACGCAACAAACCAACAAACTCTTCAGATTTATAATATTAGTATAGATAGGCATGACATATATAAATAAATCGTAAATCAAAGTAAGAAGCAGTTCTTATTATGGCTGGATGGTAGATACTACCAATAATAAATTATCCCGGATGTTTATGTCCTGCTATCGTTAAAGGTTAACCTCTAAGTCTTAGTAATTAAAGGCATAAATAATATTCATAACGGGATACAGGTTACTTATAATAATAAAATAACAATATGGAAGATTAAAGCGATATAAATAGCTGTCCTTTAATTATTGCATTAGGTATCTAATGTTAAGACTAATATAAAATAAGGATATTACTAGGTACCTACTTTTATTGTATCATATATTTATATGTATCAATATAAAGTTCAGCTGCCGTATGGCTGTGTCCGCAAAACTCGAAAAGTAATCGATGGATTTACTTGAAATTATACAACATCCATCTCAACATCTTCTGGATTTTGCCCGCGTCTTTGCTCGCGTCTTTGCTCGCTTAAATGTCGGTTAGGTTAAGTTAGTAAGAGTACTTTTTTCTGGAGGAAAGATATCCTATGTCCATTTCTGTTCCCCTGACAATATGTATGCAAAATTTCTTGATGCTCGGTAGAGTAATAATAATGTCCTCCAGACCGATTTCGGTCATGGCAGCCAATCTTAACGGAGACTGGCCAACTGCGCAGGAGATACTATAGTGCACAAGCGTGTGCGCAAACACAAGTGCACTCTCTGTTCTCTAACTCTCATGATCCGATGGGACGGTAATCCGACACGACCGGAGAGAGATCAGGCGCAGGACCAACGGCTTAACGTGCTTTCCGAGGCACGGGGGTGTCCAACACCGCCAACTTCCTAACTCCGGGCTGTTATTGAGATTTCTTAACAGAAAACCCAATAACTTTTTTTGTTGGCTCGACCCGGGATTCGAACCCGAGACCTCATGCACAGCAGTCGCATTCACTACCGCTGCGCCACGGAGGCAGTATTAAAGGCGTGACACCGTATCAAAAAAGAGTGAACGTGTTTTATATACGATTTATACCGAATTGCCTACGGGAACGGGTAATTAAAATTATTAGAATGAGCTAAAGCGCAGTGTGGCAATGTAAAGCCAGTAGTATGTAGTAAGGCATAAACAGACGTGTTTTATATTCATACTAGTTTTTGCGCGCGGTTTCGCCCACGTATTACCTACATCAATAAAAAGTAGCCTAGGTCCTTCCCCAGGTTTTAAAGTATCTCTATATCAAATTTCGTCAATATCGGTTGAACGGTTTAGTCGTGAAAAGGTAACGGACAGACAGAGTTACTTTCGAATTTATAATATTAGTAAGGAAGTAAGGATTTCACCAACTATGTTTAATTCGTACATAATAAGGTGTATATGGAACTTTGATCACAATTTCGTACTGCTGCAGCAAATTTCCTAAGTTAAACTCTAGTATAACATCTCCACTTGAGAATCGAATCCGGGGCACGACCCAGACAGTACAGTAAAATACTCATAGTTCAAATCGTCACTGAACGGTAACTTGTCTAGCAAACAACAGTTATTTCAGTCTTAAATGTATTTGTTTTCGTTGAGAACTAATTTAGCTCGGTATCACATGACTGCTACAATGTTCACAGTACCTATATTATTTATTGTATTAACTACATAAATAGTCGTGATCTGCCAATAGTTATTAAATGTACATGACATTACAAAGATAAAATAGTAACATTATCAGTTTTTGTAATTTTTATAGCAATAATGTTATTTTGTTCGTTTTTAATATATTTTACCTATCTGTACTCCATATAAATTTTAACTATGCCTAATTGCACAATCTTCCGTACACGCAAGCAATATGCTTAAAAGGGTAAGAGGGTTTTGCGCTATGCCTAGTAATATATAGATATCATAATGAATTTATAACGTTTCATAAAAATAATTGTTACTATCCGCATTTTATACTGATTCATGTAATTCGTTTTCTAATGGATCCTGTTTGAACAAACAGAAACAACTCATTAGAAATCTGATTGATTGTAAACGAAATATATAGCTAGGAGTAGGTAATCACTATTTAATTAAATAGTCTTACTATTACAACTTCCTTCCGATTCCATTTAAATTCTAGGTGAACCGATTTTAATAAATTTTTTTTAGTTTGTCACTGACTCCATTAATAATAATATTTTAATTATTCACAAGAATACGTAATTATTTTTTAACCTTTTAGTACATTTTTGTTATAGAATATTCTTTTTGGAAGTCGGTTTTCTTTTTGGTTAAAGTTTTTGTTTATTATCACATAAACTTTGAAATAAGTAGATGTTATCAAGAATAGCCGCGTATTTTTATTATTATTATAACTTCAACTAAAATTTCACTTTGCTGCACCGTAATCATAATACCTACCAACAGAGTTTTCACTGTAGATTTAGAAGTGAATTCATAATGTGATTTAAACAAAATGTACATGATACACAAAAAATATTGAACTACTAAAATACTAGTAGCCTAAACACAAAATATCAAATACTTATGCACGTAGTCAAGGTTCAAAAGTGATCGGCTTGTCACATGACTAAAGCAGCTTTCAATGAAGATGAAACTTGTTCGTTAGGACCTCACGTCAATTGGCGAAAGTGTGCTCAATAATTAGTTACTACGTACATTCTCTACCATAACTACATAATTACAATGTTCAGTAATAAGATACGGCACGTTTAGAAACGACCGGTGTAGGAACAATGAGTTTCTATGTGTATTTGAGATATTACGGCTTTGTAACAGCCATAAGCCATAGTTTACTGAAATGTTAAACGCGATTTCTAAACCAAATGTATTACGTTCCGTAAGTGGTTGTAATTCATCCAAATGGCTGCGTTATAAGCTTTCCGATTTACGATGTTGTTATTTATTTATTGGTAAGTATATTAAAATTAGATATTATTAACTTTTATGTAGGTTGTTAAATGCACTTTGATAAATACTTTGTGCCCTTGAAATGAGCTGTAAGCCAGTATTTTCTCCAATGTTTGCAAGTTTAGATAAAGGTATGTATGAAATGTCTTACCCATTGTGAGGTCCAGATGCCCATGACCAGAGCGGGGCCGAAGGAACGAGCGGGGTTCATGCTGGAACCGCTGAAGGGTATCTGTGGATAACAACATGTCTCAATATTCGCATGACTATTTAATCATTACATTTAATTGTGCAAAAAAAATGCAAATGACCGACGCGAATTTCGCAAGAAAACTATAAAATTAACTTGCGCGTGTAACTCACTAATTTTTCTACATCTTGCCATTTAATGTAGAGAATGTAGAAAAATTTACTAAATTGACATACATATATATTTTTATCTTTTCCATCTCATATGATTTGTCAATCCTACGTAAAATTTAAAACTTTTATTAGTAAACAAGTTATTTATAGCACTAGTTACACCCACGTAATACATAACGGAAACTTTAAAGCCTTGAAAGTCATCTTACGTAGCGCAGACGCATCACTATTTATTATTGTAAACGCTGAGACAAATTAACGACAAAACCAATCTCTTTTCATTCATTATTCACACTAGTGATGTGCACTGCATTCGAATGAATTTTGAATACAGTTTTGCATAAAGCGATACCTTCTTTGCATATACAAGGATGCGGCGCATGCACTTATTTATTTACTTTAGTATGTATAGTGTTGTCAATATATTCGAATATAATAAAAAATAGTTAGAGATGAAACAGATATCCGGTAACTATCCGGTATTCGGCCGGATAGGCCGGATACCGGATAACTAGCGTCTATACGGCCAAATAACGAATTTAAAAAAGAAATTTTGTTAGTGTCACTTAAGATATATAATTAGTAATCAAAAGATAATTCTACAACTTAGAAAATGAATGAAGAGGTAGCAAGCGGTTCCGCTTGTCTTCGTAAATAAGGCCTAAAGCTTCAGGAAAAAGTCTTTCACTGTACACACTGCTGCAAGTTGCTGAAAGATAGAATTTGGCAAACTTTGTAAAATTTTTGTTGCTTGGGTAAATTTAGCTCGTTTTGAATAGTCAGCAGTTTACTTAAGCTAAACCTGAGTGATTGAAGTGCGTCACAAGTCTTCTTCCAGTAGCAATCATTGTTGTCACTTCAGCCTGGACTTTGAGCGACTCATTTATAGCTCTTTGAAGCGTATGTATAAAACATCTAGCAGAATCGTACTCAGCCAAACAAACACCCTTCACCATGTTAGCGCCACTATCATGAATGAGTAATGCACCAAACGTCAACGTTCCGCCAGATATTCGGCGGCCGAATATCCGGTTAAGTCGAGACCTATAGGTGGCAATCTAGCAGGCTCCCACTGCTTCAAATGCAATAGTTCATATTCAAATAATATTTTTTCAAGAACCCGCCTTATATTTAATTCCTGTGTCACGGAGTACTTTACAAACCACAAACAACGGCCACAAAGAAGATTCGCATGCGGAACAACCATTTGTGGATCTCACAAATTTTAGTCCTGTGTGGGATTCAAACCCACAACACTCGGCGCAGTGGTAGCGGCGAGGCGACCACTTAACACTCAAATAATTTCCAAATGTCAAAGGTACTTTGGGATCGAACTCGAAATCTATGCGTGGCAGTCCAACAATCACCCATTAGGCCATCGCTTCATCGAAAACTCGAGACCTATGCGTGCCAATCTAGCAGTCTCCCATACTTCGAAAGCAAAAGTTCATTGCTAATTAAAACTAACGTAGTTTTTAATATTAGTTGTAATAAAGATGTACTTACAGCAGCAGCATGGCAGGCGGTGATGCTGAGGCCGATGGCGAGTGGCGCGGATCCCTTGAGGTCGTTGCGGCGCGCGTCACACACACCGTGCACGACTAACACCAGCACGAACGTGATCAGAGCCTCGATCAGCAGAGCCTGAGGAAACAAGCGATACCTCAAACAAAATGAATTTTACCCTTACATGGACATACACACAATTAACACCTCGATTTTAAAACGTAACCGAAGTTCTAAGTTTGGTGCATCGACTACGTAACCGATGTTTCACCCTCGGTTAGGTACCTGTATTCTATACTAATATTGTCAAAATGAGTTCACTAAAACGTAACAAACAATTATTACTTATTTTTCAATTTATAATATCATTTAATTCTTCATTGACAGCAGTTATCCGGAGCTATATTAATCTAATTAAAATTTTCTGTGTGTCGATTACATAATATGTTTACATCATATTTCGCAAAAGCTCTACTATTAACTGCACTATATACTACTACAGCTATTTCTATTTTAATAAAAATGTTTGTAACAATTAAGGCCTATTTACACAAAGTCAGTTTGCCGTATATTAAGTAATTATTTTATTTCTAACTACCCTCCGGCAGTGACAACATTTCACAATGACTCACCTGAGATTCAGAGACCCCTTGTTGAGGCAGCGTCATTCCAAAGCCGCCCACTTTGTCTTCGGGCACAGCCAACTGCAACACACAACAACTCACCCACTTAATTACCTCATAAACGCTTATCGACCAAACCAACAGACTTTTCCACATGTTAATTTATGTAACTGCTTTTTATTTTTCTGTTTACCATTTGAAAAATGTACGCCATTTAAAACATTAAAATCGTTCTTGTTGACATCCAAGAAATTTACATGCATCTTGTCTTTCTTAATGAGCAGTTAATTTATGGTATATGCCTGATTAATGTAATTTATTACTTGATTATAATCACTAACGGGGTATCCAATAAGGTACAAGATCTTATTCCTCCTACGTTAAACATTTGAATAATTTACCGTAGCGTATGGACAATCTAAATAGTGTTTGTGGTGCATGTTGTAATTCATAATTCATAACAGATGCACGCATGATATTATCACGGTAAGAATACGCCGTGTGATATAGTTATTCAGAATCGTGTTCTGCGAGCGACAGTCGTGATCGAGCGCGTTCGTCTTCGCTCGTTACCACGAGCGCGAGGGCCAGTGAAATGTCGCACTTAAGGTCGCCGTGTGAATGTGCGCATATAAACCACTCGTCACTTGCTAATTAGCCTCGCCATACAACGTGCTAACATTTTACACACTAATTCATTTACATGTAAACTTTGCGTGCTTATAATCGCTACATGACTGACATCAGACATATATATTGTTTGACTTTTTGATTTTTACACGTCTAACACGGACAGGCTGTATCGAAATTCTTTTGTAACAACATTTATAAGTAATTGAGTCTTCACTTGCAAAATTTTGTGTCACGTTACGAAATATGACCTCCATTTTAGTCCCTAGATCGTTTTATATTCAGCCTTTCAACTGCTATTGATTCTTTTTAATCACACCATCAATTACTCGACAATAGAACCTCAGGCAAAAATATTTGTGAATTTAATTACACTAATATTTTGTCCTTTACAATTAACGGAACTTATGAATTCATGTACTTATTTTTTTATCATATATCAAACTCGTGACCTTTAGAGGTATCCCGAAGCTTCAAAGCAGACTTTGGTTCAATTAGTTCCACGATTATAGCGAAGGTCGCTCAACTTGGTTCTTTATTCCAATACCATCAGTGTCACGGCGAACGAGACAGTCCTACCGAGTATGTATACACATAAGGCTATTAGAATGTCGATGTGATTACTACGACTTTTTTATAGAGGATAATCATGAGAAACAGATTGTACACTTATTATTATTACACTCTCCTTGTATCTGTGCTTTAAAACAAGAGTAAGGATAAATATACTGATAAATAATTATAATATTATCTCTACTATGCGGGCACGAGTTCACCTAAGTTATTATCTGTAGTAAAATATAATCGCTATATCGCTACGAAAGTCTATTAAACCAGTACCTGGTAATGTTTAATAGCGATAGACTCTATATTTGCTTCTCTCACTAGTCGCCACTAATGAGTATAGATGGTGGTGACAGAATATTTAGTCAACAATTTATAATTACCGCAAACCTCAATAATAAGACAGAAAACTAAGGGCTTGTACTGCCACCATCAGATAAAATTTATCTATAAGATAAAAGTCTCGCCATCTCTCTTTTTTAATCTAATATGAGTGAGACAGCATGTGATTTATCTTTTAGATAACTTTTACTAGTTAGTGGTAAGAGTAAGTAAGTGAGACTAAAACTACTGCCAGTAACACATTTTTATAATTTATAATGTTACATTATAAATGCGTATTTTGCTTCTTAATATAACTCATTATACAAAAGCTTTACAAATAAAATTAAAACTGCACTCATACGTAAGTAGGCAGATGTCCATTACTTATCAAAACTGGCACAAAAAACGTTCTTGATTAAATGTGTTAATTAAGTCATAACAGTCAAGTGCACTTCGTTTTAATTCATACATCAAATCAAACTTTGCTTACGGATGAAATAAATTAATATAACGAGGCTATTTACCAAGCAATAAATCATTTATTAATTGCCAGATCAGGACGAATGCCAAGTTGATAAGTTTGACTTGGCATACTTTGGATTCTATGAAGGATCTCTTATCAATATCGTGGAGTATACACAACGTGACGTTTTATAGAACTTTGTAGCACGGCACTAACGATTATGCCTAATGCTTATTGATTTAAAAGGCCGTTGTTTATTAGAAAAATAACACAACTGGATAAATAAGTTTCAGAAGAAGATCGTTGTAAATAGTAATCTGTAGTATACTACAACAATACCTATATACCAATATCCTACCTACCAACATCTTTAAAAACAGTAGACCATCTCTGTACTGGGTATGTAGTAGATAAGCATACATTGTAATTTTCTTGAAGTCAACATAATAAATACTTTTATTTTATTTTAAAGGTTAGCGTCTAGGGATTCGCTTAGCATATTACTTCTAGTCTTTGTAACTCTTCTAGATAAGCTAATCTCTTGCTTTAGCAATGTCATAAATAAGTAGCGTAATAACTGATGACGCGTCCCACGATTGATTGTGAATCTGATATTTTTACCACTGGGATACGCGCTTTTTACCTGTAGACTATGTAGTTTGATACAAAAGTAAATTATTCGTATGAAGGGACATAGTCAACTTACCCTGATGAAGGCGGCTCCAGCAAAGGCTCCGAGAGATTGCACAACGATATAGCATACAGCTTTCAGCAGCTTAATGTCGCCGGCGACGAACAGGCCGGCTGTGACCGCTGGGTTTATGTGACCGCCGGACACATGACCGATACCCTACGAACAAAGAAATAGTGCACAATTAGTTTATTAATTTAACGCACAGTAAAAATTATATAATATTTATGTTGATAATTTCAAATATATTTATTAACAAAAATATAATACTCTATACATTTTTTATTATTGGCAACGTCTGCGTTACAGATAATACAAACATGTCAATAAGAACATTACAAACATCAAAATGACAAATCAATGATACATACATATTCTCAAAAATGGATCGCATTATTTTATGCTCTGGCGGTGATTATTGATCGCATACGCATAGTGCGGATAGTTAGTAGTAAAACATTAAACCTATTGCCTACATTTAACAAGAACTTCGTGATACGCGTAATAAAATCCCTTACAATATCAAATCAGATTAACCGACCTTTATAATACCAATAAAGGATATTAAATTTTCTATCTAACATAATCTTTTACACGCTTTGCCACGTACGACACGTAATATTACCTAATATAACTTACAACTCACGCTCCGATCGATGATATAACGATACAATTGTAAAATTGTGCGCAAATGTTAAAAGTGAGGGTAGAACGGCAATTATCGTGTGTGTTACCGCCGATATGCGTTTTATCGTTCAATAAATCTCAATTATACGCGCCAACGAACTTTAATTGTAATTGAAGACTTCAATATCGGCACAAGTCTCTATATTTAGTATTATTTATTCTGCGGTATCGGTACAATCTACGACGTTGTAAAGACTCTTGTGTATCTGCCAGTTAAGGTTGAGGGTACATGAGCAGTAATTATGATGGTAGCTTTTCCCACGTACGTGTCTGCTGAGATTGGCAAGAAGCGTCTACTGTCTGACCTTTGAAGGCAACGGGTTTACCTATGCAATTTCAAAATTAAATAAAATGGCTATCTTTTTGACGCTTGCAACATCAGCAGCTGGCTGAATGGACTGCTCTTGGTGCATTTACATATATCAATTAGACATCGTTTTTGACGTACAGTTTATTTCTGACTCGTCTTTTGAAATATAATTTAATTTATTATGTAAGAATGGGATGTACCCGAATCTAATAATTACGAGTACCTACATTAGATAGCGCTTTTTAGTCGCAAATCGGAAAAGGATGTATGCCATTAATCAAATAAACATATTATGCATAAATCGCTTGTGCCGAAAAAACTAGCCAATAATGAGTTATCATCATCAATCATCGACTATCATGTTGAATTAGTATGATACAAACTTCCGTTTAGAAAGTAAAGTAATAGTACTTGGATTTAGAGATGTATATGTAACTTTTTCCCGCGGCTTCTCTCGCGAAAAGTATTTTTTCTGGATGAAAGTACCCTATGTCCTTTTCTATAGTCTATGCGAAATTAGATGATGATCGGTCGAATAGTTAAGGCATGAAAGCGTAACAAACTCACATTCGCATTTGTAATATGAGTTGGAATTAACTTAATAATGTTAGCACCAAAGTAATCAAAGCTTGACATCGTATGTTTATTGAAGTTAAACTTTGGAAAGCATGGTCCAAATTTGTAATATTTCAAAAAGGATTGCCGATCTAGACTTACTGCCATAAATATTACAAATACTATTCTCCTAAATTAAAATAAACTTCAGACGAGAACATAACTTGCATTTTAGTTTCACGTTTATCAAACGAGATCGGAACTGCATCTTGAACGGATTTTATTATGAGAACAAGCGATCCGCCTCGGCTTCGCATAAGTAGTACAAAACTTTAACAAATTATACACCTAAACACACCATATCACTCTATCTATTAGTGAAGACCGTATGAAAATCCGTTCAGTAGTATTTGAGTTTATCGAAAACAGACGCGGCGAGGACTTTGTTTTATAATATGTAGTGATAGGGATAGTCATATGATTGGCTCTTTTAAAATCGGCGATGGTGACGTAAATATAAGCTTATGCTTGAGCTTGACATTGGATGCATTGCATCTTAAAATGTTTAAGTACTACTACTAGTTAAATGATTAATTAACGAAACACATGAGCTAAGTAACAGCTAATAATTGAATATCGAGTCATTAATGTGTGTTCGTGAGTGTTGGTCACGTGAGGCACCGGTACAACTCTGACTCATCTGCTCTAGGCCTTATGTCACGGGTCACTAATATACTTATACATATATTTATTCGCCATTAACATTTTTAACTAACGTTATGTCATCAGAACACTTGTGATGTAGGTCATGGCAATTCGCGATTCAATTAGTGCAATTAGCTTTATTTTTTAAATATATCATCCGCGAAGGTTTCTGCTCGTTATTTCCGGAAACAATTTATTTTTGGAGCCATTTAGAAATTAGGAAGCAATACATGTCTGTCTTTATTTTTATTGCAATTTTTGTACAGAGCCGCTCGATTAGGTTTGAAATTCGAATTTAATTTGCATGCACATTTGAGTTTATTAACCACAGATAAAAAATATGAGTACCTACTTAAAGCTAACCATTAATCATTTAATACAAGATATTATGAAGATATTTCATTATTTGACCCTGAGTTTCTATCCTCACTTTGGTTATGGCTGTGGGCTATACTCCTAAAATCTGACTTCTTTAACTGGAGATATTTTGAAACCCAACGTTACTCAGAATTTACCTATCAAGTTATATACCTGTAAAGATTTATGGTGACAAATATATTTATATGCTTATCCTGCCTATCATATGTTATTGAATGAACAGTATCATTATCCGAGATAGGTATATGTCATTTATATTTAACGGTATAGAACATCTTATTGTTTATACCCACGTAGAAGGCGGGTTAACTGAGGACAATGGGTAGTCACAGCGGCAATTAGGTAATCTACGATATGACGATGATGATATGGCAAGATTATCGTCCACAATGGTCACGTTCAGGGTCACGGACAGCCTGGACAAACGTTATGAGCTTGTAAATTCTATCTATTAACCAACAACTACCTACACATATAAGGCCTTCTATTTGCTGGAAATTTTTTACTGTTTGCCGATTTCGAAAGCTAATTTTATCAGGTTTTACAAAATCTCTTTAAATTATAGTGCATCGAAATTTATAAAGTGAAATCCTGCATATTTATGCTATAGTTTCGTTTTAAATAATATCTATCGCATGTGAGCTAGGTACTTTATGATACATGGTATTTTCCTATATGCTATTATTATCTACGGAAGACATCAAGGTTGTGCTACGATTAAAATGATTTAAAATATATTCAACATCATCCTAGTCTATGAGTAATGGTTCATATTTAACGCTGTTTATATAATATCTGCCGGCTATCATTACATTTTAGTTTTATTACATAATGTAAAACAAAATCAAGCGAAATATTCTCATTGAAATTACTTTTAAAATGATGTAAGCAACATTGAGCTGTCGTGTAGCCCAGTGTGAATTAATTACCCAAAATATTTTGTACCATCAATTAAAACGATTTATTGATGACCGGTAAAAATGCTAATGCGGTCACCAAAATCCTAATGCGGCGACCAAAATGGTAATGTGCAGCGGTATCTTAACCTTGACTTTGAGAAATATAAACTAATTCGTTTTATTATAATATGATTCATAAAAGCCTTGAACGAGAACCAATTAAAGATGGAAACCGTCCAATTAATGACACAACTTTTTGCTCTACAAAATGTTTATTAGCTTTTTTAAGCATACACGAAGTCCTTACCATTTGTGAGATTAGAATTTGATACTTAATTTATTTAACGCGATAATTATGTGAGAACTAATAAATGAACAAGGATAATGGTAAAAATAGAATGTAGTTACATTAATTAACTGATTTAGATAAGGATTGCGAATGATTTAGAAACATTTAAAACGATATACGTAAACTTTTGCAGTTGACATGTGTATTTACAATTTGGGAGCTGAATAATCATTTAATGCCTTGGTAGCGCAGCTGGACTGAATTGTGGACTCGGGTTCGATACCCGTGTTGTGCAAAGTATTATTCGGTTTTTTCGACAATGATCTTGAGTAGCAGCACGGAGCTCAGCCCTATGCCCAGTAGGCGGCAACAAGGGCCGCACTCACCACATGGCACCTAAAACCATATGTAGCTGGCACGGCCTACCCATTTAAAGATATAGGCGTGAGACTGTATATGTATGTAATAAATTGATACCATAATTTATAACAGTTTCTATGCAAGGAAGAACCATAGTACCGTTTATATTACAAGCAGGAAGAGTTGGGGTGGGCTCATTAACTACATAAAAACCGGTTCTATCAGTTTACAATAACGAGATATTCTATTATTAAATAAATAATTAAGATATACCTACTATTTTAATTAATTCTTTGAACATGAACTCGAATCGCCAGATGGTGCTAATTACAAAATGTATTATACTGAATAAATTAAAAACATAATAACACGGTATTTTTATAGTTGTCTTAATACATTACAGATGGTAACCAAAATAAATGCACTGTGGGAAACAAAACTGGTACTATGGTCTACATTTTTTCGTGTCGCATAGTATAAACGAGAATTATGTTTATTTACTTTCAATAAATTTACTATAACCAGTGTCAGAAATAAATACCACGCGCACATTGCAACCAAGCAAAATATTAAATTACTTTCATTGGGATGGTTCATAACCAGTTGCACTCATAGCCAGTTGCACTCACTGATCGGTTTCGGATCAGTCTACGATCTATAGATCTATAGATGGGTGACCGCTTAGTGGTATTTCAGCTGAGCGTCTCCGGAGGGCACGTAAAAAGTCGGTCCTGGTTGCCAAATTGACAGCAGTCCTACGACAGACAGACAGAGGCCTACGGCCGGCTTGAACAGCTCTTGACAACAGGTTGACCACTAACCTCACGAAAAGAAGGAAGATTGGGATGGTGTGGCAGAGAAAACGAAGCGATGATTTCTGCTTTAAATAACAATTGAATAAATTGTCATCTATTGTGTTTTCCGTTGATCAACAACAATAAGTATTTTATTTATTTGCAATTCAATTTTTAATTCGGGTTAGGCACACTACGCCTCCATTACGCCAGCTATGTTTTTAACGCACGTTAAAATGGACACGCTATTTTGCTAAATAATTCGGCTAAATAAATCGGCGTATATTTGCCTACCATCTACCGGGCACAGTTGCAGACTCCGTACTACAACTGAGTTTTTATTGACAGACAATACCAATAACACTTCGCTCGACTCGAGAAATCCAACCCGAAACATTTAACTCACCAATCGCACTCACTACCGCTACGCCACCTAAACATCATAAAACTTACCCCATAAATGACCTACATATATCTAATCTTACCTGAATCGTTCGACAGAACACCTAATGTGAACAAATGATTACTCTATTCAACTGTTTATCGATTACGCAACTACGGCTAGTGGTGGGACATGCATTAACCAATTACTCAACATAAACATAAAAGTTCAATGTTGAGTTGTACGAGTCTCGAGTCATGGTCTCTGATACTCCGTCACGGCACATCGAGACATTGAGGCGTCACCTGTTTAGGCGGATCCTGTTCGTTATGACGCGATCTTATGCGAGGTTAAGGAGTGTTCTTGTAATAAACCTATTAAACGAAGGGTCATATGAGGTCGAAATTACTTCGAAGTGTGAAATAAGTCATGTTAAGTGAAGTTTATTGTTGATGTTGCAATATATCGGGATGGTATAACAGTTATGTATGTTTAAGTTATTTCATGCCGAATATTTGCAATATGTAGTAGCGAAAGCCTAGTGGGAAACCGTTGGACTGCCATGCAGAGGTCTCAGGTTCGATACCAAGCCGCATATTTCTGACGTTTTCAAGTTATTTGCGTATTAAATAAAAAATGATCGCTTGCTGTAACGGTGAAGGAAAACATCGTGAGAAAATCTATGTACATATCTCTCAGACATGTAGATTTTCTCACAATGTTATTCTTCATCTCCATAATGTTCTCAGAAATATGTGAAGTTTGCCAGCACGCACTGGGTCCGCGTGGTGGACTATGGCCTAATCCGTCTCACACTGAAAAACGGCTCGTGTCCAACAGTGGGACAGTTTAATTAAGGGCTGATATTATTATATTATTATACAGTTATGTAGTACTGCAGACGTAGCCAATTATTTTAAGAGTTGTTCACAACCTTTAAATTGAGCTGGTCTTTCCTTAATATATGATAATAAATTAAGATGAGGTATTGCAGTCTTTTACAATGTCATCCTATTGTTGCAATGATGACTATAGTATATATCATAAAAAACAAAATAAAATGAACGCTACCTACTGTAATATGACAATACCATATTTTCTCCTAAGTACATAGGCCATTCGATACAGACATAATGGAATATGAAAAATAAAATCTGTGATGTATGATCGCTTATCATATAAAAATAATTACAATAAATTTGTTTACAATTTTATTATGTTTTTAATTACTTTAATCGCATGAGTCGGCTTTTACATATTTGTAAATAATTTTACCTGTCCAAAGAAACAAGGTACGGCAATTTGTTCTTTTAATTGATGTTGAAAGCGGAGGCCGCAGATTAAAAAGTAGGAGAAATTAATTAAGTGGCAACAACTTGTTTGAATGATACATAAATAACTGTGTTGAAGTTACTGAAATATAATGAAATTGACTAGATTTAGCCCGCGGTTTCGCTCGCGTAAATGTAGGATAGGTTATGTTAGCAACAGTACATTTTTTAGATGAAAGTTATACTATGTCCTTTTCTATTTCCCTGACAACGTATATGCGAAAATTTCATGATGAACGGTCGAGTAGTTAAGGCGTGAATGCGTAACAAACAAACTCACATTCGCATTTATAATATTAGTTACGATTACGATTATGCTATTAATTAAATTTGTCAGTATATTGACACTGTTTTGAACATTGCAATCCGAGATTAATAGCCGCCATATTAGGTTACAATCAAATAAAAAAGTTGTCTATGCCGTTCGAAAGGCAATTTATCTCCGGATACCGCGCCCAGGACATAGACAAATGTATCAGTACATTATAACATTTTCCTTGATCTTAATAGTTTCTATATATCAATATTTCTTCCATACTGTAATTAAATTGACGTAATTAATTAAAAATGACATTTTAATTGGTTTAAATCACATTTATAAAACCGTCACCTCCTGTATTTTATTACTGTAACTTGAAATTAATACAAAAATACACTTATCAACTACCGACGTTTTATTAAGTGTTAAAATACATAATTTTGATAAGTAACAAATTATTTACGAAGTAAACATTCAATGTTTTTCAACATGTACGTGTTAAGAATAATTTAAAACAATGTTATTTACTTCCAATACTTGTAACATCAATCAACGTCATATTCGCAGCAGTAATACTAGTACGACTGAAATGTACTGAAAGTTCATTCATGTATTAGACTTAGTGGACTGAACAAAACAGAATAAAAGCTATCTTACTCTAAGTTCATACTGGTGTCGAATCGATAGTATGTGTTTCATATGTATATGATCCCCAGCCCACACTTGCGGTTTAACACACCACCTATGAACACGACCTTTCGAAACATTTAATAGAGAGTCATGACTGAGTATTCAACTTATGCGCATACGCATAAAACTTAATTACAATTGCCTACATAATAACTCAACATTACACACCCTTATTCGAGCACATTTGCTAACCAAATCGGTATGTGATCTCATGATCTAAACCTCTAAGGTGTAGGGCGGGCGCGGGCGGCGGCGGCGCATGCGCGGTGCATTGACCACGGCAGCGGCGCGGGCGCAGGGCACCATGCGTGCGCGGCGGTCACCGAACGATCAAGGGCGTCTACAATCCCTAACATGGCCGCGACGTAAGTCATGAGCTTTTAAGCTTCGAGAAAATTCGAGATAGTATGAAGTGGTAACTTATATAAATCAAAATGATGTATCATTTTGATTTATGGTGTAGTTTGATGAAAATATACAGGCCTCTTTAGAAGTTTACCTACGAGGAAGTAAAACCTTGTTATGAATTGAAATTAAATAAAATACGTTAATATTGATATCTTATTCCTAACGATTAATAGGTAGGCATAAAGAAGATGGCAATATAGACATATTATTACAAGCTACAATAATCTTCTGGCTAATTATTTCCTGCTCTAGTCTCGTATTACGTTACATTTAGTTTATAGATAATTAAAAAAAGCAACAGTTTATCACTTGTACCACGATAACGGTAACACACGCATAATACCCACATACTCGTTTTCCACTGATGTCGACCCGTATTTTTACCTTCCAATACATAATATGTATTACTTCAGACAAACCCAGCCTCCAGTCCAACTATAATATAGGTCATATAATCACTGCATCTGTAGGTTATATTCAATTATTTTTATTTTTATCTTTTACGATTTTCTATAATGACCTTAAATCAATTATTCTGTTTTGATAAATAAGGTTCTGGTTAAGGTGATAGGTCATACATAACTAATTAGATGTTTACAATCAACATCATTAGTCAATTAGCTGACGTATTGAAGAATTACCTGTCCATTTATTGAGAATATATTATGTAAAGAATAAATAGTAGTTAGTAATTATTCTTATATTCAGTATTCAAATAAGACTAATTATGAAGCTGTTCTATGACTTGTAAGTTTTTTCGCCAGATGCGAATAATTGATCCCGAAAAAAATCGTAATAAAAACAGCGTTATAATAATATTTCTTTCGTTAGAAAGGTAACGTGAAAGCAACGAGACTGCTATTGCGCCAATGTTGCTTTTTTAAATGTTTTGCGGATGACTACATTATGTCTTTAAGTCCCGTTTTTTACGGCCGCACAACTAAAACAATTTAGATAACATACATGTTATAATTACAATCTGGAGTGAGATTGAACCCTGGGAAACAATACAGGCTACCTAAATATCAGCGATAACCGTTAATATGAAATAAACTAATACCAGCCCACTATAGACAAAACAGCTTAAACAAAGCTTACTAATTAAAATCCTTACTAATATTATTGTTCTTGTTGTTTGATCATCATGAAATTTCGCATCCATGTTATCGTACAGAAAAGGACATAGGGTACATTTCATCCAGGGAAAAAGTACTATTCCTAAACGAGTGAAGTTACGGTTAAACAATAGTACATTACAAAGTAACCAATGGAAAAGCGCACGGCTTGATTCACGATGTCCGCCAAACCTATGTCGCCTCGAATCAGTGCGGCCAGTCGAGTGTGACTGGTTACTGATTTATCACACGGTCGCACAACGCGCCTGTACACCTGTGCTTATGTATACCGTAGTACATTGCTCTGTAATAAGGTTAACTGCTAAATGTCCTACACTGTATTGCGACTGATTCAATAAAAAACTTTAGTGTACCTAATAGTATCAGTGGGCCGTTCGATCTCATAAGGCAGACCTAGGTGCTTATTATATTCGCTGTATAAAATATTTCGTAATCCTAACTAGTATTATAAATGCGAATGTGAGTTTGTTTGTTTGTGACGATTTCACGCCTAAACTACTCGACCGATCATCATGTAATTTCGCATACATACATGTTTTGAGTTTAGAAAAGAACATAGAGTGCCATTCAACCAAAATTTTAATATAATCTAAAACCCTTTTTTGTTGCTTTAGGATATAATCTAAATAAACGAGAGCGAAGTCGCGGGCATAATCTAGTGCAATATAATCTGATCAGCTTACTCATAGTGCAGGAGGAACTATAGAATCGTCTGATCAACTTACTTATAGTGCAGGAGGTAGTAGATCTTTTTGTAAAATATGTCAGGTAAAAGTTCTTTAAAATAACAAGTTATTCGTGACAAAAGTTTGGTTCAAACCCAACGGGAACTTTTCATCAGCTGCGCAAAAAGTTCTAAAGTATCACGAAAGTTCAGAGCGAAAGTAGAAAAATGGCGAGTCGTCTCCTTTAAATGAAGTGCACCTTGCGATCTGCATAATGACCCACTTGATAAGGAATTTAACTCCGTTATTTGTACAATATACATACTTCTTATACTTTTAACTGTACATTTAAGTTCAATGAGACCACGCATCGATGTCGCCTCAAATATTTGGTCGTCTGAAGTTGTTCGTCAACGATTCGATTCTTCAGACTGAAGAAAAACATGTTAATAATACGGCTAGACAACACCGGAAACATTGGAATTATATTTGCAACTTTTCGGTGAATGTAAAACAATACTTATATTTTGTGAAGTATATGAACCATTTAGCTTTGTATTGAAGGGATGATTTATGTTAAAACAATATGTATCAGTTATGGGACTCCATTTACGTTAATTTAAAATGGCCTGTATCCTTCAGGAATCTAGCCAAGTCCTTAGCAATCAAGATGTCTCAGCGGTTTTACTGTAAAACCGTAAATAACAGTGAAGCTACTTTCACATTTATATTAGTAAGCGATGTGTCCTGTGTAATGAGCACAAATGTTTTCTACTGCGATTAATATATTTATTTACTTTCAGAACATTTAAAATGCCTATCCATAGCCTAAATAAAAATATTTAAACGTATACCAGACTACTTATATGCACAAATCGTTGACAATTTCATTCTAAATTCAACAAATGTAGAACATTCCTGCATATTTATTTGCAAGCCAAATGTTTTTTGTTCCCATAGCATTTTTGCTCCACTTCAACCGGCATTTTCGCCACATAACGTCAATACTATGTCACAGAATAGATTGCGGTTTTTTATTCAATAGTGTCGAATAAAATCCGCAAATTAAATTAATTTGCTTAAGAAACGGATTATTGAACCTACAATTCTATATACAAATCTTTTTTCTAGCAGATCAGTACATTTATTTTGTATATGTATATCTATTGTCTATTGTATACCTCAACTTTATAACTTGTTGTATAAGGGATTTAAGTTAGAACACCTTGAATTATAAACGCAACTGAGTCCAAAAACGGTAAGCTTGATGGATGTTGTCCGAGCGAGTGAACAAGTCACCGCTATAGGTCACCAGTTTCCACACTGAAAACTTTAATGATTGCGCTCCAATTTGTTTGACATGCACGTCAACAAGACCTTGAGGGAATTGCACCCAAATGTCAGATCACTTAAATTATATCAAGTGTGTTGGACGAAATGCCTACCGATCTGTATTTTAGCACCCAACCTAAACATAATTTATTACTTACTTTAATATGGGGACTTTTTACCATTGTTTAAGCAAATATATCGCATGCTTAACCGGTCGTATACCGCCGGCTCGCATACCAGCCGGCAGATTTGTACCCGTCGTAGGCCGGTGGCTCGCATGCGAGCCACCAAATTGACGCCAAAACGCCGCGCGCCGCCTTCGCTTTAGCTTAAGCTAACGTAAAGCCAATTTTGTGGCTCGCATGCGAGCCACCGGCCTACGACGGGTACAAATCTGCCGGCTGGTATGCGAGCCGGCGGTATACGACCGGTTAATAAAACAGCGACTTAACTCGAAATTTGAAAGTAAGTCAATTTGAACTCTAATTGTATATGTTAAATTCTAATATTATATTTGTGTTAAATCTTTTCAATAGAGTTCAAATTTGTTTGATCAAAAATACTGAGATAAGTCTCTGTTTTATTAAGGATGCGATATGTATTGTAAATATCATAGACTCTAATTAAGGATATACACCACAGATTTACTTTAATACCCAGTTCCTGAATTAAGAATTACATGTTGATAACGACTCACACTCTATGTAAGTATTTATTATTAAAACATTTCTATTTCGATATCACATTTCCTTAAACTGTAATAAAATGTGAATAGATATTTAAACACAATATACTGGAGTTAATGCTAAGATGATAGCGGTTAAAAACATTGGAGAATACACAGTTGAGATTTGCTACTTTTCTAAATTCAGAATTTTTATATAATTAGTCTCAATGATATAACTAAATACACAACATATGTATGACTAGCTGACCCGCGCAACTTCGTCTGCGTCATATAAGAGAATTTTCCCCTTCTTACAACATTTTTTATTAATGCTCCGCTCCTATTGGTTGTAGCGTGATGTTATACAGCTTATAGCCTTCTTTGATAAATAGGCTATCCAACACTAAAAGATTTTTCAATTCGAACCAGCAGTTCCTAAGATTAGTGCGTTCAACCAAACAAACAACAAACTCGTCAGCTTCATAATATTAAGTATATGGTCTTTAGTATGTTTGCCTTTAAATAAATAATTTATTTAAACAGCTAACGTCAAGTTTATCCAATGAATTCCAAAGTTGCGGCATAAGCTCTCTGTTATTTAATCCTTAAACATATAAATATGCATGAGCGTTACGTAAAAGTTATTTATCTAATGTTTACGACGACTCGTTATCATCATGCATTTCTCCGATGCGCGTGTAAGCACTGCATTCCTTACGTCTAGCTAATGTAAATTATGTGTAATCTCAAGAAACTATCTTCTAAGCTTAGGCATAAATATTCTCTTTATGATCACTTTTAATGTCGTACTTTGTGAACTTATAGGTAAAGGTCTTAAAGAAAATGGAATGCAGCGATGCATGAAATGAGCGTGGTATACAAAATGAAGATCGAAGTTATGTTGAGTGCGTACGTAATTTTGATTTCATTACGGCACCGTGTGGGTTTTATGTTACGCAAATATCTCCTATGTTAAATGTATGTTTATTTTAATACTAGTATGGAATAAGATCGTATCGTAGAGCCGCATCTTCTTGAGCATTTAGTGTAGGAGTACATTTAAATAATTGTGTAACGGTATCCCTAAACGTTAACCAACATTGTAGACTAATTACTCACTAACGTTTCAATCTGCGCAGACGCAGTCGGCTTGTCGCCGCACTTCAAACGTTCGCATTAAATCACATGCAATTGAATGGCTCTGAAGGATAATTATCTTGTTCGCGAATCAGTTTACAACTTTGCACCTATTTGCATGCCATTCAATAAATATTCTCAATTTTATTGCTCCGTGTAATCGTTTGATTCGAATAAGGCAATCGTATTGCACTTAAATATTAATGACATCCGAGTTATTACAACTGACATACATCAAATTTATTTTATACCACTGTGTGGCGGATGTAAGGCCCGCCTAATAGCAAAGATTTACGCGTGCAACACCGAGGATGATACAATTCCGTTACTGATAGTTATGAAAAAGAATTACTGTATTGCCAGAACGGAAGGCAAAAATTAGTTTCTTTTTGTGGCCAGTACGGCTCTTTTAGGAGTCCTGACAATTACGTCTATTGCTGCAATACAACGCAAGCGATTTCCGCAAGATCAGAGTTCAATCTCTAATCAATCTGCTTTGAGCTTATGCGGAGCTTTCGCTGCATCCGATGTTAGAGAAACTATTATTACGCTATTTCTAGTACGAAGCGTTAATGGGTACTTTTACTTTATCCATCTCTCTCAAGACGTACTTAAACGTTCGTTCCTCCGCAGGTTTATGTTTACTACTCGTTGCATTTTGAATGATGATGCTATTCGACTAGTGTGGCGATTTCATCTTAGAAGTCGTTATCTTTTAATATTCGATCTCAAGATAACTAGGTACTAAAAATATTAGTTATATTTTTACCTTGCGTGTATAACTGTATATTGTATATTATTAAATAATTTTGAGTCTAATTAATAGACCGCCAATAAACTAAGCCTTGACTGACAAAACATCAATTGGAATTAATAATTATATAAAATATAGGTACAATTGTAATAGTAGAAAATATCTACTAATAACAGATAGATTAAAATTAGAGAACATTTGTGATACAAAAATCAACAAAAAATGCCAAGCATAAGATGTAAACTGATCCAAATTAATGATATATTGGCATACATTCATAGCATTGCGCACGTCAATTCAAATGTACGTGTCTGTCAATTCATTATAAGTAATTATTTATTACAATTAGTGACACAAATAGTTCCTACATGTTCGCCACACGAGTTATAAAGACTGCCTGAAGTAACAGTACTCTACGAAATGACAAATAAATCTGTCAGCGGTCGCCAATCACCTAGTTGTGCTACAAAGTTCGTGTTAAATCTGCACACACGCACGGCGCCAATAATTTTGCAAGTTAAACGGTGCGAGCTTTTTGTTAGTATGTAGTTCTATAATTTATAAGCGGTAGCGAATATTGGTAATTATACTGAGATGGTGAAAAAAGCAAAGACCGATGGTAGTTTAAATCATTTCCAACGAGTTGTTATGAATCTAGGTCTGACTATACCCGTATGCAATATATAGGTAAGTGAAGCTTAAGATTGCTGGTTCAACAGCCTATTTTCCAGTCGTTTTAGATGATTAAGAACTTAACTAGTCGTCAGAGAATTAAATTTATATGATATAATGTCCAAACATCTGTGTGAGTCTTGCTAATTCTTCTAAAATGTTATACATTTTTGGTAAATTTCTTGTTACTTAACCTCACTTAGCAAATATAGCGATAAAATAACAGTGATCTTTAAAGTGGACTCGGCAACAGTATCACCGTGCTGAGCATATTGAGTTATCTTTAGATATTCACTGCGCTAGTTCACATCACTGCGTCGCATCACTATCTTTAGCATTCGCATCACTACATGTTATCCAACATGGGAAATATCTGGACCTTCCGTATTGTGTCCGTTATTATATAAGCGTGTTATACAAACACTATAAACTATATATATATATGCTTAAATAGTAAAACCTAGTAGTGTTCTTGTATAGTTTAATATGCCGTAGTAATAGAAGAAAGCTTAATAGAATTTTAATGTAGTTTTTTACTCTAGTAGCATCGGTAAAAATTGAGTATCGGTAAAAATTGGAGTGAATTTTAAGCGTAGTGCAAAATTTAACAGTTTCTTATGTTAGGATCGTAGGAAACGGCAAACCGTAGTGTATAGGTATATAAACTAGGTATACAATATTCCAATGTTTCAGAAATATTATTTTATTTAAAGATTGTATATAGTTATAATATATTCCGTGCCTCGGAGAGCACGTTAAGCCGTCCGTCGGTCCCGGCTGCCATGAACATCTATGGCAGTCGTTATGGGGAAGTCAGTGCCCTATAATATCTTGATACTAGCCTGCCTTAGGGTATCGTTAGCCTTCGAGTTGCGGAGGTCAGGTGGCAGCCGTTCCGTGTAAAAACTGATATCCAGTCAAATCCGGTTAAACCAGAAAAGCCGACCCCAAGTGACTTGGGAATAATAAAGGCTAGGGAGAGGAAGATATAGTTACAATATATTAGCCCTGTATACAGGGTGATTGTGAAATCGCGTAATTCCTTTTAACCACGCATTCTACTGGTGGTATAGAATAACCCTGACCATATTTTTTTTATTTGAATTTTTTTTTTTATGTAAAAAGCGTGAGTTTATTAAAATATGTGAGAAAGCACCCCACGCTTTTTTACATTAAAATTATTAAATTAGTTTCTACTTTTTAAAGTGTGTTTTATAATTTTTTAAACTATTATTTATTTTAAGAATATGATTGGTTATAAATCTTCATTTGTAATATACATTACTTATATATATATTGACATATCGCAGGTATATTATAAACGTTTACGTGGTAGCGTTAATGGGTGAGCAAAGTGAACAGTATAATCGTATCTATTTCATTAAAATTACACATAAATGGTCACGAGGAAGCCATTCTGAGAAGAATGGTGAAAAGTCTTGGGAATAGCTTTCACATATTAAGATTCTCGGTGCCGAGCTGGCTGGTTGTAAAATGTATAATTTACTTTAACTACCAGGCTAATACTTTAATAAATTCTTGCAAAGTGTATTTTTATATCTTTTAGGGGAACAAACTTGGACGAGACTACTTACAACGCTAAACGTTGAAATTATTACAGCTCCAGTCACTAATATTTATTATTTTCCATTTTCATTACCTAGATAACTTAGTCGATACCAGACTGACTGACTTTAATATGCATACAAACTACACTGTTTTACAATGTCACACAACCAGAAATTAAACAAGTTGCGTATTTTTATGGTGCTTTTAGCAGATAAGAATTGAATTGAATTAACATTAATTGTGGATACAAGAAAATGTATATTCAACAACTTTTACGGTTTACTTTACGATATTCATCACTAATATTCATTCAAAATAAAATATTACTTTAAAATTATGTTTTATGATGTAACATAATCGAGAAAAATTACAAAATATTGTTTATATTCAAACATAGGCTGCCCTTTACGTTCCTTATTTAATGCATGAATAAATTACGCAAACGCCGTCAATATTGACTTCAATTACACCTTTTCTTAACATAAATCAAGCAAATTCACTTTTTAATAAACGGTGTTTTGTTCATTACGTAAGTTATCGTGACGGTCGTTCATTCAATGTCAGGTGATGGCAGGTTATCGTTCTTGAATGAACTAAATTGTGATTTATCACTGGCCGAATGTAGATTTACAAGTGGATAACGTTCAACAGTATCTAATACGTGTCTAATTATCCGATCATGACCAGTAAATAATTCACTGACATAACTTAGAATTAAAACTTTAGCAACAACTTACCTACCTATTAGTTTATCCCATGTTCTGTCGAACGTAATGTTTATTTACGATTTACGTTAAGTCAAAGCAATTTATTGATGCATTACTTCGATTTATTAGCGTTTTTACATCTTCGTTGCTGTTATATGTCACATATTTAAACATTAATACCTATGCACAATTCTAGATTTAAGTAGGTAATTATATCGCAATAATTTGCATTGTCGTCTCAATAAATAATTGTTGCGATTTTATATTCCTAAAAAAACTTGCCTAACTTTGCCTTGTTTTATGGATCTCCATTATTTGCCGCGTTTTTTACATATACAAACTTGTTGCGTATATTACTTTTTTTTTTGTATAGGTAGAACAAGTTTTGTTAGTGACATTTGTTATAATTATTTCGGATTATTAAATATTAATTCACGCAACATATAAGAAACTTATTCTAAATGTACCTACTTACTATAAAATTAAATGTAAATTGATAAAAAAAAGAAAATAATCCCCTAATGTTTAATATTCTTAAATTGAATATAAAAATAGTAGAATCTTATGACAAGTTATATTAAATATGTTATTGAATGAACCCAAAAGGTTATGATATTAATTAAGACCTACTGTTGAAGCGAGATTAAGCTATTTTGATGATTTATATTTCCGCCAACTTAATTTGGTTCGCGCGATGTTTCCTGGGTTTCCTGTGTTCCAATCTCGTCAGACGTGCACGATATTATGTCCGTAACATGTTACGTAATTCTCGTGTTATTATCATTATAAGATGGTACCGTATATGAAACCATA
Source organism: Catocala fraxini (assembly GCA_930367265.1). Taxonomy (NCBI): domain Eukaryota; kingdom Metazoa; phylum Arthropoda; class Insecta; order Lepidoptera; family Erebidae; genus Catocala; species Catocala fraxini. Next base: position 7,053,047 of record OV884026.1, on the reverse strand, counting down.
AGTAACATTTTATTCATTTAGGTCAGTTCTTTTACCATACCTTAATCGCTTAATTTTCGGACAAAATGTTTTGCCAATTATAACAGTAGTACTTAGAGATCTTTAAATATTATATACAATTTAATTTATTTGTAATATCCGAAAACAAGGAACCGTCGAAGAATCAAATTTACCCACATAGATTATAAATTTGTCTATAGTCAGAATGACAATAGTCATGTAGTCCTGACTTCGTAAAGAAAACCGTAGCTTATGGTGCTAAGTGATGGTTATGAAGTATTGAGTACACTAAATGGTGGACTACCTAATAAATGTTGCAAAGATGTCGTTGACCGCTCTATAAGGTAATTCTCTGTTGTATTGGTTGATTACTAGATCTGAACGGTTTAGTACGAATCTAGGTGTGTATATTAATAATCTTTGTTAAACGACCTTAACATACAATTGAACAAAATGAATGGACACAAATGTTATATTGATGATCGCCATCAGTCATCGAAAAGTGTATAATGCATACTGACACCTAAAACAATAGCAACGATAAATATAAATTTACATGTTAATCGATCGACTCAAATTGCTGAGGCCACCTCTACGATTCGACTACAGAGGCATTTAGCCTACGTTACCGAACAAAAGCTTTATTATTATATCAAATAAAGTACACATTTGCTTAACTCTTCATTCAACTGTAAATACAATTGTATAATCGCGATAGGATTGTCAATGAACAATTCATTTCGTATGATAGTCGATTAATGATCGATTGTATCGGTTCACATACACGTCACTCACTACACAAACATATCATGGGATAAAACAATCGTGACTGAACTGACACTGAGTTGGCCCCACAACTAGGCGATTAAGGGGCTAGGTATTAACTTTTAGCCGATTAAGAAATTTAATCGAACTGGACAAGAGATTATGATCTGATGTGAAATAATGCAGCATCGTGACTGAACTAAGTACATATTGTAGTGCTATACAAATATTGAAATCATGATACATTTGCAAATTACAATTTCATTTTATGTACTATCAATCAATGTGTCGGTGCATGACAGGTATATCCGCTGTATTCTCAGTATATGTACATGATTTTTCTTACAAACAAATACGTATTTATTTACACACTAAGAAAGTCTACAACGTGTGGTCAAAGCATATACAGTTTATGTAATAGTATTCATTATTTTAATTTATTATCATTTAAATGAAAATTATGTACACATAATATTATTAAATGTGATCGCAATTTAAGATCAGAGTGCTGAGCAAGCGTTGAGATTAGCAGTGAGAAAACGCACGAAAGTGCACGACGCGCCTCCATTAATTTTAAGGATGGAAAATGCTAGTCCCCGCTTGTATTTAAAAAACAACAAATTTTTATTCTACTGCAATAACATTATATGACGTTTAAATATCTGCAAGTTATGTCAATACGCCGTAACTGTTTAAGAACAAAATTAAATTGCGTTTCTAGATATGCCATACTAATTTCATTTCGATACGGCGTGTTATTGCAAATGAAATGTAACTACGAGTACGTGTGTGTGAAAACACTGTGTCACAGTTAATATTATTATTATACTATACTAGTAAGCTACTAACCGTGTAAATCGGGCGTACGTTCGACTCACTCTCACATATGTAAGTACATAATCATGTAGGTATTAGTTGCCATTCATTGACCAATATGATAACTGTACGGGATAAAAGTCTTCATCGTCAAAATCCTAACTAATGCTACAAATGCGAATGTGAGTTTAATTTTATTGAATTTAATTTCGCATACACCTTGTCATCTGTCTTTGTGGTACAGAAAAGAACTTCAGGTACCTTTCATCCAGAAAAAAGTACTGTTACCGAGTTACACTACTCGTAATGTGCTTGTTAAATTAGCAATTGCAAAAACAACAGTACATATACTCTGTCCACCCGTTTATTTTCTTTTTGATAGTTCGAGACAATTCGAAATTAGTGACGCCCTCACACGTTACCGATTCGATTTGAAATAATAATCGGTTTTATTTAAGAAGAACTTTCAATCGATTTAATGCATCGACATATTTTTAGTATAAATATTAAGTATTCGTTTTTTTTTCAAATTATATATGAAGTAAATAAATATATAAATATTAATCATTAAAATTAAAATATTTATACTTATAAATAATATAACGTATACGTTATATTATTTATAAGTTTATAATATTTATAATGCGCGTATACGCGCATTATAAACAGATTCCAAGATTTCGACTTAATTCCATGCAAATAATTAATCATGAAGTTAGTTAAATTATTATTAAAGTAGGTTACTATTTTTATTCTCTTTTTTTATTAAATTCACAGAAACAATACTAACATTAAGTCAAATTATTTTTTTCATATGATCGATTTATCTTATTTCAAGACCTGTTTTATCGTCTGTGGTTGTTTGTTATGCACAGGGCACTTCACTAACTGGGCGTTACCCATCAATAAAGTACGACATTACTTGTTTATCCGAAAAATAAAACGGTAATTCGTAGGAGTAAGCTATCAAAAAGAAAATAAACGAATGGTCAGAGTATAACAAGCTTTTGCGGAGTTTGGAATTATTTTCTACAACAATTTTATTAGCTATTGCTAATAAACATGTTGTAGAAAATAATTCATTTGTTCTGCAATTAAATTATATTTAATTGCAGAACAAATGAATGAATTATTGTCATTTATTCTAATTCTGCAGTGAAATTTACATTTTCACGCGTACATAGCTCTATTATCACAATCAATTAGGACAGTACATTGATAGACTAAAAATAAAAAGAGGAACCCTACCAAATCGATCGATTATATCTTACAAAGTGGTCACGGTGAAAGTGTCACAGACTAACATTTACTTTCACTATCTTTAAAAAGTTAAGTTTTTTTTTAATAGATGTAACTTTCGTTCAACGAGACTAGTTTGTTGTCCGATTGTAATTATTGTACTCACATTGCTCGGACGATGGCGGTCTCTCGCCGACCGCGTGTGAAAGCTGAACGGGCTTCTCCCTTTTACCACATATATTATTTGTTTTTGTTGCTGCATGATGTATAATGTATATAGATTGATGACCGTCATTTATATAATTATATTGTACATATATAAACAACTAAAACACATCCTTCATCAATGTATCTAACGGTAAAGCATAAACAATAACTAATCGATATAATTCAAAATTTCCTGATCGCAAATGTTGTTGTTGTGATATATTTTAAATGTCATGAAAGTATTTAGCGTTTACGTATTATTAATGTACGTAATCTATCATTGTCCCTATGTACCCGTGGCATAAGAACGCTTATATTTTCGGCCAATATAGACGACTTGTGTTCGATAAGTTTTGCAGGTTCCCTCACGATGTTTTCCTTCAATGTTAAAGCGAACGATAATTAACTATTTAATACGCATATAACTTCGAAAAGTCAGAGATGCGCGCCTTAAGATCGAACTCGAGACTTCTTCCTGGCAGTCCAACGGTCTTCCACTAAGTTGTGTGTGTGAGATGTTTATCTGTGCATAAGCAAGTCTTGTTCTTAATGTACCTGTTAGACAGCAATAACCTCGCTAACACACTGCGCTATATAGCTGCGTTATCATTAGGTACTTACTATTAACAATCTTTAAAATCGAATGAAATACGTGACCATAAGCCACTAGCTCGAAATATGAACTATAGCGTTTTTTAGTACATTTGCACTAAAAGTGTCAGTGAAGGTAGGAAGTGTTATGTCCGTGGTCCGTGTGTCCGGCGCGGCGCGGACAGGTCCGCAACTGTGTCAAGTGCACGGTGTTACATCACGCTCTCTCTACAATCGCAGATATAAATAGAATAATTAATTCAGAAAACCTTCTCAATGCTCATCTCGTGTAAATAAATAAATATTATATCATGTTATAGCGGTCATTGTATCAATATTACTTATGCTTTTTAAGTAAGATATTCATAAACTTATTAAGTCGTAGCAGCACACCGGTGGCCAGACACAATAGTTTTAATTTTTAAATTATATTTTGTATTCTAAGACTTGAAAGATTAATGTATCTTTTTGTAATAGTAAAAATACGGATGTCATTATTATGTAAATGCGTATCATAGGTAATCTCGATATGATATATTGCGGATTGCCTTTTTGTAGAATATTAAGGCCAGCTATCACGTGATACGCACAAAAAATTATCATAAAGAAAACAAAAACGTGACATGCAAAATAACTGGTTCGAAATTATCGATGGCAAGTTGTCGGTGTATCCTCTCAAGTCGTGCGATTAGTTTGAACACAATATCAGGTTTCGTACACTTATGCATAATGCCTACATTTCGATCTCATGGCGAACTTTTACGAGCGAAGGTTGGCCACACATGATAATATTGTAATGAGCCTGTTTGTGCTCATGTTGTATTGCACACCTGCGCAACACCTCTTCATTCATCTCATTCAATACGAACAAATTACCATATTTAATCATACCAACGCGCAACGTGCACTTACGAGTCATGCCATTCTAAGTAATATCATTGCCTTAAGCGCTTATAAACCAAATTTGAATTCATAGAGCAAGGCTGTAAATTTTAATTTAGAATACCGCAAAAGTACTTTCAAATATAGAACAGTCTGTTCCTGAAAATATCTTGCCCATTACATTCTAATTTCAAAATGCCCATGCAAAACAATCATTCACACTTTCTAATAACCTATAATGATTAATAATAATTGTATTATTTATAGCTCTCGTAACCAATCAAGGAACTGATTTTGGCATGTTGGGCACCCTCTACTTATTTTGACATTAGACTCGCGCCCAAATTAGTCAACGGATAGGAGACGTCACATCCCCTAATATTTGTGCTATATCCTCAGCTTATGTTTTATATAGTATTTAATATTTGAAGACTGTGATTCAGAACAGAGGTGACTTTGAAGGCAATATTTAGAACACTTTCTCTTTAAAAAATATTTTATCCATCATAATATATCTTTCCTTTTACCTTGGATAAGCCAATGAACATAAAAAAACAATTGATTAAATTTCAAAGTCAAGAGCGACTTTGTATACTGCGTTATAACATCGTTTATAATTCTTTGCACAAAAGCCAACGTTACAATACCAAGAGGCCAAAAGATATTATTTTGTAAGTCAGTCCTGCATTCGGATGAAATGAACAGACAATAAATGATAAACGCTCGTTTCGAAGTCGACGAAGCGTTAAAATCACTGATTGATAGATGCACGGGTCAGCCATACGAGGTCCCAGGTTCAATGTTCGGACTTTTACTTCATGTATTGTAAGACATTTATGCTAAACGTCGTTTCTGTCGAACTTTGACACGAATTGCGCGGTTGATTGGTTTCTGCCTGTCCTTTTATGGATCGTAGGCGTGTAGGTATTTGACTGTTATGTTTATTTGCGAGCTTAAACGCCAATTCTTAATTTGGCGCGGACGTAGAAAAGAATTATACGTTTATGTATCGGCCTTTATATAATTAAATAACAAATGTATAATTTATCCTAATTTGTGAGACTAGATTAATTTTCACTTTATTTGTATTAATATCATAAATGCTACATTCATTTGTTGCATTGTCTACTTTTATGCACAGTTAAATGTTATAGTGGACGCAGAATATTTTTGTCACCCAATAATACATAGACTTATGTATCCTATCAGGACAAAAAGTATGCAGGTGGTGTTGGATAAAATGGAATTTACACAAAGGCATCGAAACTGTTGGTAAACAATACCAAAAGTATTTGTAAAAAGCTACTCGTTGAAATCTGAAGCAACACAACTGGGTAAGGAGCTCCTATAAAAGATTATTGCCAAACAACCCTCGGTTATGCACTTGCTGGATAAGGAGGCGCTGTGCTTTCTACACTTTCTGCATAGTTCTTTCACTTGTGTGAGGATATGGGATGGGCAACCCGCAAGCGACGATACTATTGCATACATACACAAGAGTAACAGCTTACCATAGGACCAAATTGTTTACCAATAGAATAGAAACCATGTTAGCTACGAGGAAATGCATAAAATTTAAATGTATTGTATAATGTGTTTTTTATTGAATAACAATACATTAATATAATCGGTATGTCGGTCAGTTCACATGTACGGAAGATGTCGGAACTGGTTTAAGTCGGTCGTTTGCCGACTGACCAATCCATGATACAAAACGTAAAGTGTATTTCGACATTGTTATAGTTTGTAGGTGAATCTAATGTGAACACGCAACCAAAAGGTACAATTTCGCTTTGTATATATGTATGTAGTTTGTAATTGACTACCTTGATGGCGTACGTTTACAGCTATTCGTGGGTACAAATGTAGCCACGAATGGATGTAAACGTACGATCGGGTAACGAGTTATTAAAATTTTACGTTAGGCAAGGTTCTAATTAGCGGAAAGGAATCCAGAAAACAGAACCTGCTGATCAGCAGATGCATAAATGCTCGCTCTTATGCTACTGGGCCAATGAGGCAGACAGTTAGTCGTGAAATGTGTGAGTGACATGGAAGGGATTTCAAGTTGGGCACGTGTCAAGTAAAGGCACGTGTAAAAATAAAAAGATACGATCATTAAGAAAGATGGCGTAATCGGAGCGCTAAATAATAATTAGCGTTTTTGATATTTACTTGTTTTGGCCGGAGCCTTGTGTAAATTTAAGGAAAATGTCATGGCCGAATTCATGTGAACTTTTTATAAGCTACAATTGAAAGCCCTTACTGTAATTGTGTTAAACTTTTGTTAATGTACTCTTTGCTCATAACAAGACTTAAAATAATTTGTGGCCGGCGTTTATTTTTTTTATTATTATATGCACAAAGTCATCCCAGGCTCGAAACAATTCTCTATGGATCACGCAGACTCTGTGATTTATCATTACTACGCATTTAATGTAGTCATTATTATATATGGATATTCATAACATAACATTATTTATATACTGTACATATACATACTTATTAAAATTTCATACATATCACAAATTAATGTATCCGCTGATTCAATGTTTATGAAACATAAATATATTATTACAATATTTTTTATTGACATTAACGCATGATTGATAGACGGGTTAAAATATATGTACGAGCAGAATGCAAATTATGAGACCAATGAAATGCTTAATTAAAACGTAATGTAATTCTATATGGGCGTAGGGCAGCGAGACCGCCGTGGTTGCACAATACAACATGGCTCCAAGCAGTCTGTCACAAGACTTCATCAGAAACGTACTTACTTTTAGGCTGGCCGCATATATTCGTTTTCCGTATTCGATTTCCTAACACGTAATTTCAATTCGGAATTCCGTGAGACTAGCGCAGACTTTAGTTTTTCTTCATTCGGAATGTACACTGTCTGTCAGTACGGATAGTGATAGCGTAGTGAACGCACGACGATGGAGGACGATGATTTATTAGCAATTGCATTTCTGTTAACAAGGAAAAAGAAATAGAAACTTCGTCGGTATTGCTTAAATCCTTTGAATAATCGGAGAATCTACGAGAGTCCATTTTATCTAAAGAGAGCGTAGTTACGAGCACACCCACGCAAATTCTTCGATTTCTACAGGTGTCATCATTGTGAAGTTCATCAAATTCTTTTGATGAACTTCATAATGAATACCGAATGGTTTTTCCAAACGCACAGGTTTGCATTCGAAACGTACTTTCGGATTTTTTTCGGTTCGGAAAAAAGCGAACATGTGCGACAGTTAGTGTATTTTATATTGATTCCATGCATTCGGATATCCGAATATGGAAAACGAAATTGGGAATCGAATACGGAAACCGAATGTATGCGGCCAGCCTAAAATGTATATTCTGGGATAACGTAATACAGATTATTATTTGGATAAACAACCGTACTTTGGTTAACTACGCCTACAAAAAGGCAAGCAAAGGAAGCTCTAGGGTCGCAGGCTGCAGCTGACTATTTCAAGGGAGATTTGATTTACGCTTTAACCTGACAAGTAAAAGAACACCAGGTATCTTTAAAAACCTATTGCGCTTAGCCACTGATGTGCTGCTGCAACTAAATAGGTCAAAGGGGTTTTCTTCTATCTGACCAACTCTTACGGGAATATCCACAGTGGAAATTACACTATGTAAGAATGAACAGACAATATTATATACAATGGCATACGCTATGTCCTTGACTGTATATAGTAGGTATCGTGTATGCACAAGTATATTATTGGAATGCAATCACGCTCCTCACAAGAACCTAGAAAAATGGCAGTACGCTGTACTTGCCGACATGTCAAAGGTCCCAAGATTACAAGGTCAAGTGCAGAGGACGAGTCAATTACTTCTCCACTCACATTAAATGTATATTTATACTATGCCTTATTATGATAGCTACTGAGGTTGTCTTAATGAGTAAGAAGTCTTCATAAACCTTCTGGAGTTCAGAATATTTGGAATATTTTCCTCTTACATTAAAAAGGAGCATTGCACAACTGTCACCAAGCTGTCTGTCACAATACTATAATTTATATGGAACATTTTATACGTAGTTATTACTACATAATATACATTTTTTATATCAATATTTTCAGTTGACGGTAAATTGTGTGGAGAAGTGTCGACATTGGTGTAAATATCCCGAACTTTTGAAGGTGAACCCATTGAGTGAAGGTAAACTATTTCGAAAACATTCTATGTTATTGTTTTACATTTAAATGACTTTTCGAGAGACAGGTTTTATTTATAAGTTTCTACATTGTATTATTCGATTTTTCTGGATAATTTTCAGCGTCCATGATCCGAGAAGCCACGAGCCCATAACAATAAGAGTACACTAAATATTATGTGTTAAAATTGACTTTTATAATTGTTAGTTCACGCTATATATTTTAATAGCGCTACTAATTATTTTATTTACAATCTTTAACATTAAAAATATAACTATTAAAGTCATTAATATAGGCAAAGTATATTTTTGTCGTAATATTATGATCGGCTACGCTCTCGTGACCTACGGACAGTCACGAACTGTTCCGAGCGACACCGAACAGGTTATCGCCAATCAGAGTCAAGGTCGCCGTGATCTACGGGTGCGTATCGATCAATGATCTATAATAGCCGTACGTACCATTCATGTGCGATAAAAAAAGATTTCATACTGTATTTAAAAAATAACTACGCATTATTTTTGGCTTGAAATCTTTTCGTCCTACAAAGGTATCATTAAATCAGAGTTACTGCGAAGACTAATGTAATTTAAGTAACAAAGTTTAGTCTCTTGGAAGTCCCAGAAATCTATTGCAATAGTAAGCACTTTCGAAATGGTGAAACAATACGTCGAGCTTCTATTATTGCGAAGTATTAGGCGCTGACCGCATATCACCTGGATTGGGCAACGGATAAGTGTCTGTGAAGATGAGCTTTGGAAACTATTCTTAGTTACAAAATACCAACACACATGTTTGACTTCTCATAATTTAAGTTCAGGTCAAACAATAATTTTCATCCATGTATAAAATAATGGTAAATTCGTTAACATACACGTAATACAATGATATGATTATCGTTACAATCGCAACTGAAATTGCTACAAGCAAATATTTTACATATTTAAGAGGCCTGTTATGCGGTGGCGATTACGTGGATCGTATGATCAACGAAATTTTGTCATAGCCGCAGTTTAATTGTGGCCCTATTTACCACAAATAGTTTGTTTTTAGCCTCAAATATTCTGACTCCCTTACTCTATCTTTCTCACTCTGATGATAGGACATTGTTACGATTATTGTATGCAGAATATATATCTGATTTTATTTGGTCTGCCAGACTAGAAGACGATCTCAATACACTTTAGAAAAGTTATGCTCGATAAAGACGATATATTGGATGCCTCTATAGCAATGTAATTGTACTATTTACACAACAGTATAACTTGCAACATGCACTGATTTTACACTGTAGTTTTACTATGTTACTATTAGACAATGTATCACTTAGACATTTTCGTAGCGCACATTATTCAGTCGAATATACAATAGCATTGAACTCTCCTTTTAATTTCACGTGGCCGGATGTGTCGCAATACAATTATTAATATCGAAGTACAACTGTCATATCGGTAAACTTATATGTTAATTATGTTTACTCATGGTAATTTGCGGTGAAGTGAATGGTTAATCATTGGGCTTAAGTGTTATATGTTTTTTGAGGTTAGAGATTAGTTCAGCTTGAATGCTGTGGGCATATTGCCCTCACTTCGTACGGGACTATAATTTCTTAATTGGATAAATTGTGGTTATTTGTAATTTGTTTTGAAAGTATGGCGAATGACTTGATTTGTCTGATTGTTTTTTAAATAGAAATCCTGCTGAAAAACTTATCCTTATTTTAAATATTAATGTGAAATTCTTTAAAAAAAGGTAAATACGCTTTAATGTTGAATCGATGTCAAGGCTTGGAAACATAAATAAGTCTAGGGTATTCAGTAGTTTCAGTAATATTTAATTAACAATTTGACTAAGAATATTTTAAGAAGAGAAATAATGACTTGTTTCACTTTATAAAACTTTTAATAGCTTAATTTCAAAACATTAATTTTATTTATAATTCATTGATTAATCATAATCATAGCCGTATTTGAACACATCAGTACCTGAACTTCGTAAAAAACATTAACATAATTATCGCGGAAACAATTTCGGAAATCATTCATACCTTAAAACTCGAAGCTTGTTTGCCTATAAAAATTTCGATGGTCGTGCACGTCGAATCGTTCTTATTGTACTAAAAATACATTCTCATAATTTCTTCATAAACAGGTAAAACAAGTTGTTTGAGTAATGTCTTCCATCTGCATATAATACGTTTCCGTGTATTTCATTAAACACAACACCACGTTGAAATCTTCCGATTGCATCTATTTGAATCTTAATAATTATGCTTGTAATTGATACACGTAGCCGCGTGATTAGTCAGTGTTTTCCATTAAAATAAAATATAATAAAGACATTATGCAGGTAACTACTTTACTTTAATGTATATTTAATCTTATGTCATAAAAACGTTGACATGTCATCTATCCTCATACAAGAAATCAGTTTTAACAGTATCTCCATTGCAATACTGTAAACTGTTAAAACTGATTTATTACTAAAGCAGAAGTCGCACGTTAACAAAAAAAAAATACGGAATATTGCTATTATTATGATATACATATTTTATTTGATTAGGGCTGAGTTTATTTGTGGTATTCACGGGTACAAAAAATATGATGTAATATGTATTGTTCAATAATTTCTACGGTACTTACAAAACAAACTATATCCTGGTCAACGATATACCTAATAAAGTATTGTTGTATATCTCTTCTCATCATCATTCAATTTGATCAACAAATAGATAAATAAGTTCATATTTCAATCCCGAGATTAAGACACAAAGCATTTTTTATCATTGAGTACTACGCAAAAAGTATATAATAAGTGCGCATAGACCATAGCTATTCTTTTTAAACTCATTTATATTATTGTTGGCAAAGGTCGTAAGTCCGTTATGCCTGAACAAAAACTAACACGGTTTGTTTGGTTTATTGTAGTTAAATATTGTTTCCTGTTCGAATCCTAATATTTATTGACCCGTGGCTTTGTTTGTTTTTGCATTATTCAACTAAATCATCTGCGCGTGCTCAATACCGCCATTAGCTTTTTTATTGTTGAACAAAATCGTAGTAATCTGATGGTACGATCTAAAGATAGACTAGAGTAAAAATAGCTGACTAATTATACTTGTTAGTTTAGTTTAAATATAACATAATATGACAAATGTATCTGCCTGAGGTGCATTACACCCTCCTTCCAGTAGCTACAGATTCACATGATACTAAGCATTGTCTAAATTACAAGAATTTCCATACAGCAAAAGTTATATATCATTGCACACGCCCTAACGATTACGCCAAAGACCCAACAAGCTATATTGGCCAAAGAGGTTCAACGAAAGAGGATGTCAAAACTCAAAATATTGCATCCATTGACGCCAATGTGTTTTTTTTTTATAATTACCGTGCTAAGTATGCAATAAACGTTGTTCCTGGCTAAACTGTAATTAAATTTTCCTCTTAAAAAACAAAACATGTTCGAGATTTGTTTATGTTATCTGTATTCAAGATCATTGTCCTCAAAGATTCAGTACACGCGTACACAAAAAAATAAATTGCAATTTATCAACTTAATAGTTGGATAGTACCGTTACATTGTATTCTACCACAGAGTATAATAAGTATACGTACGTACGGTTACAATAACCCACGTCGTTTTATACTTAAGTGTGTTTTTTGTTTCAATAATAGTTTTGGCAGAGCTTTGGAATAACGTTCTAGAAGCTTTGAGTAGACACTAAATATAGCTTACATTCTTTGCGATTTTAATGGGCGGTACCTTAAATTTTATTTATATTAGTCTCGTCTTCGTGTGACTTGAAACCAATTTAAATCAGAGTTTATCAATCCACAAGGTTTTTTGCATTTTTTAGGCTCTTGACTCTACGATCGCCATGCCGAAAGTCGTCGGTCACGGCTACCTGACTAACAGCCTAAAGGTTGATGACCTCTTATTCCAGAAATACCTACTCCTGCTACCGAGATTTTTCAAATATAATACTCAGTACATTTAACTATGCAATCGAAACTGAGTCGATCGATAGTAAGCGTAAGTACAAACGTCAGTAAAGGCTGATTGTTCAACTATCAGACAGCATACACGTAGAAGGTATTCGAAAGGTCTGCTGTACAAAAGTTATCAGTTAGTCACACACCAATTTTATTCCACAATGAAGTTTTATCTGGTGATTAAAACCTGACTCTGAAACAACTAGTCTTCTTGACGACTTCTGTGATTAATACGGGCCCATATATGTTTCATATAAGGTATATCTATAGTTCCAGTAATTGACATGGTGTTAAAATAGTTCCAGCTGGGTTCTGAGTAATATTCGGACTGTTTCATCTTTAAATTGCGTAGATTAGACGTGGCTTGTAAAATTGATATAAATGACAAGATGATCTGACGATTTGTCATTATTATATCTATCTAGCAAAATAACAACAATCGACTACAAATATTGACAAATAAATAAACAGATGTGAATGTTGACAAATTTTTGCGACATTCGTGATTATTTACATAGTAGAGTTTGTGTTTACAAACATGATACGCAGATTCCACGCGTAGATACGCCACGCTTTGTTAGTAAACATTGTTATACAAGATGCATCGTAAAACGTTTTCTGCTTCATCTAATCGTCCGTCAACAGCATGTTTTGTGCCAAGTGGTGATCCAAAAACAAAATCCTTTGATGCTTTTACTTGAGCAGGCAATTGAGAATCTATCAAACAATTTTATAGCAATTACATTAATTAGCAGCTGGTAAACGAATTGGTTTCGGAATTAATTACGATTAACATTTTATTTGTTTAGCCTCTTGGTTCGTGTTATTGGCTACTTTATAAGGAAATCAGTATTTCGTTAAAAAAACTGCGTGTATCATTGTCGCTTTAACGAACACTGTAACGTCGGATACAAAACAAAAACGTTGTAGCTCAAAGCCCTGATAGTACCGTGCCAAAACCAAATTTATGATTTAGGGTCATGCAAATACTAAATTTGCCTATATTGTAGGACTGTTGAAATTGTCAACGTAATGAGCTTTAGGGGACACTAATATTCAGCAATCGCATAACTTATTAACGATGGTCAAAGGTGTAATGATTGCATTACAAGAACCGATGCATACTCAATACTTAGCAATTAAGGCCATACTGCGTATACCAATGTGTGTATACCCTAAATACCCTTAATTGCTGAGACAACGTCATAAAACAGAACATATTTGCTTCGACCCTAACAGAATGCAAGTGTCAAATAAACAGACACCTACTTGTCAATAAACATTACTACTCGACACTCGAATGTCACTGCTTTTGGAAAACAAATTTTGTAGATAAACTCTCCTTACGTCGTAGACAATAAGGAATATAATCGCGTATTGTCTTTTTAGAAGATGGTTTTTAAACAGTAGAATTAATAGCGAGTGCTATATTATGAAATATTGTGACTGCTTTTAGTAAATTGTTGCTATTAACAGTTTTATAGCTATTAGTTCGGTTTAGTACTATTTAATGTGAGTATGTGGTAGGATTGTTAAATAACACCTACACTGCACAACATAGCTGTTAATCAAGTTCAATTTGTTCTAGAACAATCTTCGATCTTCTTAGAGATAATTTTCTATTCTCTCGGCCTCTTAGTTCTCAGCCAGTCTAACCCGTTACGGCGGGATATCAACTTCTATTTCAACTGCCATCTGGCCTAGCCAGGCGAAATATTAATGAGTTTTTAATATTGGATATCTAGTGCGACCAGTGGTGTGCATAATAGCATTGATTATCATGAGTCGCGTTGAATTATAAGTTATTTCATTCAAACCGATCACTATTTTGAATTGCGAAAAATACTTTAAATAATTAGGCGTTAACAAAATACGTGAAATTTTACATTAGGGCAAAAAAAAAAATTCAGCAATTATATAAGCACGAGAAATCATGAAATTCGGTAGATTACCGAAGATAATTATAGGTATACAGAGAAATGTATCCATGTGTTCATCCAGGACATAGCCTATTTGTATGCTAAGCTTTATCCAGATCTGATCAACGGTTTACGCGTGATCGATTACCAAACATTTCTGTTTGATAATCGATCACTATAATACCTATAATATTAAGTTTCTACTTATTAACAAACTTTTACATTTATAATAGCTTTAGTAGTGAAATACAATAAAATATATATATATTTTAAATAAATCATATATATAAGTATACACTTAATTTACAATTTGCCGAATAGATTAGAAGTGTGAAAATAATTTAATCGATTAAAGGTCTCACATTGACTTTTATAATTTTAAATTAACTCATAATGACTACTCTAGCCGTTCTAAATGTTCGAAATTTAAATTGAAAACTAAATTGCCTGCACGTCTATTAGACCATTCTTAGAACTACCATTAAAGTTCTAACTGTAAAAATAATTAATCAGGGTAGATGTCTGTGATATAACTATTATGATAACCTGGTAGTAGGTGGTATTCAACCGCGAGCCACAATAAACTTGTCAAACGACATGACAGCGACGACATTGTCGCGGTGACAAAGCGACAGACTCACGACAAACATCTCAAATGAAAAGGGGAACCATGTGACTAAGAGAATCGGATATGTCAGAGCATTGTGATATTTTTGTTTTCTTGTATTTAGTGAGTTAGAAAGAACCTTGTTGAATTAATTGAGATGTGTCATGCAGAGTTACTATAGAACTGTTATTAATCTGTTAAGACTTAGAATACCAAACGTCATTAAAAACCTATTGTGTCTGACCTCCGGTGTGCCGCTGCGATTCATTAGGTTAATTTTATAATCTTCTGTTTTTTAAAGAAATGATTTTGCTTTAGGCATAACTCCCGAGCCGCGCCGGCATTCAGTATCTGTATACTGAATGCCGGCGCGGCTCGGGAGTTATGCCTAAAGCAAAATCATGTGTCTGTACACAAAGAACATCCAGCCTCGGAATAATTATTTGTGAAGATCCCAGTATTTCCCTGTGTGATACTCAAACTCGCTAAACTCCTATTACTAGTAGAGGTGACCACTGTAGTAGCTTTATCATCTGAACTTTTTACACATATTATATTGGTAACGAAATCTCTGCCACTACTGAATCGAGACTAATTCATGGATTAATATAAAGCTACTTATAAAAATAAAATGTCAGCAACTTAGCATTCGGGACTCATCTTATAAAATATACATATATATGGTGACTATAGGCATAGCTCACATTGTTCTATTGTGATGCTAATCCAACGCGCGAGATTGACAGATCGTCATCTGTAGCATGCGAGCACTGAGATTGACGCAACCTCATGACTCGGACCAGTTCGAGCACTTACTGAGGCAGCTGCAGACGTCTTGTCTTGTCAACGATAGCAGGAGAGTATTACTGCATGATCTACTATATGACTACATACTATGCGACATACTGACTATTTTTATTTCTGCTGGTAAAATATCTACACTTAACCTTATCGTGTAGTCTTCAAGCAGAGCCTTCTACACCACGTCCTCACGAGTCCAGGTCCCTACTTTGATAGCCTATGAAGGTGCTTTTCCACGCCTGCTGAAAGGACTTTCAGGATACCAGGATCGAATAAAATAACTTCGTCTGAATGGAGTAATTATTTTTGCAATCTATTAGGTATGGTTATATGTTCCGATACGATTTAGAACGTCTACGACGAAATATCTGCCATACAATTTCAAACAAAATAAACTTTGCAGACCTTTAGCATAATGGCATGGCATGGTATCACGCGCAGCGACATTCTGAATTTAAATTTTCTGTTACATTCCTCATTTGTCGCAGTATATAACGACAAATAAATATATAACATAAGTAACTATTATTAAAGTTTAAACTTTAATAAAAATAACTACGGATTTTTAATAAGCGGCATAATTAAACCGTAATAAATTTTAGTTCTGTGCGATCTTCTCTAACTTATTTTAATAATTATGTCACAAATACATGTATATTATAACTATTTTTAGCTGAGTTCAGACCATTAAGTATGTCGCAGTAATTTCTACAATTAGCATTTTGACCTAATGTCGGGTTCAGATATCTGTACATGTTCTAAGTTATTATTTTATATACACAACAATGGTAGCAATAATATATATTTCAATATTATCATATTGGGTTTCATTTTATTTTATTTTATAAATTAGGTATATTAGATCATTCATAATTATAACTTCTAATTATTGAAAATATACATTCATAACAATTATTGCTTTATAGCGTTCATTTTTTAATACTTAAAACCTGTATATAAATTTAAATTTGTCCAAGGCCGGAATACTTAAAAATGGAAAAGTAACTTTTTATTGTATAATTCTAGTTAAATACAACAAGAATTAATCGCTGTTTAAATACTTGTTTATCTCATTCGTTTACATAATATGTTAATTTTAATATGTATATGAAGTGTTAAATTATTGAATTAAATTGAATTACTATAGTTTGACATATCGTATGCATAATAGCATCAACAGATTATATAGAATCTCGCTCTAAATGTAGCAATAATTTAAAGATAGACACAGAGATTATCTACGAAATTACTTTTGATTTCTTTTAATTGAAAGGTATTCTTGTTAGTTCCGCAAATAGATTTCAACAAGTCCCAATCGTTTCAGCCATACTCGCCTTGAACCATTACAAGCAATCACATATATCTTTAATATTTGTCACATTAAAATAACAACGACATATCAACAAGTAGTAAGTGAACTGAACCGTGTATCAATTAATCATTAACAAATTGAATGTTATCAACATCTCTTAGAGACGCGAGACATATCTTAATATATCATTTTTGTTCGATTGATCGGAATAATTTAATACATCTATCTATCTCTTGACCTCGTGTGATTAGCGATCGAAAAATATAAAACAAGAAATTTCGAAATTGAGACGTTACAAATTAAATTTACTCCGGTGAAATACATTAAACCAATTCTCGTAATAAACATTGTTCATAGAGTACTAGAGAGAATCTACCGGATTCAGTGTAAGAAATATCACTAGCATCCTAAATTAAAATAAACGAAAAATATGAACATAGATACTATATAAGATCAAATTTAATGTTTATTATATCCAAATTAGATCCCCATTTTGAACAAAATTTTAATACGAGTATTGGTCCTCTGAAGAGACATCCTTCACTTCGTGAAAGTGCAAGTTAAATACTTTGTACCTATCGAATTGTCATTTAACCGTTTTATTCACCTTGACACAGCTGAAGAGACATTAAACAGATATGTGACACGCCTATCATTGCAACACTATTGTTAAAGTGAAAACAAAATATCAGTAATGTACAGATCAAGTTTGATTTGCATATCACTCATGTTACTTGTAGGTACTGCGCGAGCATACTCGTAACGACTCCATGGCCACCGATACATCATCTATAATATTATAAATATAATTATTAAAATAATTGTAAGGCAATATGTTTACTGAAGATGTTATCATGTGCTTAGAAACACTCATGTGCATGATAGTGAAAAGTTTAAGGCTAATTTGAACGACTGTATAAAATAAAATAGTCATTTGACGTTACCGTTATGCTGTCAATTCAACAAGTTGTTCAAACGCCCGAGGGTGTACAAATGCGTGATGCTGTGATGCCGTATTCGTGACCACTTGGCTATCTCAATTACACTCTTGTTCAATTTGTTTAAACTACCTATATATGGTGACAGTAGAAAAAATCCGTAAAAGGGTCATGGACGCAATATAATATGTTTATTTAATCTTCGACTATTCTATAATTTGCTACATAACGTGAGCTGTAAGTGAGATTATGATATGAATAAGCACCTAATTTAAGCAAAAGACAAGATAAAATATGAATGAAATTACTTTATAATCTTTATGCAAATTGAGTCATACATTTACTTTGATACCTACGAAGTACAGTGACAAATATATCCGAAAAGTTGCTACTACTTCGGCAACCAGTTCGTATGTCAAGGTTAACGTATTTGCCTGCTTTGCATATTGGCCTTTTAACGATATCGAATGTAACGTATTACGTTTGACGTAAGTACCACATTGGTCGTAGGGCCGCGACCGCGTGGGAAAGGCCGGACGTCCCGCGGATTGTCCGATTTCATGTTATTGTAAGCCACATTTTGTTATTGCAATAGTCCATTGTTATCGCAAAGTGATCGTATGAGATCGTTTATTAATCTCAGCGCTGTTTACACAAGCAGATTATGAAAAAGACTATGTTGGTGTTAGATAGCTACTTTACTGTAAATCACTGTGTAAATAATGTTGACATTGTAAAACAAGGAGCTTATAAAAATGGAGGATGACATGATTGTTTTATATGAATTTATCGTTTATTTACTGTGTGTTATCTCTGTGACGGTCATTTGGTGCGATATAGCTGGTACTTTTAAAGATAAGGATATTTTTACGTAAATGGGAGGATGGTTTTGCTGAATAAATCTCGATTACTTTTATTAAACAAGTGCATACGTACACAGTACAGAGGTACCAAGTTAAAATACAACTTGTAGACTGAGCCATTGATTAAAGAAAAAAAAGAAAGAAGCAAATCTGCCAAGGATTAGGCAGATTTCTCATACTTAAATCTTTTCGCCATCCTAGCATTGGTTCCATATAAAAGAAGCAGTTCATTTGTTTTTTTATTTTTCCATTGCCATGTACAGAGTTTGAACAATATGATATCGTCTAAATAGGTACTTATTAAGAATAAAACGCGGTAAATAAAAAAAAACCAAAGTATAATGTGTGTCATGGATATGTGCGCGTACCTACATATGATGGTGTATCGCAATTCGCAACAGTCTGCGACATCACAAAAGCTTTCGGTTGCGATACAATAGCGTGTTGTGACAAGTATAAAGGGCGACGCACAAAGACTTGTAGATTAAACCGACGCGACGTACACTGAACGGTACACACAGCTTATCTCTTTTTCAAGGTACTTATTTCCTATAATATGGCGGTTTTTGAGTCAATAGCAATGTCAAACTTAATACTATCAAACTAAACTATCCGAAAGAAAGTTTAAATTACAGGCACAGAAAGAAGTATAAATAGTAAGTTAGTTAATACATGAAACTTCTATCTAAAATTGTTTGTATGTATGACTACGTTTTGCCCGTGGCTTTGCTCGCGTAAATGTAGATTAGGTTAGGTTAGTAATAGTACTTTTTTCTAGATGAAAGATACCCTATGTCCTTTTATGTAACCTTGAAAAATTTAATATAATTAAAATTGTGTATGCGATATTTCATGATGATCAGTCGAGTAGTTAACGCATTAAAGCGTTACAAACACACTCACATTCGCATTTATAATATTAGTTATATTTACGGTTTTAGTACAATCTAGTACAGCGATATAAAATCTAACTATTTTTGCAAACCTTTTGCAGTTAGGTGCGGCTTAATAAAGCTGTTTGTATTTACTGACGTCTCCTACGGCGCATGCGTGAGCAGAATGAACAAAACAACGTGAACACTACATTCTAAACTCACTTACGGTACAAATTCGGTACACATAGTAGCCAACAACGTTTATCTATTGAACTTAATATCTGCGATCAAAACCACCTATCTACATTTAAGTTTATCTTGTAAAAGCTACAAAGTGCGTACAAATGAACCGCGTCAATTACTCTAGTAAATAATTCAATTGTGTAACAATTTTATTCATTCACAGTTTGTTATGTGTCATGCAATTATCTAATTGGTCGCGGCTTCCAGTTGGATGTTTTATTTGGTTTTATATATGTATGCATATTTTATTTTATTTTATTTTATTTTATTAGGGACAACAAACAACAGTGTATTATATTACATTACAACAATTTTAGAAGTAAAATGATAGAATTAACAAACACACTGCTCACGACGTTATCCACAGATTACAATGTTATATAGATTGACAGTTAAGACAAACCAAGTGCTATAAATAAAAATATAAATAAATAAATATAAATGAAAAATGTAATGATGATAATGTAAAATCTATATGTATACTACATGTCTATATATCCTCAAATTGTTGAGCAATTTGAGCATAAGACCTAATTTAACCAAGTACATACTGGGTTTCATGACACAGGAGGAGAGCCTATTTATCAATAATACTTTATCAACCCCTTCATACAATCCCTTCATACAATTTTGTTTGATTATTACGCGCCGATCATCATTCGCCGTGATTTGGACAGCCATATATAACTTGCATCTTAATCTTTTTAGACCACATACATTATAAAAAAAAGAACCTGTAGGATTCTAATCGCGTCACATGAATGTACATTTAATTATATTGTCGGGGTAATTTTGTGAATTAAACATCTGTGCCTAGCTGTGGCAATACTAAAACGCATAAAAATCCATACTTTTCCACGCATATTTTCGTTGAAACGCACGCTGTGTTCGCTCAGCTAAAACTCCTAAATTCTATGATACATATTAAACCGCGTATTTAATACTCAAGAAGTGTACAAAATACTTCATATTATACTTCTATATGCTTGCTTACGTTATTTATAATGTAAAGGTCATTGAGCATATTTGACCCGGTTAATGAAAGATTACGTACAAAAATCAAATGTATTTTAAATAAATCTTATTAATCACCCCACCCCACTCTTTCATTCCGTAAAGTTATTTTGATTATATCAGCCGGGGAAAAAAATATATTTAACATTGAATAATATTAATTAATTGTCATTATTAATACTTTTTTACAACTTTTTTATGTCTCACATCAAAATGTAAATGTTTAAGTTTAAATGTCAATGTTTATAATATATTATATTATTATATATATTATTATTTATATTTTCTTTTTGTATATATATTTTTTATGTTTTTAAAAGTTACCCATGTAAATTTTTAAGTTTTGTTCTACTGTTTTTTAATTCTTCCATATTCTGCAAGAGTGCGACCTATACCATTGTGTTTCAAAGACAATTCTCTGCATAGTCTGTCATATTTCGTTCGTGTACGCCGTGGGTCAATCGTCCGAACAAAATGCCCATTGACCTTTGAGCTGTATCCAAAAATACTCACGAAACTACCATTTAATACAAACTATTATAATTTAAATGCAGAATTATCATATTCAATATTCAATTTTAAGATGGATACTTAAACAAATTATTGAAATTGTGAATAGTAAAGCCGAGTTATATGTACTGTAGTATAATAAGTTTTCGTTTTACGACAGAATAGATTATAGTCTGCTGCTGCGGTTTTATATCCGAATCAAACTTGATAATGACTACCATCTTTAAAAGCAATCAACTAACGTACTACACGACTTTTTTATTTCTTCTACGATTTCTCAAATACACTCGAATAAAAAGTCTATAAACGAACTTTTATTGCGTACTTTAGTTGTGTGTAATAGGAAACTATCGATTAAATAATACTATTATTTTTATAAAGACTATTTCAACAAAATGGATAGTCAGTTTAGCAACAACACGTAAAGAACATCGATCTCTCTATGCTCGTATCATATTCCGCGTGTAAATCGTACTGTCAAGTCTGCGCGATTTCTCATTGGATGGATTATTGCGCATGCGCCGCCAGTGTCATTTTATTTTTAAGCATTGAACTAGTTGATTTCTTATTTTAAATGATGTATATATATATGGCTGAAAATCGGAATACTGATAAGTGGTACTGACCTGCACAATAGAGCCAACAAGAAGACCGAAGCACAGCGCAATGCTGGTGGTCTGCGGGGCGCTGCTGGATGTGATGGAGATGCAGGAGGCCACGCCGATGGAGGCGAGGAGGAAGGTGCCCGCCAACTCTGCGATCAGCTGTCGCCAGAGCAGCTTGTTTTCCGTCACATCGGATAGGCCGATGATGGAGCTGGTCCCTGGTAACAAAAAAATTGTGTTCAGAAATTTAAATTTAGAATTCGAAGAAGTCTGTCTTGCCATCACGACATTTGAGTCATCAACTGCAATTTAAAGTGTCATTGGAAAAGTGTAAACAAGATTGATAGAATTTAAGTATAATGTACATTTGTTACGCCCTAACGTTATGCTAATACATTAACAGTTTTATAAACAGTTTGCTTATATCAGCAATATTAATGTTTATAAACAGACAGCTGTTTGATACGTTTTTAAGACTAAATTACTAAACCAATCTTAAAGAAAGATAGAGACACAACTTTTGACCTGAGAAAGGACAGTGCCCATTTAAAAATATTTTTCTTAACTAAATAAATAAATTATTATTATTATTTAATAAAAAGCCATAGAAGTTGCGGGTAACAGTTGTTAATAACAAACAACTTTAATAACAAATATCTTATGAGAAAGGCTTGATATACACACTATAGAAAGTAAAATATAATATGTATGTACGAGTCTTAAAGAAAAATGGATCTCATCATTACATGTATACATACATTAATGTTTTTTATACTAGAGAGTAACTAGAATGAACTAATGGATTGCGGTTTTAATTTCTGTTTGTGGTTACTGTTGTTTTGTAGGTATTAGCAAAATGGCGACATATTTCGACCAAAATATGTAGAAAATTTTACCTTTGATTTAAAACTTTATTTCATTGATCGGTTTAAAGAATTACATTTAAAAATATTATTTATTAGCTATGCCCGCGGTTTCACCCGCGTTTATGGTTACTGCACCGCCCCCGTGGGTCGTAGCATGATGTTATATAAATCAATAAATAGGCTATCCAACACTTAAAGAATCAATTCGAACCAGTAGCTCCTGAGATTATCGCGTTCAACCAAACAAACAAACTCTTCAGCTTTATAATATTAGTATAGATAAATTCCTTTTGATTTTTGCCATGCCTGTTTTCTAGTAATTGGGCTGTTTTGATGTTAGTTAATCTATTATATAACCTTGTCAAGAGTTCATTCATTAAACTGTATCGATTACCGTTTCAATGTAATTTTGCGGTTAAGACAAGCGTAGCTAATGTAGGCAGCGGAAATCCCATACAGCCTTTAATCTTGCGAATCTAATCGAAACGAGTCTTCGCTTGAATTTCGAGGAAACATGGAATTATTTAGATTGAGCACTTAACCTATGGCAACATATGTAGATTAGGATTTGCGATGCAGTGGGCACGGGATCGATCCCAATTTATTACGCACACAATAGTTTACTTTACGTTCTTAATCTAAAAATCATACAACCAGGTTCTTAGGAATAGGCAGTTGAGTATGTGCTTACATTTACGCTTATAGTATCAAATATGATTCAAACTCCAATAGGCTTAAATGAATCATTGATTTGGAAACATTAAGCGGCAAGTGAATGTGCCTTTAATTAACCATGAAAAAACATTTTTCATTCAAATAAATGTATGGCAGCCTACATGCTTACCTACCGCTACATTCCATTAATGCGATATAATAGAAAACCACAGCTGTTTAAATATGGCGCTACTTACACATTCAAAGTGTCAAGTGTCGATAAATCTACTTCAATTGTCGTGATCTGTGACAAGTTATCATTACGACTTGCATTATTTATAGTCTGTGAATTATAAAAATATATGGAAAGATAAATTAAGGAAATTAATAGTTTATTTCGGGTTTCGGATGCCATAAACCCATAGACAAATACCTTTATCGAAGTAGATCTATACTAAAGTATTTTTTATTTGGATGTACACGCAACTACAAAATAATTATAAATATTATTTTATTAATAGATTACTAGACTATCATTTAGTAACGTAGGTTATATTGTCATACCAGCGAAACTTTAAACTTTAGCGGGCTTTCGTAGCTAGGTACATAAAACTATCATTACATTGTAAAAAAATCTGTGTCTTTGGTAAACTTTTCCCGCCAGCCAGCTATGACTAAAGAAGCTGAGTATTACTTGTGAACTAAACTATTGCTGCTATCTATTTTATCTAGGAATTACCACAGATAACATCAATCACAAATGAACATACTGACAAAAATACATTAACAGTATTAGCACCTCAATAAATCCTGAAAATTTTCCGGAATGTCTTAAGTAGTTATTAAATACTTAACCACAATAACAACTCGAAAAGCCATTGATTTTGTAAGACAATAATTCAACTCCTTTGATAAGTATACTCGTGTGTTAAACATTCGTACCTTATTATTTTTGTTAATTAATAACTGTATTCCGCAATTAAAAAGTACAGGTTTGAGAAGGGTTCAGCATAACTTCAAGACTGTTAAAATTATAAATATCGACAGGACAAAATAAACGATTATTACATTTTAATGTCCTTGATAAGTTACGCCCTGATATGAAATAAACTTAAATTAATAAGTTAATGATCGACAGTGTCGCTTCCTAGTTTCGATTGAAAATTTACATTTTACCTTTGGACTGTAAACAGGAATGGCAAAATTTAACATTTTGAAGTAAACATGAGAATTCCATTAACAATTAATTAATCAAAATAACATTTAAAAAATATAAAGCTATGTATAATTAATAATAAATCAAAACGTACAAATAGGCGGCTGAATTATAATTTTTGGTCATTATTATTTTTGTCTATGGTCTCATAGTTCCAAATTTAATTCTATTTTCAATTTATTGTAAACGGTCGCAATTTTTTGTCAATGTTGTCGGTTTGAACTGTCTTAAATTAAACATAATTATGTTTTAGTTGTCATTTTTAGTTTAGCTATAAACGCTTCGTTCGTATTTTATTATTTACATTTTACTAGACTTTTAAGCAATGGATACAAAAGACATTCAGGCACGGAACATATAAGAACTTAATCAAAATTAGTTCCATTGTGTTCAAATCCTCAACATACGACAGATTAGACATAACTAACCATCCAAAAAACACCTTCGCGAATTTTCTCAACAAACACTTCGTTATTTATAAACAATGTAATCATAAGGAAATTATTAATTATTATTTACATAATAGTTATTATAAGATGAAAAACCTGTTCGTAGGAGATGTATTATTTCATCGGCATATGATAATTTCCGTAACAGAATACATTATTATGATTGAGAATGATATAGGGGCTCATTAGTCATTCATCGTGATAACCAAGCCATAAACATTTTTTGTGTATCTCACGGACAGTACCCACGATGTGGGTTATTAATTCTGTGCGATTTGTTTGGTATTAAGTGTGTTAGTGGGTCTTTATCTTGCGAGTTATTAAAACTTAAGAGTTTATTTACGGAATATTATTTTTGCTCTAGTAATATTATTTTTGCACAACATAAATACTATTAAAAGGGTTGTTTTGGTTGTTTAAAAAATAACAGTTCTCGTACTGGGAGTAATTCCTGCTGTGCGGGTGCGAACTTTACAAACGTTCAAATAAAGGGCACAAGGAACACAGACTCGAAACATTCATTTGTGGTTTAAACAAATTCTTGCGGGGTTGTTTTGGTTGTTTAAAAAATAACAGTTCTCGTACTGGGAGTAATTCCTGCTGTGCGGGTGCGAACTTTACAAACGTTCAAATAAAGGACACAAGGAACACAGACTCGAAACATTCATTTGTGGTTTAAACAAATTTTTGCCTCAAATCAAATCAAATCAAATGTTTATTTGTAGAGCATAGCCTCGTATTGGATTTGAACCCACAACACGGCGTGGTATCGGATACGAGTTTAAGCGACCACATAAACCACTACGTAGCTTAACATGCAATATATTTCTAATACAAGGCAGTGAATTGTCATTATTTAATATATTTAGGCTTAACTAATTGTTATTTGAAAATTTTTAATGATATTATTAAATATAATAAGTACTTAAAACGAAATGAAGAAGTCTTTTTTAAATGTTTAATATGTAAATATTTTACGTTGAATACAAATGTAGGTATATATAATATGCGATAACGTTAATTAAAAAGAAAGAAATGATGTAATTCTATTAGTTAGCTATACTGCACTCTCCGCCTACCCTTTCGATTACATTCCATTACTATAATGTTACCTAATAGTTAGAAAAAGTATTAAGTAAATGGATGTTCTCTTATTATTGGTTTCGTAGCATTCTAATATTATTATACAATAACATATATTCTTATGTGAAACAAGAATAAAATAAAATTTAAAATGTGTTTACAACGCACCTATGCAGATAAAGTAGAGCATCATAAAATAACCATAAAATATATAAACTACACGTACAGTATATAAATGGCGGATGTAGAAACATGCGTTTCTCTTCGTTATTAAACCAGAATATTGAATTAACATTTATCTATATTTAATATAATCTAAATAAATGTGTGCTTTCTCTATTAATTTATAAAATAGAAAACCATTTATGTATGCTAGTATTATATAAATATGAATAAGATTAAGTTACATACATGCGCAGGCGCCGTAGTGCTATTAAAACGATCGTAGCTGCTTGTAATTTTCTTACATGATTACAGTTATTATTTTTATAACTGAAAATTCAATTAAATACGTATTTTATGTATTTCATCGCGGTATTTACTATGTTTTATATGTATTAGTTTGAACGTTTTAAATATTTTTCAGTATGGGGATTATTCCGCAACCCAGACTAGTTTAATATAAACGGAATATTATAAATACAGTACACAAAATTAAACTTACTCTTCTGCATCTCATCCATCGCGTAATCCGTTTTCATTTTGTCGTCTAAGTTAACTTTTGAAGCACTTTCGAGTTCAGTCCCCTTATAGCTTCACCGAAACCGCACTGTTTCGAAATTCGAATAAAACACCGTGAAAGGGTAATTTGATTTGTAATTGAAAAATTCCGAAGAACGTCTAACTGCCTCGTGAACTGCAGGCTGTGAGTAGGCTTTCGTACGTAGGCGGACTGTGAGAGACTACCTTTCGTTCTCGCTACATACACGAGTGTGGCGTGTGGCGCGATCTCGCTCGGGATGACAGGTACAGACACCGGCCGCGACTGCACCTCACTTTTTATTCCGCCGTGTATTGCTGAGATGCTTGCAAATTAACCGCTGAATTGGCCGGTTGCGTTTGACGTCACGCACGCGGAAAATAAAAAGTGCGGAATAAGGAGACCGGTTAAGTAATAACGTGCCTTCGGGTTTCGGGGTTTATCGAAGTTTCGGGATGATTTATTAAATTAAAAGTCTGTGGAAAGTTTGGAGCTGGTATAAACTTGATTGCGTGGCGTAGTGGTTTAAGTAGTTAGGCAACTACCAATGCGTCGAGTCTTGTGAGTTCGAATCGCACATGAGCCAAAACCTGTGTGATCTACATCTTCCTATATCCTTTTTTTGGATGTGTGTAGTCCTTCACAATACAGGGGTTCTGCCTAGTGCGATGTAGTCTTTTTAAAACAAAAAGATATTCTCTGGTGGATGATATTCCGCTTAAAATAAACTAGGTTTGTATTTTATCAATAGTGATTTAGTTCAATAGGAGTGGGTAGTATAGTATGCATACATAATTAAATTACTGTTATCTTCATCAATAAAGCTATTTAATTTCTATTAGAGTTTTTGTCATAGTTTACAATAATAATATTTTAGAGAAATTTATATAAAATCGTAGTCGTAAATGCCATAGCTTTCATTAGGCAACGCCAAGTTATTATAACCATTAAGTTTGGTTTACTAGTTAAACAAAGTTATGATCTTTCTCCATGATTATTAATATAGATTTCTGAACGAAAACGGCTAGAAAGCCTTAAGCTTAAGCCAGTTCTAATTTTAAAATGGACACGGTTTTATTTACTTTATATTTTTAATTTCAAAAAGAGGTTATATTCGCTGGTATTTTAAGGTGCTGAATAAGGTAAGTTACTGTTACACACGAATTTAGAATGTTTCTTAACCGCATTGTTTACATTAATGTAATGTAAAGAATTCGTGGCTAACCGACACTTGAACAACTATTTTGTCATGCTTCGACTCAGTCAGTTAGGCTAACTATGTCAATTTAGCACACAGCATTAATAATTTTCTTATTTACGAATGACAGGTGTTCATTGTGAATTATGTACAAAATAAATTTTGCAGGCATGACATTCAGTTTTCAGAGGCGTCGACAAGGTTATTGATTATACATAATTATAATATACGATATCAACCGTAAAGTTAAGTTTCGCCGATCTCGTGGTATATGCTCCACATAATTGCCTTCTTTATTATTTATGAAAGTGTACGATGCTTACTGCTAAAATCTTTAGCAGTGATGCTTACTACTAAAATGATTAGCCAAGAACCCAATGCAATTGATTAAAAATAGCATCTCTGAAAAAGTATTGCTATATCAACGTCCAATATTTGATCAAACATATGACGAGTGAAAGATGTTATCAGCAACTTCGTTAACAAACGGGTGTAAATGCAATCTTTGATGCAATGCACAAATATTTGACAGACGGATGGCCATGACTTTGATCTAATTAAATATTTTGCGCGTCATCGCAGCACTGTTGAATTATTATTATATGTATATAATGGCTATTATTAATATCATGCTCTCTATAATATTGACATTACTCATCCGCTGAGCAATATTGTTGGACGACCAATGGCCAATGTTTACTTTTTGTCTCTGGTGCATGCGTTCCGCGTTTCAGTACTTGGCCATATAATTATATTTAATTTCTTTAGCACGGTTCTCAAATACAACATTATATTTATATATGATTTAAAAGTATACATAATATATTCATAGATCAATAGTTTAAGTGTAGACTTTGCCACAGACAACGCACGGAATGGCGGGTTCATCTTATACTTAAGATAAAACATTTTGCAATTTATATTTGTTTCGCTTCTGGCTTTGTAATCGATCTGTGAGTAATGCTAGAAAAGGTTCCGCAATACATGTTTAACGCGTAGTACGAGAACTGACATAAAAACTTAAACAAAAACTCTTTTAAAAAACGTTGAGTATATGACGTTGAACGCTGGACTTAGGCCTTGAAAGGATAATAAAATGAATATGTAATGTATCTAATATTCATTTGACCAATAATTGTCATAGGGTATAAGAAAATTATAAAGTTCAAAGTACTTAAAAAAATCTTTACATTTCGCAAAACCTTCTAGCTGATACAAACTTCGTTGAATTTTGTCCATAGCGAAGCACATGACTACTTTTTGTTCTACTCTTTCATAAGAACATTGAATAATGCAAGTAAGTTTATAGTAACGTTATCAGAGTAATAAAAATCCAGTAGTTGCAATGTGTGCGGTAGATAAGTGCGGCTGTGAGTTGCCACCTTAAGAAAACACACAGTTTACATAGCACAGTTTTTAGAGATAGCATTGATATAGGTACGACTTTGTGTTAATTTGTTCTACGGTCGTTGTAGACTGGGTACTTTTTAAGACTAGCCGTGATATTATATCACCGGCGACATCATATTAGACTACTGTTTTTCAAGAAACTGCGTTTGATCGTGGTATCAGAAGTGCGCATTTGAGTAAGTGCATTAATTATGCATCTTATTTTGGCGACTTTGTGTACCAAGCTGCTGAAAAGCGAGCGAATGACTGAAAACTATTTGCGCTGCATATCTGATGCTAAAAGCAGAATAGTTGCTTAACTTTAATATTAATTATTCCATTTAGACAAGAACAAAAAAACATAAGCCTACTGTATTTGAATTTAGAACTATGTAGTACACTAGCCGCGAAATCGCATTGGCATAGAAAATGTCGGAGCTGTACGGAGTTCCTAAACCAAATGAATAAGTAAATTAATAGTGCGGCAGTGGTATTTTATTACAGCGCATATTTTACGATAACCAGGTAGAACGTTCTTACTATATCGAATTAGATTCGCCATGCGTGTTATTGCTTTACTTACGTATGCAATGTAAAAAAGTAGGTTATCTGCTCGATAACCTTCTTATACGTATTTATAAATCAATTACAAGTCTGTGTTGTTTTAATTATTATTATTATATATATAATTTATATTTATAATTTTATTTTAATTTAGTATTGTATTTAAAAGATTTTAATTAATAACTACATAAAAGAGCACAAAATGAAAGGAGTAGAAGAATTATTTTTGAGTTGATTTTCTCGGTAGTTGTGGAGACTGCTATCTAAAATTCCTAAAACAGCCTGCCAAAAGTCAAAAGGCTTTATGACTTAAAGAGATCTAAATGTAACTAAATCAACAATGGATGCTAATACATATAATTATGTATTATACATCTGTAATCATTAACAAAAAATGAGTTTAAATTCTATCATTATGTTGGGATATTAAACATCATTTTTGTGCTGTAACTTTAGGAAGAACTTACAACAAGTAAACTGACACCTATAATCAAATTAAATGAAAATTATTTTAATTATTGTTCTATCTTTGCCCATCGTTCTAGTTTTCTAATTATAATTCATCCATATTATGCAGATGTGTAACAGCGAGATCGGGACTGTATCAGGTGTGCCGCGAATATCCAGTTCTGCCTGGGACCGGTATTACCCGACGCACAACACTGACATTGCCGGCATATTGACTAATTATTTTATTATCATAATTTAATACCGAAAAGTTAAACTTAAGAATATAAAGCGTGACTTCTTATGTAACGTTTCCACAGGTGAACACGTTTGTAACTAATAATATATTTATACGCGTGCTATATAGAATTAATTTAACCAATAACTGTTTGCCCAATGGCATTAATATTTAATTTGTAGGTATACTAAATACACACATGTCTTTTTACTAGAATGTGGCAAGCAAACATGTGATCCGTAGTATCCACGCTGTAACACCGCAGATCAGCAGTTTTATTTTTATAAAGTTCTCAACACCAGGACCTTGCTAGAGATGCGTCGAAAGCGTTGACAAAGCCACTGATTACTGGATAAACAGTCTAAAGCAGAGGTTATCAGACTTTTTTCTCATAGACCACTTTCAAAATTTAGCTGGTTACAGTGGACCCCTTGCTACATTTCTACCATATTCCTTAACATTCGTATTTATATTGGTGAAGAATCAAATCAGCCCGTAGCTAACCTTTTTTTTTTGGTTTTTTATAGAAATTATCTATTGATTCGAGACCACTAGTACTAGTAGAGAATATGGTATATGTAAGTTTCTAAAAGTAACAGTCGCTGAGCTTCTTAAAATATCTGTCTACATTGATAGGTGAAGTCAAGCCAATATTTTAGTTCTTCACTATCGAAAGCAAATACATTTTCGTGGACCCCCGCTTACGAATTATTGTTGACCTCCATTTTTTGTCACGCCAACGTAGACTCCCGTCGTGTCTCCCGTAGACCCCTAGGGGTCCACCTGGACCACTTTAGGAACTAACTAGCAAAGCAAGACTCGGTAATCTATACATCAAAATCATAATCTGGTTGCTCATACGAAACAACAGCAACTACGATAATGTTTACACAAATTTTCTAACATGGACGGTAAACCCAAATCTAACGCGCTTATTATACAGACATGTTTTCTATTGATAACGGAGGAAATTCATTCGGAGGGATATTCAATGACTACTTACTTTAATTCAGTTCTTAGGATATATAGGCAATAAAAATAAACATGTTTCTGTTGGTTGAAAAATGGTTCCATCTTACTATATCAGTAAGATGAATCATCAGAAGTAACTATTCCTTAGACATATAATTGCCAGAATCTCTAAATATTATATGACGTTAGGTTTTTACTAAGGAAGCTATTATAAGACGCTATTTTCAATCTGTTGGTGAAAGGTGGAATTCACTTAGACATATTGGAAAATTTTATAAAGTTATTCCACTTTGAATAAATAACTAGTCTCAGTAGAAACCCGTGAGTAATCATTTATCTGTAATTATTACTCATATTTATTCTATTTTTAAAACAACAACAATAAATCAGATTTCAATGCCCGTTTTTATCATTAAAGTTAGATTAGTCACAAATCAAAGTATTTTTAAGATGTATACGAAACAGTACCTATGTCTTATTTAGGTTTTTTGTCGTTTCGTAGGCTTAATTGTGGGTTATTTTGTTGTTCAAATAAATTATGGTGTGGGAAGTTCTCAAAATATAATAATTGCATATAAAAAAATCCCAGCAGTTGTGATATTCGTCTCGAATTAAAACGAGTGTGAGGTCTAATTTATTCATTTTTTGTTTAAAGCTTCTAAATTATTGTTTATCTAACGAATATCTAATGATAAAGACTTCAATCTTGATGGCTGAATAATTTTTGCGCGTGATTATTTTATTGGCGCGTATTTAATAGTATTGAAATCCAAAGTGTTTTACTGATTTATAGACAATGAATTTAAAGATTTTGAGAGATTGTGGGAATATTCGGCCAAACATTTACACATATTGCATAAAATATATAAGCTGTAGTCTTGTACTTTATAAATAAAGTTCATATTTTGAAATCGTTCTTAAGAATTCAAATATTTTACACATATTATTAGTTATGACACTTATGACTTCACAGCTAAAATGTTCCATATAAAAAGTATATTTACTAGTTAAAGTTGGTTATTAAATATTTTTTATTTACTAATCACGCAAAGACTTCAGTAATGAAAAAGAGACCACATATATAACGCTCTAACTGGCCATTTATGTATGTTAATAATACATAAGTACAGATACATTTACGATATTTTTTTAGCACACGTACTTGACACGCTTGTCGAGTGTTCATCCAATCTGTGAGTGCAAACTTTACTAATGATTATGGTAGCGCATTAGGATGGACGTTATCATTCGCAGTTATGGACTTTCTGATAAGGCACGCCCACGCCGCACTGAGCTATATGGAAGAATACTACGTACACATTAACCCGTGAGACGCTAACACAATGGAAACAGACTTCCTACAAGCAGAATATACTTATATTTAAAGACAGACCGACTTTGTTCCTTGTTCCCTGAGAAGTAAAAATAATGTAGTGTACTGTCTTTATCAAGAATGATATAATTATGCAGATTGTTTCTACGAATATCTTTACATAGAACTACACTATTTTAGATAAAACGGGTTCGTTTATGACTAAGAGATTTAATATTACTAGTTTTCATGTTTGTTTAGATATGTAGTTTATATTGAAATTAAACAAACTTTATACTGATTTTATCGCGTTGTTTATCTTTATATATATAGTTCTACTGTACGTGTGTATGTCACTGAACTCCTCCTAAACGGCTGGACCGATTATGATTAAAAAAAATTGTGTGTTCATGTAGATTCGAGGATGGTTTAGATTTGGTTTTTTTTCGTGTGGCCAGGACAACGTCTTTCGGGACAGCTAGTTTTTTATAAAACACTATTATTACATAATTTTGAATCTTTAAACTACTATTGTTAAACACTTTTACTAGTTACCGTTTACTTCAATTTAAGCTATTTAAATTATACAACTATTTAGATTTAATTTTACACTTTCCCCGACGTTTCGGTTGCTTTTCAGCAGCCATGGTCACGAGGACACTGTGAGTTGGCGACGGGGAGAATCTAAACAACATTCGTTAAACATTCGCGTAAACATAAGACAATATTATGTAGTTTATGTTACAGTAAATGTTTATTGTGCCATAATGGACACAGTAGTAGTTTTGATGCAATAATGTAAAGCGTATACGTAACTACCTACTAATCACGAGTTTATGATTTCCATCTCAAAATCCAACAAAGTTATAGCAATTCAGACTTGTAGATGGGGGATCTGTAGTTGGCTAGTACATCGGCCTTATTGGATTTCTGTCAGGAATTCCTCATTAGTACGTTATTTGCGTACCTTAACTCATCCGACAAAAAGGTGTTACATTTTCACATCTCTAGCTAACCTTTCGGAGACATACCGTGATTGTATCTTATGTTTTGCTATGCTCATAATAAGCTTATTATTCTCAGCATTCTTTGCGGTATACAATATAATGTTTTTGTTTAACAGTGAGTGGTCGTAATAAACAAAACATTTTTCGCATTCTCCGCGGTGTGTGCGTTTGGACAAACATGTCTGTCACGGTGTCGTTTACAATACTCGTTCAATTAACAATGGCACCATTTAATTCGAATGTGGAAGTCATTTCTAGTGTTTCAGGTACACATATACTAACATATATTGTGCCACTCAGAGAACAAGGTGACTCTTACAAAACGTCAAGTTTACAGAAAGTATTTTAAAAAAGAAGGTCTCATGTAAACTAGCTTTTTTTTTTTAATATTAACGACGCTTTTTAGTTTGGCTCTTTTATACTTTTTGCTCGAAAAGCTATTGTAGTGATTAATTATTAAAGCGTGTTTTTCGCCGGAAAAGCTTTCGAAATATAATTACCAGATGTGAACTACATTAGTTAATTATTTATTTACATATAAATTATTTAGGCTAAGCAAGAAGAAAGTAAAATATTATTATACTTATTGTTGCGATTTTAAACTATGTAACATTTAAGTAGATGTGTTTTCCAAGAGATATAGGTATTTTTTTGCAATTTCGACGTTAGGCAATTTCTTGTGTAGGTAATTTAAAAATATATAATTATCTCATATTTTAAGTGAAGTGTAAATAAGGTATGATACGATGAAGTATTTATATCTCAAATGTAAACTTAATGACAACAATTTATGTGTAGTAGTAAAAATCTTCAATAAATAGGTAGAATTTTACGATAAATGACTATGGCGATTATAATATAGTAAATTGATAGAGTAGTTACCAAGGAGTTCTGGAGATACAAATAAACAAAAAAAAAGGCATTGTTTGTATTATTCCTCATCATGCATTAGGTTTATAATTGATCTAATAATATGTCTACCATCAAATCTTGGGGGCCTGGTGACCCGTAACACAGGTATTCTTATACCTATTTCGGGCACCAGTCTCTCACAGATGTTTTGTTCTATTTATATTAGATTAAGCCATAATATACTGTACAAACATTTGTGACGGGAAAATAAATAAAAATTATTAAAATTATTATAGACGTTCTAAATATAATAGTGATAATAAAAGTATTGATTCTTAAATCACAAACACAACTTAAGTGCCATTTGTTTTCAATTTCTTTTATTTATTTTTCTTCAAAAAGAATACATTTCGAATACCGTATAAATTATTTCAAATATTATTATCATATTTTAATCTAAGATAGAAAGTAGTCTTTATATAATCTTTGTTTACACAAAATATTGGCCATTCATTTAAAAATTGGTAACATCAAATAAAGCCAACTATTCATTAGCGTTGTCTGCAATTTTGTAAATGTCACAAACGATTTGGTCACCGCGCTGAAATAAGTGCTGTAAATGATTGTGTAAATAGACGTTGGAAATAACAAGGCGGCCGTGACAATGACAGTGGCGGGAACACGCTAACTTGTCAAATTGAATGTCAGATGGCTGTGAATTGCATGTAACCAATTAAATTAACTGCTACTTAGAGCTTAAGTTCCTTCAACTATATTGCCCGGGCAACCGACGTAAGTGTGACAGCTTCAAGTGCTTGGAGTATTTGTTAGGTGTTGAATTCGCTTTCAGGCTTGACCTATTAGGGATATTTCGTTGAAGAATTATGCTTAAGTATGCCCGCCTTCACCTAACACTTAGATAATAATACCAGCACTGTATTAACCTATCCCACTACTGGGCACGGGTTTTTTTTCAGTGTAAATACTTAGAACTAAAGTATAATTAGTAATTCGAATTAAAACCTTCTTGTACGTTTCTAACGCTACTGCCAATGACGAATAAATAGACTTATGCTGTATGGTTTCGAGCCCGATTCTCCGCTCGGATAAAGTGTTATAAGAATTTCCTGTCAAGAAATACCACTTAGCTGGACGAAGTCTGAAACTGTGGCCACTCAATAAGCTCGCCCCACTATTACGCGTGACCTATAACCATAGCTGGCGATTAGTGGGTCTAATACAGAGGCTACAGAGGCTTTAGACTAAATATGTATTTATAACCAACAACATACTAACGTCTATTTTTAGTCGCAAGCAGTAAGTAGTAAGCTAGTAGTTTTACTATCGAGATATAATCAACCGTGTCTTATAAACTGGGCGCGGGCTCCTCTCAGCCTCTCAGAACACTAATAATAAAGCTATAATAGTCCATAGCAGAGGCCCAGTGAAGATTGGCATTCACTACGAGATACACACAGCTATCTAGATTAACTGACAATTTCCACTACATTTCCTTTGCGTTTGAACAAGGCGAAAGCTGAATAAAATATACTAGCCTGATAGCCATTTGCCTACCGTCATCGACGCAGCGAAACATAAATTATAGAATGCACCATAGACAATTCGATATTTAAAACATAATGTGCGAATTAAATAACGTGCATTTGACATTAGGCTTAAAGCGAAAGTTGCCACGTATTTGAATAATTTTCCTTTTATGATACCAAGGAAAATAATATGCTTACACAATATTATATTTTAGTTTGGGGATAAGATATTAATCTTGAATTCTAAGGAAGTACGATTAAGGAAAACGTATACTTATAAGGACTGAGGAAGGAAATTTATAATTGTGAGGTTATTTGATTGATGAATATCTTCAAGTATTCGAATGATAACTACGAATGGGCTGTGTGCCAATATTTGGTATCTATAAACAAGTATATGTCAATGGATAAAAGACAAAGGGACTTGGTTTAGTCATCGAGAAATCATGACATTCACATGTATAATAAACCGGCGGTAGCCCAAAGCGTTCTACATCGACAGGTAGTAGGTTCGAATCCCACCCATTGTACTACCGTCGTTAACCTACTTCTAATACAATTATTCTAGTGTAGTTGGAGGATATAAATTTAAAAAAATTGTCTTATGCTTGAACTCAAAGGCATTTAAACTCCTCATTTTGACAAGTTTTTAAAAGGCTAGCATTTAAAGGAGGCGACAAATGCTTAAGTCATTATTAGCTTTAACGACGAATGAAAATATTCTGAAGATACCTACATGTCTAACAGCTCCTGTCTAATATGTTCTGTGCCATGTCGCTATGGATCAGCCTGGTGGACTTTCAGATAACTCTATCTATATTGAAAGAGCAAACAGGGCTGATACCAGATATTAAATAATTTTACTCTTCGTACCGTACCGTATAACATATCCCATGTTCTACTCCGAGTACGAACTCATGATAACGTATATATGTTCCCTAAATATTTATATATCTAATAAAATACTTTTGCAACGAGTACAAGTAGGTAAGCAAAGCCAGTAGCTATTATCTATGCTGCCGTATAACTTTCTTAAGCAAAACACGTTTTACCGCCAATTTATTTATAAAAACCGTGACATTCTTTATTTAAAATAATCGTTGTGCTCTCAAAACAGAATATATTTCTGTTAAAGCAACGTTTTGATACAAACAAAGTTGTTTGTAACAAATAAATGCGCTTGCGCAGAATGATCTCGACCATGACAATGAACGACGCACGCGGCCGCACTTCGGAACGCTAACCATTCAAATTTGCACATAATATTATGTATAATATATGTACTTATGTAATATTCTACCTATTCGTATAAAATTGTTGAGGTTGGTTTAATAGCTGTAGGTAATAAATATGACTTCAATAGTGTAAAACTTGAAAGTCATACAAGGTGATGTTTACAGTTTATTTTCGCGAGATAGCTACTAATATTAATTATAATGGGAACCTTAGTTAGGTAGTTCCTTACTAAAAAGGATTATTGCTCTAAGTTGATTACAATTTTATATTGCCGTGTAAGAAATCAATCCGTATAGTGGTTGAGTTTTAATACTAATAATGCTCAATTTTTCTTCATCCGACTTCACCCACAAGTATCCCATAGTAAGTACGTATCTTATGTGGGAGCCAGTCAGTGCAGACCGGCGACACTTCGCACTTCGACCCAGTGGGATCTTTTGTGTCGACACTCTCCCAATAACGACTGCCATAGATGTTCATGGCAGCCGGGACCGACGGCTTAACGTGCTCTCCGAGGCACGGAGCAGGCGATAATTGTCAATCAATACGCACATAATTTCGAAAAGTCATATAATTATAGGAAGGCATACCGGGCAGCATAAAAAGTAACTTATGTGTTAATCAGGACGTGATCTCTCCGTGTACCAAACTTCATCTAAATCTATTCAACGGTTTACGCGTGAATGAGTAACAAACATACACATCATTACAAACTTTCACATTTAATAATATTACCTCTATCTATAAATCAGAGACAGCTTATTAAATATGTATGTGTGATCGAATCACACGGGTAATGATCACACAATTTTTCCTTGTATGGAGATTGAACTATACATCGTAACAACTTAAACCCTACACATTCATTTAATGAACAGCTATTTAATTACAAACTTGTTCGATAGCTTGAATACCCTACAAATTAGGATTTAGCCTAGCATCGCTCACAATCATTTTCCTTTCAACACAAAGAAACGGCGTTCTTGTATTATATTCATAGAAAAACACAGGAAATAATCCTTAGTATGTAGTATCACAGGAAGATTGGCGCGAAACCATCCTTGGTTAGTGGTATCACAGGAAGATTGGCGCAGGTTGATCGGTAACCTAAACCTTCACGGTTGGCAGTGGTGGCGGTGGCGTGTCGAACCAGCGGAGTGTAGCCTTGAGCCTAGCGTTGGGTACAAGTCATGACCGAACATACTATTCATAATATTTTATACTTATACGGTTATTTTACTGTGTCTTTTGCCCGCGACTTTGCTCGAGATCAGTATATCTTTCTGGATGAAAGGTATGTTCTTTTCTGTACCTACTCCTGATAACGTGTATCGGTTACGTGATCGGTTAAGTGGTGTAGGCGTTAAAGCATACCAAACTAACTCACATTCGCATTTATAATATTTGTTAGAATACTGCCCTACTTATATTATAGCGTTTAGCTCGAAGGGCTAAAAAGACTATTAGTTTTTTGCAACCCGAATTGTTAATATTATATAAAAGAAAGCAATCTAATGTTACGTCTATGTATAATATTAATTTTTGTTGTTTAATCCGATGTCTATAAATCAAAGGGTGTGAAACAATAATTGTGTTCCTTTTATTATTGAGTATTTTCCCATGATATCTAACTGGAATCAGTCTTTAAAATGACGCGTAAGCGTCAGCGCACACCAAGAGCAAAGCAGAGCAGAACATTTTCTGAGACTACTGAAAAATTAATCTTATGGCAATTCCATACATTGCAAAATTAAATACTCGTCCAAATTTGATGCTCGACCATGCTCGAGCTTGCAAGATGCATGTTTGAGTATGCATTATACATGAGCGAGCGCGCTTGAGCCGAGGCCGCGCGCCGCCCGCACTCAGTATTGCCACAGCAAGAAAACTCTCTGGACGTGTGTTTACTAACTATGGCGCGGCCGGCGTCAGTTGGAAGTCATGGATCATGACGTCTTAATTTTATTTACATATTCTTCATGTTCCTCTTCCTCTGCCAAAAGGACGATAATTACTAAGTCCCAATCAACCATATTAAACACGTCTGCCAACGTCGGATTTTGGCATCAAACTGATCATGCACGCCCGACTGGCAACTCAGAGCATTTTCAACGGAGCTTGCTCAAGTAGGGGCGAGCATGCCGTCTGCATGGTCGAGCAGTCAAAATTTTGTTCGACCATGCGCGAGCATTTTGCAGTTCGGTGTGCGCCGACCCAAAGTAAACGTGAATGTTTACGATGTTTATTTTTGCAACTGTTTAAAGTTATTTATTTACTTATTGTTTTATATATATTCTCTTTGATCTTTACTTTCTTGCATTTTATAAATATATATTATAGTAGTAACTTGACCATTTTTAAAGCTCCATCGCAATCTAATTTATCGCTACCGCTCCCACTATAATAGTCGCTTTCGCTTTTAAATCGGGCCAACCACATTTTTAATGAAACATTCGGCGTCCGTCGTACATCTCAACAACAGTGGCATGCCACGCGCGGAATAACAACACTGATTTCCTACAGTAAACAACCAGCCGGAGAAAATTGAGCTATTATCATGTCAATCGGCTAATAGTCGTCGTAAATTGTTTATATGACGCGATGCACGCGGCATAAGCTGATTGTTTTTATCTGTCAAGTACAATTTAACAGGTAACACTGAATAAGTTGTCAAATTCGAATGGCGGTTCAAAATGGCGCCAATTTGACGCACGTGTTTGTTTAATTGTACAGGGAAACTGTGGTTAATATATTATGCATATTTATTGTCAGATATTTTTAATCTTATAAAATAAACTATAAATAAAGCTTATTTGATTATAAATATAGTCTATTTCAATATAAAAATACATTTAGAAAATAGGTCATCAATCGTTTATTTCTTTAGTACTTAAAGTAATACTAAATAAAGAAGAAAGAAACGTCAAATAAATTGGCAGAAAATATAACATAACTTATAAAACAATATTTTAAGATAGAATTCCTATTAGGAAGTAAAATAATTTTTAAAATACCGCGAATATATTGACGAAATAATTGCTTCGTAAAAAATAAACAAAGATACTAGTGTAGCAATTATTTAAAAATAGAAAAGCATTATTTTTACGTAACATCACCGTGGGTGCGAAATAAAACCTATGATTAGCTAAACACGATCTCAATTAGAAAGAGATACAATGTTCGGCACATCGAGATAACGCTTTATATAACAATGAAACGTCGGCGAGGCAAATAACAGACGTTGACCCCCTCATTACCATGCTATTACGATTCCGAGGAGGATACTGAACGAACAAAGAGCCTCTAAAAACTAAAACAATGACAAATTATTGAGAGACGTAATACTGTTGCATCCTGTACACTGTGAGATACGCAATTGTTTATATCGATTACTAACTACGACGCGTGGCTTCATCTACGGCTACGATAATTTAGCCACCAACTATATAATTACTAGTTACTGTCCGCGTCTTCACCTGCGTGAATACTACGGGAATATAATTATATCGGGATATAAACGACCACCTTGTTAAATTTGATGAAAATCGGTTCAGTGTTTTAAGCGTATCAGACAGATAGGGCTACTTTCGCATTTATAATATTAGTATGTATAATTGACTGCAAATATGATGTAGTGGTTTAAAAAGTAATAATACCATTGCTGCCGGAGTTCGAGCCCCACACTGGTAAAAAATTCGTGTCCATGAATAGCTGTTCCGAGGGTAGGTGTTCCTTGTGTCCGTTGTTTATAAATGTTTGTAAAGTTCCCCGCGACACCAGAATTATTTCTACTGCGGGAAAGGTACTATACACCATTTATTAAAAAATAATTACCGTTTAAAATAGTCGTTCCCTTATAAACAATGATATTATACTCATGTCTGTATTTTTCCTTCAAGATTTGAATGATTAACTTTCGAGAATTCCACCTAAAATATAATAGGTACTAGGCACTTCTTTTCCTCCAAATATTGTTGGACGTTATTCGGTTATACGTTATAACTCATTCTAAGAATATTAAACGTTGGGCGCATTTCATTTGGAACGAAATAAAATAAAACTGCTCACGATTTTTGAACCCCTACAAATATATAAATACAGTTTAATATACGACTCATAAACCTAATTCTAATAAGTATAGAGTTGTATTTGCCACTGAATTATTTTTTGGCAACAGAAAACGTTGTTTTGTTTCTATTTCCTTTCGATCTCGCTGCCCGATTACTCTTGGCAGTTGGCATAATGGACTTTCCAGTACACATGTTTGTGTCACAAGGTCAAATAATGCCCACATGGGATTCCACTAACGATGACAGAAATCTCTATAATTGCTTATTCCTAAAACTAGACCATAGATCGTATCATTTTAAGATGTCGTGCAGTTGCCATTATTCGTCACTTGGTTTTCTGAGAAATGAGAATCTTGTTATACTCTGTCCCAAAAGAATTAATATTTTATGTAAACAATTGTTTCATGCCTAATTAAATATAAAGTCATTTAGAAAATTCAAACTCTCTTTGAAAAGTAGTTAATTAATACAATAAGCCGTATGAAGGTCCTTCTTTTGATTAAAACCATATATTTATTTTACAGGAAAATATTTCATGTTAAATGTCACTAAAATTTGTTTACCTTTTTCTCAAATTCTATTGGGATAGACTATAGTAAAATGTAAGATTACTTCATGCTAGGCTAACGACTTATTGGACCGAACATTAAAGAATTAGATGGCGATATAATTTAACCACCGCTGCATATTTTTGTAAAAGATGGTGATATAATTCATATTATCTATACTAACATTATAAAGCTGAAGAGTTTGTTTGTTTATTTGGTTGAACGCGCTAATCTCAGAAACTACTGGTCCGAATTAAAAATTTTTTTAGTTTTCATCGAGGAAGGCTATAGGCTATATAACAACATGCTACGACTAATAGGAGCGGCACATCAATGGACAATATTGCAAAAACGGAAAAACTTATCTTATGTGAAGCAAACGAAGTTGCGTGGGTCAGCTAGTTTATTAATAAATTCATTGATCTTTAAATAGATCTACTATATCCAAGATTGCTGATAATTACTTCACTTCAAAAACATATAAAATAATCGATAACCGATTAAACATCGGTAACAGAGTACACGCGTGCGCCGCTGACGCGTACGCTGCGTGTACTCGGTGCTGTGTCCAAATGTGTAGACATATTTACGT
Organism: Catocala fraxini; assembly: GCA_930367265.1. NCBI lineage: Eukaryota > Metazoa > Arthropoda > Insecta > Lepidoptera > Erebidae > Catocala > Catocala fraxini. The sequence continues at coordinate 7,009,744 of OV884026.1, read as the reverse complement.
GTTCACTGAGTGAGTTCACACAGGCTACTTATTCATTTTTGTGTTATAATAATAGGAATTAATTAGTACCTATTAAGGAATAAATAGTATTAGAGTGTATATATTATTATTGAGTAAATATAATTTGTACATATTAAGTAAATTCAGCATCCATTGCATTAGGTTAAGTATTACCTGTAATGATGGCTGTATGTGGTATTAAAATAAATAAATAAAAAATGAGTGAATTCCTAGAATATTAATATACTATTGAGGATATGTTCGTGTATCATACAAATACTTCTTTATTTTTCCTTTGAAATAAACCTAAAAACGCGAACACCGTAACCTCAATTCACCATTTAGATTGTCATCTCAGACCAGACAACAAAGAAATAAATAAATTCACGTAATATAATTAAGCACTCATCTACACAATGGACAGATAGTACAAAAATAATCTAATATCTCATAAATGAACCTTCAACTTCTTTCCTGATTTGAATTGTATACATGTTATTGTTGTTAAACATATTGTAAAACCTTCATTTGTAAACATATACCGTTTAAGAGTCGCCATTAATTATCAAATCTATATATATAAAAATCAATTGCTGTTCGTTTGTCTCGCTAAAGCTCGAGAACGGCTGGGCCGATTTAGCTGATTTTGGTTTTGAAATGTTTGTCGTAGTCTAGGGAAGGTTTAAACAGCGAAAATATAGAAAAATTAGGATAGGTGATACGAAGTACACCGGGTCATCTAGTCTTCAATAAATGTACAACATTATCAACAACTAGCTAAATAAAAATATAAAAGTATTATATGACATATTAGCATAATTATAAAGTTTATAAAATGAGACGATTTAAATATCAATACCGGAAAAGAAAGTCGTAAGTATTTATATCATAAATATAAATAATTTCTCGAGATTTAGCGAGACAAACGAACAGCAATTGATTTATATATATATATATATATATATATATATATATATATATATATATATATATATATATATATATAGGTATAGATATTTATGATATAAATAGTTACGACTTTCTTTTCCGGTATTGATATTTAAATCGTCTCATTTTATAAACTGGTTATTTTATAGCATTGTAACTTAAGGATTTGTTTACATTTAGCGAAATGCACGCGATAGATTGTTGTATGTGTCGTGTAAATGTTTAATAGATATATTTGACTTCGATCAAAGACATCAAAGTTGATACATATCTTGTTTGTGGTAACTCAGTCGAAATTTCGGGTGCAATGATACACAACCGGCACACCACGTATTTTTTCAGCAAATTATTTGTTTACTTTGGTACACATTGCAAGTCAAATAAATATAAGTGCTCTACGCCATTCTCCTACTGTTATCGATAAATTGCCAGTCAATTTTGTTAAGGCACCAATCGCGCCAACGCCAATTTATTTTTTTAAACTGTGTCTATACATATTTAATAAGCTAGAAGCAAATTATATGTATAGCTGCAGCTATAATCATCCACTGATGTCTTCAATGGACGGAATAACCAAATACACCAGATGCAAGTCAAACTATACCTGTCATATTCTCTAAGATTGCTTACTAGCATTCATGCTTTTAAGGTTTAATTTGGTTCCAATTCTAACCGCCGTAAACTCAAACATCCTTCTAGTCTGCTTCCTTTGCAGTCAGTTTTTACTATGGTGCTATTCTTTGTTAAACACAGCACAATAAAAATGCCTATCGTGGCATACCTCCTTATTCTATCCAAACATCTGGCTTACTTTATTCAAAGCTCGATACAATATATTATAGGTATAATATTATATATACAATCTACTATCTAGTTTATTGCACACGTACGTCATTAATGGTTTCGTCGGTCTCGATGGCGTAGTGGTTAGTGTAACCGACTGCCACGCCCGAGGTCGCGGGTTCGATTCCCGCACAAGTCAAACATTTGTGTGCATGAGCATGGATGTTTGTCTTGGTCTGGGTGTTTCTATGTATAATATGTATGTATTTACCAAAAAAAAAAGTATATATGTATGTTTATCCATTGTCTAGTACCCATAGTACAAGCTCTGCTTAGTTTGGGCTAGATGGTGTTGTGTGTGTGGTAGAATATTATTATTATTATTATTATTATTAATTCACTGGTCTAGTTTTATTCTAAAACCCTAGATAAGTTACTATAGTTATCTTATATTATGAGCATCGGCGAGCTGATATTAAACTAAATGTGTACGCTGCCTATAATTATAATAATATTCTACCACACACACAACATCTAGCCTAAACTAAGCAGAGCTTGTACTATGGGTACTAGACAATGGATAAACATACATATATGTTTGTTTTTGTAAATACATACATATTATACATAGAAATGAATTCTTCTCTCTTAGCCTTTATTATTCCCAAGTCACTTGGGGTCGGCTTTTCTGGTCTAACCGGATTTGACTGGGTATCAGTTTTTACACGGAGCGGCTGCCACCTGACCTCCGCAACCCGAAGGCTAACGATACCCTAAGGCTAGACCAGTGTCAGGATATTAGAGGGCACTCACTTTCCCAATAACGACTGCCATAGATGTTTATGGCAGCCGGGACCGACGGCTTAACGTGCTCTCCGAGGCACGGAGCAGGCGATAATTGTCAATCAATACGCACATAAATTCGAAAAGTCATATAACTTCCGAAAGTCAGAGGTGCGCGACGTGGGTTCGATCCCGAGACCCTCTGCATTGCATTATATAAATGTCTCTATTGACAATCAAACAGCTAGAACATCTAAATAAAACTATAAACAGTTAGATCGTGGGCATGTTGATGTATTTATAAACACCTATACAGGAGCCTGAGGAAACAGTACTGTGTGAAAAACAATGCACCAATTCAATGGGAAAACTAGGCAGTTGCTTGCGTGATTAGATGTCTAGATACACTAATTACGCCTACATACACAGACTGGAAGCTGCTAATCCCTCAAAGAGTAGGCAGTGTTGTATTATATCCACATTTCACTAACTAACTAGGTATATTTAAAGGTACATCGTAATATCGAGCCTATTGCTGTCAGCCAGGCATGTTGCTGGCTTTCGTTCTATCCAGGTTCGAACCCAGAACGTCACAATCGATAATAAGTAATGAGTATTAGATGTCGCTGTGATATTCGTGTCTTGTTACGAGAGGTTCAGATAAAACTCCGTACTTCAACTTGTATGAGCTAACATGTAGGCATATCTAATGATAAATGATCAGATTAAAGGATCACGATAATAGCTGCGACATTACAAGCAGCGACTCCTACGTGTTTCCTGAGGCACAGAGGGCGTTAGCTCAGTTTTTGTGGGCTTCAGAACATCGCGTCAAAAGCTACACTCAACTATGATGGGTGTGACTGACACTTGTGTAGTAGGTACGTTTTTATATGTAGACGTCAACGGTGGTCATAATTTATTTTAACCGGTATGCTGTGTGATTTTGTTTGATGAATCGGAGGAGGCGCTGCTGTCTTTATCAATGTGAAAGTCTTTGAGGCGATGTAACTCTTATGAAGCAAGTGCAGTATTCCTGTTTTATTTGCCAAGTAAGATAAAAAACTGTTGTCATGTAAATGGATCTTTAAAGACGTATTCATATTTGGTGTAGTTCCTGTTTGCCCACCATACTATTAAGCTTGTTGTACTAAAACAAGTGAGAAACGGCAATGAATTGCCGTAAATCTTAGTTCCAAAAAAATGGTTCGCTTAATATGCAAAGGTCAGAGGTCAAAGGTCATTGTCATTTCGGGGGTATATCGACTATGATGAGTCGAGTGGCGCTGAGCTGACCGCGACTCTCTAGCTCTTACGGTTCTTGAGTTGAAAGTTGTATAACAGACGGACGGAAAAAGCTGTTGATAAAGAGATTTTTAGAACTCTAAAATAGGATGTTAATTTTTATATTTATTACTAGATTTAGCTCGCAGTTTCGCTCACATGGATTGTCTTTAAACATATAACCTATATTACTTGGAAATAGAGTTGCTTTATATTATGTAAAAATAGAGTAAGATTCTTAGCATATCCATAGTTCCAATGATCAGCCTCTCCGTAAAAAGATAGATAAATACAAACAATCGATAAATGTTGAAGTAATCGTAATTAATACAGTAATTTTTTTACGAAATTAATCTTTATAACAGTTTAAAAAATATAGTATGAAACTTGAACCCGAAATGAGAACGTCAGGTATTTAAGGATTTGCACAGTAATTATAAATTAATGATATTAAATAGCCACTTCTCCACAAGAAATCATTATATTTTGTTCCCATTATTATATCTCTTAGTTGAGCATACCTTACACGCAAGCATCTGGCTTGAAGGCATTATTAAATGCATGCGTAATTTCACAACAGAAATCTAAATACCAATTTGCACTTATTTATTTTTATATGACAGGTTATAAAATGTTCGCTTGACTTTCCCACGGTGCTTTGAATAATATTTTAAACAAGGACTAATATATCTTAAACATTTTATAATATACTCAGACCTCTATATCGTGGACAGGGTATGCAGAGGTATGTAATACTTAATGAGCAAAGTATGCCTATTATATCTTTATTGTAACCTATTAGCCATTTAGAATTTTCTGGCATAAAATAAGGACGTCACGAAAACCAAATCCTCTCATTCATAAGTTCATAACAGTGATTATGTGTTTTACGGCACTGAAGCAACAAGGTAGAGAAATTAAAGAATGAACTTATTAAAATACACAATGTAATATACCAAGATGGGATTCCCAAGAGTTTGATATATTTATGCAACAAAGCGACGGAAACCGCGTCACAGATGAAGGTCCAACATCAATGGTCGTTATGTGGCATATCTATATCTAACCGTGTCAAACTAAATATATCTAAACAGAAGCAGGGTTTTAACGAGCGACTTCAATCGGTAACCTTTCGAGATGTCTGTCACATCGACCGGTGCCAAATGCTGTGACGAAACGATCTTCTACGCACCGCTACCGTACTGGCCACTATGGAAGCACAGTCATAGTGAATTTCCTTCTTTTTTTTCAGTAGAATTCGAATTTTAAATGTTTGATATTTAAAGTTATGTCATAGAACATGTTGATGTAGAAGTACTTATTGGAAAATATAATCGTAAAGCGCTTCATGCACGTGTTTATGTGTGATTGCGCATTGTACCTATACCTATACAGAGCTGAGCTTCTGTACGTTTCTGTTTTATGGTTTAATTTAAACTTTTGTTGCTTCGGTGTTGTACTACTAGTTGTGAAGGATCCCTGATTGACTGACGCAAAAAAGCAAAGTGAGAAGAATTTGCAGGCACTTTTTAATAAATAGAACGGAGTCGCTATACTACTGGTGTCAGACTTTCGATTTGTTTAAATATATTCGAATACGTTATTGAGATTTTTTTAACAGGAATCCTGTTTAGAACTCTACCCCACCAGGGTATGGAACCCACGATTCACGATTTCGACGATGCACGATACACGACACCGGGAACTCACGATTGACCGCAAGCTTATGCCAAAGACCAACAGGCATCCAATTACTCTACTGTCCCTTTTTAAATTTAGAAAACCGCCATTAATCGAAATGAAACCTATTCAGGAAGGATATTATATAAAAAGTTCCAATCGCTCGTTGAGAATGAAATGTCTTAATTGTTATATAACTGCAGTGGCACTGAAGCGGACAGATAAAAACATTCACACATTAGCCATTCATTGAGTACTAGACTATTACGTGTTTACTTTTTAACATACATGAATTTACGCCATATTTCAGAAGGGAATGCAGAAGTTACTTACACCAACATTTTGTCAGCTATCTTTTAATTCTCGCGCGAAGCCTATTGACGTCCTATTTTCAAACGGCGTTTTGCTACTGAGAATTCCGTCACAAAAATTAAAGAATAGAATAACGATCGAACCAGAGAAAGTGTTACTGGCTTACTCAAAAGATTGCCAAAGAAATAGTAATACATAAATATTATATACTACTGAAAACTACTCTACGCTAACAGTACTCTCTCATCGCAGTCAAAAGCACAAATAAAACAACAACTGTATTCTTCTACCTTTCAATGTAAAAGAAAGCAATCAGAAGCTTACATCACTGACAAAGGCCTCAATATGATGTCACTACTAAAAAGATTACAACTATTACATCTAGGTCCCTAAATACAAGTGACCAGCCCAGGAAATACTCCTAATTTATTAAATAACTGCCTCGTGGGTGGGCACTATACAAGGATGTTCTAAACTGAATTAGGTTAACTTGTACCAGTATACCACAATTGAGAAGATTGTTTGCGTGGGACAGCCACTATCTAACTGTTTCCTATGCTATTTATAAACGGTGACTCGTTGGACCATTTTGTCTATTAAATGCATACAGACGGATTATTGAGCAAATTTTTGGTAACAATTTGTTTGATGTTAGCGTTGAAAATGTGTGACAAATGAGCTAAGCGGGACAGATCGTGGTATTTTTAGAACTGTTGTTACTATGCCTACATATAGCATACATATACATGAGCAGCGATAGCTCAGTGGGGAGACCAACAGACTGCAATGCAGAGGGTCTCGGGTTCGAACCCACGTCACGCACCTCTGACTTTCGGAAGTTATATGACTTTTCGAAAGTATGTGCGTATTGCTTGACAATTATCACCTGCTCCGTGCCTCGGAGAGCACGTTAAGCCGTCGGTCCCGGCTGCCATGAACATATATGGCAGTCGTTATTGGGAGAGTGTCGACACAAAAGATCCCACTGGGTCGAAGTGTCGCCGGTCTGCACTGACTGGCCCCCACATAAGATACATACATACTATGCCTACATAGTCTTATAGGGGAATGCAAGTGGATATTACACTCAAATTTCCCCAACTATGTGTAAACTATAGATCCAACCCCTAAATATGAAAATTTCTCAGGAACAATATGAAGTCCAGAAATATACCCAAACTTTCCAGACACAGTACTGATGCTTAAATTTCTAAATATTTCAATAACACCTTACTTTGTAATTTTATTTATTTAAGGGACTGAACTCTGCAACTGAACCAACTTGCTTTATCTTTATTCCTTAAGATCCGGCATCGAGACACAATCTAATGGAAGAAGCATTATTGAGTCTAGCGTGCGGAGACAAAACGGACCGCCTGGCCAAATGATTTAAAAAACATTCGATACATGTTGCGGACAACAAATTCCATGAATTGAACAGTATTCACACAAAATAAATGCAGAAAATACCGTCCATTTTCGCGCGCTGTATTCAATCTGTCTACCTACGTAGTATTTATGGTACACGTTTGGTCACTACATTTCGTTCAGTAACACACCTTACAAAAAAACAAACTTAATAGACAATCTATCAGTAATGTTCTATTTTTAAACAACCGATGTACCATCTACATTCCTTTTCACTGAACCGTATCCGACCAATGATGCAACATGTTATACAATGTGTGTGAAGGTAACTTAATAATTATATGTACCTTCGGCGGAAGGGGACTTACACATTCTATAGAAGCATCCTTTCACTCATTCATAATATAAACTATATAATTGACAACGAGAAATCATCTCTAAGATTAATTACACAAGAATGGTTTTAGTTTGACAACTTTTTATTGACAGACAAAAACAACAAGATCAATTCTTCCGTAAAATTAAATACTGATTTATCGAGTTTTGATTTATTGGTACGTTCTTCATTCATTGCAAATGATGAAGTATTTATATTAATGTTGTAAGTAGTCACTTTCTATGTCGTAAGTTTATTATTAGATCGATAATGTTTACACTGAATACTGTTTATAACATGGCTTCACGCCATAAGCATAAGAAGCGCACGAGGAAAGAGGTGAGAGGTGACTTTCCGGTATCAACGGCTGTTTGACATCAACGTGACTACACGTTGATATCAAACAGCCGTTGATACCGTTGATATCAACTATGGGCACTAGCCCATAGTTCATGTTGTACACTTTTATAAGTAGGCAAATATATAATCAAGTCTGTATAAGTCCAAAGGGTTACACAAAGAAAATTTATATCTATGTTGCACAAGCCACGTTTTAGACCTTGCGTGATATTGAAACCTATTGGCGTCCACAATACTTTTGCTTAAGCTACGCAGTAAGTTATGGCCAATAAAGGAAACAACCGAAACGGTTGGTGTGAAACGGTGTGCAGATTCTTTATTTAAACGATTGTTTACTTGCATATACAATATACATCATAGACCAAATTGAACATGTAGGTTGTATTCTGTTCCTAAACTGTGATAGTTTAGAGTTAACTGAATTAGGTATCTATATAATTTAAAGGAATCTGGATTTTTTCTGCTTCTTGCACTATTTACCATGTTAAGCTGTAGTACGTCATTATTTAAAAGAATTAATCGTTATAATATTCAACTCACTATGTTTGTAATTTAAATGTTTGCAAGCAACGGAGATTATTTGTAAGACTAATCGATAATAACATAAGAAATCAATTAATTAACACCGACCCATCCAACGTATGATCGCGTGCAGAACAACTGCGCAGATCACTAATCCGCGCAATGAGATTAACATCTAACCACCTGCATCTTAGATAACATTTAATTATTATATAACATTCGTACCACAAACAAACACATTAGAAACGTGAATACTATTAATAGATATCAAATAATTATACAGACAGTATTAATATTTAATATGATTTATGACACTTCAGAGAGCAATTACAAAATTATTTTTGAAAAGGGAATCAGAACCAGAATCTCCTGCTTAAGAGTCTTAAGTCTACAGATGATGAACATTGAAACAAAACTAACTGCCTCGTTTGTGCTTATATTTACAAGAGATCATGTTTAATTCCTAGGCTGGGATTAGTTTATTGGGTTTTCTGTTAGGTGGTTCTCAGTAGTACACAGCCTGGAAGGCTTACACCCTAATAAATAAGATCTACAATATATCCACGCAGGCTGTTTTATGTTGGGTAGTATTTAACTGTTCCTCAATTTTTTGCCTTTGTTCCATCAAAAATACTAATTGCACAGCAAAATATGCTTACGAAAAATAATAATTGCACAGCAGAATATATTTATAGAGATCAAACTAAGTCGACGGAGCCCCGCTTCGTGGGGCTCCTATTTTTGGGTGGGTTTAAGAAGGAACCTAACATAACCTAACCCTTCCGAGACGGAATACAGTGAGTTGAGGCGTATAGGTGCTCGTTATGATATATTTTAGTAAGCATATTTTGCTGTGCAATAAGTATTTTTGATGGTCATTATATTTAATCCCTTTTATTTTCTGTATATGTAGGTAGTTTTTATGAATTACACCTAAGCGTACAGCGTGTGTTTACGAATAGATTTTAATCATGTGTGCGTAAACTTAATTATGAATAAAAACAACCTTTGTAGGTAAACCATTTAACATGGAAAAGTTTATTAACTTAGATTTAACATGGTAACAAAGAACATTCAAACTCTAATCATAGGAAAATGACCTATGTTTGTAGATTCTATTATGGCGGAACACATGACAGATGACTTAAGACGATATATGCCACTAGATGTCAGTCGGTACGTCTTTATTTTAATAACATTAGCAGATAGGTATCTCTGTTTTCCCAGTGATATCATTGTTTTAAATGCGCGGCGGCATGCGATCTTAACATGCCATTTGTATAAATCATTATGTACCTTTGACATGACAATACATCTGTGCATACTTATACCTATATACTGTTGATTTTAATTAGTGACATAAAAACTAACAATTTCCATACATTTCTTATTTCTTTCTTTTTAAATCATCTATTTGAAATTAAGGCAATTTAGCTACAAAAATTCTGTTGCTTGAAAAATAAGTAGCTTAGTCATGTATACATCGTAATTTGTTAAATTAAAGATCTAATAAACTAAAATGCATAAATTAATGTCATTAATTTATGCGAAATGAATTCAATACATTTTATATTAAAATATTTAAGTGTATTATTTACTAGTATATTATTTACTTTTTAAAGTTCTCACTTTACCTATTTTTATACCACTACATTACTTTCATTGACATACACACCACATTACAAATACAGAAAGCCTAACTAAAAAGTAGTTAATCAACTATTCTTTAATCCTCCTACATGCCTATTTACCGTTATGCAAGTATAATTATTTATGTTCTCTTGAATATGTGACTCCCAGGTCGAGCCCTACGTTTACCGGCGACATGATGGTCTATTTCTCACGAAGTGTCATGTAACGCTATGTTATGTAGTAGCATTTAACTACAGTAGTACTGCCTTGCTCTATTCTTACATTGTTCAGAGTGAAACTTGATAATATACTTCCGAAGACATCTATCGTAAACTATAACACGTTTTGTATTAAAAAAATGGCACAACAGTCAAACAGTCGACACGCTGCGCTAAGTGGGTGCTGTGGGTTCGAACCCGACATGGGATAACTATTTATGTGGTCGATAAATTTTTTGTTTGTATAGTATATATATATATGTATATATATATATATATATATATATATATATATATATATATATATATATATATAGTTTGAAAAATTGATTTACATTTATTTCAAAAACTATCTAATGGTCAAACGAGATCTGCAAGGCGAATTTATAAATATAGGCTATGCTTGAGGGGATCAAAAACAAGTTTAATGCATAAAAGCATATTTTGTATGGGACCAAAAATATATAATAAAGTACCTAAACATATAAAGGATATGGACATAGTTGAATTTAAATTTTTGTGCTAAGGAAAATTCTCATTTATAAAAGTTACTATACTGACAGTTTTTAAATGATAATCTTATATGAACTAATACAGTAACTTTAATTCTCTTTCCTACTCTTTTTTTTTGTTTCTTATTTGATTAATTAATGTAATTTATTAATAATTATTGTGACTTATTATTAATTATTAGAATTTATTATTAAATATTGTAATTTATTATTAATTATAGTAATTCCATTATTGTAATTGATTATCGTAATTTATTGTCAATAGTAATTATATTGTCGTGCATGTCATTTGACTTTAAATGTTATTATAAGATAGATACACCTGACATTGCAATAAAAATGTGTAAGCTGCCAGGCAGATTTTGGAGATTCATATAAAATTGTAATAGCTTAAGAACTATTGTACCCAAAATCACACAAATAAATAAGTTTGAGTCCCTCGCAACCCAAAGCAGAAACCCTAATACGGAAATTGTTTCTAAATATAACAAAAATAATGCACACTAACAATAATAACGATAGTTTTATTTAAATTGCATCCCAAAAACGAAGCCTGCGGGCCCCACATAAGGACAAAGGATCTGGCAATTCTTTGTTATTAAAATATTTGTAAACACGCACGAACTCATTTCAAATTGATGCATTTAAGTAATATTTATAGAACTTATTTTCAATGTGGGTTCTAGAGGTATATAAGGTGTATACGTACAACTACAAAGTAGACTCTTGTCTATGTGATAGTAGATATTTACATTATCTCTTGTTATATTATAGTAGGATTGATAATAAGAAATCAAGACACGTGTGTTTAATATTAAAAGATAACGTCATGCGTAATAGTTGGATCGTCGCTGGCAACTTTTTTAAATGCAGTCGTTTAGGCTGTCCGTCCTATTCAGAGTTTGAGCGTTCCTTTAATTATCCAGCTTATTTCTACAAAATTAATAGATTTCGCATCCGATTATGCCGATTACTAAGAAACTGAATCATATAATTATGTATTTGGTTCAGCAATTAAACAGAATTATAAAGTTAGAGGATTTGCGTGAGGGCATGATTTCTAATTGTATTAAATGAATTGTTTGGCCCTTAATTTAAACGTTCGATGTTGAACAACACATATTATATGAATATAGACTAGGATATGAGAAATCGTTATATAAATTAATTGCATTATTAAAGCAGTGAGAAAATGGCTGCCAATTACTATTAATCAGTTATTAGTTTTCTGCATCTAGTCGTATTTCAGATGTAAGATATGCAAAATTGTAATAGACTCCATGAAATAAGGAGTTTTGCCAAGTTTGAGTCTGTTTTTTATATAATACAATTTATTTACTAGGGCAGGGGCTTCTTAATTAAAGTTCCAATAGCTAACAATCTAGGATTGTGCAAGGTTGTGGAATTGTACCATTCTAATAGTGTATTTACACAAACAACAGATTGGTACGCGTCACTAGAATTTACGATGGCAATTAGACTTTAGTAATAGCACAAATCCTTACGCATGCTCTATCTTTTACGTATATCATAAGGCGACGTAACACTGACAGAATATAAGCCGATTAGAGCCACTAATTTGACAGTATTATACAAGATAAGGAATAATACTTAATACTACAACGATTTTGCATATTCATCAGTCATCAGCGAACTAATTCTCGTAAAAAATGATTAATATAGAGTTCCGATCTAGTCTCAGTGTTATAAATATCATAAGGAGTATTTTTCTAACATAAAATAGGTAAATGTCGTTTGCGAACTTAATAAAAAAATTGTTTACATATGACGTTTATTATGTCTGCATCATCTAGGAATATTCGATAAAACACCAATAAATTCAAACGTATTCTATGCCTACTCGATATACTACTAACAACTCGTGTGACATATTATCTGTGCCAACAAAAAGAAATAAAATACACTTTTTAAATCATAGATTTAGTGTATACACTAAATCTATGTTTTAAATATAAGTAGTGACGTGCAAGCGACAGACATGACATGGAAAACCTTGTTTGTTCAAAAATAAATATAGTGAATGTGAATTGGTGTGCCAATGATTAAAAAATAGAGTGATTTTTGCCCATGCTGTCTTGCTGTGGGATTTTGCATGCTAATAAATAAATAGAAGAAATAATCGATACAAATATTATATTCCGAATTGGATAAGTAGTGCTATGTGAGTATATAGACGTCACATTGGACGGTGCTTTGTAGTGTAAGCCCCTCATGCCATGCGTGGCGCTTACCAAAGCGGGAGGCCTTGGGCGACGAGGCCGGCACCTCCGTGGTAGTCTCTCCTTCAGTAGCAGGAGCGACCACTCCGCATTCTAGATCTGTAATCATATTGTCCCTTGAGCTAGCCATAATGGTAGGATCGTATTTGCAGTCTTTTAGTTATGGCCAAAAGTAACGCTGATCTTTAAGTCTACATAAAATATACAGTGTGACGTCAAATCCGAGCACTAACCCACATCTTATTAAAAATGTATAATGATTTGATAGTTATTGATGATGTAAAAGTTACATGTATCAATTATGCGTCACCGATAAGGATTTTATTATTCTCTCTGTCCCTCTCTTTCTCTCCCAGGCTGATGAAGATATACAGGTTGCCCAGAATAGGTATGTGAATCAAATTGTAACGGGAGATTTCTTAGGTAAAAACCTTTCAAATGTGCTAAATAAAATAAATAAAAATTATGACCATTGTGTAAAAAAAAGCAAACAAGATTTCCTATGGTGCAAAAAATACACCAAAAAATGCAGCGATTCCAAAATTACGTCATTTTGTAAAAATCGTTCGTAGTTTGACAAATCAATCCTTCACAAATAATAATAGTGAAAAATAAATGAAAATTAGCCATAAACGAAGCACCTGTAGTTGAAAGTCTGGGAAAAGTCGTACCATTTTAAAGACATACATTATTTTAATTTTACACTAAGGTAATAATTTTTTTTTATTTACATAGCACCTATGAAAGGTTCTTACCTAAGGAATCTTTCGTTACAATTTGATTCACATATTCTGGGACATCCTATATAGAATATAAAGTGTAAACACAATAGAGTTGAGTGGAATATTATATATTTATATTTATATACTTATATTTGTACCTTCTATTTTAAGAGAGGACATTATGGACACTTGCAATTACGGCTATAAATGTTACCAAAAAGTTTCAGAACAAGACAACAGAGCATCTTGTGAAACAAAAACCAAATATTGGTTGATTAAGTTTCACTACTACGGCAGTATATGATTAGTAATTTTTTTTACAAAAATATATATAGGCGCAAATGCAGAGTAATTACCCTTGTTGGCGTAACATAGTATATATCTATATGTATATACTACATAAATATAGCGATAAATAGTACGTGCTATATTCGTACCGATATAAATCTTACAACTTTCTTTTAAACTGAGGATGTAATGACGGAAATCAAGTGTGCATTACCTACATTATTAAATTCGTATTATCGAATTTTGTGGTCGGAGTAGAAAGTAAACCTGTCAAGAGCATAACATTCTAGACTTAGACAAGTCTTGTGTCTGTCTGGCAATAATCTCAGACTTTCTTTTCTATTAGCTTAATTGATTATATTGTTGTTACCTAAGATTATTGAATGTATTTAAACGTTTTAGACATTCGCGATTTGTGTACATGCTTATTAATATAATGTTAGACAACGGGTATTAATCCCGTTAGTAACTATTTTAAAAGTATAATAAATACTTTCAATAAAACTACTTGTTATGCATTTCTTCGCAGTATTTTCGCGGCACTGCTGTTATGCTATGTTTAAACTATCTATTTTTGCCCGTTCGGTTGCTTTCCAACAGCCATGGTCACAGGGAGACTAAGAGAGTAGTCGTCTCATTGTCTTGACGTGTAGTTATTTCAAAGTACCCGAACATAATTTAATCTTTGGTGTTACTATTTATGCAGGATAATATCAAAGTATAATGAAGAATTACTATATTTTACTTCTTCTTAGGTTTGAGTAAATTAATTATTGAATCCAAAGATGGTGGCCGGTTTATATATTGAATATTGGATCAAAAATTTTCGATGCGCGCTACGTAGTAAAAGGTCTATAATTATATTCAATATATAATAAATGTTTGCCTTATTAAACAGAGTATACTAAAAGCATTATGAAACTTAATTCTATATTAATTAAATAAGATTTTAAAACCTCAAATTATGGCACTTATTTGCAACGTTACCATTCGTAACAGACCACAAGGTGTAAACGCTCTTAAGGGCAAAACCTCGTGTAATCTTCAAAACATTACAATTATATCTTTAACATGTATAGATATCGCCACATTATATACTACCCTCGAATTAAAATAGTTATAATAAATAATAAATCTTTATTTGCATAAAACATGGTTTTCAAGTTGATCGATACATGGTTTGTTTTTCACATGCTTTGCCATACAATAGGCGTGCAAAAATTACTTACGTTATATACACTAATTCTATATTAAATACCATACCATTACCATTATATTACTATTTACATATCCTCCTGACCTCTATAAGACATATATTCGGCTACTGTGTAAAAACATTTATCTGTGAGCCATTTCTTAAAAGTGTTTACAAATCTTGAAAGGGTTAATTCTCGTATGGATTTTGGAATTTTATTGTATATTCGTATACACATACGACAGCTATTTTTATTATGTAGGCTGGTTGATATCATATGGACTTGTAATTTACTGGGGTCTCTAGATTAAATTTTTTTATTATAGTAGGTCTTTTCAAAAAAATCCGAATGTTTTTTGACAAAGACACCGATTTCATAAATATATATAGATATTAATGTTAACAATTTTAACCGCTTAAATAAAGGCCTGCATGACTAATGGACCGGCGCCACATATTGCTCTAACACATTTCTTTTGGGATATAAACGCTTTATGTATGTCTGTCGAATTGCCTCATAGTAAAATTCCATATCTAACGACTGAGCCGACAAACACACAACATACAATTGAAGCAGATACGTACTAAATTGTAATTTACGAACTGTTTTCAATCATCAATGAATTGGACACGACTTATTTCAATTTAAACTAACTGAGTCGATATTACAGTTATTTTATCTAACACCGCCAGATACGAAATACATTTAATGCCACTTCAAATTACATTAAATATAGTTCTGTTTGTATTGCCAGTGCCATTAACTAATTTATTAATGGTGGTGTAGCAAAATAAACACTTTATAATTCACTAACAAACGCCCGCGGCTTCGCTCGCGGTGTACGTTAAGCCTTTATTACTCAAGAATACTGTAGCTATACACTAGTGAAAGATTTATTAAAATCGCTTCAGCTGATCCAGAGATTATTGCTACATCTTATGTATCTTATCTTGGGGCCAGTCAGTGCAGACCGGCGACACTTCGACCCAGTGGGATCTTTTGTGTCGACACTCTCCCAATAACGACTGCCATAGATGTTCATGGCAGCCGGGACCGACAGCTTAACGTGCTCTCCGAGGCACGGAGCAGGCGATAATTGTCAATCAATACGCACATAATTTCGAAAAGTCATATAACTTTCGAAAGTCAGAGGTGCGTGACGTGGGTTCGAACCCGAGACCCTCTGCATTGCAGTCTGTTGGTCTCCCCACTGAGCTATCGCTTGTTGCTACATACTAGCAAACAAGTTTTACTACTATAAAATACATATTAGAATGGTCTTATTAGTAAAGATAAGCCGGAAGATAATTTTTTTAAGTATTTTTGAGCCTCTACATCATTAAGTGGATATAGTCCTTTGATATCGTGATTTAGATTTAAGATTTATTAGATTAGATGTTCTAAAATATGTTTGACATTGTACATGTTACGTATTGTACATCTTATTAAATAATGGATGTTAGCAATCTCTATTGATTGTAAGCAAACAAATGATTCCGCATCGTCATTTGATATGAGTTAATATAATTATATTCATCATATAAATACAGTGATATCAAGCTTCCAAAGAGCTTGTTTTAGTTCCTATGGTTTGGATAAGTCTAGTTACAGTTAAGTACCGAAACAACATGCAACATCTTAGAAAATTCCTGTTTCTGAACATTAATGTGTATGGTATCTTATGGATGTGGGTTTAACTTAGGTCAATCTTATCAGTCATTCTTCAGACTGACTGATAATTGATCTAGAATGTTTATCTGTCAAATAGCTCGATAAAATTTTAATTAATTAATATGTAAATAATTGTTTCTACATGCATATATCAATTAGGTTAATTATAGTTGTAAGTCTTGATTAAGACAAAATTTTCTAGATATCGAATAACTATATTCAAAACATTCTGCTTTTGTTGATTTCTTTGCGGTTATTTGTTTTTATTTATTTTTATATTTCTGTTTTTTTTTTTAAGCTTTACTTGCTAGGATTAATTCCTGTGTCGCGAGAGACTGTAAAAACATTCAAACAAACACAAAGAACACTCAGACTCGGGACAACCATTTGTAGATCATATAAAGTTATGTCTCCTGTGGCCACTAAGCCACTACGCCATGTTTGCAGTCGAATTTGTTTTCTTACATAAGAGCAATAATTATCAAACAAAATCTAAAAACATCAAAGATCGTATCTTGACAGCGGTCAGTGCGCATGCACTGGGATTTCCAACGATCATTAATTAGACGAAATTACAGAGAACAATTCCGTGTAAAATACATCATTATATCAACGATTATATAATTTTTGTAGCCATTAATGCTTAAACCACACTTCGGGATTATTAAACATACTTATATTTAACTTGGAAAACATTCTACGGGTTTTGCCCGCTGATGTTCCCAACAATTATTTGTAAAAACATTCACACTATGTAATATTGTAAGTGGCAAGTAACTCATTATCTATTTTCACGACAATACTTCGCGGATTTGGATGAACTTTGGAATGAATACTTTCAACCTTTAGAAATGACAAAAGTGAATTTAATAATAACTAGAAAATCGCGTGGATCACTCAGTATTACTCATATAAAAGTAATTGTAGTATATATTTGGTGATATGTAATTATTTTAGTACATGTCGGACGATAATAGCCATCTATTATCTACGTCCTACGCGTAGTTTGAGCGGCGTTATTTCGAAAACTTTCTTAGTAAATATGTTATGGTTTTGGCGCCAACTTTTGTAATAAACCGGTCGTTATAATGATTATTGTAGTTGTGAGTATAATAAACTAATAGCCATTGAGTTAATAAGCCAATAGGTATATATCGCATCCTTAATAAAACAGAGACTTATCTCAGTATTTTGGATTAAACAAATTCGAACTCTATTGCAATGATTTAACACAAACATAATATTAGAAATTAGCATATACAATTAGAGTCCAAATAGCCTATTTTCAAATTTCGAGTTAAGCCGCTGTTTTATTAAGAGTGCGATATGTAACTCAAAATAAATAGGGCTAATTGGCTCAAAGTTGAATCTTTAGATAATCAGTGTCAAGTTACATTAAAAAAATCTAGTACACTATTTTCAGTAGCGGTCTGGCGTTTGGCATGTATGCTTTATTAGTGCGACCATAAAGAGACTCAGCCATGTTCAGTGAAATAAATCATATATGCAATACTAGGAATGAGTAAAAAGAAAAGCATTTAAAAAAATACCGCATGTTGTTCCATACGTTTTTATTAGCGCCTCTAGTGGCAACATTGATGAATTAATCGAAATGTATTAAAGGACGTGTCGATGACATTGTTTCTATCTGTGGTTTATATGATCGATGATAAAAAGATGGACATTGATATAAACCCATAAAAATCCCAGACAGTCAATCAATCGTAATTATCGTCTACTTATATGATTATTATCGATGAGTCGTTACATTTATTTTGGTTCCAAATCCCACAATGTTAATCTAAGGTGACCAATGAAATAATCTTTTTATATACGTAAGTAAGTAAATACATTAAATAATGACAATTATTAGTAAACGGTTTTAAGCGGTACATGGCTTAGATTTTGAGGTGATCACCAAGCTGCTAATCTAAAAATATTGCATCAAAATCCTTTCAGTGACTTTTGTGTGATACAAGAGAAGGGGAACAAAGAAACAGACAGGCCTATAATTTCAAAAAACAATAGTTTTGAGATTATGACAAAATTTTAACTTAAACATTATTATGGTTTAAAGGATACTAGTTAATGCTTATCACAGTTACTAAAATATCTCACAATAAACACAGCCTCGTTACAATCACATATTTGCCGCATTTTTTTTATTTATCTGTCTGTTTTTTTATGTCTTAGCAATTTAAGCTCAATACTAGTTGTAACATATTGAACATATGATCGTTATTTGTATCAAATTCACATCAAGATGGTAGTGACAACTAGTTTTTAATAACGAAAGACATTCTATCAATTGGAATCCAACTATAAATCAAGATCACATGAGAACTGTAAGGATGGTCACAGATATTTATAAAGTACAATCACACTCATGTCACATCATACACGTCAATAGGCGAACGCTCGCACCATTTTTACTTTTAATGCGCATTTCTTCAGGTAAGTTAAAACAAACTTCAACTTTCTGTATAATTATGTATTCCCTTTCAAGTATATTCTTCCATTTGCTATATATAAAGACACTAAGGGATATATACAAATATACTCTGGAATAATAAGCTGTGAAAAACGTCAACATAAATCCATAAAAGCGCGAGTGCAAATGTCTGTTGAAGACCTAACAATTAATAGGTGGCTCGTTGATAAAATGTCAAATGCTCTGTCATTTTCCGTCTATAAAAACTGCATTTTATGACCGAGCATAGTTACATTATTTTTATAACCTACTGTCCTAGGTAAGTGTCGGAAGACAACGCAACACAATATATGGTTATTACTCGTAACATGTCATCTAACGTTGAGAATTGAGTTGCAATAAGTCTATTGAGCTATTTAACAACGAAAACCAACTGTGTGTTATGTCCTAAACTAGTCTAAGCGACAATTTATATTGTCATATAAGCCAGTCATCAAAAATTGGAGCATATACTCAACGCAAGTAGCTGGCACGCGGTAATTGCGCAAACTACTAGCACGGCTACATGCGATTAGTGTACATGAGTTTATTATACGGGTTACTTGCGGCAATGATCATTCATTTATGATGTACGATGCGTACATCCCGCGCAAGTTCCTTAACTTGCGCATCTTACCTACATCGCACACACAAACAATTAATCATAATATTCCAGAATACCAAACTATACACCATATATCTCTCGTTTACTGTCTACTTTACATAATATTTTCTTCTGTAATTCAATGTTTATAAAGTGTAGCAAACAAGAGGGTTATACTGTGTGCCTACCTGAATTCGCATGAAATCCAGGCCGTGTTTGTCTTTGTACAACACTTGAGAACTAGTTTATAAATTAACCTCTTGTATGCCCGAATACCAGACATAATAGAAAAAGCATTGTGTCTCGCGTAGATCCACGTTCCGGCATACCACAGGTTAAACATATTAAGAATTATTTATGTTTATTGCAACTTATTAAATACTTATGAAGGTTATTTGTATTTTTACATGACTTTCAATGTAAAAAGTCAAAGTAATTAGTACTTATTGGTAATGATATAAAAACTAATCGAAATCCGAATCTAATGAATGCCTTACAACGAAATGTGAACAGTAAAAAATAATAATTGATTTTAATTCAGATTTATCATTAGTATAATGTAAAATATTTGTTTCCTATATCAATATTTAAAAAAACTGCCTCGTTGGCATATATTCGCTCCGCATGCGATCGTGAGAGCTAAGGTTTGACCGCGAGTCGGCACTGTCATTAGGTTTGCCAATTAAGTTATCTATCCTTAACCCTTTGGGGAGACAGGCTCTATGTTATGCATTAATAAAATGTCGAGATCAGAACTATTCTAATAATGTAACAAGGAAGCCATCGCTACACTAATCCGCAAATCCCAACAATCAAACCTAAAATTTGGTGGAACCTGAACACTAGTCACATGATCTTTAACATTACATAAGACTCCATTAGACACAGTCCATCAATCAACGTCCATTTTAAACGCCGAACAGCCGTAACACAGAGATTCAATATTCTCATTGTGTGGAACCATTACAGTGTTTAGATAAAGGATTTTTAGCCAACATGTCCAATTATTTACACTTGAATATTCAATGTCAGGTGGAACAGTGCGTATTTATAGATATGACAGTCAGTATACCTAAGAATATAGCCAGGCATGCTACTAATTGACATATAAGGCAATATACGGAAGCATATAAGGCAAACCCCATATATGGCTTTTTACAGTAAATAAATCGAAATCCATTTTGCGTTAGCTTTATTCTTCGATTGTATTCACACAATTTGAGCTCACTGAAGGCACATTAGTCCTAGATTATACATAATATATATATTTTTTGGATAGAACATTTTAGTAAGACGAGCTTTTGGACATATATAAATGACCGGTTTTCATGACAGTACCTGATACAATGAAGAGGGAGGAGCTAGCCTTAGCTTACTTTGGATAGCACTCTTGACACTTTCTTACAGAAGCACTTACTATTACGGAAGTCCTGAACTAAGCGACAAGCTACAAGGATAACGATATACGTAAGAAACATATTAGCACTTCACGTTCACATGCGAGCGATGACAATCGAAAGACGCCGGCACTGCAGTACTGCCAGTCGTACTGCTACGTGATTGAGTGTCACTTTTTTATGAAGTAATAGTAATTCTTTGTTAAAAGGTATATTTAATTATGGACTAGAGATGCCTTTAAAATAATAACTTCCTCGACATCAGTATAAGAAAAATTTCTACCACTTTTTGCAAGTGTAAATGTAGAAATCGATTTAAAATGTTGCTTGTTTGCGTATTATTGTCATGAATATCTTAGCAGCCATGTACTATTTAACTAAAAAGGTGTATATAATAATCTAAGCACTGTATATTTATACATACAAAAATAATTTTCACGAAAATCTAAAACTGTATACAATCTAGGCCGCGTCCTCGCTCATATAATATTAAAGTGCATAGTCATGTTGATTTTACGTTTGGTTTCGTTAATAAACCAATCGTTCTAGCTCAATATAATATATTATAATAGCATTACGCCTGCTTATGGCCGAAATATGGCAGAGGTTTATTAGATGAGATTCTATGCCGCTCGCTATTCTTAGATTCTACGTAATAGATTATGGGCCTATTACCTTCTACTGGCTTAAATTTCATGACTTAGCTTCCAGTCTTTACATAAGTTGATAACGAACCCAAGACTGATAATCAAAGACTGAAGAAGCTGTTATTATATAGGCAGGTTAGATGTTTTCTATCCTAATATCCTACCTAATATTATAAATGCGAATGTGAGTTTGTAAGTTTGTTTGTTTGTTACGTTTTCACACCTTAATTACGCGATAGTTTTGTCATTAAATTGTCACATAGTAAGGGAACAGAAAAAGAAAAAGAACTGTAATTAATTTAACCTAACCTAAGCTGAGCGCGAGTGAAACCGCTGTCAAAGTCTAGCCTATAATATTTTTAAATTGTTACAATATTTGTCACCGGCCTAGCCTTTGTCAACAGCTGAGTATATAGGTATATAATAGATCTGTGTTAATTGGTACACTATCCTGAAATTTGGTTAAATGTTATCCAAATATAAGCCGTTAAATTCGTGACATGTCGTTTCTCGTATTTGGTATTTAGCGTAATTTATAAGATGTGAATAGTTATTTATATTTTGACTCATGGGTGCAAATTGAAAATAATGTTTATCCAACTTCTCTAATATAGATTTATTACATTCGAACACTTGAATAAAACATTATGAAAGGCAATAATAATATGTTTCAGTTGACTATACTAATGCGTCCGTTGCGTTGAATTTGACCTTTTATGGCGAAAAATTGCGAACCAAAGCTATTTATTTCGAATCTGGATAATATTTATATGCGTAGTTTCTGTAATTGTAAAATCCTGCGTAACATAGCCTGTTTCTAGTGCGCCATTTCTCGTTCCTATTGAAACTTAATATGTAATTGATTTTAAAAAACATGTAAATGTTTTCACTCACACTGCTGGGACCTTATGACCATCTCTAAAGCATTTTTATTGCATGCACGTAAACGAGACAAAACTATATAATATGTGTATATCATTGTCTCGTACTCACGCATGCAAGAACAATGCTTTGTGGTAAGGCCCCAAGGCCATTAGCTACCATACACGGTATTCAATTAATTGCTGCTAAGTAAAATCAAAACAAGCACCTAATTATAAAGTACGACTGATTGCGGACACATAATGAGTGGTCGAAGCTATTTTTTATGTGTGAGTTATTTAACATCCATTGTGGTGGACTTACATCACCTGTATTTACAAACTCATCGGTGTTAAGTAATTGGCTTCACAGTAATCGCAGTAGTGAAAAAGGGAGTGACATAAATGGACAATTAAAAAGATCGCCGCCTTGGCAATATGGCTGGCTAATAGCAGAGAGCCCTATATGGCTATCGCTACTACGATTACTAATACTGCTTATCTATACTAACATTATAAATAGGAAAAGTTTGTTTGTAATCTATACACATTTTTTTAAAGATTTTCCCGCTCTTTGATGAAGTCCTGTTTCGCGGGGGGTTTTACAAACATTCAAACAATGGACACAAAGAACATCCTGCGTCGCAATTCAAATTCCACACGTGACAAAACATTGTGTGATCCACATATTTCTGTTCTGTGTTGGATTCGAACCCACAACACACGGCGCAGTGGTACTGGCGAAGCGACCACTTAAACTTACGCGATCAGTGCAGTGTGAAACTGAAACAAACTTTGAAACTACTGAACCGATTTGGACAATTATTTCCTTATTAGTAAGCTTCTTTATTCAGAACTAAGATACGCTATATAACATTACGCTACGAGCCAAAGGAACGGAGTACTCATCATAAACGTGTTTAAAATCACGTCCGACAGTAAGTGTATAAGAAAATTGTCTTAGATTTGTTCTAATAAAATCATTATGGAACAGAACTACCCAGGTAAAAAGTACTCTGAGTCAACGAACGTGACTGTAGCAAAAGAAATAAGTGGAGTCTCTGCCTTTCCCTCCAGAATACAGGCGTGAGTACATGAAGTCAGGATGTCCACAAACCATTGCACTTTCATGTTAAAATAAAAGTGCGTGCTCTCTTCCTTGACAGTTTATCTGTTCCATCTCATCAGTAATATGTTACGTATGTATGTATATAGGTATGTATGTATGTATGTAGGCGTCTATATATTTAGGTATGTATATATTATGTAATTATCATTACTTAGATAGAATAAGGAATAGTGTGATTAGAGAGAGATGCGGCATGAAAGTGAATATAGTGACAAGAATAGAAAAGGGTATGTTAAGCTGGTTTGGGCATGTAGAAAGAATGGACGAGGAAAGACTGACTAAGAAAGTTTATAAGGCTAGTGAAAATGGAACAATCGCAAGAGGAAGACCTAGGCGAACGTTTCTTCATCAGATCGGAGGCGTTCTGAACAAAGGCCAGGTTAAGAGCACCTTGAACCGACGGGCGTGTATGAGGAATATGATGAAAGTGAATGAAGCCAGAGAAGTGTGTCAGGATCGTAGCAAATAGAAATCCGCAGTCTCTGCCTACCCCTCTGGGAAACAGGCGTGAATCTATGTATGTATGTATGTATGTATCATTACTTTTGTATTATTCTTTAGTTTAAATACATCGCACTCTTAATAAAACAACGATTTACAATTTGAACTCTAACTTAAATACTATTAGAGTTCAAATTGCCTAAGTTCCAAATTTCGAGATAAATCGTTGTTTTATTAAGAGTGCGACATGTATATTTATAATGCTATTGTATACGTATGCACTTACTTCTTTTTATCTCTGCATCACCCTATGGTTGACTGGTAGAGAATGCCCTTGGCATTAAGTCCGCCAAATGTTTGTTAAGTAATATTTGTTATGTTTAAATAAATAAACAAAAAATACACATAACAATATTTTTATTACTTTCCGCTTATCATTCATGTCACAAAATGACAGTAATGATTATCAAGGTTACATTTGGGAAGTTACATTTAACGTCATTAAATAAAATTAATTGGTTGTGTTATTCAGCACGTATTCTCTGGTATGTAGGACTGGCAAACGTTTTTTGGCGCCGCCTCGCAGCTATTCATTGCACCTTGTTGCCATCCGTTCTAATTACTGACTTTGTATAAATGCACTATTTAAAATATCATGAGTACTGAGATAGTATTAGAGACGTGCATGTCCATAATGTAAGCTGTGAAATCTATACCTCTATAATAAAACATTATTGTTTTATACATGACTAGCTGTCTTCTGCAGTTTCTTTTACGGTTAATATTACTGCTCTGCTCTCGTGGTCCGAAGCGTAATTTTATATAGTCTATGTTATTTCAGGATAAAGTCGCGTTCCAATGGTAAAATAATTTGCAATCAAAATAAAATAGGTTTTAAGTTATGTTTGGTGTTTCAAAATTTGACAGGTTGAAATCGGCCTGAATTTATTAAGTTTATTCATTACGTATATATTTCATACATATTTTCTCTTAATAAAAATTAATAATAGTATAGATACCGATTTATATTATCATGCATTCCAGGTAGCTTATATCTTTACATATATAAATCTTCTGTGCGTGTGTTTGTAATTAATTTTTTTGTGTGTGTTTAAGTGGATTCGAGAATGGTTTATATTTGTTTTGTTTCTTTTTTTTTCGTGTTTACAGGACAACGTCTGTCGGGACAGCTAGTTTTTAATATATTGAATTTTTGGGCTACATCAAGAGGAAAGGAACTTTGGGTTCAGGTGAATTAATAGGCTGTTGGCAGTCTTTCAGTTACCGTAAGAATGAGCTGGCTCGCTCCGGGTACCACCCTCTAACAGAAAATCGAACCTACCACTATTTATGACCTTTCTATTATGACCTTTCTGCCTATCTTTAATTTAGTTTTTAAGGGTCAGAACCGCAAGTGTCTCTCAGGGCACGACATCACGCTCGATAGAAACGCTGCGTGAACCTGCGCGACGTGCAATTGGTATGCTTTGTAGATTGCTCCGATGATGTTATATCATCGCTGATATGCTACCGAAATAGCTCATCCTTAGGCCATTTGCCACCTTGCTTGTATAATTAGTAGTAAGGTAAACATAAAATGATGAACTCAATTTCTTTTTATCACTTTAAGTAAAATATATTGTATTGTTTATTGATATGATAGTACATATTAACCTTATTTTACCCGTGTAATCGCAATCTTTGAATAATATAGCACAAAGATAACTTCAAGGCGAACGACAAATTAGAAATAAACTTCTGGCATCGCATATCGCTGTAGTTAAATTTAAATTATGAATCGATATAATTATTTTATGAATAATAATAATAATAATATAATATTCTACCACATACACACAACATCATCTAGCCCAAACTAAGCAAAGCTTGTACTATGGTACTAGACAATGGATGAACATACATATACTTTTTTTTTTGTAAATACATGCATATTATACATAGAAACACCCAGACCAAGACAAACATCCAAGTTCATGCACACAAATGTTTGACTTGTGCGGGAATCGAACCCGTGACCTCCGGCGTGGCAGTCGGTTACACTAACCACTACACCATCGAGGCCGACAAAACGGATGACATGGATAATGCAACGGGTTCCTGTAGAAAGTCTACTGGTTCAAATCTCATCCATGGACCTATTGTATATTATATTAATAATAATAATAATAATAACAAAACAAAGTGATATGAAGTGATATTTTAGATATTTATGATACGTCACATAATTTCATTAAAGTTAAAATAAAAGTTAAAAGCGAACTGTTATTGCATTTTAGGTCACATTTAATTATTTATATGTTATTACGAAAATAAAAATATAGAACCCATTTAAATAAATACATCTCATAATTAAAATATATAAGCAATATTTTTATTTACATTTACCTAAATAACACATCAATTTATACCTTATAATTCGTTAAAAATATTGTAAAAAATTTAAGGTTAGGTACTTATTTAAGATTATATTTTTTGTCGGTAACCACACAAAAAGGTTATTTGTGTGACAACTGAATGTTACTAGTTACTTAAATTAAGCTTAATAAAAAGTGAAATCAATGTTCTTTTAAATTAGTGCCGTTGTAATATTATATACTTTTGTTGATTTCCTGTTAATGTATGTATGTTATGTAGGGGCCAGTCAGTGCAGACCGGCGACACTTCGACCCAGTGGGATCTTTTGTGTCGACACTCTCCCAATAACGACTGCCATAGATGTTCATGGCAGCTGGGACCGACAGCTTAACGTGCTCTCCGAGGCACGGAGCAGGCGATAATTATTGTCAATCAATACGCACATAATTTCGAAAAGTCATATAACTTCCGAAAGTCAGAGGTGCGTGACGTGGGTTCGAACCCGAGACCCTCTGGATTGCAGTCTGTTGGTCTCCCCACTGAGCTATCGCTGCTCACATTATTTCCTGTTATTGTAAGTAGGTACCTAAATCTTAGAAGTGAACGTTATGCTCGAACTAAAAGTAATATGTCAATTCGATTGTACGTCACGGTAGCGTAAAAGTTCACCTATCTAATAATGCCAATTTGTCAAGTACTAGCTGTGCCTGCGGCTTCACCCACGTATATAGTTACTGCACCGCCCCCGTGGGTCGTAGCGTGATGTTATATAGCCTATAGCCTTCCTCGATAAATAAGCTATCCAACACTAGAAGGATTATTCAATTCGAACCAGTAGTTCCTGAGATTAGCGCGCTCAACCAAACAAACAAACAAACTCTTCAGCTTTATAATATTAGTATAGATTGCGTATTCGATCCCCGTGCAGGACAATAATGGTGATGTATTGCACTAGTTCTGTCGGCTTTATTATATTTTTCTTTTGACTGTATAGGTGGTAAGTAGTTTAGTGGTCGCGTCGCTGCTTGCACTGCGCTAAGTGTTGTGGGTTGGAATCCCACGAGGGACTAAAATTTGTGTCATCCACAAATGGTTGTTCCGAGTCTGGATGTTTTGTGTCCGTTGTTTGAACGATTGTAAAGTCCTCCGCGATACAGAAATTACACATAGAGCGGGAGTTGTCTTTAAAATATATATATTATAATCCATGTATACCTAACGCACGCCTTATTCCTAGTACGGATTAAACATAATTCATTAACAACTTGTATGCAATTCAGGTAATTAATGAAGGTAATCGAATGCATTCACAATAGTAATTACACATGTTGATCCGGTACAACTTGTATGCGTATGTATGTTTTGTGCTCAATAGATACGTACCATATCGCCGTCTGTTCCATCACAAAGCATATTACGCCTATGATTATTTAATTATGATAGATACGAGCTAGTGTTTACATTTTCTTTTTAAATACAGCTTTCGCACTAGGAATTATTCCTGTATCGCGGGGGACTTTCCAAATATCCAAACAACGGACACAAAGAACATCCAGACTCGGAAGAACCATTTATGGTGTACCACAAGGTGATAACTTAAGCCACCACATCCGTGCAGACATATTCATAAAAGTCAATTAAATAAATGTCTTACAATTGATTCGATTTTAATGTATATTTAATTGATATAATTATTAGCTAAAAACCGTTTAAATTAAAGTTGAATCATTAAATAAAACATGTCCTATTCTTTCTAATAAACAACACAAGGATTGTTTTTTTTTTAACAATTTATAAATTATTTATGTTTTATGTATTAATTAATTAAATAAAATTTTGTTAAATTCTTGAGCGAAGTTAAACGAATGGATTCACGTCTGTATTACAATAGGCGAGGGTGGAACCCACGACCTCTTAATCGCAAATCCAGTACCTTAATCTTTGACCTACCGGCGCTTCAAAAAAAAAAAAAAAAATATATATATATATATATTTAAATATATATATATATATGTATATGTCTATTTCATTCTAGGTTTCCTGTAAGACTTTCTAGTGGAAACTGACTTGGCTGAGTATTATTTTTGCCGAAAATAATGGCAACCGTAACTTTAATCTTCTCCCTTAACCTTTATTATTCCCAAGTCACTTGGGGTCGGCTTTTCTAGTCTAACCGGATTTGACTGGATATCAGTTTTTACACGGAGCGGCTGCCACCCGACCTCCGCAACCTGAAGGCTAACGATACCCTAAAGCTAGACCAGTGTCAGGATATTAGAGGAAACTGACTTTCCCAATAACGACTGCCATAGATGTTCATGGCAGCCGGGACCGACGGCTTAACGTGCTCTCCGAGGCACGGAGCAGGCGATAATTGTCAATCAATACGCACATAATTTCGAAAAGTCATATAACTTCCGAAAGTCAGAGGTGCGCGACGTGGGTTCGAACACGAGACCCGCTGCATTACAGTCTGTTGGTCTCCCCACTGAGCTATCGCTGCTACCGTAACTTTAACAAATAACGA
This sequence comes from Catocala fraxini, assembly GCA_930367265.1. Classification (NCBI taxonomy): domain Eukaryota; kingdom Metazoa; phylum Arthropoda; class Insecta; order Lepidoptera; family Erebidae; genus Catocala; species Catocala fraxini. Next base: position 6,980,398 of record OV884026.1, on the reverse strand, counting down.
TATTCTAGACTCCTGTAAAGATTAGACCCGCGATGTTATTTCTATTGTTGTGTTAATTCGTTAACAGGATAACTATTAATAAGCTGTGACAGATGTATTCTAGTTACAAATAACATTAGTTCTTTGACTAGCTATCTACATTGCAGGAAAATACTTACAGGAGCTAATAATGTACCTAGTTATATTATCCTTATAATTGAATTGTCAAGAGTGCTAATAGCAAATACAACTTATATACCTACAATAAGTTTGCGTACAAAAATTATACAAATTATTCCCGAAACTAATTTAAAAATACTATAATGTCCTCCAGACCGAATTTCGGACATGGCGGCCAATCTTAACGGAGATTGGCCAACTGCGCAGGAGATATTATAGTGCACAAGTATGTGCGCAAACACAAGTGCACTCTCTGTTCCCTAACTCTCATGATCCGATGGGACGGATAATCCGACACGACCGGAGAGAGATCAGGTGCAGGACCTACGGCTTTACGTGCTTTCCGAGGCACGGGGGTGTCTAACACCGCCAACTTCCTAACTCCGGGCTCGTATTGAGATTTCTTAACAGAAAAACCCAGTAACTTTTTGTTGGCCCGACCCGGGAAAAAATAAAAATTAAAAATACTGATCATCTTTGAAAACGATTTTTAGGTTTAATACAGAAAGTTTATTACAATATTTTATCTCATTAATTTTCATTTTCTTGTAAATATGAACCACATACGTCTTCTTCACATATTTTGTATTTAATTCAAAAGACTTCGCCCATAACCTTCCTTAAAGCAGAGTTTACACTCATTGAAACAACAGACAGAAAAAACACCCAGGCCGGGATTAAAACAAAATTTTTTGGAACAACCAGAAATTGGCTCACTCACGCATCGAACCCACTTAGAACCATGGCTATAGCGAAATGTTCACTTAAGCCACTGCGTCCACCATGCAACCTATTTTTTTATTAGTCCATTTTATTTAAACAGTACTCGCTTACATAGGGAGCAGTTTATTTGCAATTCATCATATAAAAATGGAATGGACATGCCTAACCGACAATTGTAATACTATCCTGTAGTTTACGCAATAAACTATCCTAATGAATTAACTTTTCCGGAGCTGTTCACACAGCTCCGGGAAAGTTAATTCATTAGTGTGTTGTTGTGAAGAGTTGATTAAACACTGGCTGCGTACAGTTAATTGGGACTCGTAGTTAAATGGCTGAATATTTTAGACCATATTTTAGTGAACTAATACGATTTTCAACGCATCTCGAATCGGCTTATTGTTTTTCTTTTTTAAAAAGATAATTCCCGCACTAGGAATAAATCCTGTGTCGCGGGGACTTTGGAAACATTCAAACAATGGACACAAAGAACACCCAGACTGGACCCAATTATTTGTGCACCTCACAAATTTAGTCCTGTGTGGAGATCGAACCCACAATACTCGGTGCGGCTTCAGTGGCGAGGCGACCACTTAAACCACTTCTCTATTCGTGCAGTAATTATAGTAATTATAATTGAAGTAACTAGTATGAGAACCTATAGAAACATTTGGCTATAAGATCTTATTAATTTTTCCTAAGCACACTAGCAATCTGGTTTGCAAATGATTTGTATTCAAATTAATCTCTTCAGCTAAAGTAAGTATTTAAATAAGAATTTGCTTTTATTGGAGGTGGGTTCACGACAGTGGTGCAATGGAATCGAACCCACCTCTCAATCGCTAATCCATTGCATCAACCATTGAGCTACCGTTTATGACATAACTAATGTGTTTCGACAAGAAGTTAGAGTAAAATTTTCCTGCAGCCGCATAGCTGATTTTTAATTAACTGATTTATGATATTTATGTATGACATGCAAATCCAATTTTTATTTCAATGTTATAATATTTTATTTCTAATTTATTTCTTAGTTATTTTGTTGATATATTTTGATATATGTTTGTGTATGTGGTATAATATTTTTATAATGCTGACTCTCTTGACATTACTTATTTATTATGTATGGATTTAAAATCTGATATAAACGTTTTATTATTATTATTATTATTATAGCGAAATAAACAAACCTCATTGCAATGTTTTTTGTCATATATATAAATTAAATATCATTAAATTAAATTAATAAAGAAATAATCATGATTAAGATTTTTGTCCAGTTCTAAGAGGTGTACCTGATCTAATTGATCGTTATTATCTATAACCTATTGGTCTTAGAAAAACGGTACTCAAACCTCACTTTGTAAACTTTTTTGACTTGTATGCAATAAATTACTTTAGCCTCATGACGAATTATTTGAAGAAATCAAAAGTTGGACAAATATGCATTATATACTTTATAGTTCAAACATTAAAGTTGATATTCGAAAGTACGTGAATTACATTGTCACTTTTTTTACTATTTTCACTGTAACGACATTTCTTGGCAATCTCTTATATATATACTCAATACTTTGTTATAAGCTCCATATACATATATAAGACTAATTCAATTGCTATAAATTTGAATTAATATTTTATATTTTCCTCAATATCCAGGATTTAGACATTCTAGATTAATCTAAATAAGTCCCGTATTAATTTAGTCACCAGTAGATTTAAAAAGTAATAGGCATCATTACAATATGTATAAATTATAAAGCCTTTATTATTTTTGTAAATTATTATTATTTAATGAAACATAATAATAAATCGTGCTCATTTACATAAACAAAATTCTTAAATCAAACATTTCAATGTTATAATCAAAATATTATTAAGTAGAAAATTATAATAAGAACCAAAATATTTGAATAGTAATGATTGTTAAAGTTGTAAAATATGTTAGTAAATATTTAAAAAGACTTACTGTGTGCGTTTTTGGTGGCCATTGTATAATTTATTAAATGAAAATCGACACAAAATTCGCGACGGTAGACGCACTGAACGACGCACGCGACGACTCGTAGGCAACTGCTACGCTTGCTACGAAACCCGCACTAATAATAATACGATTATTATTTATATGAACCGCACTGAAAGTTGCTCTACTATTAATTGTATTATTGTTAGGTGCACGTGCGTACTGCGCGAAGAACGAACTATGAGTGATACAGCTCCCGACAGTTTTTTGCTGGCAGGGTTCGTACTGATAAAGTGGCAAATTATAGAATAAACAATGTCGCGTTTATGGAGATGGATCAAGCTAGCGCGTTTAGTTCACCGCCGCGAATACACCACCGCCGCGATCGTCAGCCTTTACTCACGCAACTTTGTCACCAATCACTTATAGGTTGGATGGTCAACAGTCAACGGTGACCGCTGCCTTCTAAATATTATATTAAAATAATAATATCAAATTTAATTTAGAGATATTTGGCAAGTAAATCTAGTAGCTTGAATTTTTATAGACAGATATAAATTTTCCTTTTTACAGCAATATAATTATAATCGATATTTGTTTATTTAAGATTACAGAGATGACACATTAGTACAAAATACTCGTTATTTGGTAATTATGCCAGTGGAAGTGGCACAATAATTTAGGCGATCACCTTGCTAGTAACTTAAGTGGTTGCTGAATTTAGGTGATATTATTATATTTCAACGTTGTAAATATAAACATTACACCCAACGCAGAAGTCATGTTGAAAATATTAATACATTGTTTAGTAATTCGTTACCTATTTATTTATTACTTACAAGATTCTCATAATAATCACACAAAGACCTCGAAAAATAACGTAAAAATATATCTGCCTATAACATATTATGTTGCATACATAGTAGGAGATTAGTCTACTCAACACATACACGAGATACGTCCGAGATATGAGAGTAAATAGTATTGTTATCTAACGCTACACACATGCATCACATTTACATATAAATCGACAATATGGTCTAACACTGGTTTAATTTAGTTAAACATCTAGTTACCCATAATATTATGGTACGATATTATGATGTAAGTGCATGCATATGTAGAAGCGAAATATGATTTGTTGACCTGATATTAAACTGAAATTGTTTATACAACATCAATCCTTAGAATCTAGATAAAAATTGTAAATGACAAATATTTTTTAATCTTAAATCTAAAGATTACATTTGAACATAAAAGAGTTTTTACACGCCGGAAAACATAATGTGACAATTCATGGGAATGTCAACTTGTAGTAGAGTCGCAAATTTATTAAAATGTTTTAAGAGAACACATTTTATTTTCTTTCTCTGCTAAATCAAGGCGGTGATTGCAATAGATCTGGAAATTACATAATAAATCACATTTTGTAGTTTGAGAAATTTCACACTATGAAATTACTTTCGCTGATGACTATTTAGATAATTCGTCACGAGAAAGATATTTAAAAACGTATCAAAACTAATATGCTTAGTGACCTATACTTTTATGATTTTGAACAGAATACAGCTAGTGATCGTCATTTTCCTACCTGGCCTCATCATCATTTGTGATTCTTTTATCCAAAAATGTTAAGAAAGCTATTTGGGATCAGCGAAGTTGTACATTTTTTTTAGGCTGGTCTGTATTGTCAATCAACTAGCCAACGGTGCGCCGACCTTTAAAAACACTGCCTCATCTCCCGTGAACTAAAAAACATTTATCGTGCACTCATTTTATATGTCACTTAATATTCAATTCCCAAGCTGGTGAATGACTGCTCCATTTTTAAATCGTAATTTATGATATTTTACCACATTTTAACTAAATTACGATGTCTATCACTGCATAATGCGTTTGCTCATTATGGTTACATTAATTATCATTTCAATTAAATATCTAAAGCAATTTGATCTAACATTTGATGCATTGATATAATCAGCCATAATTGTTTTGCGAGCAGATTCTCATATAGCCCAAAAAACAGCGTGACCCGCTAATGTGGCTCAAGGGCTAAGTCTACAAATTCGATATACAATAGAAAACCTACCTATCTTTTATGTACCTACGATGCAATTAATCCTAAATGAGGCCAAGATATGTCGAGTGATATAACCACTATGCTTGTAACGTACTTGTATCTTTGTCAATTTGGGATATCATTTATGTAAGTCCGGAATTGATTTAGATACAAGAAGAAAGCAATCATGTAATCCATACTAAATGGGAGAAAAATGGTGAATCACTCGAAAAAAATACGTTTCGTACAAACATTTCAAGGCAACCTAGCTAGGTTAGCTTTGCCATAATATTATCAATATTATGATTATGCATTTAGTCTGATAATTACAGTTGTATATTGTTTCATTATATTTGAGTGACAATAGTGCGTAACATACACGTAAACGTGAGACAATACTAATATATTACGAATGTATACACATTGAAAATAAACATTTTAATCATCACTATGGGCACGTAATGTTTTCAAACCCTTGGGATAACAATATTAGTTCAAGATCTGAGTATCCCCAAACCAACGTCTTTCTAAAAAACCTGTAAATTTTACAGTTAAATTTTGATTGCACGGATGGCTTAGATGTTTAAGTAGTCACCTGGTCAATGTCACTGTGCCGTGTGTTATGGGTTCAAATTCCATACATACATTATTCCAAATCTGGATGTTCTTTATGTCCGTTGTTTGAATATTTGGAAAGTCCCTCCGAGTCTTTTTTAAACAATAAATTAGACTACAGCTGGCGTGTGGTCGCTTCAACACCACTGCCCCGAGAGTTGTTGGTTCGAACCCCACACGAAACAAAAAAACCCAAATGGTTATACCGAGTGAAGTGTTTATAAAAATGTAGGTGAAAATATATGCATATCTACATATTAAAAATTATTTACAATAAAAATAGCGGTGATAAAGTCATTTTAGCAGAAATTTCGAGGCTGGCTTGTATACTAAACTCCACAGACGTACCAATGTTATAATGGCTGACTAAATTGGGATCTTAGTTTATAATAATTACGTCGGGTTAAATTAAAAACAAGAAGAAACGCGAGTTATTTAAAGGTGATTTTATTTCATATTACCTACAAAATCCTAACTATAATGTGGCTTTGTTTGTTTTTTGTTACGCTCTCACGGTTTAACTACTCGACCGATCATCATGAAATTTAGCATACACGTTGTCTGGGGTACAGAAAAGTACATACCTTTGATTTAGAGAACAAGTGCCTACACGAGCGAAGCCGCAGGCAAAATATAGTTACACATAAATTAATCCGAAAATTGCGTTTTTAAAATTCATTTTAACCAAGCAAATTTTTTTGTCGGACTGAAATACCAAACTCGGCAGATGTACTTGTTAGTGTGTGACGTGTCATAAGATTGACGAGTCTGAAATCTTAGGGCTTGTCCTACCACCTCCAGATAGCATTTATCTATAAGATAAAAGTCTCACCATCTCTCTTCTTTAACCTAACATGAGTGAGATAGCATGCGATTTATCTTTCGGATAACTTTTACTTGTTAGTTGTAGGACTGGCCATTAGTCTTTCATAATTACGTCAGGCAAAATTATAAACAAGATAAACTGCGAGTTCCATAAAGGTGATTTAATTTCATATTACCTACTACATATTTTTATAATTAAAACATTGTGTAAAGAAGTTATTTGTTTATCTCAAGTGATTAACGAGCTCTCAGCTAAAGATGTTGCCGACATTTTGTGTACACATCGTCTTAGTTACGTTATCACAAAGATTATAAAATGTAGTTCGTGTTTATGGTTACTTATATTAAAAATACGAAGCTAATGGTTGTTGTCTTTTACTTTTTGTGTCACTAAGATGGCATCATCTTTCTAGTATTATTACTCGCGATTGTATATTTGGCGTAGTGGTTAGTGTAACCGACTGCCACGCCTGAAGTCGCGGGTTCGATTCCCGCACAAGTCAAATATTTGTGTGCATGAACATGGATGTTTGTCTTGGTCTGGGTGTTTCTATCCATACTATGTATGTATTTACAAAAAAAAAGTATATATGTATGTTTATCCATTGTCTAGTACCCATAGTACAAGCTCTGCTTAGTTTGGGCTAGATGGTGTTGTGTGTATATGATAGAATATTATTATAATTATGTTTCTCTTATCACAGGTACTTTTTAACATATTATATTAGAAAATACCTGGCCCTTTGGGAGGCTTACACGGAGACATGGATCCAACGTGAAGAGGCCCTTCGAGAGTTTTAATCAAAGATGGGATGGAACACCTACAGCGGCACTAGCCGCAGCAGGCGTAAGACTATTGTTACGTTTGGATTTTAATATATGGACTATGGGTATGGGTGTCTGGTGGACCGGTATATTGCTAACTATAGATGAAAAACGGCGTCTGCCCTAAATACCCTAATAGCATCAATGAAATGGGCAGACGGTGACTCACCAACTCACTAGATGGACCCCCTGAATAGCCACTATAGGCATAAATGCCAGCAGCAGAGGGCAACACCGGTGCGAGTGGCTAGGGGTGTCGAGCGTTGCGGCGCCGGTTTCACCATCACGGGTCTCGTGACAACGGAGATCTGGAGCGGGTTTCCCCGTAGTTATGCCCTTGAAAATGACACTTCCATCCCCAAGCATATAGCTCTAGCGGCCTCCCTCTGACCGGCCGACCAAGGCAAGCCAGAGTTGAGAGTCCTACGGGCACTATTGAAGTTCCACCCCAGCCAACCAGTCAAGGCAAGCTGGGGACGAGGCCCTAACCGACTCTCTGAGGCATTCAGGACCGCAGTGTCGCCACTCACATTCAGCCTGCCACAAGCTGCCCTGCGGTTTGTGCGCTTTTATTTAACCTGGTGATACATTGTTTATATTACAAGGCGAGGGTGATAGTTTAAAAGCTAGTGTACTGTGCCCTTCGATATCGCGTTAGTCTCATGATGAGATAACGACTGTCCCAGAGGGGTTTATTGCTTTATTATTATTATTATTATTATTATTATGTATGAAGTCACCTGGAATACGCCTCACAGATTCGGAACTCGCGCTACGCTTGCCACTTCAATGAGATAGAGATGATTCAAAGAAAATTTATTCGATATTTAGGTTTCAAATTTATTGTCCCATGTCCGACCTCGCCTATGAGCAGCGCTGTGTAAAATTGCATGTTCTGCCTTTGCATGTAATGTAAATGTAACATTTCAGACATAACTTTTCTCCTCAATATTGCTCAAGGTAAGATCGACTGTCCTGAACTTAACGAAATCACGAAATCTCTTGTTACATGGACCTGCGTGCCACACTAATTTTAGAGTGAATAGCTTTCTGCCTAGAGTATTCATTGAATTTAACAAATTAAATGTTGACAGTCGTTTTGATCTCTTTATTACTAGTAAATAATAATAATAATAATAATATTCTACCACATACACACAACTCCATCTAGCGCAAATTAAGCTGAGCTTGTACTTTGGGTACTAGACAATGGATAAACATACATATATACTTTTTTGTAAATACATACATATTATACATAGAAACACCCAGACCAAGACAAACATCCATGTTCATTCACACAAATGTTTGACTTGTGCGGGAATCGAACCCGCGACCTCAGGCGTCGCAGTCGGTTACACTAACCACTACACCATCGAGGCTAACATAAGCAAATATTCTACCAAATCCTGTTTAACCAAGTTTTTTTGTTGATAATTTATAAATGTATAAATATTGGATATTACTACTGGCTCAATCTTGTAAATCCATTTGTTAAGTACAATTTTTTGTTGTTATTTTCTTTTATAACTAAATGTGCTTAAGCTGTCATATAATCAAGTTGTAAACTAATTGTGGAAGCTTGTTATTGGCATTAATCGATTGTATTTATGTAACTACTTATATGTAGCTGTAAGCTCCCTTAATAAAATAATATAGAAATAAAAGAAATCATATTTATAATCTACTCTGGTGATACCTGGGACAATCTGCAACGATCACAAGCGACTCACCAACAAAAAACTATTTACATAAAGAATAAGGATGACTCAAATACGTTGCCGGTATAAAGAAATTTCCAGAAACTAATTTTAAATTTTGCATTCTAGAAGTAAAAAATTAAGGAGGTATATTAAGTCAAATACGTACAGGTAAAAACGCGACGTTTTTTACATGAGAATTTGGGCTTTGCCCATTAAATTCAGAAATTCTACTTCGGTCGCCGAACGTACAAAATAAAAGCGAGAATCGGCAATGAATTGCCGTAAATCTTAGAGTTCGAAAAATGGTTCAAGTAATATGCAAAGGTCACGTAATACCACGTCAGAGGTCAAAGGTCATATACATTTCAGGGGTATATCAACTATGCTGAGTTGAATGGCGCTGACCGCGAGTCTCTAGCTCTTACGGTTCTTGAGTTGAAAGTTGTATAACAGACAGACGGATAGACGGACGGACAAAGCTGTTGTATAAGAGTTATTTCGAACTCTAAAAAAACGAAGTCAGCATCGTACAAGTTTGAAGGTGTATTTTATTTATAGTAAGGCTAACGTCAAACCGTCACTTGACTCGTGTACGTAAAAAGTATATAATGATAAACTGTTTAAAACAGCTTTGTAGACCAAAGACCAAAGAAGAATACCAAAGTAAGTACATTTTTTTAATGTATGTAATAAAAAATAAAAAGAATGAAAAGAAAAGCAATATATTACATGAACAGAAAAACTAAGTTCTTTTTAAAAAAATCACATTCGTTTCTATTCTATCGAAGTTGCTAACCGTACAGCTTTTATTGCTCTGATATGTCTGTAGTTTTTATCAGGGAAATATTTTAGAATACCAATGTTACCTACGTACCAACAAACAAATGTTACCTATGTATAAATACATAGGCTGACGTCAAGATCCCTTAAAGAGAAGGTGACGGTGCATTACAACCTATATTTCGATTTTAAGTACAACGTAATAAAGAGCGAGCCTATTGCCGTATACCGAGCACAATTCTAAACTGCTCCACCTAAAAATTTCTTGATAGAAAATCCCTTTTCTCTACCCAGTAATCGAACTGGGACCTCAGGCACAGCATTAGCTTTCACTAACACTGCGCCACTAATGCGTCATGTAAATAAATTACACTTAAATATAGGTACGACACTATTCCGGTAAAACCGATTAACATAATACGTGACCCAAAACGAATTATTTTAGTTTTATGATTTACCAAAAGTTTTGATAAACTGTGAGATTTTTAAGTGAAGAACACTGACCAAAAGCTACGGACTACTCCACAATTGACAATTAAAAGCAAAAAGTTTCAATTAACCGTTTAACAATGAAATAGCGTCACGTTTGTCAATCTTAAAAAAAACTAGTCTCAGTTACTCGAGGTCAAGCAAGCCTAAAAATAGTCTAAATAAAATTGTCTTAAGCTGGATACACACCGACTAGAGACAGTCTGGGAATCTGGAATCGTCGATTCTCACTGTGTTCCATAACTCGAGTATGCAGTTCAATTCACGTCTATTACAAACACAAACCAACTAATTAATGAACAATTGAAGTTCATAATAATCACTGTTTTCTTTCGTATACCGATTTTTTACTTAATATGCCAATCAGAACACTCAAGATTGCAATCTAATCAAATGTGCAAGTTGCTTGCGTAGTTACTTGACATTTGTTTGTCTACTACTGTCTTTAATTATAACAGTAATGTTCTTTAGTTTGAATACGTCTGGTTACTTTAGCATTTCGACTAATTTGGTTTCAAATATCTTTGACTAATTGGCTTTAGATAGTAAACAAACTCCAGCGTCCAGACTTTTATCGTTACGTCTCGATATGGTTAAGCTGACAGATTAATATGATATCGATATTATGGATTGTATTAATCTAAAAGATAGGACGGGTTTCCTACTTAAATCTGGGATATCGTTTATTTACTATATACACAAGCTGTGGTCCATGGTATGTTCCGTTCTGCTCCTATGGTTCGTGTCGTGATTTGTAATAAATAGATTTCTGGGTTCTCTGAGTAAGATTTAAGTGAGTCTATTATCAGTTGTTATTTTGTTATTCCTTCGACTTCTATCAAATTATTGAAAAGGATTTCGTATCAAGACATTGGATGTCAACACTTTTTGCAGCCTTTCAGTGAGACCTAGTTTTGGAATACCTATCTACATTATCCTGCTACATTGTAATGTAATAAATGTGAAAGTTTGTAATTATGTTTGGATTGTTTTTATTCGATCAGGAAACCATTGATCAGATTTTGATGCAGTGTTATTGATCCGGGAGCCGGAAGCCGCTTGAAACGAATTAGTATGCATTATAGAGCAAGTGTAATCGACTACTGTCAGACCGACTAAAACCGAATGTCTGCATTACACCTAAATTAGTCACAAGAAACTTTTTTAATTTTGTATAAAGCAAAATTTTTGATGACTCATTGAGTCAAGCAGTATACCCAGAATTATGTTGTATTTTTTCTTCTTAGGTGCAACGCAAAAAAATAATGTCGGTTGAAGGTGAGACCGCAATAACAAAATAAAGGACGGAAACAGAAATTATAAACACTACAGCTGACTGTTAGTCATGTCATCGACTTACGAATACAAATTAAGTTTTTTAGTACAACAAATACTGCGCCACTGATATTCTAATCTGTATAATTTACATTCATTCCTACGTGTTTCCCCGAATATTAATTCGAGATTGCCCTTCTATGACGGTGTCTCTAAAGTAAACAAAGAATGCATGGATAACGCAGTGGTCTAAGTCCGACCCCGTCAATTCTAGTGTGACAAATGATGTGGGTTCGATTCCGGGACAAAATATGTGTGGTCTAAAATAGTTGTATTGCGTCTGAGTAGAGCACACCCATGTGACTATTGTTTCAATGTTTATTCGTCCTTCGTAATACAGAAATTATTTCTATACACTATTCGCGCCTGTATAACTCCATAGGGTTCGTTAAAGATGTATTACATACACATTTCCCCATCTATGACATAAAGCCTAAAGATTATTCCTATAGATTAAAATCATACGCGACAAGACTATTGTTGTGTACCGAGCACATTTCCAAATACCGAGCACCATAGTGAAAATTACTTAAAGGAAAATCCTAACAGCACTAAGCTTAATCTTGGAATCGAAACCCAGACCTCTCTTTCGTTTGCATACAAAATTTTACTATGAAAACATAGGTAAACCAGATAGTTCCAATCTCATCCAGATAGAAGTTATATTGTCATAATATTGTTATAGTCTTTCCCTTCTGACGTGCGACCTACAGGCATCTGAGGAAATGTGGACGTGTTACTTCTTTTAGTGTACCTTCAAATATGAGGAGTAGTTTACAATCCTCGGTACTAAGAATATATTTACAAATAAAAGCTGATCGAAGACACCTTTGCCTAACTCTTCCTTCGCCCATGCCTTATATTTTCTCATTGGTGTGTATGTAATGAATACTTGAATTGTATTATAAAGTAAAATACATGATAGAAAATCATATGATGCACCGCTAGTATAAAATATTTACTTCAGCATAAATTGTGCGAAGGCTGACTTCAGTAACACAGGTAGCTCATACCTAGCTCAGAAGTCAAAGACTTCAAATATTCCTGTGTAAGCATTTTATGCAAATAAATGTTATTTATTATATGTATTGCTAAATAAAAACAAATGCCTTACGAATATCGATCAAGATCATTTAGATATAAGCTTATCATTTTATCTTTCATGATCGGCTATAAATCATTTATACGCTTCATATTTTGAAGAGATCAGTTGATTTTAAAAATGTTATCGATTACAATGGGTGTTGCACGGTATTTATAGGTCATTGTTTTCTTCTTATCATCCGCCATTTATTTATCATCAACAATCAAAGCAAAACACCTTATGTATGATACGTGAATGTACTGATTGCTGTAGGTATATACCTATTTAATATGAGACGCAACATGAAAAACAAATTAAAGAAATGGTTTAGAATTTACTTCTATAATTATAATTATAGAAGTAAATTCTAAAGCAAAATACATTAGATACTTTAAAGAACGACTTTAAGAATGTTCTGTAATGTGTGTGTCTAATAAATCTTTCATTCATTTAAAGATACATGTGACGGGATTGAGGCTTTGTGATCTTGCCGCACCTTCTTGTTCAGACGGCTCGCTTCGCACTCAAAATAGATAGATGTGTGCGAATCGACAATTAATAACTATATTTTATAAAGTGTTGTTTCCGAATTCGTTCCAACCAACAGATTGGTGCGAAATCACCACTAAGCCGGGTTCGAGTGTCCTTTATGGTAGTCCAATAGAATGCCCACTGAATAGCCAATGCTTTTATAGGTATTAGTCTTGCATCAGACCATAATCTAATCTAATTTATATTGAGCGACCCTGTGGTCGGTTATGGAGCACGCTGATTATTGTTATTTAGTATCTGTTTGCCCGCGGCTTTGGTCGCGTAAAAGTAGATTAGGTTATATTAGTTACAGTATTTTTAAGAGCAGCGATAGCTCAGTGGGGAGACCAACAGACTGCGATACAGAGGGTCTCGGGTTCGAACCCACGTCGCGCACCTCTGACTTTCGGAAGTCATATGACTTTTCGAAATTATGTGCGTATTGATTGACAATTATCGCCTGCTCCGTGCCTCGGAGAGCACGTTAAGCCGTCGGTCCCGGCTGCCATGAACATCTATGGCAGTCGATATTGGGAGAGTGTCGATACAAAAGATCCCACTGGGTCGAAGTGTCGCCGGTCTGCATTGACTGACCCCCTATAAGATACATACATACAGTATTTTTTCAATAAAATATAGTCTTTGTTACTCGGTGATAATTTAGGTTTCTAATGGTGAAAGAATTTTCAAAATAGATTGAGTAGTTATTAAGTTAAATCAAAACAAAAATTAAATCTTTCCCCTTTATAATATTAGTATAGATTAGCGTTGTTGGTGATTTTAATGTAAATCAGCGAGGAATAAATTTGAACTACATTCGAATATATTGACAACAATATACGTGCGTCCGTTCTGTAACTATACGCGTTACTAGTACCCATGACGACACTATCTCTAACGAGCTTTTGCCATCATACAACGATTGCTCCACTATTTTATAATGTATTATCCAATTGTACTAACATTATATGTGCCGTAGGTGTCAAATTGATGCGATCATATCCTCCGCTGACATTTCTGACACATTATACACCCCCTCAAATGGCTATAGCTCTCTATAAGACTTAAGCAGTTATTCGTTTAACCATTAACTTATTGGATTTTCCTGTTAAGGGGATCGTAGCAGCACAGAGTTTGGACATGTGTTCAGAGAAAATAAATAGGCCTTCTATTATAAATATCATAAATACTTCTATAACTACTGGTAAATCTTCTCCCTAGCCTTTATTATTCTCAAGTCACTTGGAGTCGGCTTTTCTGGTCTAACCGGATTTGACTGGATATCCGTTTTTATACGGAGCGGCTGCCACCTGACCTCCGCAACCCGAAGGCTAACGATACCCTAAGGCTAGACCAGTATCAGGATATTTTAGGGTACTGACTTCCCAATAATGACTGCCATAGATATTCATGGCAGCCGGAGCCGACGGCTTAATGTGCTCTCCGTGGCACGGAGCAGGCGATAATTGTCAATCAATACGCACATCATTTTGAAAAGTCATAAAGTCATATAACTTCCGAAAGTCAGAGGTCCGCGACGTGTGTTCGAACGCGACACCCTCTGCATTGCAGTCTGTTGGTCTCCCCACTCAGCTATCGCTGCTACTGGTAAATAATAAATTTTTAATGGAAGATCACACATATGCTGAACACTTGTCCAAACGTGTCAAAAATAAATATAGAAAATAAATTTTGTACCTATTAACATGCCTAACTAAAAAGCTGTGTTCAAAATTGTGTATCTTAAAGGGAGGCAGCAAATTTCATGCAAAATGTTTGTTGGTCATCCAACAAATTATTAAGAACTTTACTTCTTATATTACTGTCACCAATATCTTGCAACCTAAAAACCACACCTTAATCCTACTCGTTGTAGGAATAAAACTTCTATGAGTCCAAGTAAATATGCCGAGACACAAGTGAAAAAATGGAATGTATCGTTGTGTTAGGAATTAAAAAATATATCTGCTTATAGTATGTACAAGATCTTTAACATACGTATGTATGCAAAAGATTTGAAAAGGTCGTAATATTTTATTTTATAATAACTTATTTGTTACTTAGTTTCACTTCTTTAATTGTATAAACTGTTGTTTATAGTTTATGCGGTGTTTACCTTTAATTAATTGTTATGCTAGACTTCTGACTTATTATTGATTTCAACTATTATAAATGTACTCAATTGCTGATGTGCCAATAAAATAAAAATATAACTATAGTTGTTTACTGCTTTATTTACTCTTAAAGCTTCCTTTCCTATCATTTGCCTCACACATAATAAATGATGTATATGTGTTTAATAGAACGGGTGTTGCGTAAATGAATGTCTGATGACGGTATCAGACTAAATAAGGCGATATCACATTGTGATGCAAGATAATTGATACCTGTGAAGAATAAAGTTGTATTTTTATATGTTTAAGTTGTTTACTTGCAACAATTTTATATAAAAAGTGTATATATATTTAGTGGAGCTCTATCTGCAATAAGATCTAGAATTATAATATAAGTGCACAATCATCTTTTAATGAACATTTTTATTCAAGTTTAGGTAATTAAGTAACCTTTTCATCCCGGTATATTCCAAAAAAGCACAGGACATTTTAAAAGCATTTTTATAATGTTCTGTGTTAAAAAGTTACCGATAGATCCCAATTTGTCGATTAATTAATAGAATACATTTAAAAAGCCAAAAACTGAGTATAAATTATTTATAAAGTTTTTTTTTAATCTTTATTTATTTGAAGGACTTGGTTCACAATAAAGAAGCAACCATGTCGTCCTTGTAATGCAACGTACAATGATTACCATACTTAATATTTAGATTACACATGATAATTTGGGTTCTTATACTATTAGTTACACTTATTATCTATTCAGGATCTTGCCTTTAAACAGACCTCCACTAATTTATAAAGTTGTACACCAAATTAACTTCGAGCCGTCGTTGTACGAATTCTAAACTGAGCTGTTAACATAGCGAACAAATGATTGCCGTCGAGTGGTAGAGCTTCGAATTCCATACGAGAAAATTACTTGTGCGATCTACATACAATTGTTCTGAGTCTGGGTGTACCTACTTTGTGTCCGTTAATTTTATGTTCATAGACTTACTTTCAGTGCTAGAATCCTAATGAGAGAAAATAAAGAAGAACAAGATACCTATATAATGTCCTCCAGACCGAATTTCGGTCACGGCGGCCAATCTTAACGGAGACTGGCCAGTGCACTCTCTGTTCCCTAACCCTCATGATCCGATGGGACGGTAATCCGACACGACCGGAGAGAGATCAGGCGCAGGACCAACGGCTTTACGTGCTTTCCGAGGCACGGGGATGTCTAACACCGCCAACTTCCTAACTCCGGGCTCGTATTGAGATGTCTTAACAGAAAAACCCAATACGTTTTTGTTAGCCCGACCCGGGATTCGAACCCGAGACCTCATGCACAGCAGTCGCATTCACTACTGCTGCGTCACGGAGGCAGTATTTAATACATAAGTACATGGAATTCGTAGGACAATTAATGCCTCGCTGAATTTAGCATAAATGACTTAACAAAATCCTAATATTATAAAGCTGAAGACTTCGTTTGTTTGTTTATTTGTTTGTTTGGTTGAACACGCTAATCTCAGGAACTACTGGTTCGAATAGAAAAATTATTTTAGTGTTGAATAGCTTTTTAATTGAGAAAGGCTATAATCTATATAGCATCAAGCTACGACCCACGAGGACGGCGCAGTAACCATAAACGCGGGTGAAACCGCGGGCACAGCTAGTTATAACTATGTGCACGCAAATAATAAAAATATTACAAATCTGCCAGCAGGCAGGCATAAGACTAGGTATGTATTTAATATACACGTATTTTACAATACAACAATTTGAAGAATAGTTACGGAATAATGACAATTGAAAACCCATAGTTACACGCCTGACTGGAAAACACGTCTATGTGTAGTTATGTAGGTACGATAATTGTCGTATATGGCTTATACCATAACTATAATTATTATTTTACTTGTCATAATAAACTTACTTTACATTTAATTGCGAATGACTAAGGTCAAACAAACAAAAATATCCCAATATTATCCTCTCAAATAAAACATATACCTATTATATCCTAAATATCCTAAGTATAATATTATATGTAAATCTGAATGTGAGTTCGTTTATTTGTTTGTTTGTTACGCTTTCACGCCTTTACTACTCGACTGATCATCATGAAATTTCGCATACGCATTATTAGGGTTTGTTCCGCATTTGCCCCTATATTACGTCCCACATTTCAAAATGTTCCTCATTCGCCCCTCTTTTGAAATTATTCCATTTTCGTCCTACATTTTTGTGTGATGATTGATTGATGATTAGCAAAACAAAACATGGTTGAAATTATTTTGAATCTTTTGATGGCGGGCTCGTGATGTCATGCGATCATAAGTCCAAAGTTTTGCCAAGAAATCAACGAGAAATTATAAAATATTTTTCGACTGACGGTACAACAAAAAGACATTACAAAAAAACAGGGACAATAGAGGAACGTAATTTGGGACGAAATAGGAATTACATTCATTTCAGCCTATTGCAGTCCACTGCTGGACATAAGCCTCCCCCAGGGTGCGCCACAAGGTCCAATCTCCCGTTTTCGCCATCCAGTCACCTCCAGCCATCTTTTTCAGGTCATCGGTCCATCTGGCCGGAGGGCGTCCTACACTACACTTGCCGAGTCGTGACATTAAGAAATTAATATTTATTTAAATTTAGGGGCATATAAGGAACAATTTTTGGGACGAATGCGTGTTTTTACGTTTGGGACGGAACATGAGAGACAAATGCGGAACAAACCGTTATTAGGGGTACAGAATAGGATATAGTGTACTTTCACGCAGAACCACTTTTACTTTTACCTTTCCCGAGGAATTTATTGACAAAATCTAGATTAAAATAAGCCAAGCTGCGGGCATAATGTAGTACAAAATAGTTTCGAGCCATACATAAAACGTATAATATTTACTTGTATCATCATCATCGACTGACGGTACAACAAAAAGACATTACAAAAAAACAGGGACAATAAAGGAACGTAATTTGGGACGAAATAGGAATTACATTCATTTCAGCCTATTGCAGTCCACTGCTGGACATAAGCCTCCCCCAGGGTGCGCCACAAGGCCCGATCTCCCGTTTTCGCCGTCCAGTCATCCGTTTACTTGTATATGGTTGTTTAATTAAAGAGTTAAACTAACTTATAGTGATGCTCAATTTAAATATATTAATACTAATAAAGCATTAGTAGCCTAGACGCGTAGCACAGCAATACTAATGTTGTCCGACGTGATACGTTATTCAGATCGGTTTGCATACAACAAGGCTTGTGATGCATGTTCTGCTACAAATTAAATAAAAATAAAAGTTTGTAGTTGCCAACTATCTATTGGCGCTCGGAATGTGCTGATTCGCGGTAAAACTACCCGCTTGCGAGAAACCGGTCTGAGATTAGTAACATTATCTTTTTGAAAATACTACTCCCGCACTAGGAATTATTCCTGTGTCGCGGGGAATTTACAAACATTCCAACAACGGACACAAAGAACACCCAGACTCGGAACAACCATTTGTAGATCACACAAATTTTTGTCCCGTGTGGGATTGGAACCACAACACTCGGTGCAGTGACAGTGGTGACGCGACTACTTCAACCACTGCGCCATCTGTGCAGTCACTATTAACTTATTGAGTCGCAGCAGCACACCGGTGGCCGCACAGAAAAGATTTTTAATTATATCTGCTATTATAAAACATGACAGACTACGTGTTAGTTTTAGATCTTTACATTACTAGTTGTTACGACTCTGAATTGATCTTGTGCCACCTTTCTCAAATTAACACATAAATAAACTACAAGAATTCTAATCCGGCAGTTAAACGCTCGATACTAGGGTCAAAATGTCATTAATGGACGAATGTGTCTCACAGTTGTGTCTTGGTTCAGACATCGAACCTGGGATCAACAAAGTAGCAGTAATAAGATGACCTCGATGGCGTAGTGATTGATGTAACCGACTGCCACGCATGAGGTCGCGGGTTCGATTCCCGCACTAGTCAAGCAGTTTTGTGCATGAACTTGGATGTTTGTCTTGGTCTGGGTGTTTCTATGAATAATATGTATGGATTTACAACAAAAAAAAAAACATATATATATTTATCCGTTGTCTAGTACCCATAGTACAAGCTCTGCTTAGTTTGGGCTAGATGGTGTTGTGTGTATGTGGTAGAAAAAGATGAACAGAATACATCTAATTCTATAAACAGACAAATTAGAACTAATTTATGCATACCAACACATTCTTGTTATGTTTTCCTTGTAGGAATGGTCTACTTACTGTAGGAATGGTCCTACAATAAGTAAATCATGTTTAAATTGATTTCTACTAAAGCTATTAAAATAATTTATATATTGTTTAGTAGAATAGAATAGGATCGTTGCATCTTTGAGCGCTTCACATGACACGACACGATTACGATACAACCAAACGTTTTATAAATATATAATAACCAAAATAAATTTAAGGTTGTCTCTCACAAGTAGGCATAAATTTTCAATTTCAGTATCTTTAGACTCGTAAACCTTGCTTTTATTTATCATTTGGAACTGGCTCGATGGTCTCGCAGCAAAAGTTTCGCTTATGATTGCGTGCGATCATGAGGTCCCGCGTTTAATTCCCGGTCGGACAAAACTAATGTTTTTCTGTTTATGATAATCTCATTACCAGCTGGGAGTCTGATTAGCCGCTTACTATGTGAGTTATAAGTATTTTTAAGTCCCATGTGGTAAGGAACCATATAGCCATATAACCATAAGCAAGAGAAATGTGAATGTTATAAACCCCTCCGGACATCGGTACGGCGTAATAACTTAATATCAAAAGTAAATAAATGTGCTAGCAGAACATCCTCGCTGCATAAACTTCTTATTGACGGTTTTAGTATTTTATAAACGGTGGCAGAATTATAATAACAACATTATTGTAAATCAATTTGATTTATATCACAGTCGGCTTCGTCTCCTCTTATGTAAATCAGTTGTATGCTGGCGCCATTAAGTTATCGCACCCTTAATAAAACAGAGACTTATCTCAGTATTTTGGATTAAACAAATTTGACCTCTATTGCAAAGATTTAACACAATTATAATATTAGAATTTAACATATACAATTAGAGTTCAAATTGCCTTACTTTCAAATTTCGAGTTAAGTCGCTGTTTTATTAAGAGTGCGTTATGTTATACAATAATGTTCTAATGCTATTATTATGCCACTGGTTGACTCGGATCACGACTACGTGCGTTTTATATTATAGCTCCATTAAAACACGGTATCATATACCGTAACAATAACATTACTACGTCATAATCTGTTGAACTATCAAGATTTCATTAAGATACGACGGTCAAATTAGCTATCAAGGGCTCTGTGATGTAATGACAAAATCTATACTAATATTATAAAGCTGAAGATTTTGTTTGTTTGGTTGAACGCGCTAATCTCAGGAACTACTGTTCCAAATTGATCAATTATTTTAGAGTTGGATAGCCTGTTTATCGAGGAAGGAGGAGGCTATACAAAATCACGCTACGACCCATGGGGGCGGCGCAGTAACGATATACGCGGGTGAAACCGCGGGCACATCTAGTCATTTAAATATAATTATGGTCTCACACTCATATCCTCGAAGAGTTTGACAGAAGTGTATTACACATTTCGATAGCTATGGTTTTAGGTACCACGTAATATGGATTGTCTCTTAATCTATACTAATATTATAAAGCTGAAGAGTTTTTTGTTTGGTTAAACGTGCTAATCTCAGAAACTACTGGTTCAAATTGAAAAATTATTTAGTGTTGGATAGCCCATTTATCGAGGTAGGCTATATAACATCACGCTACGACCAATAGGAGCGGAGCATCAATGAAAAATGTTGCAAAACGGGATAATTCTATTATGTAAAGCAGACGAAGTTGCGCCGGTCAGCTAGTCCTATATAATATTATAAATGCGAATTTGAGTTTGTTTGTTTGTTTGTTTGTTATGCTTTCACGCCTTAGCTACTCGACCGATCATCGTGTAATTTCGCAGACACATTTTTAGGGGTAGGTACAGAAAAGGACAAAGGGAGGTACCCTATTACATTTACTACTTTTTCTACTTATTATTATTATTCTTTTTCTGATACCTATTATACTTTTTTCTGAACTAAAGGTATTTCATTGAGATAAAAATACCTTTTATAGCTAATGGTTGATGATTTAAAATAGGCTCATCAAAAAAAACATATGCGTCAGGCATCTGTTAGTTTACGATTTTAATTAAAATTATTTTCTGATGGACTGTTATGTATACAATTTTATACACAGTAACATAATTTTTACGAATGTATAATTATTTATATGAATACTAGCTGTCCCGACAGACGTTGACCTGTACATAAGAAAAAAAAACAAAACCCAAATCTAATCCATCCTCGAATCCATATAAACACACACAATTTTTTTAATCAAAATTGGTCCAGCCGTTTAGCAGGAGTTCAGTGACACACGTACAGTAGAATTATATATATAAAGATATAATTATATATTTTTTTGTTTCGAAAATGTTTTTTATTTTAAATTATTATAGGATTTGTTAGTACGTTTAGTTTTAATATATGTTTACATATATTAAAACTAAACGAACTAACAAATCGATCACTTTTTCACCCATTTGGTTAACGTAATTATTGTTAGTTGTATCTAGACTATGTATATGACAAAATGATAATAAAAGTACATTTTTGAGAGCGGTCTAAATAATTTAACGATTTAATGACAGTGTAAACCTCGCTGTAAGGTCTTGATCATTCTATGAGATTCGATAATCTGACAATATCACCCGTCTTACGCCTTTACGAGGTCTAATTAATTAAACAATTTAATGAGATTAGACGTTCTAAATCTCTCTCTCAAAATTAATCAGATTGTGATAATCTCACAACAACACCCTACTTGATGACAACTTAAATTAATCCACCGGTTCAGAAAACAACGGAAACCCTTTACATATACATTAATAGAATATTCCCTCCCATTGTAAATTGTAGTACCTACTTTCCTAGCGTTGCGCGGGCGCATGCGGGCAATTATAAAGCAATCTGCTGAACGGAAGAGTTGTCTTGTAACGTTGCCGTCTTCATTACTGCGCTGTTGCATTGTGTGCTGCAATGTAGCATGGAGGATGCAGCTAATTATGATCTGTACAATTTTTTTGCTACATTGTTTCTACAGCATTGTATTTTATTTATGTTGGATTATCTATGCAAAGTTTTCGTAAAAATTAGGCGATGTGATTATGTTTGTGTCTCATCGAAATAAGTAGGGCTTGCCAATTATTTGGTGATAGTACGAATGAACCAGCACGTCCGATGAAGTATCCTATGGCAAGTAACCGGCATTTTTAAATCAACGGCTATATTTTACTAAGCGACTTAAAAAAGAAGGAGGTTCTATATTCGGCTGTATGTTTTTTTTATGTATGTTTACAGACTTCTCCGTCAATTGCAGACCGACTTTGTAAATGTTTGTTTGATAGGTCATACTTCAGAGGTGGCCCCATATAACTTTTATCGAAATTCATCAAGCGCTATTTAAAATATAAATCAAAACAAAAAAAATGTAAACATACATCGATGATTTTTATTTCTGTCAAACCGCGCTGTCTCATTAGAACAGTGCGTTTACTCGGCCTACTCATATTATATATAAACGAAATACACCTACCTAAATACAGCATTTCACTGAGAATTCTTAGATAAACTTTCCCTAATTTATTTAACAGTTGCCCTATTCCTGTTTGCATTCATGCGGGCAGCACCTTAAGTTGGTCTACCCAGGACGTTGACGCAAAAATATGATACACAGCTGGATCAGTAATATGAAAATACGAAACGTATAAAAAATATGAAAGTACGTGTTTAAATGAACACTAAACATAATAAAATAAATCAACTAAATACTAAATATATAAATCTATTATTATTATTATTATTATTATTATATATAAATATTGTAATAAAAAGGGTTAATATTTCTAATACAACGGACATAACTACAATAATACTAAGGAATCGTAAAAAAGGTTTTGAAATGTTGACTATATGAGGCCTTTACATCTCTTCAAAGATTATTTCTTGAATAAATTTCCAAATATAAATAAATTTAGCGTTAATACAAAACAAGAATATCCACGGTAATTAGAACAAAAGCTATTGAAATATTAACTTACTATTGGTGATACATTCACACATTTTGTCGTATGTTCCACTCGATTATCACCTCACCTTGCGAATTTCAAACACGGCCTTGGCTTAAAGAAATATTAGTAAGCTAAACAAGTTAAGATAACATGCCTCTTCGTTATCAACACACACATGTGACGTCATCGCCTTCTTATCTGTTATCTCAAGCTTATCACTTTCACCGCGGATCGTTGCGGCAACTACCGCCTCTGATTTTAACGATGATCTGATAAAGCTCTTTGATAACGATAAGTTGATTTATGGAGCGTGACATATTAAATGAAGGTCTGGAATGTCTGAACGATTACGCGATTGTTACTAGTTGAAAAAAACTAAACATGTTTTATACATTCAATTTACTTTTACAAACATAGATTACGGCACGGCTCTCATAATAATAATAATTTTCTTTTACTACCATAAAGTAATTTTACAATGTCGGATTTAATTACTTTTTTTACAAAGATTTCATCAGGGGCCAATAATAGCCATATTTAACCAGCTAGGAATTTAGGTCTCACATAATAGAGGTCGAGCCTATTGCTGAAAACCCAATAACATTTTACCCGACCCGGGAATAGAACCACATACCTCATGCAGCAATTACATTTACTACCGGCAGGGCACTGAAGCAGCTTACAACTTTAAAAAATGGTCTGTAGCTGCCGCATTGCTCCTGTGGCAGCAAAAAAAAGCGTTAAAGGGTTTGCTATCAAATAATTATTAATAGCAGCATGGGGTCTCGCAGAGGTCTGTAGACGGCAATAGACATGCCGCCTTCTGCATGACATATTAACACGCATATTATTTATTTTGTAATATAAATAAGGATAAGCGTATTCTTTTGTAATATTAAAGTGCGTTTCAAATACGAAGTCCTTTTTGACAGATGATCGTTGAACAGCGATAGTGAAGAGACCGTTTTAATCGACATATCACGAAATCGATTACCAATTAACTTTTCAAACAAACTGTAATCGTGGGCTTAGAATCGAAACAAAAGTTATAGAAACATAAAAACAAGCAAGGGGTCCATCTAAGTTTGACATATCGAAAGAATAGAAAAGAAGAAATCTGGGCTTATCCTTGATTAATGCCTAGTATCACATATTTACTCTATACTTAGTATAAGGGTAAAATAAATGTGGTATAACAGATTTCGATTTTCAAGACGACTACTCTTTAAAAACTGTGGGATATTTAAACCATACGTCCAATATTTCATTTTTGATAAAGAAAATTAGTTTGATTTTATCCGATTCATATTGTCGCGTCACTATGACTGAAAGTAAAATAATTACCCAAGTGCGTAATCGTAGTATTGTCGTGAAATGTTATTTTATTTTGATGTTTAAATTATTTAAGACTAATATCAATAGAAATTATTACTTGATTATGTTTGTGAAACAATTACATCATGTTTTGTATTGATTCTAATTATTTATAAATAGTCTTTAGTACCATAAGTAATAATTGTTTATTATATCAATTTATATGACATGTGCAGGGTTAAGTGCTACGAAGTGTCAAAAGGGACTTCGTATTTGAAACAGACTATAATTAGGATAAAAATTCAGATTATTTTGAAATCCCGTAACACGGATGACTTTACAAACATTGTAACACAAAATACACCTTGGTTCCAAACTACTTATTCCTGGATAACGCAAGTAAGTATTTGTTCCGTGTGGGACAGTACCCGGCGCAGCGTGGTAACGAGGTACCTAAACATATTGTGTCACACGAGCAGATCCTTATTTTTAAATTATTTGTGTATTAACAATGGTAACTTGGATCAACAAGCTTTATAATCGCAAAATGTAATTGTTTAACAACGAGTTTGTTTTTATATTGATAGATTTTAACTGCACGGGTGCAGTTAATAATTAATCAATATAAAAAAGCCATTAAGGAATGGAGTAAGTTGCAAACAGTAGAAAATAAGGGCAAAATATCCTCGTGAATAAATTAGTTGAAAACCTTAGTTACGCATCGGGTCAGCAACATATATAAGCAAACTTAAAATCAAAATCTTTATTACTATAAAATTATACAATTATTTCTTGGACTCATCAATGAACTTATTTATATTACTATAATATGTATAAAGTACTAACGAAACCTATATATTTTACCTTATCAACTTACAACCTGCTAAGCAATATGGTTTTAAGAAAAGTCGTTCTACAATAGATGCGTGTGTTACGCTTTTAAAACATATTCAGTACCTGGGAAGTTCCGCAAGATGTCATTGGCAAAAAAACAAAATTTATTAAGTTTACATTGCCAAATGTTAAGAGTCCTAATGTAAATATAAATTTAAATAATGAAATTATTACTTTGGTTCAATATACAGTTTTATTAGGATTAACTTTAGATCATAAAGTTCAGTGGGGCGCTCAAATATCGTGTCTTGCAGGGAAACTTAGCTCAGCCACATACGCAATTCGGAAAGTAAGACAGCTTACTGATGTAGATACTGCGAGACTAGTATATGTTAGTTATTTTCACAGTGTCATGTCTTACGGTATATTATTGTGGGGCAAGGTAGCCAACATTGAGACAATTTTTATTCTTCAAAAACGTGCAGTACGTAGCATTTATAATTTAGGTCCACGAGATTCTCTGAAAGAGCGATTTAATGAAATAGGCATACTTACTGTTGCGTCGCAATATATATTTGCAAAAATTATGTTTATTAAACGTAATATTCACTTATATAATAAGAATAGTGATATTCATAATTTAAACACTAGAAATAAGCATAAGTTAGTAGGTCCATATCATCGTTTACATAAAGTTCGCAATACATTGTCGGCCTCGATGGCGTAGTGGTTAGTGTAACCAACTGCCACGCTTGAGGTCGCGGGTTCGATTCCCGCACAAGTCAAACATTTGTGTGCATGAACATGGATGTTTGTCTTGGTCTGGGTGTTTCTATGTATAATATGTATGTATTTACAAAAACAAAGTATATAAGTGTGTTTATCCATTGTATAGTACCCATAGTACAAGCTCTGCTTAGTTTGGGCTAGACGGTGTTGTGTGTATGTGGTAGAATATTATTATTATTATTACATTAGCGGGACTCGGTATACGATTTTTTAAAAAACTACCCTTTACAATAATAAAGTACAATGAACAATTTGGCCTATGAATCAACACACATACCGCCTAAACAATAATTTGTATTTTATTTTATGATTTAATAATCAATCATTACAATCTCACGGACACTTTTAAATCTTATGTTCGTGTTAAAAAGTATTTTCGCGCTTTCAAATACATCGGCATCCATTGTTTACATCTGAGACACGCAGTGTTGCCATGCCTAGTTTTTACAATATGTGTACGGTTTTATCAGATAATCTATTTCCTATTTAGCTTGTCTGTAATTTTTCTTACGTAATTAATACGAATGCTATTCTATAAATACCATTAATGAACTTTTCCAATTTCTTCAAAAGTCATAAGTTTTAATGTACAATATAGAATATAGACTATAATAAATACCACTTTCTCGGTATTATACGTATTTCTATAGTGCAAGCATGGCAACACTTTTTTTTTACGTGTTGGAATGCATTGACTCATACCCCTCCGCGGGGGCGGGCGGAGGGGTTGTGTTGGACTCACCGGGTAAAAGAGAAAGATAGAATAAGGATGATAATAATGGAGCTCCCGGATTATTCAGAAGTGTCCGTGACTTATATTCACTTTTAATTGAATGTGGTCATCCTTAAGTACATATTTATAATTTTTTGTGGCTGTTGGTTCTTAGGCTAATAAAGTATGGCAGATGAACAATGTCCTTTATCATTACTCAAATTTAAAAGTGCCGTTAATTTACAGCTATGCCGGCAGGGTTATTATTCAGTCAACGACTACTTAAATAACAAAAACTCATGGCACTAGTTGCTTATTCTATACAGGATTCAAAGTTCTGTATTGTTTATAAGTCCATTTAGTAATGTAGAGGTACCTCCCTGGGTACTAACCCTGCTTCGATTTCGATTGTTATTAAAAATAAAATAAAAATATGAATGCACAACCGCACTTAGTCACGGACTGCCTTTGTATTGTAACAAAGTGTAAGTGTATACGCCCTCGTGCCATCCTACTGGCTATTTGGTTAAATATTAAAAAGTATTTACTAATTCTACTAAATCTAATTAGTATTTTATTTCCTTAATACTATTTAGTAACTCTTGTTTATATTTTGTTTTTTTTTAATAGTCATCAATATATGGTATAATGGCTGCAACACCTTGTTGATATGAGTTGTAAAATACTGAAATTATATTTAATTGGCGATTTAAAAGAGTGGACGTGAGTTTCTTGCAGGTTTCTTCTCATATGCATATAAAAGGTAGACCTTTTGCCCGAACCTAGCAACTAACCTAAATGTAGCTTCAGTAACTAAGTAAACTCACTAACTTATATATTTCGACGTTCATAAGTGTTACTTTGTGACCTAAATGATTAATGATTTTTGACTTTGACTTTTAAGAATTGGCCTACTATAGAAGTAGGCCGACACGAGAGGTCATCAAGATGCTCACGTAAATGGAATAATTGTTTATGGACATATTTTCCTTAATAACACAACTTAATTATAAAATAAAAGGACCTAAGCAAACAGTAAGCTGTATACTCTATATTAAAACAAGTAGAAGTGAATGTGACTGAATTGAACAAAATATCATTATATTTACAAATTACAACAAAATAATTAATTATGTACAAGTAATATCACCAGTTTTCTGACTGCTACGCTTATGGTCTGAAATGCAATCAGGCCGGGAAAATCGTTATTGGCTTGTTCGGTTAAGTTTTCAACAGCAGCATGGAATCTGGAACTATGCTTGGTATACCACACTGCCGTCGTAATCGAGAGGGCAGTAAGTCAGAAAAAGCAGATTAAGAAAACAGCGACCAAATATTTTGTTAAAATTTTAGCGTTTGTGATAAAACTATATGTATAGGTACTCGATTTTTATGTTCTACACATCAAAAGAAGGGGAAACATATGTTGTTTACAGTAGAGAAGCATTCCAAACCAGAAATTTAAAGAAATGGACATCTTTGACTTGCTGCCCTCTCGATTACCACGGCAGTACAGTAGGAACTATGCCTGTTAGACAGCGTGCCCCATTGCATATTGGAGAAAAACCATAGTACGGAAATGTGGATGTTACAAACCTCTGCTTACCATTTCAAGGATATAGGCGTGAGGTTGTATATTTATGTAATAATTCTATAGATACGACGAGTTTTCTCAAGCAATGCCTTTAATCAGAATACGTCATAAATGCGTTAAACTCTCACCTTGAGTGCTTTGGGGTAATGTCAATAAAAGATGACGACAAATACTATTAGTGATATAATGACAGATAACTGCAATCTAATGATCATATTCATTAAATTGACATTATATAGAGGATAAAAAAATTACACTGTATTAGTTGTAGATTTATATTCTACTACAGCAATTTAAATAATAGTAAATATATAGACCGGTGTTATTTCAACGTGTTGAGTAAAGGTTGGTAGATAGTAACATAATATGAGTGTAATAAGCACTGCTTCAAACCTGAAATTAATAATAATAATACACACAACACCATCTAGCCCAAACTAAGCAGAGCTTGTACTATGGGTACTAGACAATGGATAAACATTCATATATACTTTTTTGTTTGTAAATACATACATATTATACATAGAAACACCCAGACCAAGACAAACATCCATATTCATGCACACAAATGTTTGACTTGTGCGGAAATCAAACCCGCGACCTCAGGCGTGGCAGTCGGTTACACTAAGCACTACGCCATCGAGACCGTAATTATTTAGGAATAACTATTTACTACTCAATACTTGAATAATGTATGATTTCTTACTGTATAACTACATGAGTAGTCCTAATCCTAACTAACAATGTCCTCCAGACCGAATTTCGGTCACGGCGGCCAATCTTAACGTAGATTGGCCATCTGCACAGGAGATATTATAGTGCACAAGCGTGTGCGCAAACTCGAGTACATTATCTGTTCCCTAACTCTCATGATCCGATGGGACGGTAATCCGACACGACCGGAGAGAGATCAGGCGCAGGACCAGCGGCTTAACGTGCTTTCCGAGGCACGGAATCCTAACTAATATTATAAATGTGAATGAGTTTGTTTGTTTGTTACGCTTTCAGGCCAACTAATTGACCGATCATCATGAAATTTGTATACATGTTGTCAAGGGTACAGAAAAGGACATCTCATCAGGAAAAAAAGGATGTTCACGAGGGATAAAAATTATTGCTCTTTTATTTTTTATTTAATTTTAATTTAATTAATTATTAAAAGATATTGACACAAGCTACATCAACGCACCAATATCTAGTTGGTAATAGTTAGAATAAGTTGGGACTTTACCAGAGCCGGGCCGGGCACGCCACGATCGTGGCGGTAAGTCCCTTGTTTGAGGAGTGGCTGGAGAGGCGCCATGGCGCCCTCACCTTCCGGCTGACACAGGTAATGACTGGCCACGGTCGTTTTGGCCAGTTCCTGTGTCGTATACGCCGGCAAGAGACGCCCGGTTGTCACCACTGCGGCGACTGCCGCGACGTTGTTGGGGACACGGCGCTGCACACTTTGGCGGTTTGCCCCGCCTGGGCATCGCAGCGCCGTGAGTTGATCGCGGCAGTCGGATTGGTTGCCCTCTCGCTCCCGGCCGTAGTTCAGTCTATGGTCCGGAGTGAGAGGTCGTGGAACGCCGTCGCCTCCTTTTGTGAGGAAGTCATTTCCATCAAGGAGGCGGCGGAGCGGGAGAGGGAGCGTTTGAACCCTCTCCCCAACCGCAGAGCCGGGCGCCGGAGGGCGCGGGACGACCTCCAGCCACCCTGAGGTTTGACCTGGGGGTGGCGGGCTTTGTGGGCCTGCCCGCCATCCGTTCAGCACCAGGTCCGAGAGGCGGCGTGCGTGTTCCCACGCGCGCCTCTGTGTCGAGTCCGCCTCCCCTCTAGGGGGGAGGCAGTAGGGTTTAAAGTGAGAAGTGACTTTGGGTAGGTCTTTCGTGTAGTGGCCTGCCGTTTCATACGGCGGGCCGAAACCTCGGCGGGGTCGCGACCGCATGTGCAAGTGATTCGCGCGGCTCCGTCGATAGTGGTTTTGTCGAGGAACACCGTAATAGGTTTAGTCAGTATTCCGGGCGGTCTATTATCATCATTTTTAACATCTTTCTCTTTTACCCCGGTGAATCCGACATAACCCCTCCGCCCAATCCCGCGGAGGGGTATGCGTCAATGCATACCACGAAATTAAAAACAAAAAGTAAGCAACATTCTCTGTTATCTTGATATGCAATCATATCATTTTCATAATCCACGTTTGATTTTGTTAGTACAGTGAATTACGGAAAATTTCTTTAAATCGTCACAATGAGATTAACTGAGAGACAGCTGACGAAATGTAAACCCCAACTAGCTGGAGAACAAACAATGATAACGCATTCCATCTGCTCACAGCGCTGTTACCTTACAGATTGGATATTATCATGGCGTTGTCACGACCGAAACTGTTTTAGGCTGTGTCACGTTGACGCTACTTGCAGTACTCAATATGATAAAATATTCTTAAAGAAGACATTCGAAATAAGAATAGATTTGAGAAAAATCCTTGAAGGTCCCCGTTCCAATTTTTATGCAACAAAAGTGGTAAGCAATATAGGACCAATCTATACCAATATTATAAAGCTGAAGAGTTTGTTTGTTTGGTTGAACGCGCTAATCTCAGAAACTACTGGTTCGAATTGTAAAATTATTTTAGTGTTGGATAGCCTATTTATCGAGGAAGGCTATAGGCTATATAAAATCACGCTATGACCCACGGAGGCGGCGCAGTAACTATAAACGCGGGTGGAACCGCGGGCACATCATACAATTATAAATTATAATATACTACGACTTCGCTCGCGATAATGTAGATTTTGTCAATAAATTTCTATCCCTCGGGCACAATACTATTTTTTCTGGATGAAAGGTATCCTATGTGCTTTTCTGTATCCCTGTGACAACGTGTATGCAAAATATAATGATGATCGGTCGGGTAAATAAGGCGTGAAAGCGTAAACAAACAAACTTACATTCGCAATTATAATATTAGTTAGGATATTGGACTAATTATAATACTAGAGGTATCATTTGCACATTGCTGACCCTAGGCAAAAAGAGTTAAAAATGGGATGCAGGGACTGAAATGGGAGAAGTATGTACATGAACACTAACAGAGCTACTTTACTTTCGATTGCCAGACCTTCGGCGTCTTACTCACGGGCGCAACATGACTACACAATAATAACGTAGCTACGCTGAGGCTGGTTTTCTAGAAGACAGTAGTACTTTCGCGGGACAACCGGCTTAAATATCGATAGCAAAATGATTGTAAACGGCGAGGTCTTCCATTTGTGAACCCACATTATTACAACAAAAATATGATAAGAGCTACTAGGCTATGTATCTCCTCAAATGTTACCTTCCAATTAACCGTATCTAAATCCATTGAAACTTGATCCACAACTCCGAATAATCAACCACATACTGTCCACTCGGATCATCCAATGTATGACCTCCTAAAGGTCACCGTCAGTCCTCTCCTGACCAAGAGCTGTCCAAGACACGTCCATCTTGAAAGATGCGCATACATCACGTCGGGTCAATGTTGCGTCTGTCAGATCTACATAACTTTATAGTTCCACGTCAATCATAGCCATAGCTGAGAGTTTATCCAACACATAAAGTTCTTGAGAAAAGTACCTTCTCAGAGATTAGCAACATCTTTTCATTATATAGATTAACTATTGGTATTGTGATAACATGTTATGGTTTACGGAATCTATTGATAAGAACAAGTTCTCTAGTTTCAATGTGCGAATGTGCTTTTCACGAATGTATTTACAAGAGTTTGTTTTAAATATGAGTATTTGTGTTCAATAATTGTGTGTCTGTAAATTCCACAGTGACACAAGGCAACATTTGTAATCTCTTTTGCAAGAACAACAAAAAATTTAATAAAATTGAAAACCGACTTCAAAAAGAACATTCTAAAACAAAAAATGCACTAAAATGTTAACAAATAATTGCGCATTCTTGTGTCTACAACTTACAAGCAACGTATTTTCTAAAGTACTATCTATGCGTTTATCATGCAAGAAAGTAGGTACCCACTTAAGACAATCAGATTATTAGGATAATATAATGTACAATTATTGTTATTTGTGCAGTCTGTGTCAGCCGAAGAGAAAAAGAATCATCAAAATTGGTTCACCTAGGAAAAAATTCTGAGGTAACACAAATAAACACAAAAATACATTCGAATTGAGAACCTCCTCCTTATTTTAAAGTCGGTTAATAATGACTACCTCAGTAACGCAGCGATACTAAATGCGACTGCTTTGCATAAGATCTCGGGTTTCCCGGGGCGAGCAAAGTGGGATTGGGTTATATATTTATTAAGAATCACTGTTCACGATGTATAAGCTCAGAACCATAGTGCGATTCAGGAACATGTCATTGTAATAATAAATTTCTTGTTGACAAAAAAAACTACCCGAGAGCTCGATAGATGTCGTTACTCCTCTTTCCTGAATCGCGCTATGGTTTCGTTACCGCTCCACGTATATATCGCATTCTTAATAAAACAGCGACTTAACTCGAACTTTGAAAGTAAGCCAATTCGAACTCTAATTGTATATGTTAAATTCTAATATTATATTTGTGTTAAATCTTTTCAATAGAGTTCAAATTTGTTTAATCAAAAATACTGAGATTAGTCTCTGTTTTATTAAGGATGCGATATAGCCGAGGAGATATGTTTGAGATTTGAGGTCAAATTAATTAGATCAAGTAACAGTTTGGTTTCAATTATTCACCTACTAGTAGCTCCACCTTTAAAGAGATCACCTCACACCTGGGATTTAGTTCCAAGTTAGTGCGAACTAAATCAATCACCAACATTTGTTAACACTGTTACTTGCAAGAATATTAATTAAAATAATAATAAACTAAGTATCACAAACATTATTTGTCAAGAAATATTCAGAAACCGCACGTAGTATGCAACGATGCCCGGCAGACGTTTATAGACCCCTGCTATGGGACTTGATACCTAAACTATAGCTGGCAAAATAGGATATAATAAACCACAACCCAGCCTTTGGCTAATAAGGAGTTAGTCTATGTATGTATGTGCATTTAACAAGTGAGAAACGGCAATGAATTGCCATAAATCTTAGAGTTCGAAAAAATTGTTCAAGTAATATGCAAAGGTCACGTGATACCACGTGATAGTGGTCATAGTAATTTCGGAGTTATATCGACTATGCTGAGTCAAATGGCGTTGACCGCGAGTCTCTAGCTCTTACGGTTCTTGAGTTGAAACTTGTATAACAGACAGACGGACAGAGATGTAGTATAAGAGCTTTTTCGAACTCTAAAAAACGAAAATGCCGTATATTTCTACCTGTTAATAATAAGGACAACAAGCAAGCACACATCTCATTTATATATAAGTACTCAACTACATCTAAGGAGGAAAAACAACACATTAGATCATTAATTAGACTACAAAACAATACGTACAACACTTCAGTTGAACAATAAACTATATTTATTACTTTCGCACACAATACAACTTGAATACATCCTATAGGACAGGAAAGCGGTAAATCTCCGCGTTAATTAAATATATACAGATGTATTCATTGTGGCATTCTTTAATAACATACGTGACATGACTCCTGACTCCGTTTAACATTGTAATTAGTGGTAGGAAGAGGTCGGAAGGAACAATATGATACGCATGTCGATGGGATACTTTGGCCTTTAGACGAATATTTGCAAGGAAGAAGGACAATTATACGTGTTGTTTTGAGAATGGCGCATAGTACCGGATAAATATAGACTAACTGTTCCGCGGCGAAGTATGTAGAGCCTGCGGATTTCAATTTACTATCATGAACGTATACAAAAGGGGCCAATTCTTTTTATTAATGGGTAAACGGGGTTATCTCGACCGCCAAGCTAGCCTGCTTACATTTTAAATGCTTTTATAGTACAGGCGGCAAAATAATGCTTAAAGCATTTTAAGTCAAGAATATTTTGAAATAATATCAAATATAATTCGCCCTTAGGTACACCATGCAAAGCTGCATTAGATGCATAATATTTCCAATGACAGCCATGTTAAATGCAAAAAAAAAGCAAATATAAATAGGGCTGGTCGGCGGTTAAGACCTCTATAAAGTCACAATAATTGTCGTTACAGCAGTTACCATCGCTAATCTTTTATAGATCCAGCTGAAGTTCTTAGTTCCTTGACGGCAAATACAAGTAATTAATATGCACAGAGATCCATTCTTATGAATCACTAAACAAGCAAGCAATACAATAAATAATAAAATAATATTGTTTCTATAAATTACATAGTTTGAATCAATTAAAATAATTTACATATTTTAATTGTTAATATACCATAAATTACATTAGCTGTCGCTGTAAGCGTGTAACTTACTGTAGGAAGTGTTAATTTGATATTATGTTGTCAATTGTTTATTAAACGTTTATATCCTTGATAATACCTGTTCTTCCAGGCAGAAGAGACCAGATTATAAGGCGGAAGAAAAGCGCTTACTGGTGTCATCTCGAAACGTTGTGAAAATCGATATAATATTCATTCGTATTGACTACAAAAGAATCGATTTTTAATTACATTGAGCAATGAAATATTGATCTTTGATTGTTAGAATTGAATCGAAATCCATACTAGAGATTATATATATAGAACACTAGATTTATTTAATCTCATCGCATGCATTTTTCTCATTCTACCCTTCAAAACACCATCCAACGCATTCATCATTTTTTTGATGTCTCTTTTTCTATTCTCGTGTGTCTCAACCATTTATTGAGCTACACTCATATATATTATGGTAGAGTATCTCGTCTACTTCATTCTTCAGGTATGTAGGTGAGGAATTATGTATGTCTATCAGCGGTTCTATGGTACGGATAGATTAAAGTTAGCTTAGATTTAAAATTTAAATCTAAGCACAAAGAAATCCCTACAGTGTTATTTCGTTCTTTTCTTTAAAAAAGAGATGACTAGCAATTTGGGTTTCATATGACTAGTATTCTTGTTAACACCTCCAGCTCAGCTAGAATGCTTGTTTTAGGAATAGGTTCATGTCGGAAAAGCCACGACCGTGGCGGTAACACCAGTTTTTGAGTGTCTGGAGAGGCAGCATGGCGCCCTCGCCTTCCAACTGACACAGGTAATAATTGGCCACGGTTGTTTTGGCCAGTTCCTGTGTCGCATAGGCCGACAAAAGTTACAAAGTATATAAATACTTAACTCTATGATTTACTACTACTGTAAATTATAGAAATTATTAATGTTTTTATAAAAATGTTTTAAGAGTAGTAGAGCCTCGCTGATTTCAGCATGAATGGGCCGGCTCGACCGACTCGATGGGAAGGACTACCCTCTCACAGAATATCGACGTAAAATAGCAGTATTCCTATTGTTGTGTTTCGTTCGGTGAGTAAGAGTGCCGGAGGCCTAATCACCCTCTTTCCACCTTCTCGCTCCTTCCCACTTCCTTTATTCCTAAAGGGTCGGCAACGCGCAAGTGATGCCTCTGGTGTTGCAGGCGTCCATAGGCTACGGTGACCGCTTACCATCAGGTGGGCCGTATGCTTGTTTGCCACATTAGTTGTATATATAAAAAAAAGGTCGGCAATGCGCAAGTAATGCCTCTGGTGTTGCAGGCGTCCATAACTACGGTGACCACTTACCATCAGGCGGGCCGTATGCTTGTTTGCCACATTAGATGTATATAAAAAAAAATTTGAATTGTATAGTTGAACTCAATCTTATATAAGTAATATAATTTAGTTTTAAGTATCTATAGAAATATCGACAATTACCGTGTCCTAACAGGGTTTCATCTTATTGAAACAACAAAATAAGCAAATTATGTTTTTCAAAGAGATAACTACCGCATTATGATTTTCACTTAATAAACAAAAAGTACTAAATTAAAACAAACGGATGGATGACTCTCATAACACAGGCATTTCCTAGCATGGAGGTTATAGATCAATTAATACCTGTAAATATTGTTAAAAGTGCAGCACTATTGTATCATTTTTATGTAACCTTATGACAAAATAAATAAATTATTATTATATTATTATTACATGATTGCATCCTGTGACGCTTACTGGCTTACTTTTCAAACATTCTAATAAGGTACATAACTACATAAAGACTAAGTACTATTATTCGTGAAACACAATATTTTTATCTCGTATGGAGATCGAATCCACAACACTCGGTGCAGTGGCCGTGGTGACTGCTTAAACGACTACGCCATACATTCGAATGTTATGCACACATGAATGCAATAAAAATTTAGATTTTAATGTCGTTTTATATAGTAAGACACAGTTTGACGCATGCAACTAAGTAGAGCCATATCCACCTGACGTCATTACTGTCACATATAAAAATAAACAACAGAGATCATATTCTTAGGTTATGGCCACCCGTCAGGAAGTGTGCCGCGTGACCTGGGCCTTGGCCGTGGCCGTATGCGCGTGCGCATCCACAACGCTATAATGCGAGTTTGGCATACGCGGGATGAATGTTGACAAGCTTGCTTGCAAATTACATGTTTATTGCATATGCTGCTGTAAAACAACGAAATACATAACAAGCCTAAAGTACCAGTCAAATTTCAAAGAATCCACCAGGCATGGTTCGAATTTGTCATGATGACGACAATTCACTAACAAATAAAAAACATAGACCAAGGAAAGAAATAAATAGCTTCAAAGAATGTCTGTATATAATATCTGTTTCTTTTTGTGGAGTTACCGGAGAGAACCGGAACAAACCCTCTCTGGGGTCAGCATTGAGTGCAGCGAAGGCGCGCATATGCGCGTATTACATTATGCCGCCGTAGTGAAGGCCATGGGTGGAACGGGGATTTCCCACCCGCCAGCCGTTGAGTTGGAGCGACGCCCTCTGTTGTGCCAGGGCGTCGTCCAGGAGTCGTCGCCCGCAGACACAACATCTCTGCATTGGGCACTGCTGGGTAGGTCGCTGATGTAGTTTCAGTACCAGCGACCCACCCATACAAAGCAGCGAGTTGGCACACCGTGGTGGTTTTAGTCGGTAGGCCCGCAGTCTCGAGTGAGCCCGACATAATCCTCTCGCCTCCCCTTGTGGCGAGTGGGTATGCATAAGGAGCATTTCCCTACGTAAAAAAAAAGATTGAACGTAATATATAACCTACTAGCTGTCCCCAGCAGTTTGACCCACGTTTATGATTACTGCTCATCGGCCATGGCTCGTAGCATGATAATAAGTAGTCTATACCACTGCTTTCTAACGGTTAAAAGTTCTAAATTCGGTCCAGAAATATTTGAGTTTATTCATTACAAATCTCTCTTCCTTATAATATTAGGTACTATAGATAGATATACATAGACACCATGTATGGTTTAGACTGACTTTCATCTTGAATTCTTAGCACGTCATCGTGGTCATGGGTTGACTGGTGTAAGCTTAGCGGCGCCTTCGTGAAATGCAGGTTTCTGCAAGTACCGTCACTTGGTAATTTTTATGAACATTTTTACTGTCTATCTTTTGACATACAACAACAAATGTCAATTATTTCTGGTATTCCAGCAATTGCCTGATTAAGTGACTTCTTAAGAGAGATGCCTACTAGTAACATCCAGATGCATCTAGTCTTATAATACCGACTAATCAAATTCTCAGGGGTATGAGTATGCAGAACTAGTATTCAGAAAATTGTCTAATTTGTGCCATGTCAGGTTTCTTACTTATTTGACTCTTTTACGGTAACACACGAAGATTATCTCTGTTTAAATTACGATTGTTATTTTTATGACAATGTATGTATGACTAGACTATGAATATTTATCTTAATGTAACACCGTGTACAAGTTCTATATTTCTTGTTGCCTCGTTGGCGGAGTGGTATTGAATGCGAGTTGCGACAGCGATACATGAAGTCTTCAGTTCAACTCCGAGCTCAGGTGTTTTTGGGTTTTTCTGTCTGGAAATTTTAGTAGCAGCTCGGAGTATGGAACTGTGGTAAACGACAATAAGCTCCCTATTCCGTGGGACCTTCAACCAAACTGGCGAAATGTGGCTGTGCTGTAATAGACATCTAACCTATCCCTTCGGCGTAAGACTACAGGTTGATTTTAAAATCGTGTAATAACTGTTGGTATAAAATAACCCTGACCATTTTTTTTTATTTAAATAATTGTTTGGTAAAGTTAATGTACCCGTTTTTTTCGTGAAATGGTTTCAGATATTCATATGATAACCACCCGAGGCAATTTTAATTTATTACTAATAAAAAAAAAATAAGTTATTAATGTCGTAAATAATAACGGCCGGTCCTTTTTATTGCCCCTTATTATTTACGACATCAGCTATTGATATGTAATTTTTTTAAATTAGTTGTTTCTTACAGCCGGATTTTTTTACTTTAATATTTATTTATTACTAGGTTTGGCCCGCGACTTTGCTCGCATAAATGTAGATTAGGTTATGTTAGTAACAGTATGTACTTTATTTGCAAAATAAAATATAGCCTGCTACTCGGTGATAACGTAGCTTTCTAATGGTAAAAGGATGTAATAATTGGTTGAATAGTTTTTGAGCTGAATCCTTACAAACAACAAATCTTATCTTTCCTTTTTATAATACTAGTATAGAAAAATTAAACCTTTTATAACAGTCTTGGAAAAATGTTAATTCATCATTGAGTTATCAAGTTCTACGGAAACATCTCAACAAGTAGGTAAGTAAGGTAGGTTAAGCTTTTTATATAGGTTGCAGATGGTATTTATATGCCACAATCTAATAATTATTGATACATACCTGCATTTTCTAACCGTTCAGGTTGATTTATCGACATATTGGTTAATGTCAATAAATATTCATCATCATCATCATTCGAAAGTAGGTACCAAGATTTCTAAAATGTCCGGTGACGCCATTGAGTTATTTAGTTCTATATATTAGAATAGACATTTCTAGAGTATTTTTTATAATAATTAAGTAATAGCATATGTCTACGCATCATGGCACATTTTAAACATAAAAAATTGCAAACGTGACGTAGCAATAATCAGCTAAGTGAATTATAGAGCACTTGATCATGTGAGTTAGGGAACAGAGAGTGCACTTGTGTTTGCGCTCATTGTTGAGTATTATAATATCTCCTGCGCAGATGGCTAGCCTACGTTAAAATTGGCCGCCGTGACTGAAATTCGGTCTGGAGGACATTTTTATAATTATGTTTCTCTTATCACAGGTATTTTCTAACATATTATATAAAGAATATACCTGGCCCTTTGGGAGGCTTACACGGAAAGATAGGTCCAACTTGAAGAGGCCCTTCGAGAGTTTTAATCTAAGGTGGGATGGAACACCTACCGCGGCACTAGCCGCAGCAGGCGTAGAGCTATTGCTACGTACAGATTCTAATATATACAGGGTCTGTCGTTAATAATGGATAACCCGTTAGCTGGAGGTTAACCAGTTATCAGGCAGAAAGAAAATAATATTTTTATATCAGGGTTGCCATAGTATTTTTTTCACAATCAGTGGTTAAAACTAGACGTACGGAAAGATTAATTCTAAGAAATTTATTAAAATGTTAATTTTGATACTGTTTTACGTTTTACGTTAATGGCGCCTAAAAATGTAGTTAAATTAAATAATACAAGTATTCGCAAGTACGATGGCAAAAGAATTACCCAAAAAAACTAATTTTGTTGAAATGGCAACCAATTGAAAGGGTAAAGAAGTGAATTGTTACAAAAAACACAACACGCTGTTGGCAACCTTGACATAAACATATTATTTTCTTACTGCCTGATAACTGGTTAACCTCCAGCTAACGGGTTATCCATTATTAACGACAGACCCTGTATATGGGCTATGGGGATGAGTGTAGGCTGTTTTTTTTTAATTATTATTATATTGCATTCAAACGTGTCGTTCCAGTAATCGCGTGGGTCAGATGTTAGCAGACTTATTATAGTGCAGGCTCTTTAACTTACTCAAGTAAGGAGCAAGCAAAAATTTACTTATAATGGCTACTTTAGTACATCTATATAATGTTATAAATAGATAAGATAAGATTTTTTGTTTGTATGTTTGTAACGATTTGATTCAAAAACTACTAAGCCGACTTAAAAAAATATTTTACCATCAGACAGCTGTATTATAATAATAATAATAATAATAATCTATCACACACGCAACACCATCCGCAACATCCTTGCTACTGACTTTTTTGAAAAGAATTTCACTGTTGCAGTGTCGAATCTGGTACTGTGCCCAGAAAACAGCATAATAATACAATATAATATTCTATCACATACACACAACACCATCTAGCCCAAACTAAGCAGAGCTTGTAATATGGGTACTAGACAATGGATAAACATACATATATACTTTTTTTTTGTTAATACATTCATATTATTATCATCGAGTAACATAAGCTGCATTTCTTTTTAATTGTACTAAAATTGTTATAAATCTCGACATAGTAAATGACGAGATTTTTAAACAATTTCCAATTCTAAATTAAATCGATGAACAAGTGTTGCTTGCACCTGACCCTCGATTTCGTTTAGGCAGGTATGACATATTCTATAACCGCCACAAATTTGTACAAAAATATGTATCTTAAAATATTAGGTGTGGTGTGCGGTTAATATTAATATGTACCTATATATTCACACATTAAAAGAATAAATAAAGTAAAGCAGTTTAGCCTTCATACCGTTACGGTAAATGAGAGCATCCACTAACATTTATATAAAAGGATAAAACAACACGCAACCAGGGGCGACTCTTAAGACATAGTATACTTAAGATAATAAACACACTTCGATCAAAGATATAAATAATAATAATAATAATAATAATATAATATTCTACCACATACACACAACACCATCTAGCCCAAACTAAGCAGAGCTTGTACTATGGGTTCTAGACAATGGATAAACATACATATATACGTTTTTTTTTTGTAAATATATACATATTATACATAGAAACACCCAGACCAAGACAAACATCCATGTTCATGCACACAAATGTTTGACTTGTGCGGGAATCGAACCCGCGACCTCGGGCGTGGCAGTCGGTTACACTAACCACTACGCCATCGAGGCCGACAATAGTACTCAAACCTAACTGTAATTTCCAGCCTGCCTGTCTTTGCATTGTTATGCTACAACACCAAAAATAATGCGTCACCTAAACTGTATGTCCAGATTCTAGCAAACGCGACGTGTAAAATCAAACTCCAAAACTACAACTCTATAACGGAACGTAAGCTGTTCGCCATTGAGAAGATGAGGAACTTCAGCTCGGCAATTCTCTTAATTAAAAATATTGACAAATCCGTTTACTAATATCGAAGTGGCTGAGTAACAGAATATAAGAACATATTAAATAAAACAAACCCCTTTTGATTTCCCTTTAAAACAACATCCGCCAAGCCATATAATAATAATAATATTCTACCACATACACACAACACCATCTAGCCCAAACTAAGCAGAGCTTGTACTATGGGTACTAGACAATGGATAAACATACTTATATACTTTTTTTTTGTAAATTCATACATATTAGACATAGAAACACCCAGACCAAGACAAACAACCATGTTCACGCACACAAATGTTTGACTTGTGCGGGAACGCGCGACCTCAGGCGTGGCAGTCGGTTACACTAACCACTAC
The DNA here is from genome assembly GCA_930367265.1 of Catocala fraxini. Lineage (NCBI taxonomy): Eukaryota > Metazoa > Arthropoda > Insecta > Lepidoptera > Erebidae > Catocala > Catocala fraxini. The sequence continues at coordinate 6,938,107 of OV884026.1, read as the reverse complement.
GACATCGAGGCCGACAAATCATCTGAAACCTGAAAGATAACGCAATTTAATTACAAGAAAGTGCTAGTATTAGTTAGACTTGTTGGGTATTCACATAGATATCACATATTACAAAGAAAGAATTCTTAGTAACAACGCAACGTAAGGCAATTGCAATCATACTAAATGAGTTATTATTTATTAATGTAAGTTTTAATATGGCATTTAGTAAATCGCGTCATTTGTAAAATATCCGTATGCGTAATGCTGAAATTTGTTAGAAATAATTAAAGAACGTAATGTGGAGCTTGTTCGACTTTCTAGAGCTTCTTAAGATGTGTTGTCAGCAGGGGTAGGTATGTACCATAGCTTTTTGTTCCTCTTATGTTGGCAGAATACTCTATTTTTGCGCAATGGTTACGATGGGGCTTACTTTTCTCAAAATATTTCGGTAACCATCATCGTATAGTAGATTTGTCAATTTAATATATGTAGTGGTGATTGGACCCGAAACGGGTCATTCAAATTTTGCTTTAGATGTGAGTTGAAATCTCACTTTTATTTAGCTTTTCACTTAGTTTACCTATTGCGCTAAAAACTGACTCAAATTTGCTAGCTACCGGTAGGTTATTATATTACTAGTAGTCTATATTACCTACTTAAACAGTATACAACAATGCTAAATAAGTTTCCTCGAAAAACTATATCAAGTGGTCGCAGTTTAAACCTAACATACAGGAAAACGGCTACAGGAATAACCCAGGACATAAAATAAAATCTAAATTACTCAACCGAATTCTGTAAAATGTTTTCTTTCCATACATTCCAATGCGTGAATGTACTTACCTTACTAATGCATTAAATGGCTTCCTTTTTTCCAAACCATGAAATATGTCAAATGACTTGTTCTTTTACATTTTCCTTCTATACATAACGAATAATACAAAAGAGATTCCGATTCAAGCCAATGAAAAATTTTAATGTTATATGAAATATCGAAATAGGTATGGAGATATAGTATCAAATTCGTCAATTGCCTACAACAAAAACACGTCCTTTATTATTTTAGCTTTTATATTTTGTCTGCTTCATTGGTTGCAGTAACTAGTTCAACGCCTAAAGCTGGCAACGTGTCTGTAAAGTAATTTTCGGTAGGAATACGGAAACGTGCTGGGTAAATGGCAATAGGTCACATCTATAACGCGGCATTTAAAGCATAACTAATAAAATTTAGATGTAATACAACTCTACCTAACACTCAAGACAAACATGCGAATCTACGTAACTGTCAATACGTTTCCAAGTATCCACCAGCTACAAAATCATGTCATAACAACCATAACAAATGGTCGAATTATAGCGATATGCTTTCGAAACAGACACGCAACTAGTTACGCATAATATGTGTGAACACGTACTGATAGAATCGCTCTAGAGTTACATTTATCTGTCACACTCTCATATCTCACTAGTTCTAGGTAATATTTTACTACACGCTTCACTTCTCGTTATTGTTAGTAATATAAGATCTAAATTATTAGTTTTATCTTTAACTGCCGCTGTGTAACATTTACTGTTAGATAATCTAAAGAAAACGCAATCGCTGTTAACTATCTTGTTGGGAGTTATCAAATATCTTGTTACAACAAGAAATTTGTTTAGTTTTATGATTAATCTACATTGTATTTATAGGAAAGCATTAATATGTATAACGAGACCGCTTGTCAGTCATTTGATAACAGTACGAATGCTCGCACGGTGTAATAGATACCATACCCTTACGGGAAACCGGTGTAAAAGTGTCAACACCGTTACTGCATTTTGACTGATGGGAAAAGCCAGAGACTCGCATATCCACCTCCCCGACTTTATCCTTTCATCTTATTCCTTTGCGTCGGCAACGCGAAAGTGCCACCCCAGATATATCAAGTGGTTATAGGATACAATCACCGCCTACCATCAGGCGGGTAGTATGCTTCGTTACCTCTTAGCTTCTTATCATAAAAACAATTTTATCTTCAATAATAACTATATAATTTCCAAAAAAGCGAAAGATTTCAGAGAAACAAAGACGCAAGAACTCGTAGTTTCTTTTACTTAACTTGTAAGTTATGTATTCGAGAGCAGCGATAGCTCAGTGGGGAAACCAACAGACTGCAATGCAGAGAGCCTCGGGTTCGAACCCACGTCGCACACCTCTGACTTTCGGAAGCTATATGACTTTTCGAAATTATGTGCGTATTGATTGACAATTATCGACTGCTCCGTGCCTCGGAGAGCACGTTAAACCGTCAGTCCCGGCTGCCATGAACATCTATGGCAGTCGTTATTGGGAGAGTGTCGACACAAAAGATCCCACTGGGTCGAAGTGTCGGCGGTCTGCACTGACTGGCCCCCGCATAAGATAAGTTAAGATGGTATGTACTCAGTACAGCAATAAAAAACTTAAGAGTATCTTATAACTCTTGAATCTATATAATATTATAAAACTAAAACGATGTTGTCTGCAAACTAAACACATTTTTGAACCACTTATTGAGGGTGATTGTTTAAAAGCCTCTACTATAAAGGTTTATAATTCCTAGTTCTTCTAAAAATGAAACAAAGATAAATAGATAACTAAGCTGCATTTAATTTAATTTCGTTGCCTAAGACTGCAGTTATAGCGAAAAGTGTGATCCATGTAAATGGTATCACAGGCGAATTGTAGTCGCGAGCTATTAAATTATATATAATTAAGCTCATTTGATATCATCCCAGAATCGCACGAAGGTTTACAAACACAATACATGACGTTCTAAATTAACAACAATTACATTTGGAAATACCGAAACACAAAATTGTTGCGTACTTATTGAAAACAAAAACTGTTACGCCTCTTTATCTTAATAAGTGTGAGAATCAAAAACAATAGTATGTACGACATGGTTCTCTTAATAGCACCACTGGTCATTAAACTGACGTCAACAACGCCAGTGGAAAAGAACCCGATCTTTATGCACCGTTCTGACATATATAATCACTCAGCTAATCTGCACCGAGATCTTCTGAGAATCGAGGAAACATTATATCTAAAGGCTGTCTGGATTCTTTGTTGTGCCTACATATTAAAATTTTATTATAATACTATGTTTTACTCACAATGCACTTCGCTAATAAGGTCATGTCAAGGAAGGTTTTCATACTTAGAGATCCTTATCGTGTATGTCACCGTATGTTTTCCTTTTAAATGAGTCACTTCCATTAGGTTTGAACAGGGTTAATGGAAAAATAGCTATAAAAGCTCTTAGGTTATACATTTTTACATTGAAACTAGCAACTATACAAAAAATTATTATATATTATCTGCTTTTAGGGTTCCGTACCTCAAAAGGAAAAAACGAAACACTTATAGGATCACTTTGTTGTCCGTCCGTCTGTCTGTCTGTCTATCAAGACCTTTTATCTCGGGCACGCGTAGAGGTATCGAGTTGAAATTAAGATTATATACTCAGGTCTACAGTCTCTTGAAGCTGTAAAAAATCAAACTTCTAAGTTTACGTAAATAAAAGATACGGCCGTTTATGCCGCAAAAAACGTATATTTCGACACTCTCAAGGGAATCAAAATTTATAGGGAATTTGCCGTTGACCTAGAACTATGAAATTTGGCAAGTAATACCGTCTTATACTACAAGTATGGGGAAAAATCTGAAAACTTTTAATCTAACTTTGTAATCAAATCATAAAAAAAACAGAGTCTTTATGCAAGGAACGGCCAGCAATCCAAATTTTGAATTGAGTTAACCGTGTTATGTGGGGTATCGTATGAAAGGGCTTCATTGGCACAAGCTTAAACAGATTTTTAATTATTTTTATGATGAATAGTTTTCGATTTATGACGAAGAATGAGAAAAAACCCTTTTCCCTTTTTTATACGTATAAATAGGTACCTAATAATACCTACTTTGTACGGAACCCTTGGTGGGCGAGTCCGACTCGCACTTGTCCGGTTTGTTGTTATTATTTTAGCAACGGGTTTAAAAGAAAGTTGTATTTTCACATAATATTTAGCGTATACTTCCAGTAAACTATCTGGTGAGCAGCGATAGCTCAGTGGGGAGACCTCAGACTGCAATGCAGAAGGTCTCGGGCTCGAACCCACGTCGCACACCTCTGACTTTCGGAAGTTATATGACTTTTCGAAATTATGTGCGTATTGATTGACAATTATCGCCTGCTCCGTGCCTCGGAGAGCACGTTAAGCCGTTGGTCCCGGCTGCCATGAACATCTATGGCAGTCGTTATTGGGAAAGTCAGTACCCTCTAATATCCTGACACTGGTCTAGCCTTAGGGTATCGTTAGCCTTCGGGTTGCGGAGGTCAGGTGGCAGCCGCTCCGTGTAAAAACTGATATCCAGTCAAATCCGGTTAGACCAGAAAAGCCGACCCCAAGTGACTTGGGAATAATAAAGGCTAAGAGAGAAGAAGACTTCCAGTGAACTATCTAATCGGCGTCTGTATAAGTAACACACTCAATGTTTTTGATATAAATAAGCTTTTTGATTTGTGGTAAAACATCAAACTAATCACTCTGGACGAAGTAAAGAGGTATGTCAGACTTGCAATCTTTAAACCGCACCCGCGTTCCTTCTCTTGCCTTTAACAGGGGGCAGGTGAGAAATAAATAGTTCGATCTTTGCCTGTGTTAATAACAGGGTATCGGGAACGTATCACAAGGGCAGACGGGAATAACTCTTACATTGCGAGTCGTGGGATTTCTTTCGGGTTGCTTTGCGACCCTTGATAATGTATAACTTGTGTAATCGTAATGATACATGATATAATATTTTCACATCCTGGTCAATAATGTAAATATGAAAGGAAAATGGGTAAATGATCAGATGACGGGTGACAGAGAAGTATGGAAGCGAAGGACATACTGCGCCGACCCCAAATAAATTTGGACCAGGGCAAGAAAATGATGATGCTGGCCAATAATAAATTAAATTGCAATGAAATTGTTAAGCGTACACTAAACTTTCCGTCTAGAATACCTAGATAATTACCACATAATTCACACTCAATCAGCTAATACAAACATTAAGGTGAATTCACTCACCACTTGTAAGATTCAGCAGGGTGATGCACTTGATTATCAATTTTGTACCAAATATTGACATTAAACAATATAATATTGTCTTCTATTTACGCGAATATTATTCATTGAAATTAAACTGCTATATACGGATTTTATCGCGTACACACATTTTATCGAAACACCTGGACACCGAGCTTCAACATGTCAAGCAAGTACTGCAAGACAACAAGCTCCAACAGCCGCGCCGCTGTCACAGATCCCGAGAAAAGCCAGCCACAGTCGAGCGCCAGCCTGCTATACTGCCTTATGTAAGGGGTGTCACTGACAAGATTGGCTACATCTTGAAGCGAGCTTCAATCAACACATACTTCAAGCCGCCAACGAAGATAAGTCAATTTTTACCATCCGTTAAGTGCCAACTACCTTTACAAGATGCAGGGGTCTATAAAATAGATTGTGACTGCGGACTCTCATACATTCAAACCAAGAGAAACATGGGTGCCTATGTTTCTCTTGGTTTGAGCATAAAAGAACACATATCTGATGTAAAACACCAACGCTCGTTGAAGTCTGCTGTGTGTGAACATGTGCAACAGGGGACCAACCACTACCTGAGATTTGACAAACCACAGATTCTCGCTAAAGAACACCGATTCCTACCAAGGATGCTTCGCGAGGCTATTGAAATCAAAAAACATCCTAATTTTAATAGAGAAGATGGTTGGAATGTACCACCAGCTTGGGATCCAGTAATAAAAATAGTCAAACCCAAGAAGAAGCAAACCACAGCTAGACTTCATGATACTTTGAGCTCATTCTGCGTAAATAGAAACACCAATGATTAAATTATGTTCGGGTACTTTGAAATAACTACACTGGAACATTGAGACAACTGCCATCTTAGTCTCCCCGTGACCATGGCTGCTGAAAAGCAACCGAAACGTCGGGGAAAGTGTAAAAATAAATTAAATCTAAATAGTTTAATAATAATTTAATTAGCTTAAAAATTAGTAAAGTTTAATAGTAGTAGTAGTGTAACAATTTTCAAAATTTTGTAATAAAGTGTCAAATAAACAACGCGATAAAAACCGTATATAGCAGTTTAATTTCAATTAAACAATATTCCATTATTAAATCTAAAACGCTGTGATCATAAATGGATCTAAAAGATTTGTAGCCTTTTTCTTTTTTGACGTGATATTTATTTTATTTTGGTTTGTCTGTGTCGCATTCCTACTGTTTGTAACGTTAGTTTTTTAGTGTAATTTAATTGAAATGTATCCCTCATTTTCTACGAATATTTTTAACTCGTAATTAGCGAATGTGTAAGTCTGAAACTATTTCATGTTTGTTTTTTAAGGTACTTTGTACGTACGTAACCCAAGCTTCAAATTACTAGTATTATTGTTAATCCCTTTAGCTAAGCTAGAATCCTTGTGCTGGGAATGGATTCAAGTCTGTAGTGCAATAGGATTCGAACCCACAACCTTTCCTTAGAAAGTCAAATGCCTTTTCTATTGAGGTACCGGCGCATACCGCTTTTTTCACGGTATCGCATTTAGTTTACGTTTAATCGGTAACTTTTATCGGTTGTATGCGCAAAATATTTTTATCAAAATATTAAAGCTTTTAGTAGTAGTATGGAATGTAACAATCTGGAAATGTGCACGTCAAGCGGCAATAGCATATCATCCATGTTGTTAGACCTAAAACATAGATAATGAAATGTAAGTGGTATATACCAAGGCTGTAAAATAAAATAACAACAGGCGTTTTATAAACACACGGTAAGAACATTGCGTATTTACAATTCCGTGAACATTTCCGCCTATGTTTGCGCTACTTTGTGGATGAGCTATCCACCACTAATGGTATTTAATTGAAGGTCTTCCAGGTGTTCCTGTTTTAATTGCAGTTATTAGTCTGCAGAAACTGTGGCTGGATGGGTTATTTACCCAGGCATGTAGGTATATTAGCGAATAATTCACAACGGACGCAAAAACATCGCCTAACATGACTGCTACTGAAGAAACCATATACAAAGATACAGCCCTCAATAGGATGGGAGAGTATTGATCCAGCCAGATACTACAATAACTATATTTGTACGAAATCCACTCACATGTACACACACATAGGCCGGTAAAATCAAATGAAAAAACATGTCGGGCAGTCTTTGGAGACTGCCGTTAGAAGTGAAAACTAAGTAACTTGTGAATTGTATCGTCGAGCTATTAGATAATTATTTTTGAATTTTGAATTATTTCGGTGATGATGATTTTTGTACACCCAAAATGTGCTCAACGCGCCTAAAGAAGTTTTCACTTCAAACATTTTCGCGAGACCGAGCCTGCAATTACTATTAAGCTGGTGCAAATGAGCCGGCCGGCCAGCGTAAGACTAGTAACAGTGTAACTGCTTTTCGTCCAATAAGTAATTACGGCGTTACCACATCTCCAGACGATTCTTTTTAACCCATCTGTTACCTTGTTTTTCATAGATTTCCCGTGGACGTGTAAAATGTAAATGTAAATGTAATTGGACTTCCTTTGCCGCATTTGAACTCTAATATGGTCCATTATGCGTGAGAGTCGACCGATTATGGATATAGCCAGCCCAACTCCGTCCAGAAGCACAGAAGTTTTCTGGAGTCTTCGCAGGCTTCACGGAGTGACCTCGGGTTGTTGAGGATTTCCTTACGTTGTGCTGTTACTCCCTCGTGGATGTGTAACACGTGAGTGATACTCTGGCATTGCAAGCAATTGTAAGCTACCACATACCAATAATTGGCCTGTTTATTTGATCGCCACTTTAGTTAAATAAAATGCTCCAAGACTGCAAATGCATATCATTCATCATAATATGTATAATATAATCATGATGTTACTCCAAGTTACCTACTTATCTACATTGTGAGGTATATAATGTGTCACACAATAATAAAGATGTACCTAATAAAGAATATTAAAATACATATATTATAGAACCTGACCAGGGATACGTGTCCAATTACTATGAATTAACTACAGTTAGATCAAAATATGAATCATAATTAAATGCAGCGGATATACTTGCAATAATAGGAATAAATGAGAAAAACAAAGTGTAGAATAAGCGAGAAAAACATTACACAATAACAATAAGCCTGTTGCTTTGTTGTTGACACGTAATGTTTTCCTATTAGAGCTTTTATCTAATACCGCAGAACTGCAGGGCAGTGTAGCAATACTGAGAAATGTTGGAGTGTACTCTCAACCTGGTAGTTTGTATCGTAGGTACTGAATGCATTTTTTATGAAACATGCTTTTGTTTGAGCGGAAAATTTACGAAGAATTGCAATGAGATCATTTGTTATATGAGAGATAATCTTTAAATGAGTACTGGACTTGGATGGAATTAGTTGTTGTTTTTAAAGATGCGCTTTACGATCTCCTAAGTTCAAACCAAAACTATTGATTTGTTTATGGATTGAAAATATATTAAAAACATTTTTTGCATGTCTTCTGGCTTGTAACTGTTATGTCTAAAATAGTAGATAGAATGGAGTTCGATTATTTTGCCGGCAATAGTTTTCCTCGATTTTAAACTGTGATATTTTATTATTTTCATAATAATGGACGTCGATAAACTAGCGTCCAGACTTCGTTATTAATAACAGAACTTGTTGAGACAATTTAAACTAATAAGAATTGTAATAGAAATTACCTGTAAGAGATATCGAAATTTGACAATAGCTCATTATTTTTGCAGGGGATTTTGTTTTAAGATATATAGAAAAGCGTTCCATTTCGGTCGTTTATAAACCTACACTTTGCGTATGCCAGTAACGTATCTTTTTCTTTTCTGTATGTATATAAAGGGTATATAAGAGCAACGATAGCTCAGTAGGGAGACCAACAGACTGCAATGCAGAGGGTCTTGGATTCGAACCCACGTCGCGCACCTCTGACTTTCGAAAGTTATATGACTTTTCGAAATTATGTGCGTATTGATTGACAATTATCACCTGCTCCGTGCCTCGGAGAGCACGTTAAGCCGTCGGTCCCGGCTGCCATGAACATCTATGTGAGTCGTTATTGGGAGAGTGTCGACACAAAAGATCCCACTGGGTCGAAGTGTCGCCGGTCTGAACTGACTGACCCCCACATAAGATAATATAAGATAAGGGTATATACAAAAACTAATATCATAAAATAAACATTGAATAAATATTGGCACTAACTGGTACATTGAAATTATTTTATTTTTAAACATAGATTACGTTTAAGAAAACCATAATAAAACACTTGAATTAATATCGATTGAAAGATATAAATAGCCACAATTACTAAAACAAGTGGCAAAGTTTATAACTAAATTAAGCTTGAAGTAAACAAAAACTCCTTCATAAACGGCTACGTGATTATATACAATTTGTTTATTTCTATGGACATTGCCTTTTTTGCCTCAGTTCCCACCCAGCTTGCAATGTTCGAGATTTATCAACTCAACTTTTTCATGACAGGTTCATGGTATTTTTATTTTATGTGTTCAAAAACAAAACAGAAACTAAGTTTTTTATAGACGAACAGTTGAATAAGTTTACAATTAGATGATATGTATTATGTTGAAAATAAAACCTGCGATTCTAATCGTGTGCACACTGCCACAAAAACGCGGGCTTTTTTATTTCATAAATTATCAATTCTGATAAGTAAGTAGACAAATCCATACATATAAAAGAAACCAGTAAGGCTTAATTAGATTTTCTTAACACATGAATTATTGATATTTATTTTGATGATCAAATTACGTATGTGTCAAAATGATGTCACATCGGGCCCATAATAGTACTTTCCATTGCATAAACAAACCGCTGAAAACTTTCCCTACCATCTTAAATAAAGCATTTCACCCTGAATGCAACGATAAACTACACAATAATAGAATTTAAACTGTCTGAAGTCAAGAACAGATCGACGTCCCAAATATAAAAATAGAACTACGGAACAGTACACCGCGCGCCGGCTTTCAGCGTCTAACCTAAAAGAAAATTATAATAACCAATCATTACATGTGCATAATTCCGCGCCCGCAAAAATGTCTCAAGACAACGACGGATTCTTCAAAAAGTTCCACGATACGATAAACAACGCTTTAGATGACGTGACGAGAAACAATTTTGCCAATTTAGAGTCCAACGCGAAGCGTGTCTCCTACTTGTGCAGTCTACCGATTGTCAAAAACTACGATTTAACCGACGATTTGCTGAAATGTCAGACGGGCGGCGAGTTTCCAGTAAAAAAAGACTTGGAAAAAGCACGGCACCTGAAGGATGAGGCGAATAAAGTTGTGCAGAAGGGCGATTGGGCAAAGGCAATGCAGTTGTACAGCCAAAGCATGACTTACATGCCGGAGAAAGAAAGTAAGTCCATAGCGAATACTCGAGGCGATGTAAAAGGTTACAGTGTAAACAAACAGTTTTGTAATATCTTATTTTAGCGGTTCGTTGATCAAAACATTTTGTTAAGATTCGTCTAGTGTTGTATACGTTCTTCTAAATATTTTAAGGAAAAGTCTTGCTTTTAAGTAATGACTAATGACACATTATGATGATGTTGTTTAAGTAAATCAATGTCATGTATTATTATACCATGAACCTCTAAATTAAACCACAATATATTATATAGATTACTTACATAGTTATTATGTAAAATAGTTTTCCTGTTAGTAAATATTATATATTATAATAAAACAAACGCGTATTAATATTTCTTAGAATCGAGAATCTTATTCGTGACAAATTATAAGCAGCTGAAATTTTGAAAATAATTGTATTAAGGTTTTCCTCAAAGATTCTTGGTAATTTAAACTGAAAACAATAAATTGTAGTATACTTATACATATTAATCTCATGCTGTGGTTTGAGCTGTAGTATTCAAAGAAATGTTTGTAATAATATATCCCAGGAAAATGTTCAACCGGAAGATTCTTGAATAGAGATCATTCTCTGGGACTCTTACTCATCTTTATCATTTTCTGAATTGGTATACTGCCCTTTCCTGGATTATTAAATATTGCAATTATACTTAAATACAATGAGTTGGATGATTGCCGTTCAACACCTAGTGAGTAGATACTGTGGTGTGTCTTGGTGTAGACACACGGTCCAAGGTTCGAAAGAAAGGAAACACGTCAAGCCAGTTTAGGTTGCCATTTATTAGTGTCATCCAAAGTATCAAATATTACAATAATGCAAATACGTACAAATGCTGACACAAGATATTATAAAGGTAATTACATACTATACTTACACACTACAATACCATAATAAAAACGTTTTATATTTTACAGCCGAAGAGTTGTCCATTGTTTTGGCAAACCGATCCGCGGCCTTGAATCATCTTCAGCGGTATGAAGAAACTCTGGCAGATATCAAACGTTCTCTCTCTCTCGGATATCCTCGCCATCTAAGATACAAGATCTATGAGCGGAAAGCTAGGTGTCTTCTTGTCTTGAAGAGGAACAAAGAAGCTATTACAGCTTTTCAGTAAGTTGTAGTATTGATTGATGTCATGTTTTAATACATTCGTGTATTAAACGAATCTTTTCTACAAAAATCATATTTTTAACTGAATCAATATTGGTTTTCAGGGACACTATCAGCGCTCTTGATGAAGCCACCAAACTCGATAAAGAGAAAAGGCAAAAGATGCGTACAGACTCCAAACTCATGTTGGAAATATTAAACAAAGGTCTTGTCTTAGCTGGAAATCCTAAAGATCCTGAACCTGTGAGAAAAGTGCCACCTACGCCTAAACTTTCTGGCAAACATAACCCCCAGTATCCGGCTGCTGCAGATCTGATCCAAATAGATTACGATGAAGTCCGAGGGAGATACGCAACTGCTACGAAAGATATAGAACCTGGGGAAATATTATTAGTGGAAAGGCCTCACAGTGGTGTTTTATTGGCAGAATATTCTAGCACTCATTGCCAGAACTGTTTCTTAAAGTATGTATATTTCTGAAATCATTTATTCTTTTGTTATATGGTCGCATACTAATATAATATTATGTTTTAGGTGTCCAATCCCAGTGGCGTGTCCAAGATGTCCAAACGTGATCTTCTGCAGCGATAAGTGTTTGGAATACGCTCTAAAAACCTATCACGGCTACGAATGCCACATTCTGCCACTCATATGGAAATCTGGCTGTTCCATCACTTGCCACATAGCATTAAGAATGATCACGCAAAACAAAAAGGAATACTTCAGTAAAATATCTCAAGACTTAGACAACAAACCGACCGGTCCGTATAAAACTGATGATTACAGAAATATTTATCACCTCGTGTCTCATGAAGACAAAAGGACCAAACAAGACTTCTTACACAGAACTGAGATGACAGCCTTCTTGGTGAAATTACTGGAAATAAGTGGATACTTTGAGGGAACACCGAGAAGCAAGCCTGTAGACATTACTGAATTGAAGTCCATGGCTGTAGACAAGAAATACAAAGATGATGTGGCTCTTCTCGGAGGCCTTATATTGAAGAATCTTCAAATTTTGAAGTTCAATGCTCACGAAGTATTTGAGCTACAGTGTCCGATGCCCAAAGTGGGTCAGAACGTTATCAAGCATGACGGGAAATCAGTCTTTTTGGCCGGAGCTGTGTTTCCAACTCTTGCTCTTTTCAACCACTCTTGCGATCCCGGTGTAGTAAGGTACTTATCTAAATTTACAATAATCACTATACGAAAGTAACATTAAAGACGAGGTTTTATCAGACGGATACAAGCCGGGAACATTAACGTACACGTACGTGCATGCTTTGGAATGAACTGCCTGCTTCGATGTTTCCCGAGCGCTATAATATATCCTTCTTCAAACGAGGTTTATAGAGAGTTCTTCTTTCACGGTAGGCAGCGGCTTTGCTGTTTCCTGATATTGCTGAAGTCCATGAGCAGCAGTTATCAATTTCCATCAGGTGGACCACTTGCTCATCTGCCACCAATGGCAATAAAAAAAACCTTTTTTTTATTGTTTAGGTGGCAAACGAGCAGACGGATCGCTTGATGGTAAGCGATTACTGCCACGCACTTACGCGTTACGAACACAACACCAGAGGAGTTGCACGTGCGTTGCCGGCCTTTTAAAAAGGAGTACGCTCTTTTCTTGAAGTGTTGAACGTCGTATTGGTCCGGAAATACCGCAGGCGACAGCTCATTCCACAGTTTTGTTGTGCGAGGCAGAAAATTCCTGGAGAAACGCACAGCTGTCGACTGCCAACCATCTAAATGATGGGAATAAAAATGCTGTCGCGTAGGACGATGGCGAAAAGAGGCGGCAGGGATCAGTCCAAACAATTACTCGGAGCACTCCCCATAGTAAAAGCGATAGAAGATGCACAGCGAGGCCACATCTCTACGCAGCGCCAAGGGGTCTAGCCGATTTGAAACATCCTGGTAGCCGACGATTCGAGTCGCTGTCCGTTGAATGCGGTCGAGAGGGAAAAGCTGGTACTGGGGTACCCCCTGCCCAAAGATGAGAACAGTATTCCATGTTAAGTCGAACCTGCTCCTTATAAAGCAGTAGGCGGTGGGCCGGCGTGAAATACTGTCTTGATCTGTTGAGCATTTACATATGTATGTCTAGAAATACAATACAACAAAATACGGGGCAATACGGTTTCCTGTCGAAAGTTGTATAATACAACAGGCGGAGCAATTTAAGACGTCAGCTTGTGCCAATATTATAAGTTATATTATATATATGTTCCATACGGGACCAGCAATATTTATACCTACCAAAAGTTGTTTAGTGCCTGCGTGTTTATTATATCCGGTGTATAATATTTATGGGATAATAACAGCATCTTTATAAATATTAAACATAAGGCTAACAAATCATAAAAGACATAATGTTGCAGCCCATTACATTGTCCGCAAATAAAACATCATGGATATTCAGTCGAAACATTTTAGTGATTTTAAACTTTTCGGTAGCTCTAGGGTTATCCCTAAGACAGACCCTGTTATTTAATGAAAAAAGCTACATTAGACAGTTTACGAACAAACAAAGTCTCACGCCTACAGCCCCAAAGGGGTAAGCACTATGAAAAGCATAACAACAATACTAATTATTTGCAAACCAAATTGGTAGTATGCTTACGAAAAATTAAATTAGATCTTATAGACAAATCTTTAAGTGATATTTCAATATAAGCCGATTCAAGACGTGTTAAAAAATGGGTTTGATGCCTACGTAAGACAAATTTTAGTTGCTCCTCAAATTGTTGTTCTGTATTACACACACATTTAGCTATGGTTAGCTAGCAGCGATAGCTCAGTGGGGAGACCAACAGACTGCAATTCAGAGGGTCTCGGGTTCAACCCACGTCGCGCACCTCTAACTTTCGGGAGTTATATGACTTTTCGAAATTATGTGCGTATTGATTGACAATTATCGCCTGCTCCGTGGTTCGGAGAGCACGTTAAGCCGTCGGTCCCAGCTGCCATGAACATCTATGGCAGTCGTTATTGGGAAAGTCAGTACCCTTTAATATCCTGACACTGGTCTAGCCTAAGGGTATCGTTAGCCTTCGGGTTGCGGAGGTCAGATGGCAGCCGTTCCGTGTAAAAACTGATATCCAGTCAAATCCGGTTAGACTAAAAAAGCCGACCTCAACTGGCTTGGGAATAATAAAGGCTACAAGAGAAGATTTAGCTATGGTTTAGGTTTCAGGTAATAGAAGACGAGCCTTTTTAGTCTGCCGGACACTATTTCAAACTGTACGTCGTTAAAATCTACTCAGACTTTCTTTCCAACAACATTATGCCAAAGAAGAGATTCCACCTTAATGCATAGACGCATTCGATACAACTGTACCAACAAGGCAGTCTTTTTAAATTGAATCTAATATTACAGATACTTCTGTGGCGCCAAGATCGTAGTACGTGCTGTAAAAAATATAAAGAAAGGCGAGGAAGTATCAGAAAACTACGGCCCCATATTCACTACAGTCCCTAAGCAGAAGAGACAAATGGAATTGAAAGAACAATACTGGTTCGACTGCAACTGTGTACCGTGCGAACAAAACTGGCCAATGTATGAGGGAATGACGGAAAATTACATGAGATTTAAGTAAGTACACTGTCGATAGAATACATAAATAGATAGGTACTATTTAGAAAATAGCTTTGTGTTAATATATTTATGTTCACGCTATCGAGTTCAATTTAAATCGACTGCGCGAATCCAACAACCACAGCTACTGCTATCGATGTAATGCTTGTCAAGATATCAGAACCGTAAGAAAACAATTTAAATACATTTATCTGCGAGTATCGCAACCAGAAGTTTGTCCGTGTAAAACCGACCGAAGACGAATTCATCAAAATAATAGGCAATTTTCTTTTTAGCCTTCCTTGGCTTTTAGATTCCCCGAAATAAATACCAGTAAAATCTTTACATAATTAAAACGTGGAAAGGTAACTTTAATAATAATAATAATATAATATTCTTTCACATACACGCAACATCATCTAGCCCAAACTAAGCAGAGCTTGTACTATGGATACTAGACAATGGATAAACATACATATATACTTTTTTTTTGTAAATACATACATATTATACATAGAAACACCCAGACCAAGACAAACATCCATGTTCATGCATACAAATGTTTGACTTGTGCGGGAATCGAACCCGCGACCTCAGGCGTGGCAGTCAGTTACACTAACCACTACGCCATCGAGTTGTACACCTATTTAAGCATATTGCGCACACAGAAGGGTATGAGATTTGGCATAGTTACAGGTTATACAAAAAACGAGGGCAAAGAACTTAAATTTATTAAAACTATTTATGTTTGAATTTCGTATGTTCGACCACTGTTAGTATTTTAATGTGGTCTGAAATACTCATTTTTATTGCCATGTTTTACAGATGTGACTCGGACCGTCCGTGTCCGAACGTAGTGGCTGTGCCGTTCGACTGCAAGGAGTTCATGGTGCAGTGCGGCCTCTGCCAACAGTACACCAACATCTTGAAAGGGTTGAAAGGTTTGCAAGTAAGTTAGGCCATCAGACATTTCATACTATTATAGATAATCTATAGAAAAAGCCAGCTATCTTATAAACTACTAGCTGTCCCGACAGACGTGGTCCTAACACATGAAACAAAATTTAAAATAAATCCAAATCTGAACCATGATCGAATCCACTTGAACACACACAAAAAGTTTTATCAAAATCGGTCCAACCGTTTAGGAGAAGTTTAATTACAAACACACGCACAGAAGATTTATATTATACTAGCTGTCCCGACAGATGTTGTCCTGTACATAGGAAAAAAAAACCCAAATCTAAACCATCCTCGAATCCACATGAACACACACAAATTTTTTGATCAAATTCGGTTCATTAACACGTACAGTAGAATTATATATATAATAATATAATAATAATTGTTTATTAAGTTTAAGTTGGCACAAATATGAATAACAATAGGTCTTAAAAATACTTAAAATAGGATTCATTACTTTGGTTAAAGGTTGGTTGGTGGTTGTACCTGTATAAAGATAAAGATGTAGCTGTGCGCCGCAATTTTACCCAGTTTATGATTACTGTTCCGCTACCGTGACTCATAGCGTGATGTTATATGTTATAGCAAGTTTAAGTATAGCCTATAACTTTCCTTGAGAATAAGACTAAAAAATTATTTTCAAATTAGACTGATAGTTTCAGAAATTAGCGCTTTCTAACAAAAAACAAACAACCTCATAAGCTTTATAAAATTGTATTAATAGCATAGATAGGTACTTATGGTAGTTTGCAAAGATGTTACTAAACCATGCATAAACGGATTCGAATCAAACTCAAGATGAAAATAAACCATGTCTATAATTAACACATATGATACTCTAAGCCTTCAAATAGATACCAACCTGCGATTGAAAAGACACGTAACATTATAAATTAAATGTCTGACCACACAAAAGTAACATACCAAATTTATGTTAAAAAACTATTTTTAAAGCGAACGAAATCGTATATTAGAAATAGTAAACCAATAAAAGTTACACTAACTATACCCAACTATATAATACAACCAAGATAGGCGAAGTTTCTAACCTCAAACACGGAAGACTAACCACACATTTTACTAGAACATGGCTAATTAATTTTACAATGTAAAAAGTATATCTATGTATAACCATATATCTACTAAATCACAAAACCAACAAAATTAGTACCAACTTGAAAATGTTTCAGAGGTGTGCCATACGAAAACAGAGTTAGAATGAACATGAAAATTGTATTGTAAACAAATCTTGCATTATATAAGTCAGCATAACATTAAGTTTACATGGCGTAGAATAAATATACGCGCAAATTAAATTAGAATTGGCTAAGCAAACTTACTTGATACGGTCGTGAATATTCCGTGACGCAATGATCAAATGATTTGTGATATCTGTATGTTATTATGTGATATATGTATCTAGAGTAGCAAATAGATAGAGTTACTATATATGTAGTTGCATTCGAATCGTATTCGAATGTGTTGAACACACTACACAGCATGTGGGTTGCGTCTTTGAATGCGCAAAGTACATACCGCGGTGTGCCGACTGTATAAAGAAAATCAGTCGAAAGCAATTATGGACACCTCTAATCTAGAGGGAGTATGAGTAGGTAGGTCTATTCCGACCTTCATCGATCGCACGGAAGGCGCAGTCTTTTAAATGGTGACCGCTACCAGTATGTACCTACGCGTATTGTTTTGTATATGATCCTCATATGGAACAAAAAATGTATAATAATATAATAATATTCTATATTCTATCACACACAACAAATACTATGGGTACTAGACAATGGACAATTATAAATACATACATACATATATACATTTTTAAAAATAAATACATACATATTATACCTGGAAACACCCAGACCAAGACAAACATCTATGTTCATGCGCACAAATGTTTAACTTGTGCGGGAATTGAACCCGCGACCTCAGGCGTAGCTCAACGAGGCCGCCAAATGTATGATCTAAAACTTATACTTATCCCGAGTAAAGCAACGCTGAAAGTGCTATTGAATTTATCTTAAACAACAGTCTGTAGTGACACTGTCTGAAACTGTATCATATATACGGCAAAATGGTTTTAGTAGACTTTAGTGGAAGGTTATACTCACTCTCAAATGGATTCATGATATAGGAAGTTCGCAACGTTTGATTATAACCATGCTGAATATTTTGTATCAACAGCTTATGCTTATTTGCCGCCAGAGATTTATACATAGAGCATCATAAGAAAGGAATCTTATGTTAGACTATTTCTACTATCATATTCATGGTAATATGTTGCATTTGGTGTGCTGTTGACAATTTTTTTTCGGCGGTACGAATAAACCAGCTTACGGCTCTTGTACACGATGCCGCCGCCGCGCCGTAACCGTTCCGCCACCGCGCCTCTATGCTGTGTATACGGTCGCGACCGCACCGTCTTGGCGCCGCCACCTCTCCGCCACCGCGTCCCCGCCGTTTGATGTTAGTAATACATTGCATAACACTGCTCTGTCCTCCACTAAAGTTATGAACGTTTCGTAATCAAAATTATCCATGATAGATTACTAAAACGTTAATACGAGCGCAAACGTTGGTGTTTGATTTTGCTTATTCCATTACCAAAATCAAACACTGGCGAATGGCGGCGCAGTGACGGCGCGGCGGCGGCGCGGGGACGGTGCGTTCGCGAACGTATACACAGCTGAGAGACACGGTGACGGAGCGGTGTCGGCGCGGCGGCGGTATCGTGTACTCGAGCGCTTACCCGAAAATACCATTCAGTAAAATTAAACTGGCGTAAGAGAAACATTGTTACAGCGTTTAAGAATTTCGTTAGATAACATACCTACATAAAATTTCATACAATCTAATTTCTTGCGTTTGGTGACAACAACTCGCGAATCATTCGCCTGGTATTAGAAGCATTCTTTACTTACGGTAACTTTCTACCATCAGCACATTTACTAAGTACATTTACTGTATCAGATACAGTAGATACCGGAAATCATTTACTACTCAGCTGAGAACCTAGTCCAATATTTGGATAGGCACCTATCGCTATATCTTTCATCATCGCCATACACCACGTATGCATAGTATTAGTTAGAAATAGATACATATGCACTATATTTTCTTCTAATCAAAGAAATAAATAGTTCTAGAGACGTACATTATAATATTAATAACGTCCAACTTGGCACACCATGCTCGTCACTGATGTAAAAATAGCTTCACGACGATTTGGAGCACGCGTGACTGATTTTCAAGTGTAGGTATATATGTACTTTTGTACGAGTATGTATGACTTAGATACAGAATTACTATTCTACTTTCCCCTTCAACTTACACAAATATAAATATCAATAACCGAATAACAGCAAGGGTAACGGAGGGCAGTGCATACCTCAATATCTACTAATGCACAGTCTTTGGGATTTGAACCCAGCACAAGACAATACCTTTTATTGGGTTTTTGGGAGACAGCTATGTGATTTCGTGCGCTTGAATCATATCGGTTACATCTACAGAGAACAGCGCCGAACTATGCTTGGCACATACGCAGCGCTTAACTTTGCCGCCATATAGGGACATCACTTGATAGTTGCTACCTAAAATGGATTGAAACAAAAAGAGATCGAGGGGTAATTGGAGCTCAATCAGCGAGTGAAAACAGTACAGATATTGCTACCTTACATTGATATTCTGTGAGAGCGTTAGAATGCCGGGACGGGGAGCTGACGCTTTTATACTGAACAAACAAACAGGTTTTAACCTGAAAGGCATGACTACCACTAAAATGTGGCTACAAACAGTTTTTCCTAGTCTGGATGACCTTTGTGAACTTTGTTGCCATCATCGTGCAGTCCAGCACGATTTATGAAATTATTCCTAGAGTGGGAACGTTACTTTTAAAACCCATTTAACGCCTGTGCTCAATATGTATAAAGGTAATTACTTATTAATTATATAATATACATATACATACATGCAGTGTTACCAGCAGATTGTAGTCATTATCATGGAAATTAATCCCAATTAATTACGTCAATTAACAGTTTACGCCTAGGTGATCACTTAGAAAAAACCACGTATCAATCACTAGTTCATATGGAGAATGATATGCCTTATTTATCTAGTTAATAATATGGTAGAAGATATACCTACTGCACTTATCGCATGATAAAGTAATTATATAGAAGTAAAGTAAATAAGCAATAAACGATGTTGTCTGTTTTAGAAAACTAAAAAATACTGGAATGTCTTATCTAATAACGTAATTATTAATGCACGCTTAGCAACTACTAAACGAGAGGTCCTAAGTTCCAATTTGGGATCGAGCAAATCGTAAGGCTTTTCCTGTCACGCAATTCATTGTAAGGGCACGGAACTGCACACACTGTTGCCGGTAATCCAGATAAGAAAGCCATTTATTCCGTGGGATCTAAAGGGATCCCGGACCTAAATATGTTGACCCAAAATGTGAGTGCGATACATACCTCAAGAATGTATGTACAGGAAAATTTCTGCATATATCAAGAAGACACGTAGACTCGTGATTCTTTGTAGAAGGGTAAGCAGAGACTTCCAATTTTATTTTATTTTATTATTAAGTTTAAGTTGGCACAAATATGAATAACAAAGGTCTTAAAATACTTAAAATAGGATACACTACTTTGGACGCCTGTTCTAGGATATACCTGTATCCCAAGTGATAATTATGTGCTATTATAGAATAAAGGAAAGAGCATTCTTAAAAAAAATTAATAGATTGTTCTATAATAACTGGCACGTCTTGCTTTTTAAAGTGGTAGAACAGGATTTTAAATAAAATACATCAGTATAGTTATGTACACATTATATTAACTAGTTTATTATCATTACATAATGAACATTACATGCATATAGAAGGCATTACCACAATGTAAGAAAGATAATAACTTAAAAATTATTAAATTAACAGGCGTCTAAGCTTACATGTATATAAATAAGTTATTAAGGACAGGCGTACTAAACATTGACTTCCAGTTTCTGAAGGTTGTAGGTAAACCGCCGTAAACTTTCTCTACTGGCTAGCTCTCCCGATGGTTTGCGGCACGCCGGGCGGGGGTAGTTTCAATCAATCACCTAGTGTTGTAGTTTAACTACTTATTTAAAGATACGTGATTTATAAATAAAGTAATATAAATGATTATTAATTATTTTATTTCATTATTACAGATTTATTAATATTATTTAGATTAGTGTTAAAATTTCGTAATTTATCGTTAAAACTTACTATAAACTAAAATTATAATTCATTAAAATATATAATCAACGCTTATATACATAATAGACTGTTAAAAACAAATAAATAATTAATTCAAATGCCATTTTTATTTCATCATAAGTAGATTTAATCATGAACAAATCATCCCAAGATAGTCAGTCAGTACCTACATCATTTCGTGTATAGCCAAACCCATCACGACGCATCCCGCAAACCATCGCGAAGGCCAAGATTACGGAGGTAGACCTATAACTATTAACTACGTGTCATAAACTAATTGTTGTCAAGTGATTTGATTAGCTGTGGCTAACACAGTCAGCAAATCCCAACAAATGACATGTACTTGACAGTCTGTTAATCAAAATATTTGTGCCTTTGGAAAACCTGGTGAAACTGTAAAAACGAAACGAGCGCCTAAGTCAGGGTGCCTAGTGTGAGTTGTTTTTACGTTAACGCGATCGTAACTTCTACCGCGTTAGGCTTTCTGATTGGTTAAGAGCTTGGAACGGGCCAATCAGAGCGTCGAACGTCATAAACGTGTCGATCGCGTTACCGTAAAACAAATTCGCACTAGGCACTCTGAGAGTTGGTTAAAATTGGAATTATCATAACTAGTAAATACAACTTGGGTTATGATATAGCCTTACAAAAATAATATTAAACTTATTGAAGATTTTTGGATGTTTGTTACTCATCATCACCATTTCAGCCGAAAGATATCCACTGCTAGACATAGGCTTCCCCAAGGTATTCCACACAGATCGGTCTTGCGCCACCCGCAATCAACCGCTACCCGCGACCCTTACTAGGTTGTCGGTCCACCTTGTGAGGAACCCCTGCTGCGCTTTCGGTTACTCAACCACGCGTAAATCGTAGAATGGATTTCGATGAAACTTGGCACACAGATATACCAAGTCCTGAATTAACACATAAGATACTTTCATTCCTATATGCGTTACCGTGGAATTTACGGGGGCAAAGCAACGGGCACAAACTAGCAGCGAAAATATAATTGACTCGCAAAAAACACCGGTTAATGGAACATTTTATCTATTAAATCAAACTAAAGGGCTCCTAAACGGTAATTATTTTTTTTGCATTGTGTTGTTGCAATTCACTGGCCGGCAATAACAGACATTAAAGAATACACATAAATATTTAACGTATGGCTTAGGAATTTCTTCAAGCTGGCCGAGCTATAGTTGCATTGACATATTGCAGTAAAAAGTTGTCCCCATTCTAAAACATCTTTACCGCTTATCGTTTTCAATGTCCCAAAAATAATAATTGCATGCATGTATTTTATTAACAGGGTTATTTATTATATTGGGGTTAGGGTTATTTCGGCATAGTCATAATATAATACTTACAACTAGATATGACTTGCATAATGTAATGCCGGACCGCAACTATCCGAAAGTTGGAATTGCGCTTCTAAGTCATACTTCAACATTTAAGAGGATTGGTTGGCAATCTGTCAATTACTGAAATGACAGACAATTAAAAACCAAATTTGGCCATCGGCGGATCACTGCAACTCAAGTAATGAAAGAGAAACGAGGAGATTCTATGTAGTCGCAATAGCACCTTTTTTTAAGACAACTTCCGTTTTTCTCATGTGACCCAGGTCTTCTCTAATATACAATTAACGAACACAAGATACATCCAAACTCAGAACAATAATTATATTTCGATCAAATAACTAATTGTCCCGAATGAGATGCAAAGCGACTTCTTCTACACATTTTTTCTATCAGTAAATCTTTAGTCTCTCGCTCGACCCTTACTAACTACCTTCCTTACTAACGTGGATAACTCCTGCATAACATTTCACCAACCATATACAATATGGGTTTGACAGAGAGCTATCTACACACCATGATAAGCACCCACCATGCTTCTGAGAGCCTGGTACTTCAATACATATAGACGCCATAAACGATGGTGTAACAGAATATAGTGTCGTTCTTGAACGTGTCGCCGACGTAGTCATCAGTCTCGGGGTCCCAGATGCACCGCTGCCCACACTTCACGCCAGCCCCTTTCATTTCCAGTAGTGTTGTTTGAACTATGATTTTGTACCTGAAAATACACACAAAAATCATGCCTGTACTTAACTACTTTGTTCGAGCAATTTTTTCAAAACTTAATAGATTTTCCTAAAACATATTTTTAACAAGTTCAAAATTACAAGTGCGCTGCCTCTTTCTCACAACGCCTCCCACCCCACAATATGTTTATTTTTGTTACGCCGCTACCGCGTTTGTCTTAAGTCTTAGCCATCCACTTAGAGCAACCTATTTTAATATTTGAATTATGAAAAGTGGTAGAAAGAAAGTTGATAAGTAAGATATAATAAATAAATCAAGGATAAAGGGTTACTTATTATTATTCAATTAACCCTGTATTCACAAAAAGGAAGACTGTGTATACAGTCACATTTCGGCAGGTTTTAAAGTTCCACGTAATAAGGAACACCCTGTTGACGTCTGTCAGCCATGATTTTAACTGCGTACTGCTACTGAAAATTGTCTAACAAGAAAACTCAATAACTGTTTGCTTATTTTGGGTTTCAAACCTAAATCTTTACGATTAACTATCTAACAACTTCACCAAATGATTAAATAAACCTAAAATTGGAGATTCACCTTTTGAATACACAAGCGATTTCTAGAATTTTATACGACAAGCTTACCGGTCGTCCGTAAAGGCTTGCAACACTAGAAGTATCACTTGCGGGTTTTCAACCGTATAAAAAGCTATCACTGTTTTACCAACGCAACTCACAAGAAGACCATTACGCGTTCAATCAAAACGAGTCCCTAAGGATTTTGGAAGCCCTACTCCATACAAAAACAAGATTATTTACGCGCGGTCTTGCGCAGAACCAGCTGTATTGTACAAAGCTTTGTTAAATATGTCGCAACAGAAGAATAAGTAAGAATCCCGTATAGTATGGCCTTTTTGGGTGGAAAAGTACACCATTTTCATTTAAATTGCTAATGGATAAGCCGGTCCGCCTGAGTAAATACTACCATCTTACTTTCTTGAAATAGGCGTCACAGTAGTGTAACAATGTTATTCCCTTTCGCTCGGTATGTAAGGGTTCCGGTAAGTCACGAAGGTACTTGCTTGCCTTTCATACCTTTTTTATTTTTCAGTAATGCGTGAATGATATCCCTGGTATGCAAGCGATCATAGACTGCAGTAACCGTTTACCGCCAATCTGGCGATGCGCCTAATGCAACATTTGTTGTATAAAAAAAAACATATAAAATGTTCTACAACTAATAAGCAGAGATTGGATAATCGAGTGCATATTTACCTAAACTTTGAGGAAGCAACATAGAGTAGATAATACCACCTCTAACCGGTTTTAATACCGGGATTTAAAAATCATGAATTATTATTGATTTTATAGAAACATAGTTAGGTACAAATTATTGATTTAAAGAATATTATTCCATTATTTAGAGTGCCGTCCTAAAGTTGTCTCAAATTAAAATCTTTTGTTTTAATTACATAAAATAAAACTAAGTTGGCTATGTTTATGTAAATATTAGGTAAATTTAAACTTATGATTCAAATACATACCTACAAACGTTTTGTTGTACATAATAATATATTTGTGGCGGTTTCTATTGTTTCAAAATATCTTTTGTTTCACAACAAAATATGGTGTAGTTTACTATCTCTTTCTTAGATATAGTAGTAACTATTTACCAACTCTTTCACTCTATACAAAAGCTGTGTGAAGCAGATAGCACAAATCAAGGAATGTAAGCATTTTGTAAGTGTGCGAGTGAGACAGCAAATTTTACCTGCTTGTGCGCAAGTAGCTCTCCGACATTACAACTGATTTACTTCATTCATCGCTATGCTTGCTATGCGTTCATGCCAATCATAATTCATGATTTTTAAATCTCGGTATTAAAATCGGTATATTTTAAAGGTGGTATTATCCACTCTTTGTACATGCTTCCTCAAAGTTTAGGTAAATAGGCACTCGAGTATCCGATGTTTGCTAATAAGTAATATTATAAATGCTAATGTGAGTTTGTTACGCTTTCATGCCTGCTTACACCAACTGCTCGACTGATAATCATGAAATTTTCATACACGTTGTTAGGAGTACAAAAAAGTTCGCCCAGTGGTCAAAATTTTACCATAATAAAAACACATATTAATTTACACATACCGACATTTTTCTTCTACTTTTTTGCATTCGTTGTTGTATATCTGAGAATATACACTTTTGTATGTGCAGTACAGTAGCATTATAATTAAATTTAAATTAAGCTGACTGATTTCAAATTATTTTTGTTGATAGCACTAAAGCTCGTCAATAAAGCCTACTAAACAAACGCAAATAATTAAAAGTATAAAATCGGATGACAAACGGAGGAGAAAATGGCGCTGAACTGTTTCGATTTTGCCTATCTTCTTTGCTTTTTAAAAACACAGCTCTCTTCCTAGGAATAATTCTACGTTGCGTGAGAGTTTACAAGCATTCAAACAACGGACACAAAGAATATCCAGACTCGGAGCAACCATAAGTGGATCACACAAATTTTTGTCCCGTTTGGGATTCGAACCCACAACACTTGGCGCAATGATAGTGGCGAAGTACCTAAACCTTTACACCATCCGTGCTTTTTATATATAGAAAGAAGGAGAAAGATTAGCAGAGAACTGACCTCTTCATGTCAAGTTCCTGTACTCGCTGTCTGATGCCGTTAGCGATGGTCTTGGTCCAGCGCACGGCTTGGTCGGCGCGGTACTGACGCCCCATCAGCTGTTCTTGCATCGACGTCAATATTATATCCTTAACGTTCGCTGCTTGGAACCTGGAAATGAAATAAATTGATGTTAGAGGTCATCGTGTTGTCGAAATTCAATTCAAAGTGATGTTAGGAATCGCCTGTGGAGTCTTTAATAATTCGATGAATTAGGAATATACCAATCACCTTTATTGTTGAAATTTAATACAATGTGATATTACAATTTACAATATTACAATCAGGATCGTAGCAAATGGAAATCCGTAGTCTCTGCCTATCCCTCTGGGAAACAGGCGTGAATCTATGTATGTATGTATGTATGATATTACAAATTCTCCTGTTGTCGAAATTAAATCTACATGACATTAGTAATAGCCGGTGTGGCCAAAACTAAATTCGATGTCACATTAGGAATCGTCTGTATTGTCGTTTAATTCGATGTAATATTAGGAATTGATAATACGTTTTCATATTAGGAATTGCATGTGTTGCCAAAATGTAATCGGTATAATAACGCTAAACAAATCAAATTTTGCAGTGGTTTCCCTCTTCATAATTGTATATGCTCATAATTTAACCTTTATTTAACCAAACCGTTAAAAAATTACTTATGACTGCCTAATTCGTACCATGGCATAAGTTTACGTCTATATTTGCAAACCATCGTACGGTCCCTGATTCATTTCTTTCGAGCAGTGTCATTATGCTTTTCGTTTTTGAAATTTATCAGTAACAATAATGAGTCTGGGAAGATGTCCGCTAGACGGCAGTAGGCTCTCGTTCACTATTACGTGGGATAAAAATCTAATCTAAACTTCTTGATACTACTAACCAATATAATAATAGGGGACATCGAACAAATATTATGGCTAGGAATCTATATATTAATACGTGAAGCAAAAACGTATGAAATTTGGCACAGTTAAAGTTTATATGGAGAAGGAGGGGCGAATCCTAATATTTAAAAAAGAAAAAAGAAAGAAATCATTCTTTATTGCCACAAAGAAATATGATTACATATTTTTCTTACAAAATAGACAAAATAATAAAAAAGACAATTAAATAAACAGTTAGTAATTAAAAAAAAAAAAATTATATATATATATATATATATATATATATATATACATATTATGCTATTGTGGCAACAAATGGTCTCCATTCAGCATTGATGTTGCGATAAAACCGATGTGATATCGCAACGCTGATTTTCAATGGAGACCACCGTTACGCACGGACATCAAGCCAGCTGCATACAATACGCATTAGAAATACATAAAATTAATAAAAAACACTACACGCACACAACCATGTAATTGACACACGCAGTCGAAGCGCGTAACTATGGTTACATAGATACATCATATATGACATAATATATAATATATAGGCGGCCTCGATGGCGTAGTGGTTAGTATAACCGACTGCCACGCCTGAGATCGCGGGTTCGATTCCCATACAAGTCAAACATTTGTGTGCATGAACATGGATGTTTGTCTTGGTCTGGGTGTTTCTATGTATAATATGTATGTATTTACAAAAAAATAACAGTATATCTGTATGTTTATCCATTGTCTAGTTAGTACCCATAGTACAAGCTCTGCTTAATTTGGGCTAAATGGTGTTGTGTGTATGTGATGTGAATATTATTATTATTATATCAGCAATATCTTACAGAGAAACTTTGGTTGAATTTCGAGCACTCGGCGACCGCTAGTAAATATAAATACACATAACATCTTGCCTGCGTAACTTGGAATAATAAGAGATATATCACACTAACATTTTGCCAACATATTTAGGTCCAACGAATAAGAGCAGACCCATTTTTAGACTCTGTTCTGCTACTGAGAATAACGTATTATAAGTTTTATTCTGCTACTAAGAATATTTGTTACTTACTTCTCGCCAAGACCTGGTCTGACTTCGTACAAAGGTGGCGCTAGTGCTGCCGTGGTCACCACGGGAGTAACATCTACCTCACTCTCTTGTTCCGTAGGCAGTGCGTCCTCTTCGACTGAAAACATAATTTAAACTCAAATTAGTATTCATAATAATGCAGCCTCGATGGCGTAGTGGTTAGTGTAACCGACTGCCACGCGTGAGGTCGCGGGTTCGATTCCCCTCAAGTCAAACATTTGTGTGCATGGACATATATACGTATTTACAAAAAAATATATATGTATGTTTATCCGTGATTGTCTAGTACCCATAATACAAGCTCCGCTTAGTTTCGGCTAGACGGTGCTGTGTGTATGTGATAGAATATTATTATTATACAAGGCATTATTTTCTTTACTTTACTTATATTGTATTGGTATTCTTAATAACCTCTCCAGTTAAGGGTAATGCTTGTGTTAGAAGCAGATTTATGTCCGTTGTGCAATTGGGTTGGGATCGAAATCCCGATCTCTCAATTGCAAGCCCAACGCCATAACCATGCTATAACCATGTGCTACTGCCATCTTATGGATATCAAAAATGAATTTCAAAATTCCACTTCCGTACTAGTCCTGTGTAGATGTATATTTTCCAAACATCCAAAGAATGGACATAAAGAACGCTGAGACTCGAAACCACAATTTGAAAACCGCACAATTTTTTGCCCTGTGTGGGGATCGAACCCACTACAGTAGGTAGAGTGGCAATGGCGTGGGTACTAGGTATATGGCCATCCAGGCAGTACAATTATTTAAAATTATAAGTCTAACCTTCTTCATCATCAGCCATGACGAACGATTATATTGATGCAATTATCTGATGCAATTACCTGAAAATGAAGGATTTAATTAAACTTTAGAGCAAAGAAATGCTAATGATAATATTAATTCACAGGACACGGAAATGATGTACCGTCTTGGCCGAGCTGCTATGGAAAGTGGCCAATACGGAGAAGCAATGAAGAAGTTCATAGATGTTCTAAAACTTTACAATGATACCTTGTGTCCACCATATCGTTCTTATTATGATTGCGTTCAGGACCTGAGACGTTGCATGCTAGCACTCGGCAACTATAGCATTGTGTAGAATCAGAATATTGAAAAAATATTTTGTAGCAGAATAATTTGTTTTTTATTTGTTTAAAAACTACATTGGCAAACAAATTTTGTATTTATATAGATAAAACAATGAATTTAGCAATGGTGCTGGCACTGGCTGGAACAATACTATTTATTATCTTTTTTATAGATGTGTTTTTGATTGATGCATATATTTCTAGGTATGTAGCCTAACATTAATGTTTATTTAGATTTTGTAATTGTGTCTCTAATTTTAACTGTTAATTGTTTTTTACTAATTTATAAAAATGAATAAATAATTGAATTTTCATTACTATTTATTTTAAAGAGTTTTGACTGATGAGAGTGAAAAGGTTCAGTGTACATCCAGTGATAACCTGCAAAAGGCTGCAGCTATAGATACTGTCTAATGTTGTTACAGTAAATAATGTTTATTTATTTATTTGGATCACCAACAAATGATACACGCTTCTTACACCTAAATAATAATTTACAGACATGCCTTATGGTCATTTACTTACAGACAACCACATCTAACAAAACAAAAACGTCTGCCACGAAAATTAAATAAAAAGCTCTTAATAAACATAAAATTAAAATGAAATAAAAAAAAAATTTAACTAAAAATGTAAATTCATACCTAACCTAGTATGGTATCATAATTACCGAACACCGGGTATACAGCGATTTCTTTTTAAAATCTAAACACATTGTCATCTAAGATATCCAAATCTATATAATATATGATTTGGCTATTCTTTTTAAAGGTATAAAGAGTTTCCATATCTCCTTAAGGTGCTTTACTCTCAGCAAAGAAACCTGTCAGGTCTATTGAATATTAAACAAGCTACCAGTCAATGAATTTTTACCCTAATAAAAGGCCATGTCCATGCAGCTGATATTATATTATTTATTATAGCCATGGAAGCACATTAATAATAATGTTTATAAGTCCAACATAACATTATATCTGTACATCAACATAAAGTTAGCTTGAGATGTATCATAATCACTTTTTATACAAGTTATATATAAATCAAAATAATAATAATATGGACAGTTCTTTTTTTTGTTTTTCATTTGGTTAGTGACAACCTTTTGTCGAAAGTTGTTCGAGCTGCCTGTAGGCCTTTGATGTCGCCTAACGACTGCTGTCAATTTGGCAACATTAGCATGGAGACGCTCAGATGAAATGCCACTAAGCGGTCACCCATCTTTAGATTAACCGCACCCAACGTTGCTTTACGTCGCTAATCGTTTTTACCAATCAGTGAGTGCAACTGGCTATGCACTACACTCCATACTCCTGCTATTATAAAAAATTATACTAACATAGCAGGAAAACATTTAAGTAATTTTTTGAACTGAAATCGCTCACAGAATTGGAATCATCGCTGGTTGCTAAAACATTTAAATCACACTAGACAAACAATCAGACAATTTACATTTTATTGAATCTATAGGAAGAAGAGCCTAATGGGATAGATTGAGTTCCAAAGCACGTGTGATATAGATAATTATAGGACCGCTTAAACGGAGAACGAAAACATCGTGAATGAGAACATGTCTAAGAGTTCTTCATAATTTTCTCAAGGACATGACCCGCACTGAGCCAGCATGTTGAACTAAGGCCCAGACCTTTTTAAACTAAGAAGAGCCCAGCCCAGCAGTGGGACAGTTGATTTTATACATACATACATAGATTCACGCCTGTTTCCCAGGCGGGTAGGCAGAGACTACGAATTTCCATTTGCTACTATCCTGACACACTTCTCTGGCTTCATTCTCTTTATCACATTCCTCATACACGACCGACGGTTGAAGGAGCTCTTAACCTGGCCTTTGTCCAGAACGCCTACGATCTGATCAAGAAACGTTCGCCTAGGTCTCCCTCTTGCGACTGTTCCATTCACACTAGATTACAGTAGATTTCATATATATCAATTTCATTTCATAAATAATGTTATACACAGCTGATATTGTATAACATTATTTATGAAATGTTTAGGATAGATATGTAAAAACAAAAGATGTATTATATATTGGTAGATGTTAAGATAGTCCTATATTTTTCTCTGCTAATAGTAACCTATTACAATAACATAACCTAGAACCTAATATTATGATTACAATAATAACATGCTTTCAAACGTATGTTTTACTTACATTTAAAAGTAGGAAATCGGTGACTTATTAGAACATAAATTATTTCTCTAAAATCAAATAAATAGTACTGTTGATATTCTCGTTACTATGACAACCAATGAGAAATCATCAACGTAAATACAAATACAAAGTATATTTGACATTTGAGGCAGTGCTGTAATGAATAGGCGATTATCGATAACATTAATTCATAGTGCAAGATAGCAAACTATAGCACCAATATTATTATATACAATACCTATATGCTTTTTAATGACATCATTAAATAATTAACATAACATATACACAAATTATTTACAAGAAATATAAACTAAAGAAAAATAAAACTACAAAATTAAAAAGCGTCATAATATTCCTCTGCATCGTCATCAATTGGCAACGTGCCCAGAAGACTGGCAGCATTGCCACGTTGAATGGCAATATTTATTCTTTGTGCAAAGAAAATACCAGCCCTCTGGTCACGCAAAGCGTCGCGTAAGCGGCTCGCTTAGCTAGGTCTTTATAAACAGAACTAGCACTTGGACCTCATGGCCCCAGCGTTTCGACACCAAACGGCTCAAATATGTACTCACCATCTGGTCTCTTGCCATCGTCGCGTACGAAGCTGTGAGGTTCAAGCTGAGCCGGAGCACTAGCGGTGACAAAAGCCCGACGGAGTATATTATTTAGGTTGGCATGTCGTGATATACGACCAGCTCTCCTGTCTGCTGCATGACAAGCCATGGTGACCAAAACTGTCGACGGCTTGTCCACAAAGACACCGATGCGGAGAAATACAAGGAGTATCTAAACGCAAAC
Source organism: Catocala fraxini (assembly GCA_930367265.1). Taxonomy (NCBI): domain Eukaryota; kingdom Metazoa; phylum Arthropoda; class Insecta; order Lepidoptera; family Erebidae; genus Catocala; species Catocala fraxini. The sequence goes on along the minus strand of OV884026.1, from coordinate 6,905,952 downwards.
AAGAACTATTATATATTTTATTAGTTTACGGCTACTGTTTACGGCTACATCTCAGAGCAACTGTCAAACTGGAGACGCCTTGTGTACTTGCTCCTTTGCAAATGTAGGTGACATTAAATATAAATATTCAAATAATTGACCTGTGAAACAAATATAGAGTAATAGTGGCCGTAGCACTACTATTCAATTGAGATCTACTATTTTACACATTTTACAGCAGTATTAAATCTTCACAATTCACGTATGTCAAAATATCTCCATTATCGAAACCATTACGTTCTCATTCATAATATTACTAGATTTTGCCCGCAGCTTCGCTCGCGTAATTATAGGTTAAGTTAGTAACAGTACCTTTTTCTGGAAAAAGGGAACCTATGTCCTTTTCTGTTCCCCTGTCTGCGTGTATGCGAAATTTCATAATCATCGGTCGATTAGTTAAGGCGTGAAAGCGTAACAAACAAACAAACTCACATTGGCATTTATAATATTAGTTAGGATTATGATTAGTTAGGATAGGACATCCATGATTACCGCCTTTATACTAAATAACAATAAAATAACTAAGACATACTATGTGGCGCCTAAAAGCCTTTAACACATTCAGTGCCACTGACATGCTTAGCGTGTCGTTACTAATGCTTATCGCCATGCCTCAAGCCGTAAGCCAAAGAGTTTCGAATGGACCCGCAAGATTTTAATTTTTTTTTTTATTGTTACGGCAAATTATTTTTATTGTATTATATTCTGTTATCAAAAAAAAAGTTATTGTGTATGTTATGCCGTGGACACGCCATGGGTGTTCATCTACAGGAGTTCTCAACCTGTTATATTGACAGATTTTATAATCCTAATCTGTACATATAATAAAATTATAACTGGTCGAATGTCTTAGCTTCTATTGGTCTGTATGTTTGTTCACGCATCACGAAAAAACTACCGCACCAAATTGGATGCGGTTTTCGTAGTTGTATTGTAGCTGGACTAACTTAAAATCTAGTATATTATGTTTGATCTTGATACGATGTATAGAAGCCAAGTTACAGACGTTTGAGTGGTTTTTAACTGGTGTAGTACGGGGAAATCTACATTCATAATAGGTAGGTATACAAAATAAAAATATAGAATCTCTCTTAGGTCATTTTAAAAATGTATTTATGAGCTAAGTTTTAGCTTTAAATTCAATAAACATTTTTAGTCAAGCGTGAGTCGCCCACGGAATCAACGGAATTTAATAAAACTTTAATTTTTTGTGTGGATCGACTCTGTTATATGTAAGGATGATTGAATTGCATCAGAAGGTAAACATCATCTTATCCTAAAAAAACATTACATAACATTAATACAACAGTTAAAAAAAAAGAGTGACCATGAGTTTCTTGCCCGTTCTTCTCATGAGCCCTACACCCTTGCTTTGCTGAACGTGGCAGTAAATGTAAATTCGCAGAAAAATTAGTGTAACTTTGACATTCATAAGTGTTACCTTGTAACCTAATCTGAATAAATATATTTTGAATTTTTTGTACCTACCTAACAAAATGTTGTGATTCTCTGATCAAATTACGGTAATTACTTTCTGTTGGAATAGTACAAAAATTCAAATCTTAAATTCATTTGTTTCTTAAATCCATTTGTTCAATCTGTCATTCAGTTGTCATTGTCAATATATTATTGCGTAAAGCAAAAAATGTTTACCACCACGAAAATTGCGTGGACGGAGGAGTATGAAATTTGGCACAGTTAAAGTTTATATAGAGAAGGAGTAGCTAATCCTAACATTTTTATAAAATATGCATTTGAAATACATTTGTGGCGTATGTATTTACGCACAAACAACTAAGTTTATGAGCAACCTGGAATCAAACGGAGCATCATTCGTCTAGCCGTGCCGAACCCAAGCGACGCGCGAAGGCGATCGAACGGAGCATCACATGTCTAGCCGCGACGAAACCAATCTATAGACTAAGCGACGTGCGAAGTTGGTTTCTGTTTTTATACGTGACAGTATTTATAGTCGTCGCGCCGTACGCAGACACGCTCAAGAATTTCTCGTCAAATTGTATAATGTTATTTACTTGTCGCTGATTAGTGTAAACAATTAATGTACATAATGTGTAATGTGCTAGCGTTACTTGCATGATCAATAAATGGGATAGGATAAGAAGGCTTAAAAATTGTAAATATATTCTCAGTTGAATCAGTCTACGTGTTTCAATATAACCCCAGCTACGGACCTGGCTTATACCTGCCGGCTGATCTATAACCCTAACGGTTACCAGCTACGGACCTGGCTTATACCCACCGGCTGATAATGCGTTAAAAACATTAAATTTATAAAAGTCACTACACGCACACAACCATGCATTTGACACAAGCAGACGAATCGCGTTCGTAGTATTTCGGCATTGTTTGACAGATGTCGTAGAATTCTTCGTAACTATGGTTACATATGTATGTGGAGTAGGTGACTAAATTAAATGTGATTAAAAGGGTATAGTTATAGACAACAAACCCTGAATAACGATCAAACTTAAAATTTTAATCAATTTCGGCCACTTGGAGACCACTGGTATTAATAAATTATTCTGAATGTATCTCTTATAATAAATCGAACTGTCGTCGTTCAGTGCACTTGTATTTTACTTCTCCCTATTGCCATTTCCTACTTACCGTGAAATCTATTGCCTTCCAAAATTAAAGTGTCACAAACATAAGCACTTTTATAAACTTAATATATCGTTTGTAGCGCAATAAAGATTAATCAATCAGCACAATTCAAGTCGTGTTCGCGGTTTATATAGGGTGGCATAGCTGGGAATTACTGAAAAATAGTGGTGGCATTGATTGCGTTAAACACATCTAAAACCTGGACTTGAATTTGACTTGCGTATTGATTTTTAGGATAATAATAATTTAAATTGTACATAATATTTATAATAAAAATACTTTACTTTAATTTTGCTTTGATAAAGATAGTCGAAAAATGTTTAGTCGAATCCTGTAACGTTACATTTTACGTGAATCCTTTAAAATTGAAATGCAACGAATTATTTTCAAACAAATAAGAAAAATATTTATATTAAAAAAACTTTGAATTGATACAGGACACATTTATTCGTATTATTAGACAAATTCAGCCATAATAAACAATTGCAACATTGAGTGCAAAAAATCGAACCGACCGAGTACTAGAAAAGTAGAAATGTCAAAATCAGTCAAAATGTGTTTCCATACTGATCATTTGCATTTGTAATATTTGCAGCATGTTTTAATTGATAGCAGTTCAGTTTGTTCCCAAAAAATTGAAATCTATCCTTGTTTGATGCAAATTACTTGCTGCTGTCCTATACTAGAATCTGGACCACGCGAAAAGCATTTTGTTTGGAAACTGCAACTTTGACATGTGTTTCAATTTTTGGGGTCAAAAACAAGAAATAAGATAAAATTTGTCCTATTTGCAGTTTATAAATTATAATGGCTACATATGATAACAAAATTTGGCTTCTTAAAAACATCCGAGATGCCTTTATTGCGACTGACGACACGGGTTTGTGTGAAATTGTTATGGCAGGGGAGGATTTTTCGAAAATATTTCAAAATAAATCTATTGAAGAGAAAAAGAGAATAAAGGATGGAAGATTAAATCAGCCCGGACCAAGTAAAGGCAAGGATTGTATGGGAGATATATCTGAGGAAGAGGTGGAGCGAGAAATAGTAACACGGTTCGATCCTTACCCTGATATGGATGATAGTGAGGATGACGATCCGTTGTGCGACAGCTACGTGCGTAACGATCCAGGTTTCGGAGGCAGGTATGACAGGTACATGGTTCCAAAATTATTTTTCTCATTATCAACTAGTCTTGTATGTGTCTGACATGCTAGTATTGTTCTGTGAGTAGATTTGAGATTAATTTATGATCTATATTTAATTTAATTTTAGATGTAATTATTTAAATAAAATTAGTGTTCCAACATAGCACAGAATTTATTAAAATAATCAGTGGTAAATGTCACTTTTACTCAAAAACATTACAATATTTTCCTCTATAAACATGTTTTCGCTATATTATAGAAATAGAACCAACACAGGACAATGGTTAGATAAAAAGGAGCAAGCATTAAAAAAGGCAGCAAAGATAAAAGTAATAAAATGGGAGGACTCATCACCACTAACAACTGATCAGTTGGCAGAGGTATTCTCAAAATTTGAGGTCAGAAAACCGGAGAAGAAGAAATCTCTGCTTGCAGATCAGCTACAGAATTGCCCTGATCTACCTCATCGTCAATATCTGGAGTATGCTAAGTTTGATGGTACAGCACAACTAGGATTGCCTACAAAGTCATTTAAGATATTCATGACAATGCTTCCGGAGAAGCATCAGAATTACCCCTTAGTTGTGTGTGTCATTGCAAGTGCTAAGATCAAGGATTTGATTGGTTTCACATGCTATAAATACAGGTTAGTTGATGAATTACAATCATTTTAGCAAGAAAGAATATAAAGACTATAAGGTATTGACTGATTACTGTAGATATAAGCCATAGGTTGATAGCAATCAAATGTAAGAATCTTAGTCTCCCTGTGACCATGGCTGCTGAAAAGCAACCGAAACGTCGGGGAAAGTGTAAAAATAAATTAAATCTAAATAGTTTTAATAATAATTAAATTAGCTTAAAAATTAGTAAAGTTTAATAGTAGTAGTAGTATAACAATTTTCAAAATTTTGTAATAAAGTGTCAAATAAACAATGTGATAAAATCTGTATATAGCAGTTTAATTTCAATGAATAATATTCGCGTAAATAGAAGACAATATTATGTAAGAATCTGAGAAAACCTGTTAAGATTTTGAGTTTAAATAAACATTATAATTAATGTGAAACAAGTACATATTTACTGTCACTTTATTTTAAATTAATAATAAATTATTGTTATGATTAAATACAATTTACTTCTGTTAAGATGTATACTAATAATTAAGAATTATATAATAAAATTACTAGCTTTTACTCCCTTGGTACTGCGGGTTCATCTGATAGGCACTGCACATTTGCCAGGATACAAAGTAGCCTATGACATTCTCTGGCCCATAAAATATATCTGTGTAAAATATTTCCATTTGCTTCTCAATTTCTCTGTTAATCAAGGACTAATCAGCAAACATGTTGTTTGCTGTTTAGTCTAGCTCTCATTTATAGTATTAAGAAGGATTAAAATTAACTGTATTGAATTTATTAAATATTGGGTATTTTGACTAGTTTCATAATAATGTATGTGAAACTCAGATATTACCTATCATTATTGTGAGAACTCACAAGTCTTCTTTATTGTGTCCTATATACTAGCGATTCCTAAATTGGGTTCCGCAGCACCTAGTGGTTCAGTAGAAAAGTCACTAGGGTTCCGCGAGTTTATTAATTAAATAATACTAAATTTATATTATAAATTATTTTAAAATAGCACAAGATATGTTGGCTTTGATGGCATAGTGGTTAGTGTAACCGACTGCCACGCCTGAGGTCGCGGGTTCGATTCCTGCACAAGTCAAACATTTGTGTGCATGAACATGAATGTTTGTCTTGGTCTGGGTGTTTCTATGTATAATATGTATGTATTTACAAAAAAAAACAGTATATATGTATGTTTATCCATTGTCTAGTATCCATAGTACAAGCTCTGCTTAGTTTAGGCTAGATGTTGTTGTGTGTATGTGATAGAATATTATTATTATTATATTTGATGAGAAGTAAAGTTTTTGCTCTTATTTAAATTAGTGTCTTTGATTTGTAATCATTTGATGTAGGGTTCCATAAAATAAAAGGTATTTGGTGAGCGTTCCATTATCCGTAAAGTTTAGGCACCCCTGCTATATACTATATCTCTAGTAAAGGAAAGAATATTAGACTAGGCAAAACGTGTAGCAAAAAATATTTTAATTTTATTATTACTTCTAGCATAGAACATCCAGACATATCACTTGGATCTGTGCATGACTATGGACTTTGCATAGCAGAGGATGATGGAGAGGTGGACTGGGCTTTCCCTTGCTTAGATGCCAATGAACCTTGTTCCAAGTTTGGCTTCACATGTCTCGGCCTTATTGAACTTAAGAGCAAAACTATATTATGTCCTGCCCCTTTACCCATACCAGAAGACGGCATGAGTGGAGCATTTCATATTTTCCCAAAAGCAGAAAACTCTGGTGGCAGTCATCAGATCCCTTCTAGACTGAATACAGGCGATAGTTCAACATCAGAAGCTGTTATTAGTGCATTAAAAGCTTTAAATGAAGGTGAGAATAAAACTAGTGTTGAGCGTAATAAAAAGCAAAATTTTGGACTTCTCAATTATGTTTGAAACTGTCATGAGATAGGTCTAGAAATTATAACAAATTATCTCAATAAATATGATTTCAAGTTTATTATGACACTCCTTATCTATAATGTGAACAGTTGAATCCGATTTATTAAGGTGTATGTGATATCATTGTCTGTAAAGTCAAACCATAATAATTGATTATATCCCAAGGAATTGAATCCACTTCAACATCGGCTATATTCAATACTGCTGCGCCACCATGCAGTTCTTTTACAGACTAGTTTACTAAAATGATTATCATCATGTTACAGGTGGAGGCGACCCAGACATGAGCAAGATGCAAACCCATATAATGGCGTCAGACGCGCCTCAGTACAAAGCATACAAAGTGCAGTTGATGCGCAAAGTGCGGACGAACACGTCAGTGCAGTTAGGCATCTCGCTAGACAGGATAGAAGTAGAGCCTGTGGTCACACATAAACACGCATTCTGGGTATGTCGATTATATTCCGAATGTTGTTGCCTTAGTTGGGATCTTCTTAGCAAACAAATACTGTGAGCAACGACCAGCCAGAAATGTCTAACCAACATAATGTACTTACTAAAAAGCCAATAAGCTGGCATCCAAGCAATGTTAAAGCATTGTATTTGTACCCCAGAGCCCAAGCATTAAGCAGGTGATAAAGATTGGGGATAATATATGATGACGGATTATAGCAGGTGTCACAACCACATTTTGTGCGCACCGTAAATAGTACAATATAATTGACGTGTGTTACTTAAATACGTAATGTAATAATTTAAACCTTACAAACCGCGACGTCATATTATTTTAAAAAGCGGACCTCATATGAAAGTGATTGGTGATACCTGCATTATAGTATTTGCTGCTACAAAAGTTTAAAAGTTTGGTTACTAAATGAAATCGAAGGTTTTATGTATAGCAACAGTTGTTTCAATAAAACAAATACACCTTTTTATTAGATATTGTTGAGGAGTCTGTTACCTACATATATATATTATATCGACATTTACTTTTCTCGTGAACAAGCGTATGTTATTAAATAACACTGCAGCTCAGGGTCAAGCTTGTGGGCGAAAGTTAATGAACTATAATAATTAAATTTTTTTCAGAAAACGTTTGTACTTATTTTGAAAATTTTCTTTTCCATGTGCAGTCAAAATCTAAGTACTTCCTGCACAGTATAGACTCAGTGGCGTGGTGCCAAATATTGGAGACGAGAGGCAACAGGACTACCTTCAGGATAGTGTACTCACCTAGTCATAATGCCGCATATAGCGATAGAAGTAATACAGGTAATTATCTAAAATAATAAAAACATTTAAATATGTGCATGTTTTCATTGCACTAATAGATTTATTTATTATTCAAATAGGTACTCTAGTAAATCGCTACTTATCTAGGTTAGAAATGGTCTTATATTCATAGAGTAATAGCCAGCTTTTGTTCAGGTGATAGAAAATCATTTTTATCAATAAGAATGTATATGTTTTTGCTTACATAAGCATTTTATAGCAAAGCTTAGCCTAAGAATATAAACACCGGCATTACGTAGTAAGTGTATTAATTACATCGGTCCCCACAGTTGTGATTAGGAATCCAACAGTAGAAAGCAAATTACAGAACAATTATTCCAAAACAAAAACCGTATAACAGTTTACTCAGGGACCACGCGATCGCTAGTTTAGTATGCGATTACGCGGTCTTCCCCGGAGCCTCAAGCCTTTCGAGCTATTAAATATAATTATAATATTTCAGGTCAACATTCTTACATATTCCATCCGAACACGTCATACAAAATCCACGACTTCGAGGCCGACCACGACGTGGCCAAGGAAATAGTGGAGAAAGTGAACACTATACTAGATTTAAGAAACAGTCCGTGCCGGCGTGAATACAAGACTGCCAAAGAAAAGAAACTACAGACCCGACGGAGTTTTCACACGAAACACTTGAGTTGAGTCTCGTAGCACCCCCTGTACAGTGTAATATATGTACTCTTGTTAAAGTTCCTGAATGCACTCTTAAGGTTGGAAACAAGTGGCATGTTTATTTACAGAACAAACTGTATAAAGAAGTGTCGGTTTGCTGTGGAACGCTGACGCATACCTCACATTGGATCCAGAGTGTAGGATTAGAATTAACATATACAGTATTTATATGCCTTGGAAGTTGAAACAAACCTGTGAACTATTTGTAATGTGCATATCTTAGCTATTTGAAATTATTTAGAGGCATTCCTCGGCAAATTTACGTTATTATAATCTAGTCCTTTCCTGAGGTCATTCTAAATAATTTCAAATAATGTATTTAAGCTGATATTAAGGAAAATTATAATCTCAACACCAATATCGCAATAATAGTAATGAAAGAAATTGTTCAAAATATGTTTTAATGTATTGGCATTGGGAACATATAGGTATATCTGGCAACATCGAAAGACATTGATGTAAGGGATTCGTCCCACCCATCTAATTGAGATGTGAAAATCTTATCTAAAGTTGATGAAGCAGCCAAGTAAATGAACCCAAGCCAATGTATTAAATTTTTCATTCATATTAGTCTTCTTTATTGGATAAGGCTTCCAGCCACTAAAATTAAGATTCCAATAATATATTAAATTTGTTCACTATAATGGTTAAAATTTGTAATAATTTTGTACCTAGTTTTATAAGAGAATTGTAACATCTTAAGAGTGTTGTGTATTTCATACAAAGTGTAAATGAGTATTGAGTTTTTAATTTTATGTATTATATTCGTTAAGTTGTAATAACTTATATTTCGTCCATATTTTAGTTGCTTTGGAATATGTCCGAATGCTTTAGGTTTTCTCAGATCCTATACGATTCTAGTTCGAAATAAAACGAACATAAGATATTTTCAATGCAATGTCTGATATGCAAATAGTTTTAGCTGTGATGTCAATATAAGCATATTTATATAGTCACTGGGATCTACATTGTTGGATAACTATATTTATTGGGTATGTAATTTACTTGTAGTTCTTGCCAGCATAATGGAAGCTACTGCATAAAATTATAACAGAAATACGTTAGTAGTGACTTGATTTGAAAACTGATATTTTTGATAGACAATAACAAAATGAGTAAATAAACTATGTTGTTAGTTTATCAATAGACTGTAACCCGCTCATATGAACAAACCTCCACTGCCAGAACCAGCTCAATTATTTAAATATTCTATAGTCCATTGCGTACATACATTTATTAATTGCTTAGACTGCGAAACAATGAAATCTAGTATGTTTGATAATATAAACTAGTAGCGAACTATTTGATACAAACGACTTAGTTACAATGATGCTTCTGTCTGGGAACGACAAGCTGACAAAGTTTCACACAAAGCCAACGCTATCGCCTCGTCTCGTCTTTACTCATGATTCACTATAATCGAGTGTGCTAACACTAATAAATTATTTTAATTAAAGCACAAACCTAAGGATTCGACGTTGAAAACGAGTTGAGCGAATAATTATATGAGAACCACGTTCCTTGTGAAAGCACAACCATCCAGTGTACTTATCAGACCAATTTTGTTTGATTATTTTTAAACTATCTGATAGTACAAGTATACCTGGTTGCTACCGCGCACTAGGTAGATTAAGCGGTAGGTTTTAAATGGTAATAATAGTACTTACAATTTAAAAACAGTATTTTTTAACATACAACAAACATTTAATCGTAATATCGCCACAATCAAATTTAATTACCGATACAAAATCATATTACCCATGTATGCAATGGATTATTAAAATGTACAATCTTAATTATTATTCTAATGTAAGTACGAATGAAATAATTTATGTTGTGATTTAATTTTGATTTCTGAATGAATCGAATTTATGTATCTTGAATGAAATGTAAGTTACAATGAAATAAATTGTTATTCATTACCTAAAACGACATCGGTGTTTGTGTTTATTGAATAAAACTACAATCCCCTGTAGAGCAAGCTGTGATTGCAGTCTGTTGGTCTTCCCCCTGCAGCGATAGCTCAGTGGGGAGACCAACAGACTGCAATGCAGAGGTCTCGGGTTCGAACCCACGTCGCGCACCTCTGACTTTCGGAAGATATATGACTTTTCGAAATTATGTGCGTATTGATTGCCAATTATCGCCTGCTCCGTGCCTCGGAGAACACGTTAAGTCGTCGGTCCCGGCTGCCATGAACATCTATAGCAGTCGTTATTGGGAGAGTGTCGACACAAAAGATCCCACTGGGTCGAAGTGTCGCCGGTTAGGTTTCGATGTAGGAGAAATGATTGATTATATGATTGAGATATGATTTTAGCCTCAGAATTCTGTTTTGTGATTTTAACAATATTTAAAATGGATCTTGAGGACATCCTCAAGGTCCATTTTAAACATAAGCTATATTTTATCTCGGGCAGATAATGAAGGAATTCTGATGTACGGTTCCTGGATCGGACAGTGTTATTTGATTTCTGTCAGTAAATTCTTTATTTTATCGCCGTAATATAATATGATATAAAATTGGTCTCCACAAAATTTTATTTCTAATTTTATAACGCAAGTCACGATATAAAATTAGTGGAGACCAATAATAATCAAGAGAGCAGGCGACGACCGATACAGCCACGGGGCTATCTAAAGTTTTTAACACACACAGGTGCACAGGTGGGATATTATATTTACATGACATAAGAAAGGCAGGCTAAAAGTCTAAGCGACTATTTTTCATAGATACCAAAATAACAAACACTCTTAACCCTACATGGCACCCGGTGCCATATACGGGACAACCACTTTTATTGCTTAGGCAGCTTCAAAAAATAGCAGTAGCGATATCTCTCGGTATTAAATAGTGACACCGCAATCATAGCTATTAAATAGTACAGATTTTTGCATATAGTTGACGAGTGTCTAAATTGTTTTGAATAAACGGCGAAATTCAAAACAAGTAGTTACGTTGGTTGTTTACGTATATTAAAAACTAAAAGAAAATAGATATTGTAGGCTTTTTGGACCTGAGAAAAACTGTATATCGTGAAAAAGTATATATTTTGCAGAGGTAAGTTACTTTTTGTGTTTCTGTTCTATAATCATTATAAAATCGTAAATATATGCTTGTTCCACATATGGCACTTTGAGCTATCGCTTTCCTTTTCACAAATACGTATTTACGAATACTTTACTTTTTGACATTTTATCACGAGCACACGAATGTATGATGAATATATTGACCATTTTCTAGCTATACCTTCAGAGTAAAGATGGCGAAGATTTTTCTGAAGCGGGAAGTGAGGAAGATATTGCAAAAGTCTAGAGAAAATTTTCTCTTTTTTAAAGATACTCAAACTGTACCATCACCGCAAAGTCATCATATTTCATCTCTAGTTAACGCTATTCATTTAGCGAGTGAACAGCAGGTATCCGTACCTCAACCTAGTACTTCAGGTACGACTAAGGCGAAAATTTCAGGTGTCAATAATATAATAGACATTCACGAGATACGAGGCGATCATCGACTTCAGTGAATATTGCTTTTGCTAACCGAACAAGATACCATGGCTCTGCGCCTGTTGTCAAAAGGAAGAAAGTAAACACATTTGAAAAAAAATGTTTTCAATCAACACATTGAGTTTACTGGCGACATAAATTTATACTAATAAATTTTGTAACTCCTCTTCAATATGTGTAATGGTTTTTATGACTAAATACTTGGGCACATTGCAGAAGAAATATACAAATTCAAAAGTTAGATCAGTAGTTAATTTAAAAAAAGAAAAGAGGTAGACCATCGATTTTGACTAATGGAATTGAAAAAAGAAGCCTATACGACAATTATACCTCTTCTTGATGTTAGACGTGACGGCTTCGAGCATCTCCCAGTTTGTGGTCAAAAACTGGAAGATGCTCGAACTGAATGCTGTAAATATCCTAGATGGAAAGGAAAAATGTTTATATCACGAAAAAACGTCGAGTTGAAGTGTGCCTGAATAAAATTAATAATTGTTTTAGAAAATTTCACTTATAAATACATTGTTTATACCAACGTAATTTTATTTTGTTATGGTTATTCAGTGGTGTATTTATTATATTGTGAAGTCAAAATACCTAATAATTCAAATGTAAACTTTCCTAAAATATATTCAAATATTTTAATATCTTCTAGTTGTTTATCAAAAAAGTATAATAAAGGCTCATTGTACCACATATGGAACTAAAATGAAACTATGATTTTACGCTAAAATATTTGGTTTTGAATTTTTATATTATTTTTCGCTAATTACTAACGACTAACTACATCGGATATATTTTTATAAGCCACCAAAAAAAATTATGCCTTGTAGGGTTAAAGTTAGTCTTTTTATTCTAATAATATTTACACAGTTAGTTCTTAGTATATTTACACATATTATTTACTGCCTTCAACAGTCACTTACAATCAAAGTATATTGCCAAACTAAAATATAAAATAGCTAATCGGCAGTTTAATAATTCTATTAACTACCTACTATAAAACAATTTACCACTACAACATGGAGTCTTGACTCTGTTGCTTTAAAGAACACTGTCCATAATGATAAGCAAATAATGTTTAACAAAAAAGCATTGTCCACAATAGGATGCTATGTTTACATGTTTAGGAAATGACAAAATCACATTTTCGTTTTGAAACTGGCTTATTTCCAATAAATATTCCTTAATAAATATGCCTTGTGATGAAATACAAATTAAATATTTCCTATGACTTACTTATAAAAACACACAATTCTCGATGAGGAAATTTTATATTTTTAAAATCAATGCAAACGTTTATACATTAGGCCAGATGTTCCCAAATATTTCGTAACTTTTTAGTACCACTGTAGTTTGTAACATTAGTATTAATGCTTTACTGATTAAATTACTTTAGTCAAGAATTTACAATGTATTGCTTCAAACAACCTTTCATACCTCTGAGGGTATGTAGGGCTATACATACCACTTATTAGGAGTCACAACTGTCAAACAAATATAGTCTTTGCATAAATATATAAAGCTATGTATAGAGAGATATTATTACTTAACATAGTCTTATATGATATGTATAAGAAACCATATCTATTGTCTATTAGTAAGAAAAATCTTCTAAATATAGACCATATACAATTTAAATAATTATATGTTTATTGTTTATTCTACTGATTCAACTGTACTATTTTCCAAGATATAATCTGTGACCATATTGACCATATTTTCACTGTTCCTCAATATTACATTGTCAAGTTCGTTTGCTCTTGTGTATAGCTCTCGAGTCTCTAAAACGCATTTGTGTAACTTTTGCTGTGAGTCAACAAGTTTAGATATATTTGGTTTTGCTTTAAGAAATTCTATGTCTTCATTTGAAAGGGCAGAGTAGGACATCCTTGATCTGCTGGGTGCTTTGGCCACCATCTGGTATTGCCTGTAAGATTTACAAACATGGTATATAATATCTACATATCTTATATCATAAATACTGCAAATGATTACAAAATTATGACCTGAATATATTTGGATTGCCTTCTATTATCTTCACAATGTACAGAACACACAAGGTAAAATTTTTGAGTTCAAAATCACTTACACTACATAAAAAAAGCTTTATGTAGTCAAACCTACACCTATGTATATTCTTTATAATGGTCATAGAATGTGAGACAACCACCAAACCCCATGATCTACAGCTATCTCTCAGGTTTAAATGCTTCTAGCAAACAATTTATAAAGTGGCTAGAGATTAATTCATTATACTTACTGTCTGAGGTCGTGATATTTGTTACGCCTCTCACTCACTTCCTTTTTCCACATTTCTTTCTCTGCTAATAGTTTCTGGTAATATCTAAAATAATGAATAAGTTATTTTAGTTTATGTGTAAGTACGTAGGTATCTATCGAGTTCTTGTACAGTAGGCCGAACATCTTACCTGGTCAAATCCTCAGTCTGTCTTTCATTTGCTTCTGATACTTTCTTATTAGGGTTAATGTTTTCTGAGATTGTATACGGAACTAAAATCACAACAAACATAAGAAAACAGTGCTTTATAGGTAAGACATGATAATCAAATAAATAAATACCACTAATTACTATAATTTTTCTAATATTGCGGCACATAGTGCAAGTAGTTTGTACACACCTATTGAATCTCTTCGTTCGAAAAATGTAGATCGTCTTCTTCTAGGTGGAGATCGAAAAGATTGATGCGTTTCAGTTTCATTTATAGAGGTCTCCATTATTTACACTTTTTGTATTATTTCACCCAAGTATTTTTCACATAAAATAGCGAAGAACAAGTAAATATTTTCAAAATTCCAAACTCGACATGACGTTACAAACGGACGCCGTGTGTGACATGACGCGCGTTTGGATACACATTTGACATTACACGATTCACTTTCAGTTACAGCAAAGAGACTAACTACTACACATAAATTGGATAAACGAATGATACAGGTATATAAATAAATACAATAAATTGCTAAGTTATTTAAGGAAACTATATTTTTGTTTGTTTATTATACGTATTCACAATTTTTATAAATTCGCAAATCCGTTTGTTTGCTAAAGAGGCATTACATTCCATAGCGCTAATAAGGATTATTTTTACAGATAATATAATATTGTTAATAAAAACAAAATATTATGAACTATCTTGGACTTCTTAGTGTAATACCTTTAATTAATATTGTAGGTATCTAGTTACTGACCATGCTAATAACTGTTGTACCTAATTAAACAAATACTCGAAGAAAACACCAGACTAAAGATTTATACCAGCTGTAGGACGATTCAGTTCTTTAATGAAAAACGATTTTCACGACTTTGCTAAAATCACTGGATATGGGATATTTACGGGTAGAGGATTATTAGTCTTAGATCTGATGTATACCAAAATTTTCCAGTATGAGAATTTGCTTCACTTCCTTCATATCTTTACTGATCTATACTTAATATTATGAAGCTAAAGAGTTTGTTTGGTTGAACGCGTTAATCTCAGAAACGACTGATCCGAATTGAAAAATTATTTTAGTGTGGGACAGCCTATTTCTCGAGGAAAGCTATAGACTATATAACATCACGCTACGAACAATAGGAGCGGAGCATCAATGAACAATGTTGCAATAACGGGGAAAATTCTCTTATGTGAAGCAGACGAAGTTGCACGGGTCAGCTAGTTTGTATACACGACTAATAAGTTTGCATATTGGCAAGATTTGGAATTGAGATTTCAATAACAAAATAGAGAATGAGATGTAAGTTTACAAAAGCCGGTTAAAATGCAGACATTTTAGCGTTATGAGTTTGTTTATTATGCTTTTACGCCTTTACAATTCAAACGACCATCATGAAATTTTGCGCACACTTTGTCAGGGGTACAAAAAAGGAAATAGGGTTCATCCAGAAAAAAGCTATTGCTGAGGGATAGAAATTTATTGACAAAATCTACACTAACGCGAGCGAAGCCGCGGGAATAAGTTAGAATTTGTAGTACTAGCTTCAAAATCTGATAAGACGCATATTATCAAAGATTCACAACCAACAGTCATTTAGAAATAAATTTAAAAAATGACAATGTATTTTATTTCTACACAATTCAGGGTTTTATATAACAGGTCAGTGGTTTGTAAATACATGTATGCATTTATTTACAAACCACTGACCTGTTAAGTTATGACTTTATGCATTATATTATTCAATTTATAATTTCAATAATCAACGGCCATAATTTTCAATAAATATGATACATTTTTAAATCCGCTATTCAAGTTATGTACGTGAAACGTATTTTGCATTCGGCTGACATTTTTAATTTGACGTTTTGTTTTCTTCAATCAATTCATCTATCGGTAAATAGCTACATACCGCAGTTTATTACTAATTTTGCATATTGTTGAAAAAAGAGTTGTTTGTTAAAATGTTTTGTTCTCGCAAGAGAACCTAAAAATCAATGGGTAAGATTGTGTTATTTTACGCCGTGGTATTTACAATAACATAGTGTTATTAGACATAAGTCGTAACGCATAATGCAGCAGTGTTTGTGAAATATATAGTTTTTGTGAATGTTTCCCAACAGCATGCAGTAATGGAGTTCAATGAATATCACACAAAAGAGGTATTGGATCCGGTAGATATAGATTTTTATTCTGATCGATCACGTACACCGAGCCCGACGCCCGTATTCACGACAAATGTATGTTGCGATTTGGAAGACATTTTGAGCGACGTAAGTGCACAGTTAGTTTTTCACGCGGTTTTCCACCGTCTCGCATGTAAGAATGCACTTTTAAGTATAATGAGATTGGGGACAAAGCAACATAAATGTTTGTCTAACAGTCTTGCAGTCATTAGGTAAGTTCAGCTTGTCATTGTGATTTATTTACATACATGAATACATATGAACGAGTTTTTGTTTAGTTTGTTAAACTTGTCTAGAATATTAAACAAACCTACATTTAAATTAAGATATAAGCCTGCTTCTGTATTTAATTATGATGTATAATTGAATGTCAAATTCAATTCTATACTCATTTATGATAAAGGTATATATTTTATATTGCAATGGTGATAATGTAATTGTTGTAGTCATCAACAAGTAACAAAATTATTATCAGTAAACAAGAGTGATATTTTGATAACATTTATAAGATAATGTCACAGAAATTGGGTTATTCTGATTAACCTTATTATGCTGGTAACTTGACTCTTTCTTTACATTATCTGATAATTGACTGACCTTGAATAGTGTTGTCTTAGATGACATATGCATCTACTATATGTAAGCATGTATTGTTTGTACAGCATGAAAGGGTGCTGCAATTATTACATTTGCTTTTAATAATTCATATTCAAGTAATTATATATTTTTAAATATGATGAACTTTGTGCTTAAAAAGTTGACCACTACTGGATTTATGAACTTTTTCGGTGCTATTATGACTATAATTATAAAGTATTCAATTATATGTTGACTGGCTATATTACTCTAAAGTTAATTAAACCATTTTTAGATATGTAAAATGCAATTTTATTTTTTTAGAATGTTCTGTGGTCATTTTATATAATATATGCTATAGTGAAAGTATTTAGCAGAATACTGCATTACATTTAGCAAAATTTTATTTTATAATGTGTCTAACATTTGTAGTACCTTTGTCAGATATAAATTTATTTATTTATCATTGATAAGATAAGGTTTGGTCAGATAGATCAATCTAAGATATTATTCCCAGATTAAAATGAAAAATAAACCACATGAACATGCATTTTTGCTGTTAAAGATTTTAAATGATATTTTTGTTTTAGGCCATATCTGAGACTCTGCAGGGCTCCCTCCGAGTGAGTCACAGTCAGCTCATTAATCAGGAACTGACAATAAGACCGGAGGCAAACATTGAGTCCAACGTTCCGGAAGGGTTAGACCTTTATAAGGTGATCTTTGAGGTGGAAAGTGACACGGAAGTTAAAATGGGCGATGTTGATGGTGCTGCAGTACAGAATAATACTTTGAGTGAACCGGTAAGTACTTATTTACTTTATGCCTTGCATAAGTTATAGTGACTGAATTGAAATTGAATAATAGATATAAAGAAAGTAGGATTGCTGGATATTAATGATTTTCTTTCAGCATTGAATAGAAAATAATGATTAAATAGAGAAATTGAGTACAAAACAAATAACTGAATAAAACATCTTATAATTAGGATTGTTATTCAAGTTTTTTTATCAATCTTCTAAATAATCAGTGCATGACTTTCATCATTCCAAAATGCTAAATACTGAAATGCTTTGTTGTTAATTGAATGACTGTTTTTTGAGGCTATTATTGCATCAGTGTTTAAGAGTCATGTATTGTATGATGCGCTTGCAGCATACAAACTTATATGTATTGAATACAATCATCTATTGTCTATGATATGTTGGGTTATGAGGTAATTAAGGGAGCTATGCATCTCATATCATTTTCTGTTTCTAGAGCCCATTCTTTTAACTATTTTGAACTAGGGTCCTAAAATATACATTATAATTTTGACATTTTTATTAGTATACCTTTTTCAATTTTGTCTGGCACTACGAAAATTAACAGGTTAATACCTGTTAATTTTCGAAATGCCAGACAAAATTGAAAAACGTTTGGTGTTTGGACGCCTGTGCGCCGTTGCGACTCAATAGGTTAAGAATATTTGAATTCATTACAAGGCTAGTGCAAAGAGGGTATTCAGAAAATGTGACTTTGGCACTTAATACCAGTTTACTTTTATGTTTTAAAATATAGTAGATTTAAATCACAATCCTGACACTGTCGCCAGACCCGAGCCACTTTAACACTACTGGCGTCCTGGCGCGAACATTCTCTAATAAAACTCGTATTCACTCTAGCAATGCGCCGAAATGAGAGAGCTTCCTACGAAAAGGGTTTGTTCATGTTTTCCCAGGGAATAATAACCTGTTGCACTGTTTTGCCCTATTGTTAGAGGAGTTACATTGGTCAAAAGCCATGCGCTACATTAAATTTCGAGATGAGAAAATGTGGGATATCTCGCTATCTCCAACGGACACCTGCATTTAAATAGCGGTTACGTCACAATTTGTATTGCGCATCCTTTTTCTATCATTTGACAATTACCCCTAGTATCAGATTTGAAACACTTGAATCTTATTTATTTTAAAGTACATTTTAACTTTTCTTTGTATTTAAGAATGTTGATAATGTTAATAAGTACATGACATAATCATAAAAATTGTAAGTCAACTACCTTATTAATCACCTCTATCGAATCTAGTTTGCGTAAGCCTTAAGACACGTTGAAGAAAATAAGGACCGTTTAAAATGCGAACAAAGTCGCGCGGGTAACAGCCAGTCCTTTTCCTTTATGCCTAGTGATATTTTCTCCGTACAATATAACTTAGACTATGTTTATTGTACCGGCTTCATTCATTTTTATGCCACATTAACGCATGTTCAATGCTAGAGAAAATTGTTTTCGACAAGGCCATTGTTTTGTTATTTAATACCGAACGGTTAAATTCAGTTAACCTATTGCATCATTATGTTAAATAATCGCATTATAGATACCGTTATTCACTGTTATGTTATGAGTATTATCTTTCAGAAGGAGGTTACTATAACAATTGATGTGATTTCAAGGTCGTTTAATAGTTTCCTGTGCTTAACTTTTTCTTTTTGTAGCCTTAGTTCTGTGTTAGACATTTTTATATCGTTCAAATATCTGCGAATTGGCTATTTTGAAGCTACAAATTCACGATTTTGACTCTCAGTGTGTCTTTATAAAATCCCGAAAGCCTTACTAAAATTTTAGATCTAGAATCGGTAATAATCTATATTCAAACTAACACTAGCATTAAGTGCTTTGGCGAGCTCATCTATGACGTTGCAAGTACAATCGAACACCTGATTAGATTTATTTCCTTTATCGTTAGAAACATGTGGACTGTACGTATGACGTAGTGGTTTAAGTGGTTGTCTCGCCATTGCGCCGATCGTTTGAATTTGATCCCCACACGAAATAAAAAATTGTGTGGTTCGGGAATACTTGTTTAGAGTATGGGTGTTCTTTACTTCTTTGTGTCCGTTGCTTGTATGTCTGTAAAGACCTTTCAGTCACAGAACTTATGACTAGTGCGTTGTCTTTTAAAAGAAGAAAAATAAAAGCTATGTAGACCATAAAATATTAACATATATTAAAAACTTTGGTACAAATAACCGTAAATAAAGCTAAAAACATGCAGATTCTTCAGTTCGGTACTTGCTAAAATATTTGAACTTACCACTAGCCACAAGCCTTAAGCTGTCCACAGCTTAAGCAGTTGTTATAACATTATATCTATGTACTTTTAACCATAATAAGATGCTAGACAGACATAATAAGTGTTCTCAAGGACGTCTAATATTTTCTTGTGTCAAGGTTGTGATTCATGATGCTAAACATTGTAATCAATTGAAACAGACGTTTTACATACCTATATGTGTCTCATGGTCATTGAACTGATTGGTGGTCTATTAAATAAGTCATATAGGCGTGTTTCAGTCGGACATTTTGTCTGTAAATCACATATAGATCACTGATTTGTTCGTGGTATATCCAGAATAGGTAGGCAGATTTGTATTGCATCCATATTTCTTCAGGTATGACTTTAAAGCCACGATTCCAAATTCCGTGCCGCTACTGAGGCTTTCTTGATAGGAAAACTCTATAATATTGTCCAACCCAGAAATTGGCACTGGAACCTAGCCTTTCTTACATACATAAGACTTACTCCCGTTTTACAGATTTTTGAGGGATCATCCTTCATCCATCATACCACGGAATGAGTTGGTCTCCTTTCTAAAGGAATGAACCTGATTTGCAACAGATCAGGAAATAAGGAAGGAGGAAAGAGTCATTGTCCTGCAGTGGCACGCAACAGGCCTAAAATAATAAAAATAGCACCTGATGTAGATTACAAATACAATAGTTATAAAAACTGTCGACATCATCGATCTGATCTTACCTGACCCGAGTAATCGATATCATTTTACAGACACAATATCAAAGTTTCCTGCAATAACAAATTTAATACAAGAAACTTGAAATTTGCACGATTTTAACTTCACAAGTCTATATTTACATTTAAATATAGTACGTGACTCAATGTTAGGTACAGAAGAAAAGAAAAAAAAAACGGTCCGAGACGTGCACAAAAAGTCTTGGTATCTAAATTTTGTTGCTATCTGTGCTCCTCATTCATTATTTATTTAACCGATTTCTTCCTACTGTTCAGTAGAATAGGTCTTCCTTTTTTAACGATAGTTTTGTAGACCCCGTGCAGTTTCTTCCATTGCCAGCCCTGCAATTTTAATTGTACTTTCAACCATGGGATCCGTCTTCTTCTTTCTTTTCTTGGCTATCTCTCAGTCACATGGCTTACTTTCCATCTTTCCAACAAATGTCTAGAACAGTAGAGTTGTTCAGGCTTGTGATCCGCTTTCCTGCATGTACCTCATTAATACGAAATACAATCACATCTCAAAATTTGATGGGGTGTGGAAAATAATTGTAAATGCTTTAGTTGTTCTGCATACCCTGCCTTTGTTTGCACCATTGGTCTCTAGGTTTATTTGTTTGTGGCTCTTTAGGTCTGCCTCGCATGTTGCCAACTGTAAAAAAGATCGCTATGCTCACTCCGTGCAGTAGTAGCACATAGAATTGCTTCTCCTTTTGACAGCTTCTCTTAAAGGAACTCTTATAATCCTTACGTATTGGAGAGTTGGCCCTGTTTTAAGAGATATACTAATTTGAATTTGTAATAAAAATATTTTCTATTTTTGTAGGTTTAATTATAAGTAACGTGGCCTTCTACACCCCTTGTATTAAGGTCCAATACTTGTGCTAGGAATAGGGTTATGCTAATAGTGCATCGGGTGGAATTCCAATGCGAGCTCGATGCCTTTGCAATAGTCTATTATTATTAAAATATAGTTTATTGCCTCCTATGCAAAATTTGAAGCAAAGCGCCTTTTCCCTTTAATTGTGAGCATAATTATTAGAGACAAGATATTCACAAACAGTAGTGCCGCGTTCAGAGTCCTGGCTGCACGTGAAGCAAAATAGTAGTTCGTAAAAATAACAGCTGTTTTCATTACATCTTGCATGCTCTTTAAAAAGCAGCTGTGAAGATTGGATTGCTTCTGACACCTGTGAAATATTTACCAGATTACCTCTCAAGGACAAAAAAATGCATATTCGAACGCTATCGTCATTCAATGCGATATTCAATTTACGTACGCAAATACATAACTGTTACGTAAACGCAATGAATGCAGAACTAATGTCATTCAAGCATCCCTTTTGAACGATGTCGTACGTCAACGCATGTTACGTGTCCAATACGTACGTATGTACTGCGTTATAAACGGATTGTTAAAATGCAATATAAACGTAACGAGTGCACCGCGATAGTGCGGCCATATTACGTGTACTATTTGAGTTTATTTGACCGTAAAACTCGCAAGTGGGACACCAATTCCCTCGGTAAATTGGTCGACGCGGTCGGTGCCGAGCAGATCGCGTTTATTGTATTCACGGCTTACCCCGTGCAACTGCGCCAGTATGTATTTTGCCTTTTAATCAATGAATTAAGTTGTTTCGATGTTTGAAGATAATGTTTGAGGTTTAAGTATTGATGAACGTATTTATACCAGTTATTGGTTACCATTTGGTTTGCATTTAACAAGGCTGTTGTAGGAAAGGAAGGAGTACGACGACAACACTGCGGATGAAATTTTATTTCGCGGCATCGAAGACTCGAGAAGATGGGGTCGTATACATGCATCACCTGCATTGCAACCGTTTAAATGATAACTAGTATAACGCTCTGTGTATATGCTAGATACATGTCCAATTCGTCACAGTGGCGCAGCCGTAGTAGCTGCTACAATTGTGCATGGGGTCTCGGGTTCAATTCCTTGATCGAGCAGTCTTATCGTCTTTTTTTGTCAAGACATGTCTTAGTAGCACCATGGAATCTGGAACTATGCCTAGTCCGGTCCGGGTCTGTCTTCCATGATGACATAGTTTGAAACTATGTATGTATGTAATGTAATATAGCAATTTTATCGCAGGATGAAAATTTTACAGTTTTTAGAATTCGAAAAACCTCTTATACAACAGTTTTGTCCATCCGTCCGTCCGTCCGTCTATCTGTTATACAACTTTCAAGTCAAGAACCGTGAGAGCTAGAGACTCTCGGTCAACGCACTGAGCATAGTCGATATACTCCCGAAATTACTATGACCTTTGACTTCTGACCTCAAGTCAAAGACCTTCTGACCTTTGCATATTACTTAAACAATTTTTTCGAACTCTAAGATTTACGGCAATTCATTGCCGATTCTCAGTTGTTGTAATTTTATTCTTTTAAAGGACTGTCATTAATAAACATACGCAAGGGAATTGTAGTCTGTAATACCAGGTCAAGTCTAGACCCATTAAACGACTATGTATGTTTAAAATATTGAACTAAGAACAAGAAAACGGTATAAAGGAAAACGAGATTTTTTGTTTGTAAATGTGTTTCTTCAAGCATGTAATTACCTCACGAATCTGCCAGTACCTAATGCAGATATCCAAAGTCTAAGTTAACTGTGTTTAAAACCGGCAACGTGTCTGAAAAGTAAACTATTTATTGTTTTATTTATGTACCAGCGCCCCGCCCCGGCCTCACCCGGGTTAAACATAATATATGTATCTTTATGTGGGGGCCATTCAGTGCAGACCGGCGACACTTCGACCCAGTGGGATCTTCTGTGTCGACACTCTCCCAATAACGACTGCCATAGATGTTCATGGCAGCCGGGACCGACGGCTTAACGTGCTCTCCGAGGCACGGAGCAGGCGATAATTGTCAATCAATACGCACATAATTTCGAAAAGTCGTATAACTTGCGAAAGTCAGAGGTGCGCGACGTGGGTTCGAACCCAAGACCCTCTGCATTGCAGTCTGTTGGTCTCCCCACTGAGCTATCGCTGCTCAGCAAACATAATATATAGTCTATGTTCATTTGGTATAATTTATCTTTAAAATAGTGGAAGAATTTTCAAATAGCACAAAAGCTTACAAAATGTACGCTCTTTTTATTATATTAGTAGTTATGGATTATAGATAGATATTAGCGGTGAGCAATTTCTAGGATAAAGCATATTCGATTATTCGACATAGTATGATCACTCATCCGAATCTTGATCAATTCGAATGATAACCGAATATTGGAAACCTTTTATTTGATAATTATTAACCTTATCCTTTTATTTTATTTGTTTCTCTTTCACGGGTATTTCCCTAATACTTTAGGAAAATACCTGGCCCTTTGGGACGCTTACACGGGGTTCCAAGGATGGGTTCAACATGCAGAGGCCCTTCGAGAGTTTTAGTGTAAAGTGAGGACACTTACCGAGACACTAGCCGCGGCAGGTGGAGGAGACTATTGCTACATATGGAATCTAATTATTCTGGTCTATAGGGATGGGTGATTAATGGATAAAATGCAAACTATAGTAAAAAAACGGTGTCTGCCTGATACTGTCTCAGTACAAAGTCGGAATGGCAGACGGTGACTCGCCGATTCACTAGATGGGTCTCGTAAAAACGGAGACCCGGAGCGGGTGTCCTCGTAGTTATGCCCTTGAAAATGACACTTCCAACCCCAAGCATATAGCTCTAGCGGCTCCTTCCTGACCGGCCGACCAAGGCAAGCCAGAGTTGAGAGTCCTACGGGCGCTCTTGAAGTTCCACCCCAGCCAACCAGTGAAGGCAAGCCGGAGACGAGGCCCTAACTGACTCTCTGACGCATTGAGGACTGCAGTGTCGCCACTCACATTTAGCTCGCCACAAGCTGCCCTGCGGTTTGTGCGCTTTACGTTAACCTGGTAGTACATTTTTTGTTTATATCACTATGTGAAGGTGATATTTTAAAGGTTAAAGTACTATGCCCTCCTTGGTTGCGTTAGTCTCATGATGAGATAACGACTGCTCCAGACGGGTATTTTATTTTTATTATTATGGAACGATCTATATAGGGTCGTTTGGGTCTAACTATCGTGTTTGATGATTTATTGTTTGATCGTATGGCGTCAGACCACAGTAAAGAAATTGTTTTCTAGGTTTTCTTCTAATGTTTACATTCCATGACCTCATGCTGCATGCTGCGTGCGTAACTCCATTGCGGCATTGACGTTATATGTGTAGAGCTAAGTACTACGTAGTGAAATAACCAATGTTTCGATATGCTTGAAAAATCGAGTAATTCGAATTTAATCGATAACCGTTTATCGTCAATACAGGCTCCGTACGTGCATAATGTACAGTAGGACTATTTAAATAACAACTATGCTTTATTAACACATTCTGCTCCTAATAGACATGGGTCTGTAATGTTTTTTATAATTTCAATGAGATCTTCGATAAGATATATTTTTCATTTATGTTGCCTGTCTAATATGGATAACATGTTGAGTTTAAAAACTATTGTTCTACGAATAAAACCAGACTTTGTACACAGTTGAGCAACAAATAAATTATCGTTTAAAAAATAAAAACATGGTGAAATCCGTATAAAATAGCTTAATTTCAATAGCATCTGCTTTTTCTGTGTAGCTATAGAACCCACAATACTCGTGCTATCGGTATCATTTGAACCAATGCATGCACTATCCGTTGATTATTTTGGCAACATGACAACTTTGTATAAATTGAACCCAACGTTTTCTATCGAATGTTGTTCCAAGTGGGACGTTGGCATTCGTAGTAACGTTGAACCTTTATCACTGGCAGCTATTACTGAATAAGTATTTGTAGAACGGAGTACTTAGTTGTCAAGTAAACTCCTCAAGTTATAAAGTTCAACCACACAAACCTGTGTATGTCCCCTTGCGTTTGTTGTCAATTATGAAGACCCAATTCCTTTTCCAAGGTTGATAAGTGTTATATATTATGCATCACTCATATTAGATAGTTTATGTCTATTTCTCAATCTTTCGCTAGGTATCGTGTATCTTTAATTTGGATGTTTGCAAAGTCTCTCGTACTTTAGAAGTTTATAATCATTCCAGCTAAGCACACAACCACATAAGCGCAAGTATGTCCCCTTGTATCTGCGGATTATTATGAAGTCATGGGTTCTCTTCCCAGGGTTGAAATGTTTTATATATTTTATGGATCTCTTCTAATAGATAGAAAATTTGTAATTGTGGTTGATAGTCATTTTAAAGTCGTTTATGTTCATTATTTTATTTGGTATCGGTTTATCTGTTCTTTCGATATTTGCAAAGTCTTCATTTTACATGAGATTAGACTATAACAATCGCTTATGAATAATAGTTAATACAAAGTAATGTTTTGAGAAAAGAAAAAGAATCAAGACTTTGTTCAAGAATGTGTATATAAAACATTATTAATTATGTGTATAATTACTGAAGGTACTAACAGGAAGTAATTAAAAGGCAATAATCTCGTAATGTGTACCTATATAAACAGGTCAAGTAATAAAACAACAATAAACTGCTAAGAAAACATACAAAGTTAGTCGTTTAAGGTTAGAATATAGCTACTATATGCGGATTTTATCGCGTTGTTTATTTGACACTTTATTACATAATTTTGAAAATTGTTACACTACTATTACTATTAAACTTTACTAATTTTTGTGCTAATTAAATTATTATTAAAACTATTTAGATTTAATTTAATTTTACACTATCCCCGACGTTTCGGTTGCTTTTCAGCAGCCATGGTCACGGGGAGATGGTAGTTGTCTCAATGTTCCAGTGTAGTTATTTCAAAGTACCCGAACATAATTTAATCATTGGTGTTTCTATTTACGCAGAATGAGCTCAAAGTATCATGAAGTCTAGCTGTGGTTTGCTTCTTCTTGGGTTTGACTATTTGTATTACTGGATCCCAAGCTGGAGGTACATTCCAACCATCTTCTCTATTAAAATTAGGATGTTTTTTGATTTCAATAGCCTCGCGAAGCATCCTTGGTAGGAATCGGTGTTCTTTAGCGAGAATCTGTGGATTGTCAAATTTCAGGTAGTGGTTGGTCCCCTGTTGCACATGTTCACACACAGCTGACTTCAACGACACCCCTTACATAAGGCAGTATAGCAGGCTGGCGCTCGACTGTGGCTGGCTTTTCTCGGGATCTGTGACAGCGGCGCGGCTGTTGGAGCTTGTTGTCTTGCAATACTTGCTTAACATGTTGAAGCTCGGCGTCCAGGTGTTTCTTGTCACAGATCCCATGGGCTCTCTGAAACAAAGACATTCCCACTGTAGCTAACTGTTTAGGATGGTGGTGAGATTCACCGTTTAAGTACCTATTTGTATGGGTCTTTTTCCTATACACAGTGTGGCTCAAAGTATGATCAGGATTCCTGATGACAAGTACATCTAAGAAAGCTAATTAATTATTTGCCTCTAATTCCATAGTGAATTGGATGTTGTTATTAATGGAATTAAGATGTTCTAGGAATACACTTGCACTATCTGTTGGTAATATTGTAAAAGTATCATCTACAAACCTCTTATAAATCCTGGGTGTGATGGTGGTGTTCAGGTACTTTGAAATAACTACACTGGAACATTGAGACAACTACCATCTTAGTCTCCCCGTGACCATGGCTGCTGAAAAGCAACCGAAACGTCGGGGAAAGTGTAAAATTAAATTAAATCTAAATAGTTTTAATAATAATTTGATTAGCTTAAAAATTAGTAAAGTTTAATAGTAATAGTAGTGTAACAATTTTCAAAATTATTTAATAAGGTGTCAAATAAACAACGCGATAAAATCCGTATATAGTAATTTAATTTCAATGAATAATATTCGCGTAAACAGAAGACAATATTAGAATATAGCGTTTTGTGTTATTCGCACAAAATTAGTAAAATGAGATGTTTTGTTAGAATCGATGATGACTTGATGGCGTAATAATTTAGTAGTAGCCTCGCTACTGCCACTGCGTCAAGTGGCGATTGGTTGAACCTATTAGGTTCGATTGTCATTCGTGACAAACATTTTTCTGATCCTCAAATACTTATCCAATTGTTCAAAATCTTCAGCATTGTTCATAAAGTCCAACACAACCAGAAATTATGCCTAGTGCTTGTCTTTCTTAAGTTAGATTGGTAAAGGATTTTCTAATGTCATGTGCCCGCGTTTTACTGGCGTATATGGTCTGCGCTGCCCCCGTGGGTCGTAGCGTGCCTATAGCCTTCTACAGGTTAAAGGCTATAGACTATCCGATACTAAAATATTTTTTCATTTAGAACCAGTAGTTCCTGGGATTA
The DNA here is from genome assembly GCA_930367265.1 of Catocala fraxini. Classification (NCBI taxonomy): domain Eukaryota; kingdom Metazoa; phylum Arthropoda; class Insecta; order Lepidoptera; family Erebidae; genus Catocala; species Catocala fraxini. The sequence goes on along the minus strand of OV884026.1, from coordinate 6,877,767 downwards.
GCACGTTCAACCAAACAAACAAACTCTTCAACTTTATAATATTATTATAGATAAACAGTAAATCGGTTGATCGTTTGATAGATACGCGGTATAACATTGTTGTGGTGAGGTGCTGTCCACTACAATATTCTCGTTAATCACATAACGGTAGCCGTACCAACAGCTAAGACTCATTCCATGTTACCGCAATCACCGATAATTTCACGAGGAATCATTAATAAATCAGATAGTATGTTACGGCTAAACCAGTGAGCAGATTTTGATGAAGTGTATTATAAATTATAGAAACTAATTATACGTAAGTATATATATTTAGACGTGTATAAATATTTCCAGGACGTCCTTCTCTCGCTTATTTATTTATGCTGTTCGATAGAGTTCAACATTTATAGTTTAACGTTGAGGCTGCTGGCTATTATAATACTAGCTGTACCTCCTAGTTTCACCTGCTCCGCTGCTAAGGGTTGTTGCGTGATGTTCGATAGCCTTTCTTGAAAATGCAAAATGCTTGGTTTTCTGAGATTAACGCGTTCACAGGCACAGGTGTTGGCATTACACCTAAATTTAGCCAGCTAGTCTTAGATTTTATGCACAGCAATCGTTTATACTACCGCTGCGCCAACGAGGAACACTTATCTTATCTACTTACTTACTTAAGCACTTTTTAGAGTTCGAAAAAACTCTTATACACCAGCTTTGTCCGTCCGTCCATCCGTCCGTCCGTCCGACTAACGGTCAACGCCGTTCGACTCAGCATAGTCGATATACCCCCGAAATGACTATGACATCTGACCTCTGGGTCACGTGATACCATCTTTCAACTCAAGAACCGTAAAAGCTAGAGACTCGCGGTCAACGCCATTCGACTCAGCATAGTTGATATACCCCGAAATGACTATGACCTTTGATCTCTGACCTCAAGTCATCGTCACGGTCACGTGATACAATTTTTTCGAACTCTAATATTTACGGCAATTCATGGCCGTTTCTCACTTGTTGTTATATATTATGTATGTCTGCATAAATCAATTGCATCTAACTGTACTTTCAAATATTATTATAATTTAAATTTACTGTATCGTAGAGTTGCGTATAATGATAGGCTGGAAATGAAGTTTTATATTGAAACTAACTGTTACCAGCGACTTAGTCTGCGTGGAATATAACAAAAAAGTTTTAATTTTATTTTGCATAAACCTAATCTTTTAAAAAAATAAAAGTAGCGTAAGTTACTCTTTATAACATCAGCTATCTGCACGTGAAAGTCCCGTAAAAATCGGTCCAGCCGTTTTAGAGATTAGCAGGGAAAAACAGACAGACACAAAACATTTAAAATAGATTTTTTGATGTAAGTGCCGTATATATTTTCATATGCATTTGGTAAAAAGCTGTTATTTTAACATTACCTACAAACAGACACTTCAATTTTATTTTTAAGATTGTTAAAGTGTATAGATACTTAGATGTAATAGGTCGGAGAAAAAGTCTTTTCGCATATAGTCTGTATAATTTTTTAATAAAATCTCTTTAGCTGTACTATTTGTATCTGGCTGGTTTTGATAGCATTGAAAAAACTAAACTAAAAAAAATAAAAATTTAGTAAAATATTGTTTCCCGTCGGTTTTCAGTTGTTTTTCTTTCTGTCAAAATGAGTGAAACTAATGAAGAAATTCGATACATTTTAAAATGCATCCGCCATATAGCCTTGACCTTGCACCTTCATATTTCCACCTGTTTCGGTCTCTTCACAATTATTTAGACAGTATCAGGTTAACATCAAGAGAGGACTGGCAAAAGTACTTGTCGCGTTTTTTTGATCAGAAGGCCCAAAATTTCTATAGTAACGGAATCATGTCACTACTTACTAGTACCTACAAGATGGCAGACAGTCATCGAACAAAACGGCACATATATATTGTAATTAAATGTCAATAAACTTTGAAAAATAATGTCTTGAGTTTTCATATAAAATGCGTAGAATCTTTTTCCCCGACCTTATATTTTAAAGTTTATTATTATCTTTCACTATATTACATAAAATAAGTTACAAAACAGTAGGAACGTAAATTAGTATTGCTGGCGAGAAAAAGTTTTCTGTGTCAAATCGCTCGCGTTGGCAATGCATTTTATTGGCCAACCTTATGTACCCAACCTTATGTACTGCATCGCTGCACTGTGTATATAATATGAACATACTTTATTTCCACACTATAAATGTATTACTCGATAATTAAATCTGAAGCGTTATATTATATTATAATCGCGCAATTAATGTGCTATAATTGGGTTTCTTTTACGTCACAAATTTGCAGCTACGCATGAAAAATTAAAGAAGTTCTTGAATAGCACCGTCGATTGAAAAATTTTGACCTAAACTATTTTTAAAATTATATTTATATGATTATAATTATATAAGTTGAAATATGAGTAACTCCCTCGGAAATGCATTACTGAAATAAAAAGTTCAAGTTATGGTTTGTCCGGGTGCCAAGTTATTTTAAAATCCGTTCAAATGTTTACACATAATTAAGTAGGAAACAAACATCCAAACATCTTAACTTACTTTTACATTCACTATATTAATAGGCTAAGTTGGACGATATAACATACGATGGTAGATATTTTCTCGATCCAAGAGATTACTTTAAACGTAACTGCACAAGCGTAATGGAGGTTCAATACAAAATATATGAGCCCTCTATACATATATAGCTATCACACTGAAGGTCATGGGCCTCTTGTCAGTATAGAAAGGGCTAGGTCATAGGCCACCACGCTGGGCTGGGTGGATTTGCAGACTTCAAATGTCTTCGAGAGCATTATGGAGAATTTTAAATATGTAAGTTGCCTTACTATATCGTCACAGCGTTAAAATAAATATTTAACTACTAATTTTTGCCCGCGGCTTCGCTTGCGTAAATGTAGGTTAGGTTAGTAACAGAACTCATTTCCTTATGTTCTTTTCTGTTACCCTGACAACATGTATCCGAAATTTCATGATGATCGGTCAATAAGTTATGGCGTGCAAGCGTAACAATCAAACTAACAAACTCACGTTCGCTTTTATAATATTAGTAAGGATTAAATACACAAATAACTTCAAAAATGCCGAGGTGCGTTGCCTTGCAATCGAACTCGAGACTTGTGCAGTACAATGGTCTCCGACTAGGCTAGGTGGACTACATAATGCATACGAATATCGTACATATAATGGAGTACTTCAGAAAAGCAACAGGGTAGTGTGATTCCAAAACGGAAACCACATAACCTCAATGTAACACCATAGATAGTATATAGACCACAAGGTAGTCAGTCGGACACGCCGGTCGCTTTATAATCGATTCCGGAAAATCGTCCGCGCCGTAGAAATCACATCGAATGGCTGTATTCAATTGCATTTAACAATCAATGGTTTATGCGTTCACATAACTTGATACAGTTATAGAAAGTGCCTACCCAGTAGGTACTTCCTGTGTTAAAGCAACATCTGAAATGTTGTGATCGATTTCGTTTTATTATCGATTTATTGAAGTGAAAACTTCTTTAGGCGCGTTGAGCACTTTTTGGGTGAACAAAAATCATGGAACTCGCGTCATCGTCACCGAACGCATTCAAAATTCAAAAATAATAATCTAATAGCATTCATATTCACAAGTTACTTAGTTTACACTTCTATCGGCAGTCCCCAAAGACTGCACCGCATGTTTTTTTATATATTGTATTTTTATATATAATCATATTATATTGATTATTTCGTTGGTTCGAGCGCTGTTGTTGTTTTTCTTTTCTGAGAGGTTCTCCTATGTTTGATTTTCGTGGCATAAGGTCTATCTGTTTAGAAATTCCTAATCAAAAATGTTCAACATAAAATGTAGTACAATTTATATAGTATTATATATATTATGAGTATTATCAAAATAACTTTATTCATTTAGATCATAAAGTAACACCTACGAACGTCAGAGTCACACTCAACTATAATTTGAATTTATATGTACCCTCACTAGTTGCCTTTAGGAAAGCAAGGGATCGGACAAAATAAGCTGTTGACAAGACTTAGTTAAGCTTAAAGTATACGGGTTGATCGTCGCGACCTTGCTAGGTATATAGTAACATAATTGCGTCCTGTTACATAAAAGTATCATGCAATTACATAGGAGGTAGTAGTAGAGGGTTCAAATCAGATACTGTTCCCGTAGAGTGTAATAAAATCACCTTTATATAGTATGATACATACATACATACACAGATTCACGCCTGTTTCCCAGAGGGGTAAGCAGAGACTACGGATTTCCATTTGCTACGATCCTGACACACTTCCCTGGCTTCATTCACTTTCATCACATTCCTCATACACGTTCGCCGGTTTAAGGTGCTCTTAACCTGGCCTTTGTCCAGAACGTCTCCGATCTGTTCACGAAACGACTAGAATTCACACTAGCCTTATAAACTTTCTTAGTCATTCTTTTATATAGTATGGTAGTCACATTTAATTAATCAGCGGCATAAGTCGATAAACTTTTATTTTGCGCATGCAATAAGATTGCTTTAGGCATCCATCACGTAGGTATAGTCATCTAAAATATATAATCGATGACTTTAGGTGATAGTGATAGCCCCAGATCCAGATTGCAACATGCAAGCAGTGAAACATAAACACAGTTAGCGGAAAACATGTTATATTATAATCGTAATGTTATGTTATGAAGTAAAAGAAAGTGCCTACACATTTACCTCCTGTGTTTATAATCGGTTTAGTCGTTTATCGATAAGTTTTATTAGTCATAAAGTAGAGGTCGTAAATTTACGTAATGTTCTAATCACTGGCCGGTATGTGGAGCGAGGGTCTATTAACGTTGTGTGTTATCTGTAAACTTTAAATTAAGCGGGAACACACTGGCTGTCATAGAATATTGTTTATATAGAGTAGGTGTTCTTCTACTTGTTACTAGGGCATGGACATTTTTAAAAAGGTATAATATAAAGTATAGCTTTTTGAAAATGTTCATGTCTACACCTAATTTCTGTTAAGTAGGTAAATATAATACAAAAAAAAAACTGCGTAAATTTATTTATTTAATAAGGCACACAAAACGAAGCATAGTGCATACAGTATAAAACTTTGTTTTGGTTTAAACTATGGTTCTATGTGTACACATCATGATTATTAGATATGGATCAGTACAAGATGACGCTACAGAGCTCTAATTAAAAAGAAAAAATAAAGCTGTAAAAGTGTCGATATCGAGAATGGACATTTGAGGGCGCATGCATTTATTGTCACCCATCACAATTCGTACATCATTGTTTATAACCAAGCGCCAAACTTAACAACGAAAGCAGAAAGAGAGGTTACTTATAACCATTTTAATAATACAATGAGAGTACTAATTAAATCCGATGTAATAGGTAAAAAAAAAACATTATACTATGACACATATTGCGATTGGAAAAGTAATTTTGTATATTATATTTTTACGGCTAAACCACTTAACCTATTCTGCAGACATTTGGTGTGGAAGTATTCATACCAAATGTCTTCATAAAGCTTAAAGTAGAAAATAGGTCACTTTAAAATTTAATAACTGCAGTGGCAGTCGCGCTTTTCAGCTACATTTTTATATGCTACGAGCATATAAAAATGTAGCATAGATAGAGCACACCAACGACAATTAGAACGGAGTTGAAGTAGACGCCGCGCCGTGGTCGAAATCGGTCGAGTAGGATATTATTATTATTATTATATTATATATTATTATTATTATTTAAAAAAAAAAAGTATATATGTATGTTTATCCAATTATCTAGTACCCATAGTACAAGCTCAGCTTAGTTTGGGCTAGATGGTGTTGTGTGTATGTGGTAGAATATTATTATTTGTTTCTCTTTCACGGGTATTTCTCTAATACGTAATGAAAATACCCGGCCCTTTGGGAGGCTTATACGGGGACATGGGTCCAATATGCAGAGGCTCTTCGATAATTTTTAGTTTAAAGTGAGATGGGACACTTACCGAGACACTAGCCGCGGCATGTGTAGGAGACTATTGCTACATATGGAATCTAATAATTCTGGTCTATGGGGATGGGTGTTTAATGGTTTGGTAAAATGCAAACTATAGTTAAAAAACGGCGCCTGCCTGATACACTCCCTCAGTACAAAGTCGAAATGGTAGACGGTGACTCGCCGACTCACTAGATGGGCCCTCTGAATAGTCAGTATAGCCATATAGGCCTTAAAAGCAGCAGGGGGCAACACCGGTGTGAGCGGCTAAGGATGCCGAGCGGTGCGGCACCGGGTTACCTTCACGGGTTTCGTGAAAACGGAGACCCGGAGCGGGTTTCTCCGTAGTTATGCCCTTGGAAATGACTCTTCCACCCCCAAGCATATGGCTCTAGCGGCCTCCTTCTGGCCGGCCGACCAAGGCAAGCTAGAGTTGAGAGTCCGACGGGCGCTCTTGAAGTTCCACTCCAGCCAACCAGTGAAGGCAAGCGACAAGGGCCAGGGGACGAGGTCCTAACCGACTCTCTGAGGCATTCAGGACTGCAGTGTCGCCATTCACATTCAGCTCACCACAAGCTGCCCTGCGGTTTATGCGCTTTGAGTTAACCTGGTGATACATTTTTTTGTTTATATCACAAGGTGAAGGTGATATTTTAAAAGCTAAAGTACTATGCCCTCCGAGATCGCTTTAGTCTCATGCTGAGATAACGACTGCCCCAGAGCATATTATTATTATTAGGTTTCTCATATCACGGATATTATTTTAACATATTAGAAAAATATTTGGCCCTTTGGGAGGCTTACACGGAGACATGGGTCCAACGTGATGGTCTTTTGAGAGTTTTAATCTAAATTGGGATGGAACACCTACGGTGGCACTAGCCGCGGCAGGTAGGACTATTGCTATATATTATGTACATTATTTTTATTATTATTATATGGTATTCAAATTACTATATGCTTAGTTTCATTATAATTGTCATAGATCACATAAATAATCACACATACCATCATGCTCAAATACAGAAGGTTGTAGGGCCTGCCTGATGGTTACCTTAGCCTATGATCGCTTGCAATAACAGTAAGTCGCGATGTGCCGCCACGAGTAAATTTTTAAGACAACTTTCATACTGGGTTTCAGGCCCTGTGTCACGGGTGGCTTAACCGACACAAATTATGTACAATCAATTGACTCATGTGGTATTTATATTTACAACATTCGGCTTGTTGGCAGCGGCGGTAACCTGCTTGCCCGCTAGTACGCAATCCGTGCAGTCAAATATGGCATGAAAGGAAATGGAGAGGATTGAAGGAGTTATATATGTGAGCTTTTGGCAGGCATCCTCACCGGGCATGACGCAGTTACAGTTTTACTCCTCTCAGGCAAATTTCCTGTAAAGGGGCGATGCTTTTTTGTATTGGCCGGCTCATTTATACTGTCACCTAATACTTGGTAATGTCAGTTTATTTCGTTCATAGTTGTTATACTATATATTTGTTGGTTCCATGTTTACTAGTAGCGGTTGTGTTGATTACATATTAATTAACCAATAAACTGTTTAATTTTAGTAGCTGCTTAATGTTTCCTTTTCCATTAATGATGATGACAAACACAATGCCGTTGGCTATGACTCATTTATCTGAATGATAAAGGCCGTTGACATACATATGATTACTATTTTAACTGTGCTTTATTAAACGTTTAGTTTTAATATCGTTCTTGTTATGCAATTTTACTTGCATATCTTGGACAAGTTCACCAACACTGAAGATTTACTACTGCTACATCACTGTCACTACATATTATAAAGTAAAGTCCCCCGCCGCGTCTGTCTGTTCTGTTTGCGATAAACTCAAAAACTAGCGAACGGATTTTCATGCGGCTTTCACCAATAGGCAGAGTGATTCATGAGGAAGGTTTAGGTGTATAATTTGTTAAGGTTACCCGTGCGTAGCTGGGGCAGGTCACTAGTTGAATATAAGAAACTACCTATTATAATATTGTGCATCGAGTTTTAAGTATGGCAATTGGGTCTTTTGAACTTAAATTTAGGTGCTGCCACTGTATATACAAATTTGTTATATATTGTACAATATTTTAACCGCGGCTTCGCTCGTATTACTGTAGATTTTGTCAATAAATATTTTCCCTTCCCTTGGGATCCATTGGGAGCAGTACCTACTTTTTTGGATGAAAGTACACTATGTCCTTTTTTGTAACCCTGACAATGTGGATGCGAAAGTTCATGATGATCGGTCGAGTAGTTACGGCGTGAATGCGTAACAAACAAACAAACTTACATTCGCATTTATAATATTAGAAGCATGTTATACATAAGATTACACTCAGTAATAGATCTGTCACAGCCATATCGTTTAACAAAATGGTAATGAAACTACGGCCCGAGGGTAGGGTCGTTGTCCGCAACTTCGACGTTATAACGCACATAGCATCTAAGGTGTAAAGTTCTCAAAGGAGTCCACTTGAAACGTGTTCTATTATAATAAGTGTTTACGCGCATTACGTTACGTTATTGTGCTATTATAGAGACGTTTTAACTTGTTATCTGCTGCCCGTTATGTAATTTGTTACAGTTAATTAACTTGAACACACATTGACAGTAAATATTTCTCTAGTTTTATCTACAGTTCACGGACTGAATTGGCGTTCGGACGTCGGGGCTTACACATTATTCTTTGTCATTGTGACTATATGGTTATATGCCTCATTAACCTTGTTATTTTTATTACCGCTCTTTAACATCTATACTATTAATAGACAAATAAAAATTCTCGAAACGTTCTTATAAACAAAATGAGCCTCGATAAAACCCGCGAAAAGTTCCTACATAGAATTTTTTTCTTTTTCTTTTTTTGAGACAACGCGGGGTCTTTAGAAACATTCAGACATCGGACAAAAAGAACACCCAGACACGGAACAACAAATTGCGGATAACAAAAATTTTTGTCGCGTGTGCGGTCCCATGGGGTGTGTATCGAACTTAACTTAAACAATTACGTCATCCGTGCAGACGATATATCGAATATCAATGTGTATTAATACATTTTGTCGTCACTATACGCTTGTTTCACATCATAATGCAGCGATAACAAATTGTACGGATATCACCCGGAACAGTAGCGAAATGTGGTGGTTTAAATATATTTGATCCAGTTTACTATCTCGGTTCACAATATACAGTCGACTAAGCTGCTGGCGAATATATTTGTTTCTAATTATTTGTCATACATATTTATTGCTTGACGTATCGTGAACTTAAAGTTTTGGACTGCAGCGGTTCGACGGCGACCAGACACGTTTATTTTTCAATAATGTCTGTCATTTTAGCAATTCATAGGCCAATGGAGCAACCAAAGGTAAATATACATTGGTGACTGAGCCTAACATCTCATACAGTGAGAAAAATGTATTTTAAAATAATACATACGTTTAATTCTTAATACTATTTCAAATAATAAAATAAACATTACAATTTAGTACCTTAAAATAAAACAGTGACATTAAAACTCATGGTCATAAACCTTCAGCTACGATGTGTATCATACTTTGCCCTAAATCATTTTTATTTGCATTTCTGATGCACTCGTGTGTCTGGTGTATTACAATCGGCGTTCGCGTACAATAATTATCGTCGCCGGATTGTTTTGGTATGGATCCATTGTGAGTCCATTAAGCTTGTTACATGCGCCTGGGCGGTCACCACGACCGGTAGACCGCTCCTCCCGCACAAAATAACATTATAAAATTCGCTTTAAAAAGCTTATGTCGGTTATTTTCAAGTGTTTTAATAAGTGGTGATGTGATTTCGATTGTGTGGTTGTGTGTGTGTCAATGACCTTTGTGTGCGTGGTGATTAAGTGTATAATGTTGGGTTTTGTTTCCTATTAAGGCGAAGGACATGGCGTTGGTCGTTGTCAGTGGGAAGGTAATAGCTGCTTTGTGAAGTTATGTTTAGAGATTCTTGACACTTGACTCTTTTAATGGGTTCCAATTGCTTCTGTGCATGCGACTGTGTAGATTTATTTTATAGTTATTCTTCATATTTATATGTGTGTACTATATTTTAGTTAGGAAGATTATTATTTTCTATTTAAACCGATGGCACAATGGTTTTACTTATCATTATTGATACCTTAATCATGGCGGGTATTGCTTGTATCTTCAGATAGTTGTTATGAATTCAGGTTTGCATCAATAGTCACAATATTTTCAAGAAACCATATAATGCAATAATCAACTGATTTAAAAACATATTGGAACTCCATTTTATTTAATACTTTTGTGCAGCTTTACATGTTCATTGTTGTTTTCATACACTCGTGCTAAAGATTACCAAATTATGAACTCATTTATACATTGATAATATTCACTGACGTCTGCAATTCACATCGACTATACGACTATTGTCGTCCACTGTTACTTTTCTTGTATTACCAGTTTATTTAAATAATTATCCTGTTTTTCTCGGATGCACTGACTGAGTCGTTGTGCTATAAACATACATTTGTATTATATGCTTAGTCGTTGTATACACGTACATGTGGATGTACTTCAATCTGTTTAAGATTAAAAAAATTATTCTGGGTGCCGTATTGCGCAATCTTTGAATAAACAATAATACATTGTATTGTACACACGCTGTATACATATTGTTTTATCGGGATTATATAGCGTGTTACGTAAATCTATGTAAATATTTCAGGGATATAAGGTGCTATGTGTATAAAAATATTCTTGTATATATACATGTTTATTTTTAATTGTTTCTTAGTCTTTGGTAGCACTTTGGTAGTTTCAATATCTTCACGCTTTATCATTTACTAGCTTTTGCTCGCGGCTTCGCTCGCGCTTTCGCTCGCCTAAAAGTACGTTAGGCTAAGCTATCATATTAACAGTAGTCTTAAAAAATAAAATATAACCTATGTTACTCGGTGATAATAAAGCTTTCCAATGGTGAAAGAATTTTTAAAATAGGATCTGTAGTTTTTGAGTTAAACCCTAATTAACAAAAAATCTAATATTTCCTCTTTATAATACCTATCAATATAGATTATATAAAATTTCTTGACAAAGTAACTTTCTAGAAAAAATCTGGGGACATGGTTTTTGTCAGTTGTCGTTGCTGTTGTCATGTTCACGGTAACGGCAAATTTGAAGCTTATATTATCGACTATTTGCAGTAAAGAATAATGTGCTTGTAATCCTACTTGGCCCGATTCGCGCAGGACTTTAATGGACACTTGGGTTTTCTTTTATCGGTTCTAATTTTGATTAAGTATATCAATATACACATGTTTAATAGTTATTATTTTCTATTATACTACTACTAAACACGTGGTAACAGTATTTGATAATACCGTTGTTTAGTTATACAAACCTTACAACTAAAAGAACGTACACGACAATAAAATACCAATAGCGCCCTCGCTGTTGAAATTTGAACCTGACAACACTAAATTCTGTTTACTTTGTCAAACTTCTTAGTAAACCTCTTAATCTTATCTTAACCTTTAAATAGCCTTCGTTAACTTTTCTGCGGAATTATAAATATTTGACATAATACCTATCTCTATATAGTCAATAGGGACGATATAACATAGGTACCCATTAATGTTTTATCGATACCAAACATCGTAATTCTACATTGATGTTTTGGGACGTGTATAAAGTAGTAAAGTAAAAATCGATATATTGCTTATGTATTTTTAAATACAAGTAATTCTGCGGTATCCCTGAAAGTCTACTAATGGATATCTATAGACTACTGATTTTCGGCAAAGGATCATGTGTTTTTCCACACAATTGAAACTGGCGGCCTTTCATCACCTGATCTGTGACCTTTCTATCTTGTTTCCGAATTCGCGTATTTAAATAAATTAATATCATAATAGTATTATTCATAGGAAAACACTTCTAATTTATAATTATTACATTCAGTACATAAAGAAAAATACATTCAAATCCACTATTACCTTCTTTAAAAACAAATTATGACTAGAATTAACAATTCGCGTTTCCATAGAACCTTACGAAGCTTGTTCCGATAAAAAACAAAAACAAATATGGCAACATCGAATGCAATAAAAACATCGATTAACATTCATGCAGTATAACAGTATAAACATCGAGTGTTTACGATACATCGATTGAAATCAAGTATCCCTATTTTAATATCGGTTATTTTATAACAACGGTTACACTGTCCTGTTGTTTGTATTTATATAATGTTTATGTATGGATATAGTGATGCTCTCTGCGGCTGCATGATTCATACTATAGGGATATCATACAGTTTTACATGCAATCCGCGGTGGAAACTCGTGTTATATAAATATTGTTATTAATTTTAATTGTCAAAGAGGTTTGAATTAATTTTGTATTGGCTTGCTGGTTTTGTCTGTGCCTGATGACTCACCGAAGATGTTCACAGATTATAGAGAAGGTAGGAGTTATAATTTTGTTAAACAAGTTTCTATAAGTCAATATTTTGTTCTTACGATTACGTGTTCTCTGATGAAGATTGCTTCATGAGTTCAGTGCCGTAAGGGTTATCGCTTGTCGTAAGGTTCCAGGTTCGATTTCGTAGTTGAACAAAGGACTTTAGCTAACGGTACCGTGAGGTTTTGTACTCGATTCTCAGATAGGACAACAGTTAACGTATGTATACGTTCCTAAGTGGAAACCTAGCTCTTATGTCCTTTCTGTGTCTACTAGTTATATCTACAGGGTAGAAAAGAATAGACTTCTCTTCTTCTTCCTAGCCTTTATTATTCCCAAGTCCCTTGGGGTCGGCTTTTCTAGTCTGACTGGATATCAGTTTTTACACGGAGCGTCTGCCACCTGATCTCCGCAACCCGTAGGCTAACGATACTCTAAGGCTAGACCAGTGTCAGGCTATTATAGGGCACTGACTTCCCATTAACGACTGCCATAGATGTTGATGGCAGCCGGGACCGACGGACTGCTTAACGTGCTCTCCGAGGCACGAAGCAGGCGATAATTGTCAATCAATACGCACATAATTTCGAAAAGTCATATAACTTCCGAAAGTCAGCGGTGCGCGACGTGGGTTCGATCCCGAGACCCTGTGCATTGCAGTCTGTTGGTCTCCCCACTGAGCTATCGCTGCTACTGGAAAAGAATAGACTAGAACAACTGTAAATGTGACATGCTTCTGACTACTGCTTTGTGAATATTTCGGCGTGAAGCTAATATTTATCGTTATATACTTGTCTAATGATCTTAATATGCTTATGACTTAACTAACATCGGAATTCTTAATGTGGGTGTCGTTATAACTATAGTGCAGTGTATTATGTAAGCTATACAAATATTTTTGAAACAACATCAAACACGACGATCTTTTTTCCTGAAGTTAGATGATAAATATTTTGACATTATGCGTGAGCTATATGCATGTGTATAGGTATACCTCGAACATAACTAATTTGTGTATGTAAATATATTAAACTAGAAACAAAGTAGATACCAAAATTCGGTATATAGTATCATAATTACGCTACATGACCTAATATATTTATATTAAAATAAAACATCCTTAAAGTATTAACTAAATAGGGTACTTAGCTCACCAGTTTTAATTATTTAAGCCACATAGTTACATCAACCAAACTCTAAAACAGTACGGTTTTAGTAAATCTTCTAAAAATAAATAAGAACCAAACGTTTTAAATTTGATAGTAGGGGTAGTTGTCAAATGACAGAAAAAGGATGCATGGTACAAACTATGACGTAATTGCTATTTAAACGCAGCTGTCCGAGCGTGACAGCAAGTTATATACTTTTTATACTGTAATGTAAAATGTTAATCCTCCGTTTTTATGCAACCAATATTGATATATTAGCCACTACCCTAAAGTGAATGAAGCCAGAGAAAGTGTGTCAGGATCGTAGCAAATGGAAATCCGTAGTCTCTGCCTACCCCTCTGGGAAACAGGCGTGAATCTATGTATGTATGCATATACCCTATTTAAAAAGAAAAGTGTGGATTTGACTATCGGTTTTTAGCTATAAAATGATCACTCAACGAAAGTTGCCATTACTCTACGTTGGTTGACACTAGTCGCTGACCTAAGCAGATTTTCGTTTTGGCTGTATTAAGGCAGGATCAGCATGGGTAACCAACCCATCCAAAGCTTGGTCGCGTGCTTGGTACCTTGCTATTGTATTATAAATGAACCAACGCAGCTAAAAACTTAAATATGGTTATAATAAGTATGGTAGCCATGTTTAGCACAGAAATTCATATGGCTATTCATCTATATTATTTAGGTAACCTATTTACCTTTCCTTTTTCCGTTTAGGTACTCTTGTATAGTTATGTATCGTGGCATTTCGAGACTGAACTTTAACGCGTCATAAAGCCACCATTAAACTATAACCAAGGTTTTATTGTCACAGATGTTTGTAGGTTATTTAATTGTTTTAATTGTCATTTACTAATGAGAGTGTATGATATAGAAAAGTCATGAATATAGAGTCATTAATATTTATTTATTTCTATTTTTATAATCTACTCTTGTTTTAGTGTTAGTTTTTGTGTTGCAGGAGTGTTAACAAACTTTACACATTTAAACTTTTTTTTTGACTTACACACAGCACTAATTTAATTATGAATCATTGGTTCAATTAAAAGAACAGGAATAATAATTAGTGGAGCACACAATTTTTTGCCCCGTGCGGGGATCGAATCTTTTCTGTACCCTTAACAACGTGTATGCGAAACTTCACGATGATCGGTCGAGTAGTTAAGGCGTAAAAGCGTATAAACAAACTAACATTCGCATTTATAATATTAGTAAGGATGGCTTGCCAAACAAGTCAAGTAAGGAAAAATGGTGTGCATGTATGTTTGATATTCACAAATTTTGTTTTGTTTCCAGGAGTCCTGCCGGCTAGTCGGCGGCTCGAAATTCTACGAGATGATGGACAGCTCAACGTCCGCCGATGTGTCCACCCCTTCGCCCACAGAGAAACACGATCACATGAAGCCCATAGACAGCGATGACGAAGGTGAATATACTTATAAACACCTTCCAATTAGGTTAATTGATATCGAAAGGTCTTAGGCGTTTACTTTGCATAATTTGTACGCTATATTGGTACGAAAACGTAAAAACATAGGTTTTCGTAAGTGTGGGTATTATCATTATACTAGGCGTTTATTCCTTGACATCATTTCTATATAATGATTAAGCATGTTCTTGTATATATTATTTATATTAAATTAGTATTTAATATAAATAACAGGACAGCTAGTGCTGTCCCGCGCTGTTTTACCCGCGGCTACCCGTGGCTCGCAACGTTGTGTTCTATTATAGTTTATGTTACTTCTGAATAAAGCGCTTTCATAATACTTGTATTAAAAACTTTGAGAATATATTTATCTGTTTTAAAGAAACGATGGTCAGGTCTATAAACCGTCAATATTATAGTATGATTAGGAACTGCTGCACTGCATATAAGTGGGTCCATAAGGCTACTCTTATTATTATGAGAAGGGCCATTCCCTACCAGTAGCATACGCAAAGTATAACATCATTTACATTATAGTTATCCTTCGGCAACAGTAATTTTGCTGTATGAAAGGGACCCTATGTCCTTTTCTGTAACCCTGACATGTATACGAAATTACATGCTCATCGGTCAAGTAGTTTAGGCGTGAAAACGTAAAAACAAACAAACTCACATTTGCATTTATAATATTAGTTAGGAATAGTATTTTAAAATATTTTCTTTTACATAAGTTCAAATATATAATTACATACTTTTACATATACTTAATGCTAACTCTGGATGCAACTCTTATGTCCAAGACATAAGCTAGGCCACGCCAATTTTTCTTTTCTGCTTTGGGTTCTGCTGGGTGGGTCGTTGATGTAGTTCTAGTTCCAGCGACCCACCCACCCTACAAAACAGTGAGTTGGCACAACGTGGTGGTTTTAGTCGTGAGGCCCGAAGTCCCGGGAGAGCCCGACATAGCCCTCTCGCCTCCCCTTGTGGCGAGGGGGTATGAATGAGAAGCAATTCCCAAGTTAAAAAAAGGCCATGCTAATTTAATTCACAACACAATGTTTCTATACTTAATAATTATTACATATTTAATAACTATTTATTCATACAGAATTTACACTAATCCGTCGTCTCTGCCTACCCCACAGGGTAACAGGCGTGAGTCCAAGTATGTATTTATTAACTTACACACTATTAGTTTCAGACGTAGACCAAGAGTGCACGGTGTTCAGCGGCGTGAGCTACCTGGGGGCGCAGAACATATCGGACCCCAAGTCCGAGAGCGACATACAACGGATTATGAAGGAACTTAGTTCAATGCCAGAGAGCCGAGATGGGATTGCAGTCTCGATATCTATACCTGTGTGCTCACAGGGGCTTGTTGTGTGAGTATCATTAATTACTATCTATCCCTCGGGAATAATACTTTTTTCTGGATAAAAGGTACCACCTTATGTCCTTTTTATGCCCCTCGTCAACATGTAAACGAAATTTCATGATGATCAGTCGAGTAGTTGAGATGTGAAAGCGTATCAAACAACCTCATATTCGCATTTATAATATTAGTTAGTATAACCTGACTCTTTATAAAGATCTGCTTTTGAGAGTTCGAAAAATCTCTTATACAACACCTTTGTCCGTCCTTCTGTCTGTTATACAACTTTCAACTCAAGAACCGTTAGAGCTAGAGACTCGCGGTCAACGCCATTTGACTCAGCATAGTCGATATAACTCCGAAATTACTATGACCACTATCACGTGGTATCACGTGACCTTTGCATATTACTTAAATCATTTTTTCGAACTCTAAGATTTACCACAATTCATTGCCGTTTCTCACTTGCTTTTAATGTCTCGGTGGCGCAGTATTGAATGCGACCGCTGTGCATGTGGTGTCAGGTTTGATTCCCAGGTGGTACGTGTGACGTATGTCCTTTTCTGTATCATTTAAAACGTGTATGCGAAATTTAATGATCATCGGCTGAGTAGTTAGGCTTGAAAGCGTAACAAACAAACTTACATTAGCATTTATAATATTAAGTTAGGAATAGGCTATAATATTGCACTCGTATTTAACTCACTAACATTTTTGGCTCTGGCCAAGGACAATGTTTATGCTGTTGGCAATATCCTGCCTTTGTTTTTAAAAGAGGCCAAATTAAGTGCTCATTGAAGTGTGACTGGTTTTTATTTTTTTTATAATGCCACACATGTATATTATTATAAAACACGGACTATAATTCTTTTTTCAAATATTTACAGGAAAAGGATATACTTTTTTTAAGAGAGAGAGAGTGAATAATTTATTACTAGCAGTATTGATTGCACACCATATTGTGTTAACATCGGAAAATACCTAAATAAATATCAAAGTTTTTATGTGATGTGATATATGTTTACACGCGTTAAACTTATGCACATGGATTAGATTAGATTAACAAGGATACGATTGTAATTCTCATATCATAGCTATACTTAGTAGTGCGGGCGGCTTCCAGTGCTATAAGTATTGTTACGCCCAGTGACATCTCTCGGCATTGTGGGAGGGACTCGGCGGTTCCGTCTAATAGTTTACACCGCCATCTATTGACATCTTACGGAACTGCATAGTACGGTACGAGAATCTTAGAGAGAATGCTGGTACTTTCTCGAATCATCGTGCTGTTTACACGCCGAGTACCGCGTTGCTGGAAAGCTCTAGAAGCGCTTTAGCCGCGTATAAATAGGGCGCACGCGCACCGCCAAGTCAGTTTTACAATCGTAAGCGGTCAAGTGTTCATCGAAGCGAACGGAAGCGGAAATACTACGGAGTTTGAAGCAGTACAGTGAAAAAGTGTGGTATAGTGTTTATTGTGTTTTAAATTGAATTGTGTGTTTGAATAAAAGTGTTTTAGTCGGTAATATTGTTTATATTCTTATCCGTCGAACCCAGCACGTAACAATTGGTGTCAGAAGTAAGGTAAGAATATGCCAGTACTACCGAAGGAGGAAGTGGAAGGGGTGCGTACCAGGAACCAGCGCCAGCAAGATGTGGACCAGAGGCGCTTTGGAGACGCCCCCTCGCCGACGTCAGGTGAATCACGTGACTCCGCGGCTGCAGCGGAACTATCTAGTGCAGCTCACTCGCCGGTGAACCCCGACCTCGCGACTCTGATGGCGTTTATGCAGGAGCAGGCACGCCGCCAGGAGGAGCAGGCACGCCGCCAGGAGGAGCAGGCACGCCGCCAGGAGGAGCAGGCACGCCGCCAGGAGGAGCAGGCACGCCGCCAGGAGGAGCAGGCACGCCGCCTCGAGGAACAGCTGCAACGCGATAAGGAAGAGGGCATCCGCCGCCAGGAGGAGCAGGCACGCCGCCAGGAGGAGCAGGCACGCCGCCTTGAGGAACAGCTGCAACGCGATAAGGAGGAGGGTATGCGCCGCCAGGAGGAGCAGCTGATGATGTTAAAAGACCTCAGCGCAACGGTTGGCAAGGAGGTGAAGGAGGTGAAAGAGCAAGTCCAACGCCACGAAAGTCGCATCGCCGAGGTGGAGAAAACGATACGTGGGCTCAAGGCTGGCGATGGGATCGTGGCACCTGCGGTTGTGGCGTCTTCACCACGAGGCTTTAAAGTCCCACCATTCGACGGATCATCGTCATGGTCAGCCTATAAGATACAGTTCGAGGCCGTCATGAAATCGAACGGGTGGACGCAAGAACAGGCTCTGACTGCTCTCACCTTGGGGCTTCGTGACCAGGCCTTGACTGTGTTAGAGGCGCTTGGTCAAGACATCACGTACGAAAAGCTGTTGGAGGCATTAGAAGCGAGATATGGCGACGCACATCTGGAACACGTGTTTCGCGCCCAGCTGAAAGACCGATCGCAACGTGTTGGTGAAACCTTGCAGCAGTGGGCCCTGGAGGTGGAGAAGCTGGTTCGAAAGGCGTACCAGTCCTCACCTGCGCTCATCGACGGAAACCTCGTTCAAGCTTTCACCGACGGGATCCGAGACCTGGAGGTTAGGGCCGCAGTGAGACTCGGACATTTCAAAAATCTGAAGGACGCCCTAGCCCACGCTCTGGAAGTGGAAGCAGTACGACGGGATGATCGAGCTCACCGTATCAGGGAAGTGTCGACTTCGCCCCGGTGCTATAGCTGCGGTGAGAGAGGCCACATCAGGTTGAGCTGCCCGAAGCGAAGGAGTCCACGCAGCATAACAGATTATGCGAATGATTTGCGCAACAGGATGAATGACGTATACGAGCACATCAGACAGACCGGTCAGCAGATGTCTGAGAGGATGAAGACCCGTTACGACCGGAAGGCGAACAATAAAGGCTTCGAGGAAGGATCGCTGGTGTGGTTACATAATCCGGCACGCAGCAAAGGAAAATCTCCTAAGTTGCAGGCAAAATGGGATGGACCCTATCGCATAGTCACTAAGATGAATGACGTCACCTACCGGATCCTGAAAGGACCACGAGGTACACCAAAGATCGTTCATGTGGATCGATTGGCACGCTACTACGGATCCAACAATGTTCGGGACGAACATGTCTAAGAGGGGGGCAGTGTTACGCCCAGTGACATCTCTCGGCATTGTGGGAGGGACTCGGCGGTTCCGTCTAATAGTTTACACCGCCATCTATTGACATCTTACGGAACTGCATAGTACGGTACGAGAATCTTAGAGAGAATGCTGGTACTTTCTCGAATCATCGTGCTGTTTACACGCCGAGTACCGCGTTGCTGGAAAGCTCTAGAAGCGCTTTAGCCGCGTATAAATAGGGCGCACGCGCACCGCCAAGTCAGTTTTACAATCGTAAGCGGTCAAGTGTTCATCGAAGCGAACGGAAGCGGAAATACTACGGAGTTTGAAGCAGTACAGTGAAAAAGTGTGGTATAGTGTTTATTGTGTTTTAAATTGAATTGTGTGTTTGAATAAAAGTGTTTTAGTCGGTAATATTGTTTATATTCTTATCCGTCGAACCCAGCACGTAACAGTATATAGGTGCACCCAGTCTCGGTGTCCAGGCCTTTTAAACATGGTAAGTATTGGTATTTCGCATGGTTACTACTACAGAACTTGGCTACGCAGGTGTTACAGTAATGGGAGTGCGAGTGGGCTTAGCCCCATAAATAATAAGTATTGTTTTTTTCTGTCTAGTGGTAGACTATCGAGTGAGACTTGATACATGACAGGAAGTTTTATTCCTTTGAGTCGCAGCGTCACACCGACGGCTAGAAATAGTAGGGTTTTTGATTAATGTCTGGTATGTCAAGACTTAACAGGTTAATCTATGTTTCCACTTCTACCTAATCCTTTATTGAGATAGAAGCATAATATTATAAGGTATATTGTTAGAAGAGCGCGTCGGTCATATGAGCAATACTGGCAAAGGACGATTCATTTGTCTTGAGGCATAAGATAGCGTTTAGGTTGCCGGGCGATTGTTTTGTCCAAGGTTCAATTCCTAGATTGTTAACTGGATTTGATATTACAAAATTCTCGGTATTTGAAGGAAATAAGGCCATGTGTCTGCCCGTCGATAATAGATTGCCAATCTATTACGTGGGACTTAAAAACAAAGCTGGCGCACCGTGAGTGAAATTAAGCTCGACTTATGTCTTTCCGTAATAGTTAATAGAAGAGTTTATGTGAAGTCCACTTATTCTGGCGTTTCTAATTTGATAAACAAGTATGGCATACTGGTAGCTAGTGTCAATACAAAGAAACCCATAGCTTTGTATCGTCTTTATTTTGTTGTCATCTCTATTTATTAGACGGCGAAGGAGAACATTGTGTGGAAACCTGCGTATCTGAGACAGTTACATAATGTTCTCGAAGATATGTGAAGTCTGTCGGTTGACAGACTTGCAATGGCGTGGTGGACTATGGCCTAACCCTTCTCACATTGAGATGAGGCCCGTGCCCAGCAGTGGGACAGTTTAAATCAGGGCTGATAATATTGCTAATTAGATAAAGAATATAGTCCGAACACAGGAACTAAATCATTTTATAAATTGTTTGTTTGTTTACCAAATAAGACAAGTAGGAAACTATCCTAACTAATATTATAAATGCGAATGTCAGTTTGTTCGTTTGTTACGCTTTCACGTCTTAACTACTCGACCGATCATTATGAAATTTCGCATACAATTTATCAGGGGAATAAAAAAGAACATAGGCTTCCTTTCACCCAGAAAAAAGTACTGTTACTAACCTAACCTACATTTACGCCGGCGAAGTCGCGGGCAAATCTGGTATTCTACATGTTTGACAATAATTTTAATTCCACAGCCTGTACCAAGCGGACTCAAACAGCGTAATGACGCGTTATGCGGTCAACCGTATATCATTCTACGCGCGCGGCGCAGCCGGCTCGCCCGTAGCCTCCTGCTTCGCCTTCACGTGGTCGCACGGCGAGACTAAAGAGTCCGCCGTGTATAGGTGCCATGTGTTCCGCTGTCACATCGCTGAGGCTGTCAACCAGGTGTCAAGTAAGTTATCAGTTATCTGTGTTACGTTTAATGTTGATCACTGACTTCTGTTACTACAAGTGGCCGCAAATGTAGTTGTGTTTTTGTGACTTAGGTTGACGCCATTTTGGCGCTGTTTACAGATGCGAGTGTTTAAGAAACTAAAAAGTTAAGAATGCCGCTGCAAAATTTTGATCGTATAGAATGGAATTATATTTGTATTATGGTATAGAATCTACACGATTCGCAGTATCTATATTAAATTTAAACAACAAAATCCCTAATTATTACATGTCGCTCTAAATGTTTTGTTTACGTTTGGCAGACATTTGCAATATTAGTTCCATAGACGATCGCGTGTGGCGCTTCAAATTGGCGCGTAATTGTTCTGTCATTTGTATAGGGTTACCAGTCAAGTCGTTAAGAATGAGTTAATATAGTTCAGTTTAGTAATGGTCAGTCAGTAATATTCCCTTTTTTTTAATACTAATCTTAATCGTTGCATTTCACGCAATATAATTCGATCATAATATATTCGATCGTTACCAACAAAGACCAGACGATTTAGAACTAATAAGTTTGGCTGAATTTACCATTCGCTACGAAACCGTTTCGAGTACATTTTGGGACGACGATAATGGTGATGTTGAGCTACGAACTACATCCAATTATGCAATATTATTCGAACAACCCCCATGGTCAAACGCAGAAATACATTTATGGCAAAAATTCTCATTTTGCGAACTCACTATCAACATGCGTCAAAGAAGCGATGTAGAATTTGTAGATTCATTAAATAATTTGCGATTTGGTGAGCTCAGAATCACACAATTGCAAATGTTGTGTGTAATATCATCATCTTCGATCGATCGATCACTTCGAGATGATCAGGTTGGTGAATTCGCAGATGGTTCCGCAGTTAGAATTTTTCCAACTGTCAAATTGTTAGATGACTATAACTCGAAAATGACGGACCAACTGCTTCAATCAAGTCGCGTTTACACCTTGCATGCTATTGATGAGTCACGAGAGGCAGCAACCTATGGAAAACGACCACCATCTAACGTTATACCTGCTGATGTAAATAACTGTGATGGTTTGATGCATACATTGAAATTGGATATAGGCTCTAGAGTGATGTTGAGACGTAATACTTCTGTCACTGAGGGCTTGGTCAACGGGGCAATGGGGATCGTGTCCAAGTTGAAATGGCCTGCCTTACGCCGCGACCAAATAGAGTTAGGCGAGTTACCTGATTCAGTTTTGATAAAATTTAATGACGACACTATTGGCACTAAAGTGAAAGATAGTGAGGGTTTAGTTGCCATAGCGCCTGTGTCAACAACATATCAGGCAACTAAAGGCTATGGAGATGTTACTTCTACCGCTTATCCTTAGCTGGGCGGCAAAGGTACATAAACTCCAGGGCACCAATCTAAACAAAGCCGTGATTGACATTGACTAGATGGCACTGCTCTTTGCGATTTAGAGCCAAATAAACTACTGAAGAAATCACATGATGAAAAAGCATTGCGTGAAATGCAACGATTAAGATTACTGTAAATAAATATCTGGGAACACGGTAGATGAAATGTCTTAAGGAACTTTATTACACGCTAGCTTTCCACGCCCGCGTTTAATTAGGTTTTCCCGTGGTAAAAGTAGCCTATGTCCATCAGAAATAATGTAGGATTCTAATGGAGAAAGAATTTTCAAAATCGGTAAATCGATCCAGAGATTACCTCCTACAACCTCACAAACTCACACATATACCTTAAAATACGCCTCAAATTGACAACCTCTTCCTTCTTCTCTTAAAGTCGGTTAAATTGATTAATACTTCTAGTTTCTAGCAATAATTCTGTTGTCTCCAGAGAA
Organism: Catocala fraxini; assembly: GCA_930367265.1. Lineage (NCBI taxonomy): Eukaryota > Metazoa > Arthropoda > Insecta > Lepidoptera > Erebidae > Catocala > Catocala fraxini. The sequence continues at coordinate 6,854,373 of OV884026.1, read as the reverse complement.
ATCAATTATCGATATCGACAAGTCTCTATACATTAGAATAAGAAATCTCCTAACTCCTAACCGTTAAAGCGTTGTTTGTTTGTGTGACCTTCCTTCATCAGCTCAGCGTCATAAGATGATGATGACCATACGCAAATATCTCAATAGCTTTAGAAAATATATGAAAAAAATTGTTAATACCTATAACATTTGAGGGTTGGCCTCGATTTCTATGCTTATTGCTTCCATCATCAGATGCTGACTTGGTGCCAATGGGCCCACCTAAGGAGTATACTCTTCAAATAAAATAGAATTTTGAGAATCTACACAAATGGAGAGAATATCGGTGAAAAAACATAAAAAAATAAATAATAATACATACGTATAGTCGAACATAGAACCTCCTCCTTTTTTGAAGTTGGTTAATAACGAACGAATGGATGTTTATGGAATTGGTCTTGCAAGCGTTTATTAACTACAACGACGATCGCACGTGCTTCTAGTTACGTTGTCAAACAACTTCCTTTTGACAGATCGTTCACACAAAGAGATCTCTGTTATAAGGATCCAGTTAATATATCCATGTTTTATTGCAATGCTTCTTCTTTAGCATATAATTGGAAATAGTGCACTATTACAAATCTTAACCATTCCTTCTCTTATAATCTATACGAATATTATAAAGCTGAAGAGTTTGTTTGTTTGAACGCGCTAATCTCAGGTACTACTGGTCCGAATTGAAAATTATTTTAGTGTTGGATAGCTCATTTATCGAGGAAGGCTATAAGCTATAACATATATAACATCACGCTACGACCCACGGGGGCGGCGCAGTAATCATAAACGCGGGTGAAACCTCAGGCACAGCTAGTATAAAGATATAAGTGCAGGTAGCACTAGGGATAAATCTATTAGTCACAAGGGGCTTTTACAAACATGCAGTTGCTTATTCTTGTTTGTAACAAACTTAATTTTTTTGTCATATAAGCCGAATAACCCGCCAGCTTATGTAGCGTTTTACATACATGCATATTCTCACGTCTAATTTCCCTAAGGCGTCGTAGATCTATATTACAACCTACATTAGAGGGCGAATGCATTGTCGTCTATTGGACACCCTTTCAGACTCCTTGCTGCTCTTGACAATTGTCAGAATGGACAGAAAAGTTTAGTTACACTTTGCGCTATCCGGGAAACGAAGCCCAGATCTCATGCGCATTAGTTGCATTAATTACTTACATGAAAAGTATTAAATGTACGAATTGTTTTTCGTCACTTTGCGTCCTTACTAATATCTAGTGACTAAACAGCGTTTTCTCAACTCAACGATATTAGGCCCATGCCGATCAGTAAGTTTATATACGGGGATTGACATCTATGTATGTCTTATATATAGTAGTTATTAGCTTGTCTAGACTGTTGCCTTCGCAGTGTAGCAGAAGTCTTATAAGTACCATACACGTTCTTCATTATTTCCTAGGTATATAAACGACGTATAATCTATAAGACTAAGTAATGATTATAGTTTGACCAAAAGCGCTGTACCGCGCCTTAGTTATGTATACTTTTGCTCTTGAATTTTATGTGGGGATAGGATCCACTACATTGTTTTGTATTCTTGTGGTAAGTAAGGTTTTCAGGATCCTTAACGTTTACTGGACATTTAACCCGAGCTATATTGGCACCGGATTGCAATAGTGTGTATACCAATTAATATCATGTACAGCACCACAGCCGTGTAAGCGCCGGACCATTACAGTAAAAAAACAGACCGTTTACGTTACGTTAACAATTTTAACTGTTAGCTAGCTTTATTATTCAATGCGTAAATGACGCGGTATGCAAAAGACAACGGTGCGGCTGCGACGCGGATGCGGTCATTTTGTGATACACCGTAATGCGAACCGGCGCCGCTGCGGCTACGGCGTCATGTACTAAACGCCTGGAAGCCTAATCCTAAAGAAACGCTAGTGCTCTGTTGCCAGCACTGCGAAAAAGCCCCCAAAGATAAATTTGAGGAGTTGGATAGTACCTTAGGCTTACCGGTTTTGTCACAGCACATGAAATAAAACTCATCATCTTATTTCCTTCTGGCGTAGCAAGCATTCATATAGTTCTAAAACAAGTTACCACCAGACAGCGTGCTTACATACCGTTAAATAATCAGGCTATTATTTATCAATGTTATTCTAAACTAGCTCTAATCACATGGTCAATAAACAAATTTAAATTGTTTGAACAAACGCGCGCGTCCTTCCACTCATTACTGTTTGTTGTGATAGTTACGATACATTAGCTCGTGTTCTCTAAATTATCGAGGACAGTTCGTTCAGAAACCTCGTGCTGTACACTCGTTATATAACTACGTTTATGTATACTATCGTTACATACTGTGTAATAATTTGAATGTAGAATATCGTTCTATGATCTGCTTTTTTTTGTGCCATAAACAAAGTTTATGTCCAGTTCGAAATATGAGTGATAATTTTGAACAATCAATCTGTATTTTCTATTTATCATTACTTTATAATTTATAGCGTGATTATTGAATGTACTGTCTTTTGTCTTACGTTTACGCGAACTATATGCATAGAAATTAAATTACTTTATACGGATATTTATTGTTACCATGGCTGCTGAAAAGCAACCGAAATGCCGGCGAAAATGTAATACTAAATAATTAAAATAGTGGGAAAGTTTTATTAAAACAGTAGTTTAATAGTTTTAAAATATCTTGGTGTTTTTCAAATAAACAACGCGATAAAATCCGTATAAAATAGTTTAATTTTAATGTACATTCTATTATTTAATTAGTGTCGTGTAGATTTGCACTGATTCCTCTTACACTATTGCTCAGTCGGTTAGTATTACTGGCCGTATCGGGTTTTCTGTTAGAAAATTCTTGGTAATAGGACAGAGTCTGGCACAAGGCCGCGTAGATGGCAATAAACTCGCCTTCAATTATATGGGAACATTACACAAACATAGCTGAATGCTGTAGTATGTTTTAGTATGTAAGTTTTTATAAATAAGGACACAACAGCAACAAATTTAACAGTAATAGCTTTTGACCGCGGCTGCGTAAAAATTGTAATTGGACTCCCTTTTCCGCATTTGAACTCCAAGTTGGTCCATTATGCGTGGCTGCGTTCAGAAATAGTGCTTTTTTATAAAAGTTAACCGATGTCCATTACTGTATCCCTGACAACGTGTATGCAAAATTTCATGATGATCGGTCGAGTAATTAAGGCGTGAAAGCGTAACAAACAAACTTTCGTTTGCATTTATAATATTAGTTCACCACACAGCTGTTCTGTATTATATTTTTTGGCATAAAGTGTCTTTAGTCTTAAAGCCGGCGTCGACGCAACAACTTGTTTTGATCGTATTACCTTTTTCGTTTCATAAAGTGGGTGAACATGACCAAAGCTAAATGTCCAAGAAACACTACATAATTATTTTGTAATAGTGTTAATTGTGTTCAATTCTCTTTTAATCGTGTAAGGGTTTGTGTGAAATGGACGTGTGTTCAAATTCTTTATTTCATCAAAAATGAACCTTTTAAATTAAATATAAAGCGCGTACATTGTCATGTATTATAACCCCGTTTGTATATTTATTTAGTTTAGTGTTTTTAACAATAAAGTTTCGCACCTTCTGAACTAGTTAAAACTATATCTCAGAAGGTACTATTCATCAGTGCTAATAATATTTAAACTTACATATTTGTATACATGTACTTAGTGAAATGTTTGCGGTACATAAATGCATTTAATCGTTTATATGCAAATATAGGACTCGCTTACGTATCTATATTATGGTAAATAGTCTCTTTTATATAGTTTTGCGGTTGGAACTATTATGTTCGTGTGAACTAACTATAAATGTTATATTTAGATGAATGTTTGCAGTGCGATTACTTCGTGGTGATAAGATATCGAGTTATTACTTTTTAACTATGATATCGATTATTCATAAACAGTGTTTCCTACTATACATGTGTAGTGACTTGTGTTCAGAACGAGCTGCTATTTAATGTAAGTAATTTTGAAATTGTTATGTTTTGGAATGACAGACAGAATTAATAACCTATTGTGTCTCGCCGCCGGTGTGCCGCTGCGTCTCAATAGCTTAATAGCAAAACTGTTAAATATAATGAAATCTATCAGCGATGATGTAGTTTTCTGGCTTATTAAAATTAAATCATGTTAATCGGCAAGGATAATTTTATGAAAATTTATCTCTCTGTACTATAGGTATGTTCTTCACTGTAACATATAGATTGTTTAATTAAAATTAAAGTAAGATGATTGACAATTCTCAAAGTTAAGCAAAACTTTGTTTAAAATTCGTATCTCGTATTATGTTCCTATATAATTTGATGTTATGTTTAATGAAATGAAGCCAGAGAAGTGTGTCAGGATCGTAGCAAATGGAAATCCGTAGTCTCTGCCTACCCCTCTGGGAAACAGGCGTGAATCTATGTATGTATGTATGTATGTTAATTCTTAGAGGTAAATGAATAATATACTTAATATTTAAAAAAAATACTTTTATTTTTCATACTTAGTTATTTTCTTGCGTTATTTTTTAAATTAACTGTATATATAGCTGTGATAATGAAGTATAATTAATGGTGAAATGACTCCTTGAAATGGCTCGGTAATAAGATATTAAATTATAAATAGTCTTTAAATAATTATGTAACAACATAATCATTATTACGAACGACTTAGCTCGACATTTTTTAAATTGTCTGTTCATTCCAGTGTCTATAAACTATTGCTATACCAAATGTATTTCTTCACTAGGTCATCAATTAGGTAATATTTATAGTTAATATGCTCATTAGGAAATTTAGTCATCATTATTTTTTAATTATATTAGTTAGTAAACTGCCTTTATAATTAAAGTAAATAAAAATACATTTTGCACGGTTAGAGTCATGGCTTCGGCCCTCGCTCGGGATAAAAAAATTGTGTTCCACATATAATTGGTTTGAGGCTGGATGTTCTTTGTGTCCGTTATGTTTGTAAAGTTCCTCGCGATACAAGAATTATTGTTAGAGCTGTACTTGACAGTCCATAAAAGAAATTTCTTTTTTTGGTTTTCTTGCTTTTTCAGTGGATATCTTCGTCATAAAACTATCATAGATTTATCAGCCATTCGTATGTCATAGCTTGTCTTTCTCCTTTAAATCAAACAACTACACATCATTCAGAAATATATATATTTGCTACGTACTGAATATATTTAGTCAACAAATACTTTATCTTTGTTATCAGTAGCATCTATCCTAAGATTGACAGGTTTATTCTTTGTGAAATTATTACGCCATTCCATTGACTAGTCATAATATTGACTCTTTGTAAAAGAGTGTAACCATTTGGTACGTTTATTGTTATATACCCCGATGTTACTTGACTCACCGTCCTTATTCAATGTACACTCATCGGTATAGTCGCGTGCGTGATAACGAAATACGTATTGTATATAGTTGCCTTATTCTAGTAAATTTAAGTAAGAGAATTTCGTATGTTTGACAAAGGGTCAACAATCTTGATTATATGGCTTTACAAAGTCAACGTCAAAAATGATGTATTCATTTAGGTCATAAAGTAACACAAACGTAAAAATTCATAGATTAGTTTACTAAGTTGCAATAAAAAAAAACAGTATATTTACTTTTTTTAAAGATTACTATCAATTTGAGTTACAAACTGCTTGTATTATTGTTAACTTCCTCAGCTAAGCTAATGTGCTCTCCTATTATGTCGGTAGTTTAATGGGTGGGATTCCAACTCACGACCGAAAAGCCCGATTTTTCTAGTGGGTGCCGCCATTTTTCTTATCCAAACGGTTAATTGATAGTAGCGACTAGTGCAGTGTCTATATAAACCACAAACGAAAAAAAAAAGCTTAGTGCATTACAAGGACAAAACGTATGTTGGTTTTTACACGATTCTGTGCAACAACTTATTTCATATCTTTCGACTAAACGGTAAGCAAGTTAACCCTTTACAACGAAGGAATAAATTAAAAAAGAACTCTCATTATACGTTGCTAAACAACGCTAACGTTCATCGAAACCTATACAAACTAGCACTATAAATACTTAATAAGTTATTATTTGATCAAGAAGCCTACACGTTGATATTCATTCAGGAGACAGTTTACTTAGTTAATTAGTGACTAATGCCGTGAAATCGATTACGTGACGTCACTGAAGTCGATGGACTTGAACGTCTGCGTCACCAAGGTTACTCAATGACCTGATTAAAGCGCCACCGAAGCGAGTGCAAGGCCACAAGTTCCACTTGTTTGTATATTCTGAACAGCTGAATTTATTGATCTTACTGATTGACTTCCACCCTTGGACACGGGTGTTCTACCTTGTATTGTTAATTGCAACGAACTATGTACGATATAAAGTCGAACGGCCTTCCTTTGTTCATATTTTCCATCGTGAAAAGGTTAAATAATAAGGGTTAAAGTATGAAGTTGCTGTTGTATAGTGATAGATACTTTGAATTGACATAAAACTTTCATGGTGTGAGATTTTCGCGTGAATCTTTTTTCACATGATACCGATGAGATTCTTCTTTTAAAAAATGTGCAACATTCAATGTTCGAATTTCAATTGAGTATTTTTTTAATACGCGTTATGACGCGGAACTAACGCGGCAGAAACAGCTCGCAATATCAACGCAGCGTTTGGAGAGGAGACTGATAATGAACGCACCGTACGTTTTTGGTTTAAACGCTTTCGTAATGGAAACTTCGACTTGAAGAACGAACCATGTGGAAGACCGCCCACGCGCCACACAGGTGAATAACGCTAAATTGAAGGAGATGGTGGAAGGCGATCCGAGTTAAACTACCCAGGAATTAGCGGCATGGTTTAACATTACCCTACCTACAATATTAGCTAATAATGGGTGCCTCATGATTTGACTGATCTGCAGAAAGATATGCGTATTGAAACTTGTGTTGCCTTGTTGAATCGGTACAGAAATGAAGGAATATTGAATCGAATGACATGTGATGAAAAGTGGATTCTTTACGATAACCGTAAGCGAAAAATGCAATGGCTGACCCCAGATCAAACGCCGCAACAGTGCCCTAAAGCAAAGCTTACCAATAAAAAGGTAATGGTAACTGTTTGGTGGTCTCTCGGTGGTGTTACTCACTATAGCTTTCTCAGGTCTGGTCAAGCAATAACAATAGATGTTTACTGTGCCGAACTTCGAACAATGATGGCGAAACTGACAGTGAAACAGCCTCGATTCGTGAATCGATCTTCACCATTATTGCTTCATGATAATTGATAACGCAAGACCACTGCACGAGAAACCGTTGTAACTCTACAGGAGCTGCAGTTAGAAACCATACATCATCCTCCGTACTCGCCAGACCTTGCTCCAACGGACTACCTTTTTTTAGTGATATCGACAATTTTCTATGTGATTAAAAAATTTCTTCCCAGGAGGCAGTACAAAAAGGCTTTCACACAGTTTGTCGAATCTAGATCCCCGGTGTTCTATCGTAAAGGCATAAATGAACTTCCGTTTAGATGGCAGCAATGTATAGATAATGAGGGTAAATATTTTTATTAAATAAATATGACACATCTTAGAAAAAAACGTGTTTCGATTTTTCAATACAAATCATCAATTTCATACTTTAACCCCTAATACTATGATGAAAAGCTACTCGATTGCCCCTTTGAGTTTGTAATTTTATTAGGGGTTAAAGTATGAAATTGCCGATTTGTACTGAAAATTTCAAACGCGGTTTTTTTTAAATAAGCAAAATTAGACTGTGTTTGAAATATGAAAATAGAGTCTGTGAGTTTTAAGTCTGCCCGTATATCAGAAAAAGGGCCCGGTATAATTTCTTTATTTGAACAGAAACACTGCATTACTATCGTGTATAAATGAACTAGTAATACTGTTTCGTATCGCTAAAAATAAACAGAATACGCCTGCCGTTCGATTTATTTGTTATCAAGATGGATTTATTTTTTCTGTTGTTCATTAGTTCAGTTGTATTGGTGGACAGTACAGGTACCACGCTTTTGCAAAAGTATTGTGTAGTGATAATAATATAAAGACCTTCACCTGGTTTCTAGTGGGGTAGGCAGAACTTATAACAAATAAAATATTGAAAATTAAAGTTGATTTAGTTCAGAGTCAAGTGACTGTTTTTCGTTTTGTGAATGGTTTATCCATAAAATTTTTTTGTGGTTGTTTTCATAAGTTGTTTTAAAAGTTAAGGTATAGTATCTAATTGTTATTTATTTCATTATTATGAAGTAATTCTTATCTTGTCTAATTATGGTTGTGTCATAGAAATGGTGCATGTTTAGCATTGGGCGTCATTACGATATTGATTTAATTGCTATCTGAATTACATTGCAGTTTTGCTGTTATAGTATGTAGAGATTTTAATGGAATTTGGGCGACTTATAAAGCTTTGTCTACTTATCAAATATGTAATAACAGTCCTTTATGTGTAGCGTACCTTTAGTTAAGAATATACGGAATGCTTGCGTGTTACAGTAATTTGTCTTTCTTAGTAATATAAAAAATATCTATATATATAAAACTTTTCCGTTACTGAGTGACTGACAGACAACGCAGAGCCGAAACTATTGAACGCAAGAAGCTGAAATTTGGCACGTATGTTCCTTGGAGAGTGTAGGGGAGCACTAAGAGAGGATTTTTGGAAATTCCACCCTAAAGGGAGTGAAAGGGGTGAAACTCGATATTTACACGGGAACGGGACTTACGCGGGTGAAACCGCGGGAAAACTACTAGTTATATATATAATTTTTGCTTAAATGTTGGATGTCCCAATAATTTTAATATATATTATTAACATATAATATTGTTGGTTGTCCTTATGACCTGAAATAAGAGTAACGTGACAGTAAACAGACTGCATCCGCCCACTCATTTGATACGTACAAACATTGATTACGGAAATCGACACTACAAACTTTATCTGTTACCGCAAACCGAAACGATTACAATGCGACCCAACACAATCTATTAGTAACTGATCGTCCTAGTGTACGTACAGTGAGCTGCAAAAATGCATACTCATTTTAAAACTAAAATGGTATATGCCGGTAATTGATGCCATCAAACGGAACAACTGTTAAGTAATTTATTTATATTGTAATAGATGGCGGTGCACTACTGTAAAATAAAAAGATGTAGATTGCTTAATAACTCAATTTTGATAGATTAACTTTAAACAATTTTTTAATCTCAATATACAATAGTGTTTGAGCTTTTAGCTGCACGGTTCGGTTTACTTAACTAATGAATCAATTAGAATGAAACAACCGTTTGATGCGAGACAAAAATTTATTTTGTTCGGGCCTTTATATACGTGCGTCGGAGAATCTTAACACCGCGATTCAGCCGGACGGCACATCGCCATCTACCGAGCGGAATGTCAACTTTATCACTCGATTGAACATCCCGCCCACCATGGACGAAATGTCCATAACTAAAATTAAAACTAGCAACAGCAATAAATAAACATAAAACCGCCCACCATGACGTAGGTAATAAAGGAAATTTCAAAAAAAAATGTATTTGAGACATTACAAACAATAGTGGACTGTATAATTAGCGACTAAAATAATTACCTAGTCATGGGGTGATACAATATTACAATTTCGATTCACAAACGAAGGGTTTCAACCGAACTCAACAAAAAGAATGCTAATTCTACACGAACAATAAATTTCAATACAACACTTAATTACAAAATTTTAACAATTAAGTAGTAATAGGCAACACTATTAGTTTAGAAACGGGTCTTTTAATTATTGACCTTTTGCAACGCAATGACACAACCCTCGTGACTTTGTCTGAGCCAGTGTGTTTCTCGATTATAAGGCCGTAGAGCCATCTTGCAGGAGGCAAGTCATCCTCCATAACTAAAACCACATCCCCTTTATTAGGTTCTACAGTCTGATGAGACCATTTGTACCGATGATGGAACTGGACAAGGTATTCGTGGGACCATCGACGCCAAAAATCTTGGACTAGACGCTGAGTTAAATGCCACCGCCTTAGTGTACTTACGTTTGAACTTTCGAAGTTTGACTCAGGCGGAAGCAGCAACGGTTCTCCAATTAAAAAGTGACCCGGTGTCAAGGGATATGGGTCGTCAGGACTACCGCTAAACGTAGAGATCGGCCTTGAGTTCAGACACGCCTCTATTTGAGCGAGCACTGTTGTTAGTTCCTCAAAGGTAAGAGTGCTGATCCCTACGACTCTTCTGAGGTGATGCTTGGTGGACTTCACTCCAGCTTCCCAAAGCCCTCCAAAATTAGGAGAGTGGGGTGGAATGAAGTGCCAACTAGTCCCGTTGGTTGCCAACCAGTCCGCAATGTCTAATGCTACGCTTGACCTTTCTTGGATGAACAAAGCCTTTAACTCTTTATTAGCGCCGACGAAGTTGGTGCCGTTATCACTCCACATCTCCTCGCAATGGCCCCGTCTGGCTGTAAAGCGTTTGAAGGCTGCTATGAATGCTGTCGCAGTCATATCACTTACAACCTCCAAATGAATAGCACGGGTAGCCATGCAGACAAATAGACAAATGTAGCCCTTTGTGGAGTGATATCCGCGCCCTCTTGTGGGCCTCACACTAATAGGACCTGCATAGTCCACTCCGCTTTTAGAGAAAGGTCGGCCGGCATTGACTCTGGCTGATGGTAATTGTCCCATTAAGGGCGGTACAACTCGAGCTGAATAACGTAGACAAGTCACACACTTGCGCACATATTGTCTAACCACACTCTTCGCATTGATGATCCAGTACTTGGATCTTATATAATTAAGGACCAATTGTGGTCCGCCATGTAGAGTGCGCTCATGAGCATCGGCAACTATAAGGTTCGTTAAGTGTGACTTGTGAGGCATTATTACAGGATGCTTCATGGTTTCCTCAATATCAGCTCTATGTAACCTTCCGCCAACTCTCATAACCTGATCCTGGTCGAGATAGGGATTAAGTTGAATAAGTTTTCCTCTTTTCTCAACTTTACCAGTTTTCTTTATGCTGTCTATTTCATTACAAAAATATTCATTCTGACACATTTTTATACATGTAAGTAGACCTCGATCAATTTCGGCAAATGTTAAACAATTATTTTGTGATTTAGTTTGATTAATAATTTTATTTTTTGATTTCAGTAACCTTCTACAATACGCAATTACTCTAGTTAACTTTCTCAAAGATGAAAATTTTATTATTATATTATTCTCTTCCTTATTGTTGATTATTACATTGCATACTATGTTTGATTTCCTTTCGTCTATGTTAGTTTGATTAAATTTCCTTATGCTATAATCAATTGTGTAGTTCCTAAGCCAGCTAGGTCCTCTTAGCCACAACTCAAGATCTGCACACATGGAAGGCTTTACTCCACGGGAGGCACAATCAGCGGGATTGTCTTTTGATTGGACGTGCGACCATTGATTGCTGTCCATAACGGTGAGAATTTCGGCAACTCGGTTGCCGACAAAGGTTTTCCAACGACTGGGGTGGCTCGCCAACCAGGCAAGAACCACTGATGAGTCAGTCCAGGCATGTACATTATCCCTTTTAATCCCCAAGGTGTCCGAAACTTCACGAAGAAGTTTTGATAGCAGCACCGCGCCACATAATTCCAGACGAGGTATGGATACCTGTCTGACGGGGGCCACCTTGGTTTTTGATGCCACTAGACTGACGAAAACTAAGCCGTTAGAATCAATGGACCGTGTATAGACTACTGCAGCATACGCTTCATTAGAAGCATCACAAAAGCCTTGCAGTTCAAGATGATGGTCGTGTCTGCTTGTGTGAATCCATCTAGGCAGATGGAAACCGACTAAACTGTTAAGTTCTCTCCTGTAACTAAGCCAATCCGTTGCTAGGTGATCTGGCAATGCATCATCCCAATCTATACCCGAAAGCCACAGGCGTTGAATGAACACCTTAGCTGTTATTATTGCTGGCGCGAGCCAACCCAGTGGGTCGAATAAACGGGCAATGTCAGATATCACTCTTCGCTTAGTCAAGGGTGTTTCCAGCGGAGGAAGATGGACAGTGTATTGAAATTCATCCGTATCTCTATTCCAAGTTAAACCTAAAATTTTCATGATCTTATCAATTTTGAAATTTACTATATCATGGGTTGCCTCTGTTCCGGTTTGTATTTTATTCAATAATTCGTTATTATTGCTGGACCACTTCTGAAGTTTGAAACCTCCACGTGCTAATAACTCATTTATCTCATGATAGATCTGTTTTCCTTCAGCTACAGATTCACAACCTGACAAAAGGTCGTCAACGTAAAAATCTTTAAGGATTCGGTCTGCAACTAGAGAATAATCCTTGCCTTCATCATGAGCCAGTTGTTGTAAACTACGCACCGCCAAATATGGAGCCGAAGATACACCAAAGGTGACACGTAACAAACGTAGATGTTGCAACTCCGAATTTGAGTTGTCACGCCATAAAAAACGTTGGTAGTCTACGTCATCGTCAGAAACCTTAATCTGCCGGTACATCTTAATGATGTCCGCTACTAATGTTATGGGATGACAGCGCCATCTTATAATAATTTGACGTAAATCAGGTTGCAAGGTTGGGCCAACCATCAAATCGTCATTCAACGAGACCCCGTTGCATCCAGAACAAGAGGCGTCGAAGACAACCCTAACCTTGGTAGTACTTTTATCCTCGCGTACTACAGCGTGATGCGGTAAATAAAAGGCATCGTTTCTCAATTTTGCTTGAGGAACTACTTCAACGTGTCCCAATCGAATATACTCCTGGATAACTTCTGAATACTGCTGTCTTAGCTCAGGATTGCCTGATAATTTTCTTTCCAGCATGTTAAAACGTTTACGAGCGATATCCTCCGATCTTCCATAAACGCAGCTAGGACGATCAGTTTTGAATGGCAGCTTGACTATGTATCGTCCTGTTGCATCTCTTTTGGTTGTGTTAGAGTATAGGTCCTCACACCTTTGCTCTTCCTCAGTGAAGATCACTCTATGAGGAGAAGACTCAGACTCCAACTCCCAAAATTTCCTTAGGAGGCTGTTAATGTCTACGCTTGCATTGCAACATACTGGTTGAGTCCTGAGCGATGTGTGAATCTCGCCAGATAGGATCCATCCTAACTTGGTTCTTTGGGCAACTGGTGTACCAGGTGGGCCCTTGACCAAACCATCCATTAGAACTTCACCGACCACGCGAGTACCTAACAGGATATCTATTTTACCCGGGGTAGCAAAAGACGGGTCTGCTAGGTCTAAGGATGAGATTGACGGCAGAACATTGACGATCTTCCTTTCAGGAAGACGTGATGTGAGTCTGCTCAATACATACGCATTGACATATAAATAAAATGTAGGATCTAGGCGTGACTGCATTTTGAAACTAACTACCCACTTAGAAGGCATCGAAGCCCCCTCATCATCGCCTAGTCGCAATATGTCGGTGTGAGCAGGTGTTTTCTTCAAACCGAGTAACTGTACTGCGGCCTCCGTGATAAAGGAGACTTGAGAGCCCTGATCCATCAAAGCTCTTAAAACAATAGCAGTACCAGTTGTTGACTCAATATCGACCAAGGCTGTAGCGAGCAGACCTTGGTTGTGTACATCTGCGAAACAACAAATGGTGTTTATGGTCTCGCATTGATTAGAAGAAGCGGCTGCCGCGGCAACCACAACATTCTTGTCCGCTGAACCCTCTACCGGTTCAGTGGCATCGACGGTTGTTTTAGAATGAAGGAGTGTGTGGTGTCTCCTTTTGCAAAGATGGCATTTGGTAGGCTGACGGCATGAATACACGGCGTGGTTTTTACCTAAACAATTGAAGCACAACTTATTGGCTCGAACAAAGTCGCGACGTGCATCACAATCCTGCTTTGCAAACTGCTTGCAGTGACACAATTTATGGTCACCAGAACACAAAATACAAGTTAAAGAAGCAACATGAAAGGTTTTTACATTAGTATTTGGACTATTATTCTTGGTTTGGGTAATGGACTTAGGACTTAAATATTCCAAAGCACGAAATCTTGATTCCAAAAAAATCTTGAACTCGGCAAATGTAGGTAAATTATCGTCAATACTAATTTTCGACTCCCACAATTTTCGAGATTCGTTATCTAATTTTTCGCTAATTAGAAATATTACAATTGTATCCCAAGCGTCCACATTAATGCCTAAGGTACATAAGCCATGTAAACAATCGACTGTGGTATCCAATAGATTTTTAATGGAAGTTGAAGACTCTTTAACAATTACTGATTGTTTGACAAGGCGCTTTAACATACAGTTAGATAAAAATTTCTTGTTGTCATATCGTTTACATAAAATAGACCAAGATTCACTATAATTAGCTGCAGTTACTGGTGTATGTCGCAGTAGCTGTTCTGGTTCTCCCGACAAATGAGATTTCAAATAGTGAAGTCGTTGTACATCGTCTAACGACCCGTTGTTGTGTATAAGGGACAGAAATAAATCTCTAAAACTAGTCCACTCAGTATAAATACCTGAGAAGGTAGGTAGACTAATCTTTGGCAATCTAATATTTGACGATGTTCTTTCTTGCTCCTTTGAATTAATATTAGTAGTAGTTTTTACATTCATTTGTTCCTTAAGTTCTGATTTATACAATATGTAGAACTCCTCGGTATTATCGTATACATCAGTTGAAAAATACTCATTATTTAAATCTAAATCTGTCGCTTTCTCTATAATATTTCTATGTGTTTTTACAAATTGTTTCCACTGCTCTTCTAATGATTCTAATCTTGTTTGCAAATATGTTTGTGTTATACGATCCTTTGGTGACTTTTTAAAATTAATTCTAGCCTTTTCAATTATGGTTTTGTTGTTCAATTGTAATTTAATTAATGATTTCATTGTGACTAAGTATATGATAAATATGATACACAAGTTTATAATTATGAATTCACTAAAAAATTTTACAAGTGTTTAAACAACTTTGTACACCAGGGCGAAATCGGGCATGGATTCCCCGTATGAACCAAATTTGCTTAATTATTCTAAGTCTAAAAACTACTTTACAAACTACAACTAATTAATTTTAAATTATTACAAGTCCCAAATGCTTCTACTTCACTATACTAATGTAATTTTCTATGTTTTATCACTGATGTTCCTCCAAAATCAAAGTTAATAATTGTTCACTACTTACAGTTATTGTTCGGTCAAACCTCTGCACGTCACTGCCGATGTGTTACGTCACTTTACTTGATGACACAAGCTCCAAACAGCACTCAAAATAGGACGCCTGGTGTCGTCGCCTCTCGAAACACTGGTTCGAGTTAAAAGGCACAGGTAGCGCCCTCTGCCGATAATCGCCACAATTCCAAATAGCGATGACTGCCGCTTTATTGCGCTTAATTGCACCACACACAACACTGAACACTTGAGTACACAAAATTGAATTTCACTCAGTCCGGAATCGAACTCTGATCCATACACTATTGCCAACGGCGCAATAGTATACACAGACAGCCAACGGATCGATCAACGACGAGGTTTATTGTTACAATAAACCCGTCCGGCTCCGAAGGACCAAAAAATGTTTGAGCTTTTAGCTGCACGGTTCGGTTTACTTAACTAATGAATCAATTAGAATGAAACAACCGTTTGATGCGAGACAAAAATTTATTTTGTTCGGGCCTTTATATACGTGCGTCGGAGAATCTTAACACCGCGATTCAGCCGGACGGCACATCGCCATCTACCGAGCGGAATGTCAACTTTATCACTCGATTGAACAAATAGTTTATTAAAAAAAATAACAGATTTCGGGGTAAAACAAGAAGCAAAGAATTACAAATCAATTCATAAATTTACAGTTGGTATTTTATTTTATAGATACTTTCGATGACTCGCTATTCTGTTCGTATGCAAACATTATTCTGTCCTTTTGTTTGAGTGTCTTTTCGGTTGCGATTATAATTTCTTATAAATATCACCTATTTGCTAAAATGAGTACGCGTTGGAATATTTATAAAACAATGGCATCTAGTTCCATTCATATTCATTCTAATTCGAGTGTTCACAGGATTTTGAACTTTAAGATATCCATGCACTATTGGACAGGTGACTGTACCTGATTTTAAAACAATGGGACTTCTCCAATGACGTAATATAAATAGACGCGTCATGCATGAACATCACGGCACTCGAAAACAGCGTAAATACTATCGGTAGCTGGACAGCTACTTAAACGCACGAAGAAAGGGAAAGAAAATTAAATGTCATCAACGGAATTCCTGTTGTTAGAGAGAGAGAGATAAATATATTTCTTTAATTACGTTGTCATTCTGTGGTGCATGCTCATTGGCCGAGCGCGAACAAATCGGCACGTGACTTACCTCAGGCGCCAGTCGCCATTAGAAGGCATTGAAAAAATAAAATAAAATCCATTTCTCTTGATACTTACGCATGAAATGATACTTTTTTATCTTTCACAGTTTCAGTATAATTTTTACATTTCCTAAAAACACAGAACGGCATTTTTTTTTGTTGTTGAGGAAGATAAGTGAATAATCACTCAAGTTTTTTTAATGTCACGTACGTACGACCGCGGCACTGGTTGGTACCTGGTTGGTAGTTGGTAGACTTCTGGTAATTACCTTGCATTCATGTTGCCACTACAGAGTGCGGGCAACGTATCTATAGTTTATATATCATTGGACTTCTCTGATATTATTGTGAATATACCAGAGATGTGTTCGCTCGTCGCCGATCTCTGTTAAAAGTAATCGTTGTGCATTCAATGCTAACGTCAAGTCTCCGTTCAATCTTGCTTACAGATCAGTGCCTTTTAAATAAGTATATTTGGAAACCCGACTCTTTGTAGAAACACAACATAGGTTATTTATTTTGTTGTATCCATCTGTAGCATGAAAGTACTTACCGAGCTGGGCTGTCCTAGCTTTCGAGTAGGGTTTCGGTTATGTCCCACAACTCATTTCATTTGTACTTGAAGTTAGGCTATCAAATTCAAAAAAAGACATACTATTTAAATACATTGCAGTGTGACTTAGAGTTGCCAACCGTCCTGTTTTCCCAGGACATGTCCTAGTTTTTGTAGTATCCTGGGACGTCCTGAATAGTTTTTAAGAAGCGACCTGGGATTTTTAATTTTAAAAAATTCGCATGCCTTTTGACTAGTGGGATCATTTGAAAAATTTTCGCCCAAATTTGCATACTACTCAAAAAGACGACAGCTTAAACGCCTTGTGGCTAACATATTTCAAGCAATGAATTTCTGAGGAACAGTATCCAGCACTACGGAAAGTGGCTGAATATGTGTTTAGTATACCGGGTCATAACGCTAATGTAAAGAGAGTCTTTTCCCTCATAAATTCACAGTGGTCAAAAGAAAGAAATCGATTACTGCCAACAACAGTAGCTGCAATCATCAAAACTATATATAACATAGATATGAAGGGTGACCAATTTTATGATTATTTGTTAATACTGAAGGAAATTGGTGGGATTGAAAAGTATAGTAAAAATTAATAAGTTTGTAATATTAGAATTTATTAGATACTATAACTAACAAAACTAAGTTTAAAAAATTTGTTACAAACCACAGTGATTGTTTAATATTTTAATTATAAAAAAATTAACACCTAGTTTTTAACTTATATAATTTTATTCAAATACTTTTATTAAAAAATATGAATATTTTAATTACTTGAATTTCATTTTACCTATTTTCACTACATATTAATTTAACTGTTGCAACTCTCTTACTGCTGTGCAGTTTTTAAAATGAATTGTCCTGGATTTGCAACTTCAAATCCTGAATTTTTAAATTTGGGGTTGGCAACCCTAGTGTGACTAAATAATGAAAATGTATCGTAATTTAATAAATATTTCTACTTCGTTAGCCCAGTCGCCGTACCGATAGACATAGACGGAGATGTAAATATATGTTGGACTCCTTTAACAAAAACTACTCTAGCTTAGCTTTTTGATAAACTGTGATGAATGGAGTGTAGAGGTGCTCTTACAACAACATACACAAATAGTTTCCTTACCATAAGCTTCGGTCCGTCTTTATTAATATACATATATACAATTGAAAGTGATATAATTTATCACTTTCAGTTGTATAATATGCATATATATGTACTTAGCATGTTTCTGATCCCTAGACCTCTACGGTTATCAAACTCACTTTTTATCACATAAACATTAAATGACAAGTAGACTAGATATATGACATTATTTACGCAACACAGGTCAATTGAGATGACCACCGGGCTATTGACGTATTGAGGTGATTGGGCACATGTCTATGTCGTGAGTGTAGCAATTAGGAACACTTTTCAATTGTAACCAATAGAATTTGTTCTTATATTTGTGAGTCGTGGCCTTCGTAATATTTAACGGTTAGGTTCCTTAAGATAGGGGTTTTGTAGTTTCATAAGGAAAGATAGTGTTACAGTATCCGCGGTACTTTGGTAGAAAGGGACTAAAATATCTGACTAAGTAGCATTTATGATCGTTTTTTTGCCACGCGCTTCCGCAAAGCAATAGATTCTCGACACACATACGTAAACCTTATGGGATTGGGATTATAGCATGGCGTGTAGTTTCTTAAATGTGTTGAGCACTGCATAGTTTAATTTCCGATTTAGTAACGTGTATTTAAAAGATTATCTGTATTACGAAATAATTTATCTATCCATTACGTATAACACCTTATCCCGTGGCGCGTTCTCAAGTTGTCTGACCGTGATCACCCACAGCAAAGTTTTCTTCTAATGGTTATAAGCTTTCTACAGTTGATAAACAGACACACTGACTGACTAGTCAGTGTGTCTGTTTTTTCAACTCTTTTGTTACTACATTTGATCGTAGCTATTAACTTAATCAAAAACAATAGACAAATATCAAAATTAATTATTAATTACTATCCAATCAGTCAATTCCTTTGCGTACAGATCTTTTCTACATTATGTCACTTATTTTGGACCTTTACCAAGCTAGTTTATTGCGTTTTGCAAGCCTGACAGTATTAATTATATCAATATCTACTAATATTATAAAGCTCAAGAATTTGTGTCGTACACACTAATCGTAGGAACTACCAGTCTGATTTAGAAAATCTTCACTTTTATTAAATAGGCGCGAAAATCTTTATCCTTCAGATATGTTATTTCATGGGCACTTTTATTAAATAAACGATAACTTAAAGACTCACCTTAGGGTAGAGCAGTAATATAAAATATAAATGCACTGCGAATAAAACGCAGGCACTATACTACTACTATACTATTATTTACATATATTTACAATCTACTCATCATTACCTTTGTGTCGTTCCAGGTTGCTTCGCCAAAGCGTTCGAGCGTATCCCTCGCTCAATGGCGTCGTCCTTGGTAGGCGACTTGAGCGCGGCTCCGTCCATGACCGGCTCGCTCACCGAGGCCATCGGGCCCGCCGTGCCGCCGATGCAGCTCATGCACGTTCTTGAATGCACTGTCGATATCAAGGAGACTGATGCTAAGGTACGATAACGTGCTGCGTTCATAATAATAATATACCGATATGTTTTTAACGCATGTGCTACTTTGGTTGTTATTGTCATAAATATGTAATCGAGTAAACGGGTAAAGCTCCGGCACACAATAAAGTTTTCACTTGTGCGGAATCTAGGTAATTTACTTACTTGTATAGATATGTTTTACGAATTACCAGGTGAGCTTATTTTGAAAGAAGAAAGAAAGAAAAAATATTTATTTCAGCACACAAGGGCACACGCAAAACACGAAGAAAAAAATACAAGAAATTTCACAAAATAAAAAAAAAAACGAACTATAATTAAACCAGAAATATAAAACAAATTGTAACACTATAATTTAATTTCTGCTCACTGGCAACACCACACCTTCCGCTTAACTAACGGAAACTGCCTCCATTTAGGTCAAGGCTAGTATTGTCAGTGCGCAGCGATACAAACAATAATATAATATTAAATTATTTAAGTACATATAACATAAGTTTAAAAAGTAATGTGAAAGTGTGTGTCCCATCAGTGCCAAAATTTGGACATGGGTCAGCGCACTATTTTCTAACAATAAAACTTAAAATTGACCTGGCAATCGAATCCAGGATCTCATAACCTGCCGCCAACTTATACCGAAAGGCCAACCAGAGTGTGCCTATCGTGCATTTTAATTTTCATATATGATATCTTATTTCTACCGTTTTCCATCCGCAGGGTACATTCAGCCATGTGCCAAAAGAGCGGCTCGGCTTCAAGCTACGCGGTGGTATCGATAAGCAAGTAACCATCAATGTGAAACAAGTCACCAACAACATACAGCCGGAGACTGACGACCCACAGGTGAGAACGTCATGTATTAAAAGTACTGCCACACAGAGGTCTCGACTTCGACCCTAGATATTCCTGTTCTGACTTTTCAAAGTTACGTGCGTATTAAATAGCTAACGGTGAAGGAAAACATTGTGAGGAAACCTGCATGTCTAAGAGTCTACATAAAGTACCTACTCGAAGATATGAAGTGAAGATATAGTAAAGTCTGCCAACCCGCACTTGGACAGCGCGGTGGACTATGGTCTTCTCACACTGAGAAGAGGCCCGTGCCCAGCAGTGGGACAGTTTAATACAGGGCTAATATTATATCATAACCACGGCTGTATATCGCTAAAAGCGTAGGCGAAAAAGTGAATTAAATACACACCATGCCGTTTATGGGTCGCAAGCAATATGAAGTGTGAGTCTATAGCGATTGATTGCACACACAGAATCTTCTATAAAAAATCCAATAACACTGCCCGTCTCGGTTATCAAACTTTGTCATCTGCTGCAAACTTATGCAACGAGACCAACAAGATTATTCATTATTGTGAGACTCGGAACAAATATATGTGGATCACGCAAATTTTCGTTCACTTTGGGGTTCAAACCTGCAGCACTCGCCGCAGTGGCAATGCCGAGGCAACTGCTTTAGCCACTATGCCATCCTTGCAGTCTTTTGGTATCCCCACTATATAGTATAATAATTACAAAAAAAAAATATATATATGCAGTTGAGACAAATCTTATACGTATATCATTTTTCTTTTTTCTTTTCAGACCACTTACACCGGTGGATTATACATAGAAAGATGCTTTGGCATACTTCTCGCTCCTGGTAGAAGCGTCAAGCATTCTGACATGAGATTACTAGAAATGGTAAGTTACTTCATTTAATTTACATTGATACATACATATACGCCTGTGCTTACCCCAAAGGATAGGCAGAGGTGTATACCACCCATATTATGTCAGCAATATTGTAAAGTCCAGCGAGATTAGGAAGATACGGTTTTGGACGAAAGGTTCTGTTACTATTTACGTTCTAACTTACCATAACAAATGCTTATAAAATTAATCTTAATATACAATAGAAATAGAAATAGTTTATTTTAATATACGAGATAAGGTAAGAAAAAAGTAAGAAATATTTTATATCAGTCTCGTAAGCATGCAAGTTCGTCATTTCACATTGTGCATACAAACAGCTTAAACTTAAACAAATTTAATATAAATATTAAATATTAATAAAATACATTTTCAAGGTCGACGATCCTATTGCTGGTCACATTTCCAGGCTGCGTTCTGGTATAAGCAATTTCCTTACTGAAAAACCAATACCATTATTCCCGAGTGCGACTCGGTTTTCGAACCCAGTGTCCCAAGATCCAGCTTCAACATAAGCGTAAACTTATGCTATAGGATCACCAAGTTCCTATTGTCATGTTCAAGGTGAGCGGTTCATCCGGCGGTTCTGGTTGTTCGGTGTGTGCGCTGTGGAACGCAGGGGAGTCAGCGCTGGCCGCTTTCAACGTGGCGAGTGGAGATGGCGCGCCCGCCTATATGTCGTTGGCGTTGGACCTCGTCATTAGAGGCATACCGGACCCTTTGAGGTGACCATTTAATACTTTATGATATATTGTCATAGCCAAGATCTATCAAAAATAATCTTGTAAGCGGGTCATGAAAGAGGTACGGCAGAGCAGGAATTCTTCCCTAAACCTGATATGTCGCTCTAGTCAAAGCAGACTAGAGAAATATCTTCACCAAGAGGAGATTGCAGTCAGCCTTTAGTTGTGTTCCTGTAGGAAGTGTATAGATTTCAGACTCTTTTAGAAGACTTAATATGCGTAATTTGTTCCCCTTAAATAAGCAGTAACTGTACTGCCTGCCTAGGAGACTCTTTAAGGGTCCTACATAATTGGTATTAGACTATTGAGTTCTGTTGGGCAAATAGTCAGACTATGTGCTTCTGTTCCTGGGAACTAACTAACAGAAAAATCCAGTAACTCATTGCTCGAACTCTATCTAAGAAACGAACAAGGGACACCCTTTACGATTGGCTTCAAGCATAAGCATGAACTGACACTACTAATACTTTCTATGTACATCTTAATTCATGATTCTTTTTCATTTACAGATTGGTTATCGAAACGCCCGTCAAAATATTCCCGCCCACAGAACGATTTTGGTATTACTCAAAGAGGCCGCTAGTGCAACAGTTTTATATCAATCTGAAAGAGGTGAGTAGATGATATTGTATTACGTACCTTTAACAAATACGTAGTTTATTATTTCGAAGTGTAAGATCTGTCGCGGTAGTTAACTGATTACCGACAAATCAATATCGATAATCGTTGCTGGTAACAACCAACAACGGTTATCGATATTGATTTGTCTGTTTGAAAACTCATCAATAAAATATAGTATAAAGAAAACAGTCAATAGAGTAGTTCAAAAATGTCTGTTTCTACAAAGTATTTACTGGCAGTAAAATCCAATGTCTCTGTGCGATCCGTGCATCGAATTTAAGACCTCACAATCTACACTAAACATAAGCGCAGACGTATACCACGGGACCAACAAGGCCATAATACTATTTACCTAATTTCAGTCGGTGGATCCCCTCGGCCAGTTACAGTATGAAGTGGCGAGCATCGAGACGTCTGATGAACTAGACCGGTCGCGTCTCAACCTTCCACTATCGTTGTCCAGTCTGCTGCCGTCACCGCTGTCTAGTGCGCCCGCACCGCCTTCCCCTTCAGAACCAGACTCTGGTAAGATTTATAAAGCTTAATAAAAAACATACATAGTTGTGGAGTGTTTATTTAAAGATTAAAATCCGCTGTGTGAGCGCGCTTCCAGTTTTCGCGTCTCGGCAGAGTCCTCGATGTTTTGCCAATGGTAGCAACGCGCGGATAACTGTTAGGCTACTAACGACGTTCTGTACCAATCACTTCAGAGCGATCGTAATAATTACCAATAGGAGCGCTATGCGCTCCTATTCCTGCGCGCTGCGGCACAAAACTCGCAGTGATAGGCCGCTTGTACGCGGTAAAAAGAATGGCGCGCGATGTGTGCCCGGTTCGACACGCGTATGGAGTGATTATTGTTTTCTTGATATTCGTTTTGTTGTATTTTGTTCTTCCCGGTGTAAGGCAAAACTATAAGTTTTATGTTAATTTGTGTGTTTTAATAATACGCATCTGACATCAATTATTTTTATAGTAATTTGAAGCGTTTTCTGTCGCTGCAAATGACTATAAAAATTTTCACGTCATTATAAATCAGAAAGATAATATTTTTATGGACTATGGTCCCATACTACTATGGGACCCTTCCCACCATTTTAGGGTCGTAAGATTTCTAACATTAAATGTACCTAATTATTTTTTATTTGCAGATGGTGACGAACCTCTACTAAGCGGTACCGGCGAGGTATCTAAAGATTGCGGTGAAGACGTGCTTGTCAATTGGGCACAAGTTCTTCGGAGGTAAGTTATTTTTGTATACGCTTCTGATATAAATGTTTCTCATGGAAATTGTTACAATACACGATCCATAGAAATGAGACAATATTTTTATTGACAAATAGTGATGATTTTGTTGGGTATATAAAATACATTTAGAATTTATGGTGTCTATTTAGATATGACATTGATAAAAAGAAATATCTACGTCATTTTTAGTATACCAGAAACTTGTTTTAGAAGATTTGTTTCCAATCAGTCATGATCAGTTCAAATGTGTGTACATACCACGTTATATTTGTGCCAAAAATGTATAAAAAAATGTTCACGTTGAAATATTATAACGCTGGCCGCCGTCTGCCATTCATTGAACGATAACCAGACATAGATAGATCCCGACTCCCCATGTACGGCCTTGTCCGCTCCCTGGCGCCTGGTGCGAGCTCGGCGGCGGCAGGCGCACAGGCGCTCTGCACGTGTGCCTGTGCACCTGCCGCGAGCTCCGTACACGTGTCGTTTACTTCGTGTTCAAATAAGAGCTTCCAATACATCAATAGTCAGTATAAAGAAACGGTGCGATTTTTTGCGCTATGTGAGAATAGTGTGCTGCAGACACTTTGTGAGACAGTTTTTATATATCAAATATTTGTTTCCAGTTGGACAGGTCCCCGGCCGCGGGCACTAACACAGCTGGTACGCGTGGGCGTGCCGGAGGCGCTGCGCGGCGAGGTGTGGCTGCGCCTCGCGGGGGTCGACCAGAACGACAAGCTCATGGAGACTTACAGAACCCTCATCAGTAAGGTTCGTACACACATCACACTAACACAGGTGGTGCGCGTAGGCGTGTTGATATATCTGCTAATAGTTCTACTCAGAAGTATTTTAAAATAAGAATTGAAATCGCGCAGATAGGTCCTTAGATATAAAAATACTCTTTAATACGGGTATGCATGCATCTAGCTTGTTGGGTAATATCCCTGTATTAAAGTCTCAATAATATAGTATAACTATAATTCTATCCAATCATGTTCACAGGAGTGTCCTTTCGAGCAAGTAATCCAACGCGACATCGCTCGTACGTTCCCCGCGCACGACTTCTTCCGCGAGGCGGGCGGGCTCGGACAGGATTCGCTACTGCGGATGGCGCGCGCGTACGCCGTGTACGACCACGAAGTGGGCTACTGCCAGGGACTCAGCTTCCTTGCTGCCACACTGCTGTTACACGTGAGTTCCTGCTCCTACATGTTAGTCTGTTAATAAAATATTCATGTACACAAACATAAACTGTATACATGTCTTTTGACGATAATACCTCAATAGCAACGTTTGAGTCCGGTACGAATACTTCTTTATGACGTCACTCGCGTAACATTAAAAATGTGTAAGTTAAGCATCAAAAACGTTCCTACTATAGCTAAACTCTGAAAGTATTTAATGTAAAAACTGTACATACCCATATATGGAACTAGAACTCAATATGATTGATCTAATACGTCCTTAAGAAGTCTACACACCAAACCCGTCGATCCGCGGACTTTACATTTTTTGTCGGCGGGATAGTCGGCGACTTCACATCTCATTCAATAGAAAACTTTGTCGGCGGCACGAAATCAGTAACTTTTTTGGTAGTTAGGGTCTGCCGCGTGTAAGAAAGTGACGTGTGTTGCGTTTCTCGAATGATTCAGCCTAAATTAACAAAAAACAATTATCCAAAAAAAAAAAATTACCCGTCACTATAGCTTTAGTAATAATAATATAATATAGAGTCGCCGAGCTGTGTCGGCGTGTTTGCCATGTAGACTGCATTAGGCAATAGGTCCGACGCGCGACGACCAAAAAGTGTTTAGGCCGTCCGTTTTTAGTGTTATTTTATCTCACAGACTAATAAAAACGAAGATACAACGTGTTTAAATTTCGTGTTACATCACTTGTCGGTACAAATTTTATAAGAGAGGGACGTCATGCCGCCTTCTCTCCCGAACTTAATATCTTAGTAAATTTTTATTGATTTGTTAAAACAAAAAATACGCGTCCAATATTTTTTTGTTAATCTAAAACATGGACTAATTAGTATCATTTTCAACCCTGTCATGTATAAAATCATATAAAAGATCATACAACATATAAGTTAACTTTTACAAATTTTATCCCTCTGATCCTTATATACATATAAACCCAAGAAGAAGTAAACCACAGCTAGACTTCATGATACTTTGAGCTCATTCTGCGTAAATAGAAACACCAATGATTAAATTATGTTCGGGTACTTTGAAATAACTACACTGGAACATTGAGACAACTGCCATCTTAGTCTCCCCGTGACCATGGCTGCTGGAAAGCAACCGAAACGTCGGGGAAAGTGTAAAAATAAATTAAATCTAAATGGTTTAATAATAATTTAATTAGCATAAAAATTAGTAAAGTTTAATAGTAGTAGTAGTGTAACAATTTTCAAAATTTTGTAATATTGTGTCTAATAAACAACGCGATAAAATCCGTATATAGCAGTTTAATTTCAATGAATAATATTCGCGTAAATAGAAGACAATATTATACATATAAACTTTAACTATCCTAAATCTTGCACTCCTTCGTACACTTACGAAAGGCTATTGTACATTTGTACGTATTTGTATGCTCTACAATACTCAAGTATATTTGTTTGTGCCAGATGCCAGAGGAGCAAGCGTTCTGCCTGTTAGTAAAGCTGATGTACGGGTACGGACTGCGCGAGCTGTACAAGGATGGGTTTGAAGCTCTTTACATGCGGTTACACCAACTCGACCGGCTCATGGAGGTATATATATTAATTATTAAAACTAATATTTCTATATTGATTTATTAACTTGGACATCCAGTAGTTATTACATTAATGCTTATTCTAACAGAAGAAACACTAATAGTAACACTTAATGTATAACTTTTTAGGGTGTCACGTCATGCACCATAAAGTAAATTGACGGTAGCACTTAAACACTAAGACAATGCATTAATTGCACAGAAACAAAAATAAACTTAAAATATAAAAAAGACTTACGAAAATATAATAAAATCTTACATAAACAGAGATATATAAATATTGACAGACATAACATATGCATATATTAATTAACTCTAAATAATTAATTGATTTCAATACCTCGCGATCCTATTCTATGTTACTGTACAATGCTTATTTATTTGGTATTGACTCAATTCTGTCCCATCACGTATAATCGGTACTAATATTATACACGCGAAAAATTTGTTCGTTTATATGAGTTGGGGAATAGGGTAACTAACAATTTTTTTATCCTATATGACAATTAGTTACATTACTCAAACACGAAAGCAAATAAATTTTTGAAATCTACTGAACAATAATTCAGGTGCAAACGATTCAAATCTGGAATAGGGGTGTTTGTCAAATGACAGAAAAATGGATGCATGAGACAAACTGTGACGTAACCGCTATTTAAATGCAGCTGTCCGAATGAGATAGCGAGCCACCAGATTTTATCCGTTATCCAAATTTAAAATAAAGACTACATCTTAATATTGCAACCAACTTTGATACTGTTTTCACAAAAAGTTTCTTTTGATTGCTATTTGCTTTTGAGGTTGAAATACTGTAAAAAATGAAACGAAGGCATCTACCATATTAATGGTTTTGAAGTCTCGTGATTCTATTTTATGCAATTATTATTTAATTGAAATTCACTTCTTCTATTCGTGTGGTTAGTGGCCAACCTGTTGTCAAGAGCTGTCCAAGCCGCCCGTAGGCCTCTGACATGGCTTAACGACTGCTGTAAATTTGACAACAACTGAGACCGACATTTTACGTGCCCTCTGAAGCACGGAGACGCTCAGATGAAATACCACTAAGCGGTCACCCATCTATAGATTGACCGCACCCAACTTTGCTTAACCTCGCTAATCGTTTACCGATCAGTGAGTGCAACTGGCTATTCACTAAATTCTATTCAACTGACGGACATACATTTCTTTTCGGAAAAGTTTATATAATAATCCTTTCATGTCACATGTAATCTGTACTAATATTGTATGTGGTAAAGTATTTTAGTAACTATAGAACCTATTCAAAAATATATTACAGATATAGAATGCTACACTATCCAATATAATATAAGGTATGTGTTATTGAAGTACCATGCGATGCTAATAATATATTGAATAACAACTTCCAGGAGCAACTAAACGACTTGCGCGCGCACTTCCAAGAGTTGGGCGTGGAGCCGCACATGTTCGCGTCGCAGTGGTTCCTCACTGTGTTCACTGCGCGCTTCCCACTGCCACTGGTGAGTAACCATCTTATTTAATACTTTTGACGTTCATAAGTGTTACTTTGTGACCTACATGACTAAAAATATTTTATATTTTGAATTTATTCAATCTATTTGGATAATGTTTTAATGACGAGTTTTCATGTAGATGGTATTTAAAACGCTGTATAAGTATTAAATGCCATGTGGATGCATGCTATATCTATATGAATCCGTTAATTCAGGCTGCACACACTTGATATCTGTTCGAGGGACACAAGTTTGGATTATATGGACGCAAACACTACTTCTTTTATGATGTGTTGCCAATCTATTGTAACTTAAGTCGCACTGTCTCAGATCGTTGATATTCGTTTAAGATCATCATAAGCTGGAGCCAGCTGTTGCGCCAACAGAATTAGCGTTCATAGATTTCTGAGTTATCGCTTCAATTCTGCATATCTTCTTCCGACTGTGTAGATTCTCAAATCTCCACAGTCGAAAGAAGACATGCAGAATTGAAGCGATAACTTATTTTCTAAATGTCCTGAGTGACATTTAGCAAATTTCTTTTCTTGTTTATTTGAGTTACAGTATTTGTGTTCCTCATGTTATAATAATATATTTTGTTATAGGTATATCATATACTGGACGTGTTCCTCCTACAAGGCATCGACACATTATTCCAAGTGGCGCTGGCGTTGTTATCAAGGTCTCGCAAAGATTTGCTCCAACATGATTTTGAAGGCGTACTAAAGTATTTCAGGTATGTTATTTTGAATTCCGTCTATCAGTGTGTTTAAAAATATAACTGCTTTGCTGGATATGTAGTGATTACTTTTATATTTCTCAGTTAGAAATGAAAGCTACTACAATGGATGTGGGTTCTTTAGCAAAGATGAAACAAAGATGATTGAATGTGCTTATCTCCTCCGTTAGTTATAGTTTTCGCCTCTATTATTAAGCAAATTATTAGATGTTGTTGTAAAAAATAGTAGCCATTAGCTATAGATAAATAGTACAATGTGTAATAATTTCGACTAATACACTATTGAATACTACTTTTGCCGCAAGTATTTGTTTAGCGAAGTTCAATACGACCAAGACTATGTAATGTTGTCCCATGTCTTGTTCATATATTGATAGTTACAATACATAATCATAACGACTTGTTACATGCATCCTATTGATAATCATATATAATCGTTACTAAATATTTTAATGTGTCTACAGAGTGACATTGCCTAAGAAGTGTCGCGCCGAGGAGTCGTCCCGCCAGATCGTGAAGCTCGCGTGCAGTATCAAAGTGAAACGGCTGCATAAGTATCAACAGGAGTACGAGAAGTTTATCAAAGGTAGGCATCCTACGGATTAAAAAATGTGTTGTTTGTGTGACTTCAGTTATTCTACCATTATTTTACTGCTGATATAGTTTCGTATACAATTGTCAGGGAATAATAATTGTTTATTAGTACATAAAACAAGACACAATACTATAAAGGTTCATGAATACAGCAATTTGTACGTCAATATCAAAAAGTTGGTGACTAATTATCTAACACCTAAACTAGGCAGACTTGTATCTTAGCAGTTGGAATTTCAAAGTTTTCAATAGATAATTACAATCGTGACATTTCAGTGACAGTTTATCCTGTATTTTGACAGTAAAGGTGTGTGGGTGTGTGTGTTTGGAATATTTAGCTTTTGTCTTAGGAACTTACAGAATAAGCATTCAATCTATCGTTTAATGGGCTTACTCCCTGTTATGCTGGGTACAAACATAATTAGGGCGTTGTTATATAATAGCTCCTTTAGTCAAGTTAAAGACAAACATATTTTTTTAAAGATAGATTACAATGTAACACTATTTATAATTCTTGCAACTCACGAAGGCGAGCGGGCTTTATTTGTAGTAAACGCGTATATGTATATGTGTGTGTAAGTGTCGCTCGCAACTGAGCGCTCTGTCGAACACGCACACTACCGCACTGTGCATGTACACGGTTAACTATAAATAAAGCCCGCTCGCCTTCGTGA
Source organism: Catocala fraxini (assembly GCA_930367265.1). Lineage (NCBI taxonomy): Eukaryota > Metazoa > Arthropoda > Insecta > Lepidoptera > Erebidae > Catocala > Catocala fraxini. The sequence goes on along the minus strand of OV884026.1, from coordinate 6,824,222 downwards.
GTTGCAAGAACTGTACTGGGTAGTGAGTTTTGTACAGTTATTTAATTTACATTTATATTTGTTGCTAAGTTCAAGCAAACGGTTGATATTCACATATTAAATCTCCATGGGGCTAAGTGAACTACTCTCACATATTATGTATATTTAAAATAAATGTTATTGTGAACAGAATCTGCGGAGAAGGAGAAAATAAACGTAGAGCTGGAGAGGTTGAAGGTGATCAACACACAACTGCAACAGGAGAAAGAGATGCTTGAGTCACAGCTGACTGAGGTGAGCATACTTCTCAAGTATTTCGGCTACTTAACTTGTGCGTAGTTCTGTACCTAGCGCTATCGGCGACCAAAATGAAATTTTCTATTGCGCCTCGTTTTGCTCTGTGTGGGGGCGACAAGTTAAATCATTTGAGTGCAGTAGAACGAATAGAAATATATACGAATCCCGGGGATTTGTATTCTAATACGGTATACATTTCATTTGGATAATGTGTAATAGGTTGCCCCAAATCACCTTCACGGCCCAGCATGGGTGCTTGCGTGTGTTACACTAACGCCACTCTTAGCTCAGGGCGGTATAATAATGTGCACAGTTAAGTATAACATTGGTTGTATTAAAACTACTTTAATTAAAAAGTCGTCTCGAATATCCGAGTCGTTACGATTGCGAAAGGCGCTTAATTATGCGGTCTTTTTTTAGTGAAGTAATGTTCCTTTGTTGATTCAATATGGTAATATTTACTTTTTTTCCCGTGCCTCGGAAAGCACGTAAAGCCGTTGGTCCTGCGCCTGATCTCTCTCCGGTCGTGTCGGATTGCCGTCCCATCGGATCATGAGAGTTAAGGAACAGAGAGTGCACTTGTGTTTGCGCACACACTTGTGCACTATAATATCTCCTGCGCAGATGGCCAGTCTCTGTTAAGACTGGCCGCCGTGGCCGAAATTCGGTCTGGAGGACATTATTAATTTACTTTTAAAATAATAGCTCATATAAAATATATCTGTTAATAAATCCATACAAGAATGTATTTTGTTATCATTGAAGTATAGTAGTTAAACCTATAAATTTATTGCAGGTATTAATGTGGTATCATAACTTCTGAGGTCCCTAACGACCTCTCAAACAGCCTTAGTTAAAACTCTAACACATAATGTATATCATTCGTTATTTTTGGTATATACATAATATGGTAACTGAGATTTAGGATTGTTGACGTGTGTTTTGCAAAATAGTTATTGTACTTTAGTTGACCTACAGGAAGATGCGGTCGGTCGGATAGGATAATGTCTATTTTTTACTTGGGCTGTTTGAGGTGGAATACTGACACAACTCACGTTAGAGAAGCAGCTTTGAGGAGAAAACGGCAGAGGATAGGAGTTCAAGAAGTGTATACATTTTGTCGATGTTGAACGATTTTTAAGAAGCTAGCATTGTTTTTGTGTAGTCAAATTTGTTCCTTTTTTTTATTAATTAAACTGAATTGATCATTGATGATTATAACATAGAAATATAATAATGATACTTCATCAGCATCACATTATTGTTATCTTTGATTTACATGACTCATATATTTTATATTGCCTACCTTAAGTTTATTATACTGTTATATTGGGTTTATTATTATTTGTTTTTAATTTATTGGAGTTAATATTTATAAAGATGTACTGACAAATTCTTTTAAATATTTTAATTGAAATAAATACTATTGAAGTAGTAACCACTTAAAATGTTTATGGTACTAATTATGTAATAAATCTATCTTATTTAAAGATTCCTTAATATTTATTTTCAATGGCAATGACCATATTTCTCATAAAAAATGTAACATTGTTACCAAGTGTAATTGTGATTTAAAATGTACAAAGATTTTAAAAATTTGAAGGCTATGACATGAACATGAATTTTTCTTATTTAATAACATGATGTTGGAATAAAAATAGTTTGAGAGTACATAATCAAAATAATATATTATAAAAATCGAAACACCAAAATTTCTGTGACACCTCTATAGTCAATGTCAGTAAACTTTATCATGAAAGAATAATATACATAGGTGGCATGGATATTTTTTTATGAAAAGAATTTTCACCACTACCAACACCGAAATAATTGCGTTTGTTATCTTAAAAATGATTATACTTAATGTAATTAAGGAATTCTGATTGATAGGAATTGTTAATATTTTTTTGATAACCTGTTTTTGATAAGCCCATTAATTACTTTCTGTTATTATCTGTGCATACTTATTTTATAGCAAACGTCATAACATCACAGTATGTGCTTATCTATGATCAATAAGAGGCTATTCATTAATGAGTACGATTCATTTTACATTAAAAACAATACTCAAATGATTAGAAATCACAAATAAGTTCTCGTATCGCCAACTGCTGAAGTCTCGGGTTCGAATCCCGGGTCGGGCCGGTCGGGATTTTCTGTTAAGAAATCTCAATAGCAGCCCGGAGTTAGGAAGTAGGTGGTGTTAATCACCCCCGTGCCTCGGAAAGCCCGTAAAGCCGTTGGTCCGGCGCCTGATCTCTCTCCGGTCGTGTCGGATTACCGTCCCATTGGATCTTGAGAGTTAGGGAACAGAGAGTGCACATGTGTCTGCGCACACGCTTGTGCACTATAATATCTCCTGCGCAGATGGCCAGTCTCCGTTAAGATTGGCCGCCGTGACCGAAATTCGGTCTGGAGGACATGATTATTATTATATACCACAATATAAAGTTATTATGTGCGTTGTCCCAGGCTCGCTCGACGTCGGACTCGCGCCAGAAGGAGGCGGCGCACTTCGCGGCCGTTGCGCATGACTACCGCGAGATCTGCGCGCGCCTCGACCGTCAGCTGCACGCCGTGCAGGACTACGTCAAGGACTGCGTCAACTGCAGCCTTAAACTTGCGCAGAAGGATAATAAAGAAGGTATATCTTGATTATAGTAATACTAACGACGCAGTTTTGAAACTGCGGCAGACAGACAGCGAGATAACCCTTTTTATTTTATACGCCCACACTTTTTCTCAATGCGCAAAAATACTGACGGCGTTTATACTAAAAAAAATATTTTTGCTGTAATATCTTAAATTATGTACAAATTTAAACATAAGCAACCACCTATTATTGTTTTTATAACAAATAATAATAATTATTAGATTAAATTTTAGACCATCAATAATTTATGACTGATGGTAAAGAATTTAATCTTCATTACTAATTCAATCTGTATATGTTTGGTATAGAATCAGAACAAAAGGGCGACGACAAGGAAGGCTCGAGCGAGACGGAGGCGCGGCTGCGACAGCGCGTGCGTGACCTCGAGCTCGAGCTCGCGCAGGTCAAGCTCGCGCATGTGCAGGCGCAGTGCAGCAACCAGGTGCGTGCTCACTGGCAAATAATACCTATTAACTAATTAAATATAGAAGATAAGGCAAAGTATTTATTTGTTTTGCCAACAGTAAATATATAAAACACTAAAATAATAAATGAGACACAAATATCAAAAATACTAATATATTTACCAATTATAGGTTAACCAGCACTCATACATACTACATGTGACATGATACTGTGTTCAAGTATAATATTTAATAAAAATTAATAACAATAGACAAGGCACAAATCGAACAAAATATAAAGTGTATTGATATCCATGCATTCGTACTCAAAAATTAAAGTACCTATGGGTTTTGTATATGGGATTTTGTATATAATTATTGTAGTGGCCCTCTCTGTGTATCTGCCGCCCGTGCCATTTTGTCTTTTTTCATCCATTCACCTTTGTTTCTTACTTCTTATAAAACGTAACTAGTAACCGAATTTTTTACCCAAACGTATTCAAGATATTTTACTTCAAAAACCTTATTACTACACTACATTGATAGTATGTCCCATATTATCTTCTATGAATTGCAGATCTGTTCAGAGAAATTTCTAAATAATATAGAACTGAAATGCAAATATAAACTGTTTTTTTTTTATTTATCTAACATTTCAGAACGATATCAAATAATAGTTAAAACTCCCTTCTTTAGTACCGACAGTTATCAACCAAGGTATTATCTAAGCAATATATTCTTTACAGGAGCTAAGCCACCAGCTAACAGTAGCGCTCAATGAAGTTCAGGCAGCCGTCAACCAGAAACAATCCGTCGCGCCGTGGCTCGTGCGCACTCTTGGTAAGATATCAGCACAACACTAAACAACCTCACGCTGTCTATTGAACTTGTGAAATGTGCACACACACTTCTCAAATCAGTAACTGAGTGCCCAGTGCGAGTTTGTTTTACGTTATCGCGATCGACACGTTTATGACGTTCGGCACTCCGATCGGCCCGCTCCAAGCTCTTAACCAATCAGAGAGCCAACGCGCTAAACGTTTCTATCACGTTAACGTAAACACAGCTCGCACTAGGCACCATGTTCTTACTTACACAACTCAAACTATTTAGTTCAGGTAAGCTTTAGGCATAATTTTAGGCTTTGGAAAATCAGTGAAAGTTTGAACAAAGTACAAAAAATCACACGGTCTTAGTAAGTTTTCAGTTTATCCAGGAAACTGTGAGTACTGTCAGCGACATAAGTAGGCAAACATTAAATAAATTTGTATCAGTATTTTATGAATTAAAGTGTACTTATTATTATTATATAGTAAGCAATTGTGATTAAAATCATTATCCTTTAACTGTTATAGCAGTTCTTTACTGCTACTACAGTTTAAGGATAGTTATTCCTTATTTATATATATTATATAGTTTTATATTATTAGTTAATAATAGAATTTTATCTTTATAAATAATATCAGCTCTGTATTAAACTGTCCCACTGCTGGGCACGGGCCTCTTCTCAGTGTAATAATCTTCTATAAGGAATTACTATTATTGTATACGATAAAGCAATTCAAATATTGCCAATGATTATTGACTTATGTCGCTCATTGTACCATCCAGCTTTTATATATTATAGTTACTTACGCACACGTACCTTATTTGTCAAACACACTAATTGTACACGGGATATTCTTGTTCTGAATTTAGTACCTACCATAACACTTTGCCCATATTACACTTATTACAACCCTTTATAGATAAAATAGAAAGCTAAGCAGCCATTGCACGAGTTTGTAAATAAATTTGAAGACACCTAAAGTACACAGTTATGTGCCCAATCATTCGTAATTTTACTTAGATGTGAGTCATGGGTAATGAAACATAGCTTGGTCCGTGCAGCTTTAGTTATTAAGAATCAGGGATTTTGTATTCACATGTTTTTACAAGCGTGGTATACGCTTATTTTAACTACGCTGTTTTGCTTGTATTCAAATACTATTTCACTGCCTAAAAGCAACTTAGCCCATGCATGTCTTGCCATTTTGAGCATGCGAGTATTTTTTTAATAGCTTTTACCCTTGATATGGTCGCTGCTCTATTTCAATGGGTTGCAGTTTGATGCTATATTACTTGCCGCTAACAGACTAGCTAACGCAAAATGAGTTTTGTAAACTGATTGGTAGATCGTATTTGAGATGAGTATTTCCAAATATAAAATCTCTTTGACTTCATGTTATTAGTATTAAAATGCAATATGTAAAATTAAAATTGTCTGTCTCTATTTAACATTATTGACAAAAAAGCGACAACATCAAATTGACACAGTGTCTGACTTTTGTCACTGCCATGTAATATAAAATGTTGTTATTCATTAAGTACTTGAGTTTATGTAATGTTTATGAATACATGGTTTCACACTTTTTCTTTTATTAATGTTTTTATACTTGCCACCCATTCCACGAAATAGTCTTGTCGCGTTTGCTGAATGGCTACGTGAATCACTTAAACACTGTTTAAACATACGATTATTCAAATTCAAATTCAAATCATTTATTGCCAACTAAGTGTACATGGTGATGGTATACAATGATGATATGTGCTTAAGACTTAGCGCCTTTTACAAGCGTAGCAATATTGAAAGCTGACTAGCAATTATACGATAACTAAATAGGAACCATTGTTATAGTCATTAGTACAATAAATTTAGAATTATATAAAATTAATGAAATACGGAATGGATATAAACATTTCAAATTAAATTAACATAATAATTAGGTATATCTTATTAGTTATAGCATAAACATAGAATAAATATTAATAGATCAATACAGAGTTAGATAATGCAAATAAATAATTGTCTCCTTATTTAAGATATCAGTTCGTGTAATCAAGAGCTTCGTCATATACTTCTTATTTGGACATGTATTATTATTATGTAGGTATTATTATTATTATATAGGTATTATGTCTCTACCAAACTATTACTACATTTATGTAAAATCGAGAGATGCTTGTAGTTTGTGTCTGTCTTAATCAAACTATAAGAATAATGGTTAAATCGATAGGGAACATTGTAAGTCTATTACATCTAAATCAGCGGCTCATACATACATAATATATAAATACGTTTCATTCTAGAGATTACGGTTATAGGATTAAAACTGTTTATTAGCGTGAGATGTATTATAAAACAATTTATTTAAGCTTTATGATTTCGCTTGCTTGTGTAGCCTGGCAGTAATTATACTTATTACGAATAATTATATACACTAACATCTGTCAGCCTACTCAGTCAAGTTATGTTGTCTATTAGACAACTAAGTCCTGATAGAATTAAAGCTTTACTACTTACGCTTTTTAAAAGCATCCACGTATTTTGGGAAGACTAGACTATAGTTATTACGTCAATATGGATAGCATGACGATAGTATAAAAATAGTATATAATAAAAACCTCAGATACTAAAGCAGTATTATGTATATTTACTATTGAAATTCGTCTAAAGAAAATAAACAAATTTGCTTTATACAACATATGTTTTTATTTATTTTATTAAATACTAGCTGACCCGCGCAACTTTGTCTGCTTCACATTAGAGAATTTTCCCCGTTTTTGCAACATTTTTCATTGCTGCTCCGCTCCTATTGGTCGTAGCGTGATGTTATATAGCCTATAGCCTTCCTCGATAAATAGGCTATCCAACACTAAAAAGATTTTTCAATTCGAACCGGTAGTTTCTGAGATTAGCGCGTTCAAGCAAACAAACAAACAAACAAACAAACAAACTCTTCAGCTTTATAATATTAGTATAGATTAATAAGTTATATTATTTTAAACGCCTCTGTAGTGATGTCCATTTATATGTTTAAATATGATTTGTTTGCCCCATTGTAGGTCATTAACCAGAAATGCCAAGTAACCAGTGTGAAGGTGATTGCGTTATCTATACTATATGTATGTGCATATGTATGTATGCTTGCTTGTTGTCTATGCGTAGTCACATTCGACGTCGTATGAAAATATCTCTGTATCATTTATTGTCATTGTAAGCTGCTTGTGTATCATGTAGGAATATTTAAGGGTTGGACCCCATATGGCTTCCATCAGAATAGTGAACACAGCTAACTTTTCGATTGAATAAATTTTAAGATTTCGATTCAGTGCTTCGATATCGCTACGTCAAATAAGATCTTATTATAAGCAAAGCAAACAATATTAAGCATTATGTTATAAGGTGTAAACTTTAAATTACTTGCGGTTGTCTTTATTATATTCTATATCTCTTTGACATCTACGAATGTACAGGTTTTCAGTTATATTGTACTAGACATCTGATCTATGTATCTCTATGTTAGTTGGTCGATGAATGCATAGAAGTTTCTCAAACAGCGTTGATTACGAACAGAATATTATTAGCCTATGTCTAGAGGACATATTGTTTGTGATAGACAAACGTTATAAGTATAATATTTTGTATGACAACGTTATTTGCATCTTATTGTATGCAATAGGCGTGATGTAGTGCATCACTTAATCTTGTCGCCTCTCGCTTTTGCTATACTTAAAGCGTAATTGAGACCCACATAACCACTGCTGAAGCGTGCGCCTATGTGAGGACCAACCCTTATAAAATATTTCACATATATTTTATAGCGTTCATTAAAAATAATCATGCATATAACAAACAATAAATTCATCTCATTAATGTTGCATTTTACTGTTGTTGTCTATACTAGTGTTGTTTTTTTAAACTTAACTCATCTTTTAATACCTATACATATAAATGATTTAGGAATACATATATTAAAGTCTTCTTCTTCTCTCTTAGCCTTTATTATTCCCAAGTCACTTGAGGTTGGCCTTTTTTTTTTACTGGTTTAACCGGATTTGACTGGATATCAGTTTTAACACGGAGCGGCTGCCACCTGACCTCCGCAACCCGAAAGCTAACGATACCCTAAGGCTAGACCAGTGTCAGGATATTAGAGGGTACTGACTTTCCCAATAACGACTGCCATAGATGTTTATGGCAGCCGGGACCAACGGCTTAACGTGCTCTCCGAGGCACGGAGCAGGCGATAATTGTCAATCAATACGCACATAATTTCGAAAAGTCATATAACTTCCGAAAGTCAGAGGTGCGCGACGTGGGTTCGAACCCGAGACCCTCTGCATTGCAGTCTATTGGTCTCCCCACTGAGCTATCGCTGCTCTTAGAATACATATATTAAAGTAATGGCCAAAAATTAAAAAAAAGTATCTATCAGAAAGTACCAGTACGTTCGAATTAAGGGAGAAATGTAAATAAGATATCAGTAGTAGTAGTTTGACATAATATTTTGAAATCAATATTCCTCCCTTAGGGTATTTTATAAATTAGCAAATTTTTATTATGCTAACCCGGTTCAATTTTATGGGATGTATAGATTTTTCTAAATAAAGTAGCGGTACCTCATGGTCGAAAATTATACAAATACATGCAATTGATGGGACATTGTTTTGATTTGGTTATTTTGCTATTATTTAAGATATATAATTATTTCATATATATTTATAATTTAATAATAAAAATACGTTTTAGTACGAATATTATAACATGTTTTAGTTATGCCATTTTCTCTTTGCTTACATTTTGTCTCAAGGCTATTCGGAATAATAGTGACCGCGAATAAATCAGCTGTATTTTAGTAGTATAATTATAGATTTTATTTAAAAACTCTCATTGTCACTTTATAATTCAAAGCAGAAGTTTTTCTTGGTCTATTAGACGTTTAGAAATATTCGTTAAATTAGCACCTGTTTTAGAAACAGTCCATATGTAATAGTTACAACCTCTATGTGTTTGGTATATTTAATACTATTTATTTTAGTTTACAATTATTGTTAGAAACATAAGCTGATATTGACAGCATTTAATAGAAAATATATTAAAAATACGGTCCAATGTGTGTACTTTATTTTAAACTATGAAACTAGATACTAATTTATATACCAAACGATAAAACTAAGATATATTTTTGTCTATAGGTTCCATCATGGAAGCAGCGCAAAACAGGCCATCATTCCAAACGTACCTTCCAAACATGACACCGGAACAAGGAGGCATACCGTTACACAGGCAAGGATCATTCTCGAACACTCAAGGTACCCACAGTCAGGCAAACCTCGACAGGCGCGTGTCAGAACCTTACAGCCCCGACGTCGTTAGAAGGAAGAAAGACATCAACACTACCAAGCGACATTCTATGCTCGTCGAGTCTAACTTGACTAAAGAGGCAAAGGAACTCAACCGACGGAGCCACGAGGTCACTATCGTCAAAAACCTCTCGATGGGTTGACAACAAACCAATTTATGTTTCGGTTAGTTCGAAAAACGAATTCTGTTTTTCTTTTTCGTATTATTTTCGGCGCGAGATGTTGAAAGGAAACGTATGTTGTATGACACGCCTAACCACAAGTTGTGAACAGTATACAGCACAATGAAACATTACCTAACGTGTGTTACTCCTATTAATATGCACGAAACTTGTGGCGCAGTGTGTACGATGTGCACATAACCGTAACACTAGTCATATAATGTAATATAATCGAGCACTTTGTTTAACGATTGGATAGTATTCTAGATATCTTCTTATATTGGTTACCTTTGAAGCCAGTATATTCTCCAGTATAAAAGGAGCCGCCACTTCGAGTTTTTGTTATCATTCCAGTGTTAAATTAATGATAATTGAATCTCCTGTATGAAGGGAAGGTACTGTCGTGCTCTTTGTTTACACAAAGATAAACTTTAATATGCTGGTTGAGTGAGGGTCGGTGCAGACGGGTGGAGTTATGTTATGACATAACATTGAGCTTGACATATATAATAATTGACATATATGCAAAAGTTGTACGCGTTATTAGAATCCTTTTAAATTTGCGCTAAAATATATATAGGCAGTAGTGCCTATATATTTTTTATCCATTGATCGTGTAACAACTGAAATTTTTCAACAAAATGTCTTACAATAAACATTGGTATTTAATGTTTAGCCTAATTCAAATTTAGAACGAGAAAGTATTTCCACTTCCAATGTCAAATTTATAAAAAATAAACGCTTAGGTGCATGTGAATATGAAATAAGTACCTATACTTTTACGTGCCAATCGCATTTCTAGATATTTACATAAATAATTCTGAACGATATTCATCACAATTACAGCCGTCAGTTTAGGGTAATAAAGTTGAGTTTCGTTGAGTTGAGTCACTCTGCCGATCTGCACAAACACTTCACGACCAGTAAGATTTGCAAACATACAAAATTTGAATGTTGCGTTGTATATTTTTTTCATTATGTACGAGACAGTGAGTGCCTTCCGGATTAGGTTAAGTAATATAGATATTATATTTATTACGAACTCAGTATTTCACGTTAATATTTAGTTACTATGTTCACTATAAATGGTTTTATATTCCATTACAAATATAACATATCAACAATACAAGCAATATTTATGAATCTATAACATATTATATACTGAAGAAGAAATTGTTGAAATATATCAGTATGTAAAATGGTATAATACTTTACTGTATAACAAATTATTTTAATCTGGCAATGTCTACTTTATAGATATTTAATGATTACTCAAGTGTTGCCTTTGTAAATAGTTACTATGTAAATATTTACGAAGGACTCAATTACGTAATCGTTAAATACAGGCAGTAAGGGACTTTATGAATTACACAATTTACTTTTACTCTTGCCTTTAAACTTTCATGTACGTAAAAGCTCATGGACCGTTGGGGATTTGCTTGACTAACTGGTTAAAGAATATATTGCAAATGAAGCAATATTCTTATTTTATGAAGAATGTGATTTCAATTATTATTCATACGAAATTGTTATGAAACGAATACGTGAAGAGTATTGGGACCTAAAGAAGTGATTGTTTTTTATTATTTTAGTTTTATATTTTGGTTGTCCAATTATAATTTCTTATGAATGTATAAATTAGAATTATTTATATTATTTTCTATTATTATTATTAAATTATAGCGTTTAGTCATTGTTCTAGTGTGTAAACGTGTATTAGAAAATATATCGAAAATTGTAATAATTATTTTAGCGATGTAATACGGCTAAGTAAAAGAGTATAATATTATGAAAATATTTTATAAAGCCATATGATATCATTAAAATCGCTTTGTAATTTACTCGCTTATATGATATTGTGCGGTGTGTCCATGTGTGTTTGCGGGGACTAATCCTAAACCAAGTTCAACAAAGTTTGACACTGAAAAGACTTGTAGTGTGGAACTTGACCAATCTACTTGATAGTCGTGGTATAATTATTCGTATCCATTGCTCTCCGGGCTCCACTTAGGCAGGTGATTATCGCGATAAAAGCATAACAGATATTAATTATTATTTAGAGCGAATTTTGCTCTGAATTGTTGTTGCTGCTATGGATATATACGCTGACATTCGTCCTAATTCAAAACGGTGAAAATTTGTACTATGGGTACATATTCATAGTCACTTGAAATGATACTCACCACAGATATATTCGTACTGATTAGTACTACGTACTCACCAGCCAACATAAGACTCAAAGCATAATACTATTTTGTCAGCCAAATTCTAAATAATATTATAAATACGGAATTGTTTGTATGCATAATTATATCGAGGACTGGTGATCTTGGAGATGTTACTCTGAAGTTTCTTTAAAACGCTAAAAGACATTCTATTGTTCCCTAAATTAACAGAATAAGTATCGTGAAATCACCTTTCCATACATCATTCAATAAGAATATCAACTGACAAAAAGAAGGAATAGATTGTTTCGGTAGCACAATGGCATTCATTTTCCTGAACGTTACTATCGTAGGAACCCAGGTTCGATTTCCAGATGAAGCATTGTGATTTTTCAGTTAGGAAATTCTTAGCTGTAACATCGAGCTTAGAACTAGCACTTATATACTTTAGCTCAGGCCTATTAGGTAGCTTTCTCGTATTGTATGGTAGTTTAACATTTCTAAAATTAATACACCCCTGTCTTACCCTTTACGGATACACAAGCGTAATGCTCGAAAACAATTTAGAGAGATGATTAACAAGTTATTATCATTTACTGTTGTTATGTCCATTTTTATCAATTCAATGTTAAAGGTTCAGTGTTATCTAGTTTTTATCATAAAATACCGACTTATCGTGTTGTGTATTATTGGCTCACGGCTCCGTTAGTCTCTTTGAAGTACCTCAGTACTGTGAAAACATTCGGAAGATCCACAATAGTTATTTTTACTTACTGATTATGGAACTCAAGTTTGACAAAATGACTGTGGACACTACTCTAGCCCAAGACTATCTAAAAAAGCATAAAGAATTATCGAAATTGGTTAAAACTGGCGTACAAGAGGATTTCACCATTTACCCTGGCTGTGAAGAAAGCTCTATAGTCAGAACACCAGAACAATTCTCGCAGGATGCAGAAGAAATACAAAGGAATCTGAAAGAATTTGCTGAAATATTGAAAGCAAATACCAATTTAATTGCAGAACTGGATTATTTAATGCGGCAAGTTCCTATAGAAGACACTGTAGCGCAAATCAACGTAATTGTAAAACAATTACACTATGTGGCGTGCCTCCCTAACGATGGACAGATGCCGATGTTGACTAAATACGTTGTAATGAAAAGTGATTCACCACTGCTTGTATTGGGACATATCGCCAAGATATTTCGGTATAAATTAAAGTGCTACTTAAATTCTGAAGGCGCCTCGGCGCCGGTATGTCATCTTTTCACAAAACTTTGCCACGATTCAGGTTTGCAAATTGTTACAAAACTTTGCCAGTCAATTGATAACGCAGCTAGAGATTCGGATGTGCCAGTAGGTGCGGTTGGCGTCGTCTCTGAACATTCGGATGTGGACTCTGCTGTAGATGTATTTTTGAGTTCGTCTAAACAGGCGCCCTGGAGTTTGCGAAAGGTCTTCGTACAAGAAAGTGTATACCAACAGTTTAAAGACGCTTTAACTTGGAAATGCGATTTGAACAAGCGGGAGAAACCTTCGTCTTCTGACGCTCTTGAGTACGACGGCCGAATATTCATAATAGATCTGGTGGGCACAATGGAGCCACAACCCATCGCTGTGACTGTCGAAGCTTACAGGACGAGAAAGGAATTAAAGTCACTGCTGAATCAGCACCGAGCGCACTATATCTCGCTGTGGGCTAACGATATTGCGGAGATTAACGAAATAGCACACAGTATACACTCACCGGTAGTCTGGGTGAATAGTTTCGGTGATTTTAAAGGTCCGCCTAAAGTTTCCGAAGCTATATACTCTCATGCATTCTTTAGAATAACTGATCCACAATATGCGTTATCTGTACAAAAGGATAAGAAATTAAGTGAACTGTTAGAACTGAAACAATCATGGTTGAGACTTAACCGTGAGGAACGTCGTAACATCCTGTCAAAAGCTTTGGACGAGTCTATTGCAGCTGATTCTGCAAACACCCAATACACGCTATTAAAACAAAATCTTTATAAGATGGATAACAATAATGGCCAAGATGCATTTATAGATGTTGGTAGAGACAGTGTGTGTCTGGGCGTCGCTGTTCCAGCGAATGAATTGTTTTATGCCCAATCTTTATGTGACGGGGTTTTCAAATCACTTTTACTGGGCAATGCATTTGTTTTCCCTCTGTCAACGAATTGTGCTCGGGCTGTTGACATTCTTGGAAAAGCTGGCGCGCCTGTTGCTAGTTTTGGACAACGTGATTACCCTAAGGGAGACTTTACAATTTATAGAAGCAGTTTTACTGCTGTAATTGATTATACAGTAACTACTAAAGTAGTTTGGACTAATTCTGGCACTGTTTTTGCTAATTAATTATTTTATTTATTTAATCAGGTTAAAATATATATTTATATATTTTTCCTGTATTTCATTTCTTTTTTGTGGTTTAATATTATGCTCGATTTTGTGGGTATCTTCACTAGCTGACACAAAAATCAGTGATAGGCACACGGCTTTTTTTTATCATATCTCATTTTAATAGAAAATGAGCGCGTGCTTTGAGTCTGAGTCTAATATGGCAAAAACAGGTTAGGATCAATTTTCTAAATTATACTACTTTTAAAAGTTACTAATTTAATCAAATGCTCTTATCTGCTTAATAACATTCCTTTACCATCGTTTTATTTATAACTAAAATTGTTATCGGTTTGATGAGCGTGTAAATATTTTGTCATCACAATAATATAATATCCGCTATAAATAACTTTATATATACAAGTAGCAGCAGTGGTTATGTTAACCTGAGATACTTAGCTTAAGACGAAGCTCGATGCTTTAATATTTGGCATTTTGATTATTTCAGTAACTTATCGATAGGAAACGCATTAAAAAAAGGTTTGTTATAACAATGCTACTATCAATAGTGGAGTGGTGTATCTAAAACACGGTAGCTCCTCTTATATACATTTGGTTATTAGTATACCAAAACTTATATTTTAAAAACCAGTTTCATAATCTGTTTGTGTATAACAGCAAAGTGAGAAACATTTTATAGATGTTATAATTAACCGGTCGTATACCGCCGGCTCGCATACCAGCCGGCAGATTTGTACCCGTCGTAGGCCGGTGGCTCGCATGCGAGCCACCAAATTGGCGCCAAAACGCCGCGCGCCGCCTTCGCTTTAGCTTAAGATAACGTAAAACCAATTTGGTGGCTTGCATGCGAACCACCGGCCTACGACGGGTACATATCTGCCGGCTGGTATGCGAGCCGGCGGTATACGACCGGTTAAATAAAATGGGACTAATCTTTACTGTGAAGTCGGCCTTCATCGGCCCCATATTGGTCTGGATGTAGTGTTGAAATTACTCACTGATCTTAATTAAACGATCTTTCTGATTCTTCTTAAAAATATGCCTGAAAATATGTAAGTCATGAGGTTATTCAATTTTCAAAATCAGTAATTACTTAACACCATTTTCAAGTGGGTCGGCCAGAAAAGGGTTCGATTTTTTAACAAAGTATTACGATTTATAAGTCACGAAATCGGTAGATATTCTCGTCTTACAAAAAGTTCTAGGCTACAAAATATGTTTATATTATTGATGTCAACCTTAGTTGATTTACCGGAGTGATGCTACTGTATTATAAAATCGTTAACGCATTATTAAGTGTTTTACAGCCAAGCGATATACTAATTTAGGATATTTTGGATATCCGAATATCCGGATAGCATGCCCTAATCCTAACACATACCTGTGGTTTTCGCATGAAAACTGTGTTTTTATTCCTCATAATTATTTACAAGTAAGGCTCTCTGAGTAGATAATTACACAATATATATGTGTTATTTGCATGACAATAATTTGATGTATGCGTAACGCGTGTTCGATGTATTTTAATAAGGTGGAAAGGCGATTGTTTTTGTCAGATTAATAGTATTTGATGCAAACAATTGATAAGTGCAAGGGCGTTATACATAAGGGGTCTGTCATCGAACATATTAAGTGATGTTATTGATCTACTGGTTTGTGTTCTGATTCAGTGCGTTGAGTTTAGCTACATTTAAATTTTCTACTAGCAAGCGTAAGACTCCAGCTAGGGAATAATATTACTGAGGCTAATTGACAGAAAATTTGTAAGTGCCGCAGTTTTAAAAAAAGGTTTTGCCATTTTGGCATTTGGCTTTTGTGTGAGACTTAGAACTTAGCAGATGAAATAGATTCCTGTCTAATCTGCCGAGACGATAAAGTCGAAATGCCGTACCTATATATCTTTTATTTCATGGTTTCTGCACTTGTCAATAATTGCGATTATTGCCAATAATTGAGTATTAGTTTAGCGCTGCACATTATATCATATTAACCTTTTGAACGCCAACGTCGTCTATACTCGACATGCGCAAGCGTGCCCTGTGCGCCAACGTCGTCTATACTCGACAATACTGTTTTTTGTCGGTTTTACAGAAAAATACAAAATAAACATATTAAATCATTACTTTTCTGTGTTTTAGTGATACAACTTAAAAATTGAATCCCCAATTATTACTTAATTGTATACAGCAAACAAAATTGTTATTAGTTATTGAAATATTTGATCATAAAAAACAATATATAATATATCGATTTTCGGGCTTGGCGTACAGGACATGGAGGTGCCGTTATGGCGTGGCGTTCAAAAGGTTAATGCTTTTATCTATTATATCGGTATTACTGTATACCGAAGTACCGAAACACCAACATAGGTATATTATTTATATATACATATATAGTTATTATTTAGAATTTAAAATTATGGTGGTTTTTAGCAAAACCCGCGAAGTCTGATTGATATTACAGACGCGCTTTTCACAACTTTGCCATAATTATTGTATATATATTTCTATCACACGATTGGATATTAAGTTATATGTAGACTATATAATATAGAGTTCCCTCGACAAGTCTTATTGTACAGAACTTATTTTGATCTCTATTTATATAAATATAAAAAAGTATATTAGAATTCAGAAATTATAATATAATAATTATATATTTGATTAAAATTCACCGTATGCTTTTATGGATAACGAAAGGCGTCTTGAAACGCATTTACGTTAATAAATAAGATATTGTTGCGTTGATCGTAGATATTATAATATCATACTCAAATATTTTCTTTGCAATAAGTAAGTATACCAATATATCTAAATCTGCAATATTATTTAGTCAAACTGTTTTGTGATAATTCTTTTCGATGGCAAATGTCATTGGACATTTTGTTGTTACTTCTGACCTGAAATTGTTATGCTATGCTTAATGTTAAAGGGCTTCAAAATAGGCATTGTTTGTACTGCAATGTGTAGCTGCTATATACTGACGCTAATAACAGCCATATTATAGAAAACAGTCGAGCTATAGTCACGTATTGCAGTAAAATATTGCCCGCTTGCAGTAAAATATTGCCCGTTTAGAAGCTTTAGTTCAACATACTGCCCGTATGTTGTCTACCGTTATTGTTGTAAGTAGCAGGCTATTGTGCTGGTACGTAGCGCGGCGGTTTCAGGCCAGTCTCGCCATAACTATCTGTACGTATATTATACAGCTTAGCAATGTTGTAGGTGTTTATGTTTAGTGTTTATGTAGTAACATAACAGCTTTATAAATAACGCCAATATCATTAGATAGTGAAGCAAAGTTTAGAGTGAGTTGTAATCGCTGAGAAATGTTGTTTTAGTCTGTCATTTATGGAAATAAACATTTTACAAAGATTGTTGTTTTGTTTTATTTGTTAGTTTTCTGTGAAATATGAACCTTTTATATTAGAGGGTGTGTACTTAGCATTGGGGCAGTTCAATAACTATATAACACAATAACTTAAGTGGGCACACGTTGAGTTATAGTTTCGATCCCTACACGAGGCAAAAATTGTGTAATCAAAAAAGTGAAAGACAAGGTGTTCTTTTCTATTCATTATTTGTAAATGCGTGTAACAAGGGTTATGCTACTTGGTGGGTGATCATTAAAAATGTTGGTTTGGCTTATACAGGTCTGACGTCTGCTTTTATTTTTCATTAATGAGCTAGGATCTTATGAATGGAACAATCGTCATTCTTATCTACACTCAAGATATTTGTGTATTTATGTACAATTTCAAGCGCTGCGCCGTGAATTCGTACAAAAAGTACTTATACATGCTTGCACCTATCGTAAAAAAAATATGCAATAAAGATATGAAAATAAATATGTGTCACTTGTAACCACAGATAATTATTTTGTAACTAAATACTTGAAACGTCCAAGTTGTTCTACAATGTACATACTTAATTGTTAAAAACCTAATCAAAGAACTGAACTGCCCTACAATTAATACTGTTATTTGCTATGTACATGTCTGTCATAGGTAGCTAAAAAATAAGAGCCGCGCGAGAGGATTCGTGTTATAAGGTACCAGTCTATCGTCATCTACCAGACACATTTCATACTCCGCACTGTCATATTAGCACACAAAAGCGCAGTAAGACTGTAAGATCCGGGTATCGAAATCAGGGTCTCAATATCATATAAAAAAATAAACAAATACTTCTGCCACGGGACTAACGAGAATTACTGTATTTCTTGTAACGTCAACTAAATACTAATTCAACTATAGCGCCATCTGTTTTATAATAGAACGCAAAGTGACATCTAGTGTGGAATAGCCTAACTATTATTTGTATTTATAATAATAATAATAATAATATTCTACCACGTACACACAACACCATCTAGCCCAAACTAAGCAGAGCTTGTACTATGGGTTCTAGACAATGGATAAACATACATATTATTATACTTATGCTTTTTTTTTTGTAAATACATACATATTATACATAGAAACACCCAGACCAAGACAAACATCCATGTTCATGCACACAAATGTTTGACTTGTGCGGGAATCGAACCCGCGACCTCAGGCGTGGCAGTCGGTTACACCAACCACTACGCCATCGAGGATATAGATGTCACTATATCTAATGTTCAAACTTGGTTCAAACTATAGTTTACACCTAATCAAATAATGTTACAAAACCCTCCAAATTATAATCCAAAATAAAACATAACGTATAAAATTGTACTAATTTTGTAAAATTGCCGCAGTTACATAAATATACAACATTTTCTTTGACTTTACACATTTTTTGGTAAACAATAATATAACACTGGCAGGCACTAAGTAGCTACTTAGTACAGTGATAGTGTACGAACTCATATTCGATGACAATAAACTATATAAGCATTATATAATACATATTATTAAACATATCGTCACACTACGAAAATAGGTGCTTTCATTTTATTGCGGAAGAACTAGCTGCTAATCGTTTCCGTCGAATTGTCATAAAACACATAAACAAGCTTTTTATTAGCACGTGAAGAATTACATTGATGTCGTCGCCTACAGCTGTTATTTATTATATTACTATGTTAGTATAGAACTGTTTGGAATGTTTATAAGTGTAAATTTTCGTTAATGTTTATTGATAAACGCAATTTTATGCATTATGTACATATTTTCTTAGTCACGCGCCAACGACCTTCCTCGTTGGCGCAGTGGCGTAAGCTTGCGCTCACATTTTATCTTTTAAGGTCCCGAGGTCGGATAGCGCCATCGGATTTTCTGTAAGGAAACTCTCAGTAAGTAATACAGAATATAGAAACCAACGGTAGTAGGATTGTTCCTAATTCTTTACCACGTTAGATTAAAACTGAAATGGCGAATGATGAGTGTGTGCTACCTGTACTATGTAGTATTTTTTAAATTTATTTCTTGTAGTTATATACAGTCTAAACTATAACATAATTAACATTTTGAAATTAACAACTTTATACGGATTTTATCGCGTTGTTTATTTTTTTATAAAACGTAGTCTCCCGTGAAGATGGGCACTGAAAAGCAGCTGAAACGTCGGGGAAAGTGTAAAATTAAATCTAAATCTAAATAGTTTTTATAATTTAAATAGCTTAAATGGAAGTAAACAGTAACTAGTAAAAGTTTTTAAAATGGTAGTTTAAAATTTCAAAATTATGTAGTAAGTGTTTAATATCAATGTACAGCATTATTCACGTAAACATAAAACAATATTATATTCAAGATTTTTTGTATTGACATGAATCTTCTAATTATATTCTGTATTCGGATTAAAGGTAGGTAACTTTTATTTTATTTTGCCTCGGCAGCTCAGCGGCTGTGGCTGCGACTCCTTTACACAAGGGCCTTAGGCTCGATTTTTGGGTTAGACCAAATGTTATAGGGATTTTCTGGCCATAAATTCCCAGCAGCAGCTCGGGTTCTTGACTGTGCCCGGTATACGACAATAGGCTCGCCCCTTATTACGCAGGACATTAAACAATAGCTGGTGTAATATGGCTAAATAACATCTCAAACTACTTTAGGAATATTGGAGTTAGACTATGAACTTATTGTTTTGCCATCGTAAAGATGATGTTTACGAACGACCTATATTATTTTCCATCTTCATTAACCTGTGGTATGCCGGAACGTGGATCTACGCGAGACACAATGCTTTTTCTATTATGTCTGGTATTCCGGCATACAAGAGGTTAATGATATATCTCGTGAAATAATGCACTCAAAATTCTCCTTATTTGCTGATGACCTCAAAATTTATCAAATAGTTGCATCTCAATTAGACGTTGATATAATGCAAAGTGATCTTGACCGAATTCAGGACTGGTGTCACGCTAATGACTAGACACTCAACGCGGCAAAATGTTACCATATAAAATATATATATATATACAATAAAGAAACATCCTTTTCCTTCTAAATATCATGTCGATGGATCAGTATTACAAGAAGTGGCTGAAATGAGAGATCGCGGTGTTACACTTGATAGCAAATTGAATTTTACACCACACATAGACGGAGTCGCTAGGAAAGCAGCTAAAATGCTCGGATTTGTTAAAAGGGACACCAATAGTTTTCGTCTAAAACAAACAAAGACACTGCTTTACAACGCCTTGGTACGAAGCCATCTCGAGTAGATATGCATGTATAGTCTGGAGCCCTTCGTACGCTATACAATCACAAATAATCGAAGGCATCCAAAGAGCATTTACGAGACACTTAGCATACGTATCATCTGGTGGCTCGCATAGAGCTCCCTACACTAACAGACTTAAATTCCTCAAAATGACTAGCCTTAATCATCGGCGTAAAATCCAGGATCTCTTATTCCTTCATAAACTCCTCAACGGTGGAGTAGACTGCAGTCAACTAATAAGTAACATTAACTTAACGGTACCAAAAATAATTTCGTGACACCCCGTTACTAAAACATTTCACATCCCGTTCTGCAGAACAAATGCTGGCAAACACTCACCACTAGTGCGTATTTGTCTCGATCATAATTCCGCGGATGCTCAGATGATCTTGACATTTTTCATTATTCATTCAAAGTGTTTAAGTGAAAGATAGTGCAGAAAATGCTGTGCTAGATCTTATGGACTGTAGTTTTGTTATTCTATTTTTAAACAATATGTCTTGTTACATTTGTATTAAGTATATTTTATGTTCAAATTTTATTATTTTTAATTCTCTACAGAAAATGTTGTGTATATCTATCTAATGGATGATGGATGTACATATAAGTTTTTATTTTCAGCTTCTTATGTAAACCGATTTTGTATAATATGTATATTGTTGATGTTCCTTAAAATAAATAAAAAAATGTAGTGTGTCATGTACAGGTGCAAAGATTAAGACGAACTTCCTTGGCTTCTTAGCCTGGCATCAATAATAATTTAATAATTATTATTTATTTATTTTCTCGCCAAAATATAAATTAAATATTGTGTTTATTTACATTTATTAGGTAGGTTACATAGTTATTTAAATTAGATATTGTGGGAAGACTGGTACCTAAACTAGACTCAAGGCCTTTATTCCAGATATGATAACTTATGAAAAGAACTCAGCTCTATCAATAAATATACAATAATATCGCGTGGCGTCTACTACAGACTACGGGCGGTAGACGGCGGGAACCGCGTCGCGATGACGCACATTTCTCTTGTTAATATCCAGACGATTATTTTCAGCGGAGACACTTATTGGAGCGCGTCAAGCCGCGTGTGTTTACTTATCTTTTGTCTGCGATAATGGTTTATTTTGATGACACTTTTATTAAGAAATTTGTGTTTATGCTTGCGATAATGAGATCCTGAGAACATCCCAATAATGCTTTGGTCGATATCGAGGTCTTCTCTTTGCTTTTTTTAAATGGCTACTTTCGCACTAGAAATAATTCTTGTGTAAATGTTGAGGCGACGACATAAACCACGACGACAACCGTTCAGTCTAAAAGTGTCGTGCTGAAGGTGTTGAAGGTCCAGTGGACACCGAATGACTATGGTGTCGGACTTATGTTAATACTCTTTCTACGGATTTATATAATACGTATTGTCTTACGTTTACGAGAATGTTATACATTGAAATTAAACTTTATATGGATTTTATCGCGTTGTTTATTTTTTATAAAACAATAATTACATAATTTTGAAACTTTAAACTACTACTGTTACACACTTTTACTAGTTACTGTTTACTTATATTTAAACTATTTAAATTATAAAACTATTTAGATTTAATTTTACGGATTTATGATTGTATAGACCGTAGAGTATTCTATAAATTAAGTTTTTATATCTCTTGATGTAGGGTAACATTTATGATCGTCTGCATGTCATCCCATACTTTTTAATTAGGTCATTGATATATTACGCTAGCGTATTTTTATATGTGGACAATGTCAATGAAACGTGTCAAAGTGCATCGAGAATTCATGATACATCCTCTAAACCCAATTCTTATAATCAGCATTATAAAGATTGGGTTTAGAGGATGTATGATATTTGCCAGTGCAAATACCAAACCAACATTTTAAAATAACATATTCTTTCCCATGATAAGATTACTGTTATAACTAGTACCTAGTTATTGTGTGTTATACGTTATTTTTCTTCACAAGAACGACTTATCAGTATTTTAATTACATTCACATGACCTTTTTTACGTGTGAATGTTGTCGAAGCGTCAGTTTTTGCGCATTGGAGTAAAAACAGGCAGGTGTATGCGCGCGTGAACAGCTGTGCTTACCCCACTGCGAGATCGTGTGAACGGAAGCCGTTCCGGGTGGTATACTTGAGCGACAGTGCTGGGGTGTTGCTAAGCTACTATAAATAATAGTCGTATTGCGCTAATCCTAGAAGGTAATACATTTTGTTTGTATTTAATTTAGTTGGTGCCCAGAGACATGGGACTAGAGATCGCATTTAAAAAAAATACTTACTACACAAATTTATGTTTTACTTGATTTTGCCCGCGGTTCCGCTCGCGGGAAAAATCAAGTAAAACATAGACACAAAATAGGTTAGATGAGGTTAGGTTAATGACAGTACTTTTTTCTAGATGAAACGTAACCTATAGGTGTCCTTTACGTGGGGGAATGCTTTGACGCTCACCCCTCCGCGAGGGCGGGCAGAGGGGTTATGTCAGATTCACCTGGGTAAAAGAAAGATGGTAATGATGATAATAATGGACCTTCCGGTAATACCGGCGGGCAGGCCCACGAAGCCCACCACCCCCAGGTCAAACCTCAGGGTGGCTGGAAGTCATCTCGCGCCCTTTGGCGCTCGGTTCTGCGGTTGGGGAGAGGGTTTAAGCGCTCCCTCTCCCGCTCCGCCGCCTCCTTGATGGACATGACTTCTTCACAGAAGGAGGCGATGGCGTTCCACAACTTCTCGCTCCAGACCATAGATTGAACCACGACCGGTAGCGAGAGGATAACCATTCCGACTGCCGCGATCAACTCACAGCGCTGCGATGCCCAGGCGGGGCAATCCGCCAAAGTGTGCAGCGCCGTGTCCTTAACAACGTCGCGGCAGTCGCCGCAGTGGTGACAACCGGGTCTCTTGCCGGCCTATGCGACACAGGAACTGGCCAAAGCAACCGTGGTCAGTCATTACCTGTGTCAGTCAGTCAGTGAAGGCGCCATGGCGCCCCTCCAGCCACTTTTTACTTTTTTTTTTGTGTTCTACATTATTATTATTTAAATACAGTTGGTATATTATATAGTTTATTTTAACAACTCACCTGTGGACATTCGCATTTCAGATGAATTTATATTTTCCACAACCGCTTTATGTTTTATAATTATGTTACACTTAAGTAATCATTCTCCACAATTAGCTATATTAGATGGTCTCACTAATAATAATATCAAAACAATACAAATAGCCTAGCCAGTCAACAACGCTGAGGTCAATCACTTTGTTTACGTTTCACTCTGCGCATAATGTTGTGTCATCAGTGCCTATTATGCAATGACTTTTTTTTTTATTTGTAGGTACCCCTTTATTTATTTGATCCTGACTTATTTTATTTCTACCTCTGCTCTCATATTTTAAAATGTACCTATCTAATTAATAAACATTATTTAATATGCCCTATACGTTTTTCTTGTGTATGTATGTAGCAGAACCACATTTATTGTATTTTTGTTATAATGTTAAGCATTTGCCTCCGTCCGTGCATCAATTGTATCGGGTGACCAACTGAAAACCAGCGCTGGTGCACTCAATTTGGGTGCCCAGCTAATGCTGAGGTGGTGACCCTTTTCGGCGATGGCATACACATTTGGTTTTTAATATGTATAATATTTATTGTTTATTTTGTTTGTTATAACTAATTGTGTGTGCTCTATACGAAATAAACATGATTTCTTTCTTTCTTCTTTGTTTCTTCTTTGTTTCTTCTTTCTTTCTTCTTGCTTTCTTCTTTCTTTCTTCTTTCTTTCTTCTTTCTTTCGCCTTTCTTTCTTCTTTCTTTCTTATTTCTTTCTTATTTCTTTCTTCTTTCTTTCTGCTTTCTTCTTTCTTTCTTTCTTCTTTCTTCTTTCTTTCTTCTTTCTTTCTTCTTTCTTTCTTCTTTCTTTCTTCTTTCTTTCTTCTTTCTTTCTTCTTTCTTTCTTCTTACTTTCTTCTTTCTTTCTTCTTTCTTTCTTTCTTCTTTCTTTCTTCTTTTCTCAAAGAAGAGACTTACCGCCACGATCGTGGCGTGCCCGATCCTTTTCTGTACCTCTAACAATGTGTATGTGAAATTTCATGATGATCGGTCGAGAAGTTTAGGCGTGAAAGCGTAACAAACAAACAAAGTCACATTCGCGTTTATATTATTAGTTTGTTGATTTACTACGCGTTGCCTTAAAAGAGGCCTATATTTTTGTTAAGAGTGTACCAGATTACGGATTTAGATTGCAATTATTTTTTATATACATACTAAAATGGTCAGATAGATTTGACCACAAGTAGAATTTAGGCTTATTGCTATATAAACGGTACAATTATGGATCGGTTTTTGGTAGAGTTTATTGTTTAGAATCATCTATTCTATACATGAGCAGTCCGTCATGTCTAGAAATAAGTATAGAATCTAAAACATCGTACACAGTAGCGCATGCGCATGCACTACCTCTTTTCCGTGAATAAATTCTCAGTAGCAATCCTAGAGCTAGGAAGCCATTTGTCATTTCTGTACCTCGGCAACCACATAAAGCTATTGGTCCTGCGCCTGATCTCTCCGGTCCCATCGTGCTATGAGACTCACGAAATAAAGAACTTTCTTGTGCGTGTGCACACATTCTTTATTACAATATCTTTATTGCACAGATGGCTAATATCTATTAAGATTGGCTGCAGTGGCCGAAAATCGCTTTGGAGAACATTATTATTAATATTAGTAGATTGTCTGCTGTCCATTATACAATAAGCAGCCCTCTCTGTTCTTAGCGCGTCTAAGTTAAATTACGTCAGCGCTTTCTTTCCTATATAATAAATCATTACCGCAATTTTGCAATACGTTGTAATAAAACTCTTATATATCTCGTGATTTTTTGCTCCCATTCATCTTATTAAGTGAACTTTCAATAACTATCATAATTCATAATCTTTTGTCGTGCAGTGCGAATACTACTAACGATTCTCGATCGTATTATAGTATAATTATTCTGTTTCCACTTTGTTCTAATTTAAATTGCCGTCATGTTGGTTACCTGCCATCGTCGCCTAGGTCTCGGGTTCAAAGTCCGGTTAGAGCAGTGTTATGAGGTTTTATATTAGTAAATTTGAAGAAGCGTCACGGTGTCTGGAAGTCTGGCCAATAAACGTTAACATGGTCTCCCTTATTACGTGTGTGATATGAAAACGTCTGGCGAAAAAATACCAATAATCAAATCTTTGCTTGCCTCTTTGGGGACATGCAAGCGTAATTCTACGTATATATTTTTTTAAATTTTGCTCCTCGGAATGACCACATTCCGCCTAATGGTAGGCAGTTGTGTGGTCTAAGAGCAGTGGCCTCCACACCGTCCTCGTAGCAGCTGAGGCGATGTTGAGGTCTCTACTTTGACGGCCCTAGAAGGGGTTTTTCACGCCCCGCTTAAAGGACCTAGGATTGAAGGAAGAAGGAAACACGTGTCTTGGCAGAGAATTCCATGCCTTGATCGTTTGGCAGAGGTATGAGGACCCTAACTTGTTGGTACGCGCTCTAGTCGACTCTACCGTGTAAGGATGGCATCTGAGCCCAGCACGCGTTGTACTGAATAGTAAAGGGGAGGGCGGGATAAGGTGAAATAACTCTTCAGAGCACTCCTCGTGTTATATTATGTAGAAACATGCCAATGAGGCAATGTCTCTACGGAGTTGCAGAGGTTCCAGTGAACTCGTGACCTCTGGATCTCCGATGATACGGACAGCCCGCCGCTGTAACCTGTCAAGAGCGTCCAGCAAGTACTGTAATAAAATATGTTGAATGCCAGCTGCAAGTTGTAATTCCGCTATAGTTTGTAAAGTAATATACTACTTCATTCCATCCTTTTGTGATATTCTAAGCATCTCCATAACTACACTATCATCAGAGTCAGCTTAGCAGTTCGGATACTTTAAGTGGTTCAACCAACAAACAGATAGAGTTAATTTCGCATCATTTATATTAAAGAACGTTACACTTTTACTTAATCGTAACTTTAGACAGATCGCAATACACCATTTTAAAGTAACGTTCGTAAATATACAGTAGGGGTCCAAATAACCATTACTTAACAGAGAAGGGCACCGTAAGAAAGGCGAACTAATAGTAATAACTAATTATTATATAACTCAACAACTGTGTTACAATTTTTATTCCATTTACGTAGCAATAAGACTTCTTCTTCTCTCTTAGTCTTTATTATTCCCAAGTCACTTGGGGTCGGCTATTCTGGTCTAACCGGATTTGACTGGATATTAGTTTTTACACGGAGCGGCTGCTACCTGACCTCCGCAACCCGAAGGCTAACGATACCCTAAGGCTAGACCAGTGTCAGGATATTAGAGGGTACTGACTTTCCCAATAACGACTGCCATAGATGTTCATGGCAGCCGGGACCGACGGCTTAACGTGCTCTCCGAGAGCAATGAGACTTAATGTCACATTTTATCTAGAAAGTTGTAATGCGAATTGGCGCCAGATAATGTCGGATTATGTTGGGGATATTTCAATACGTGTATTGTTTATTAGAATGATCGCATTCTTTTGTGACGACGTCATTCGTCTTAAATATATTACTTGTCGTTGTTTTATTATTTAAAAGCAACTGGCCTGGGGCCGAAGTCTGCTATTTTTATAAATTCGTCATTCTGACACGACGTAACTGCAATTCCATTGCCATTTTGCTAAAGGTTCGTAATCTGCTAAATTCATAATGGTCGATCATTGGTCGGTCAATGGTCTCGTAATAGGATTATGGTAGAATGACATGTTGTATTGCCATTATTATAAAACCCGTTAGTAGAAGTGATTTTTGAAAAACGACTGCTATATTCGAACATTTATTCATGCCAGATTTCGTTTATACCTATATATTTTTACATATTATTTATTAGTGTTAAAAGCAATTTGATCAAAGGAACTGTCAAAATTTTACCATTTGTGTCAGTGGTTGACCATCGGAAAGTCATAATGACGCCATTTTTATTAGTAGATTACCAAACTTGTCAAAATCAACAATTATGAAATCAATGACAGACCATTCTGACACTATTGTAATAGCAGAATTGGGCCCCTGATAGTTTACGATGACTGTAAGTTGTTCCGGGCAGTGTAGTCTCTTATTTGAGTCCATTGTTTCAATGTTTGTAAAGTCCCCTTCGATACAGAATTAATTTTAGTACGGAAGGAAGGAAGGAGTCGAGTTGTGTATATTTTCTTAATAAAGAGGTAAATCATTATGGATCTAAAAACAACTACCTCACATATGGAGTTTGCTGAGTCTGCTTATAACCACGGCCACTGCTACCTGACCAGTAGGTGAAGCATTCTTAAAAGATATGTGTGTGAATGTATATAATCGTGTTAATTCTCATTGCGTTTTTAAGGGTAACCTTAGTATAAGTAAGTAATTGAATAGATAAATTGACATATTATAAATCAATTGCCGGTTGCATTTCAACGTCGAAAATACTGGTAATTGGCACTGAGTCACCGGGACTGCCTTAAAACTGGGACAAGACGTTAAAACCAGGACACCTGGCAGCATTAGATACATCACTGAATTCGTTGGTGGCGAAATTAGGTTTCAACGTAAATGTGTCGGCAATATTCCAATTTTCAATTACATAAACATCTATTTTATGATCGCAAGAACGAAATTATTAAATGGATTATGTTTGCCTAGACCTTGTTGTGTGTACTGTTCCCTGTACAATCGCGATATGATACGAGATCGAGAGTGAATAATTGATTGACGTTTTTGTATAATTTACTTTATGCATATTGCCTTTTGCATAAGTAGCGTAACATCAGAGAGAAAAGACAAGGTCTAAAGATCTTATTAAGCGTATTATAACTGCTTTCATTTTTTTTATAACTTCTCAAATATATGTGAAGTCTGCCAACCCGCACTGAGTCAGTAAGGCGGACTATGGCCTAATCCTTCTTATTTTGAGAAGAGGCTCTGAAGGACAAATCTCCTGATTAAGTTTAAAATATAGTTTCGATCGAGTCTAATAAACGTCAAATTTAAACTAAAATTTTCATTAAGGAGAATGCAATTTGTGATGTTTATCGCACTGAGACTAAATTTAAACTATATTTTGAATAGGTTTTATTACGAGAGTTAGCTCTTCGACTATTCAATATTCCTATTGCATATAATAAATAGGTGTCACACGTCTTTCTTTCCAACACTCGCATGCAAGAATGCATCGTTCAAACAAGTCGGATGCCTTCTACCATGTGTTCTAAGTGAGGCAAATTAGCAACTGTACATAATAACAAAGATCGTAGTGTATATTTAAGCCCTGTATAGTAATTTCACCGGGGCTGTTCGCACGAGAAGCGCTACGTGCGCGGGTGAAACCGCCGCCACGCGTTGTATAATTGTGAGTACTTTCTCACGGTGTATTAACAACTGCTTAGTGAAATGAAGACTTTGTCATACGTGTGAACACTTCGGCAGATTATGTTATTGTAATTAACTGACGTATTGTTTGAGGCAGCGATGGTCAGGTGTACGAGGTGGACTGATGAAGTAATTTTATTTCTCTCTACGGTTCCTGAACAGAAAAGCGTCAAGGAAAATGCACAAGTGTGCGCGCAATCATGAGAACATTCTCTATTTACTAACTGTCATACTCAGATAGAATTGAAATCCGAAACGACTGGAGGGAGATCAGGCACAAGACCAACGGCTTTACAAGCTTGCCGAGGCACAGCAATATGCAACATTGCCAACTTCCAAACATGATGATGCTATAGAGAATTTCGTCAGTGAATAACCCAATAATTTTTTGTTGGTCCAAGCGGGTCTCCTTACCGAGACCTAATGATCAGCAGCCGCACTACTGAGCTACGGAGGCAGTTATCAAACAAGTATACTGCCGTGTTAAAAAGTTATGTTCATATATCTACGAACTTATACTTAGAGACTCTAACGATTGTTTTTGAAGCATCTACCATTGCTCAATAAAGCTTAACTAAGCTAGTAAAGCTTCTGAAAACACATCCTCAATGCTGTGTGGTCTCAGTCAGGAATAAGCCACAACAAATCTACTGGCGATCATAAAAGGCATTAATATTAACAGCTCCATATACATATCTCTCTATTTATTAACGATAAATCCCACGATATTGTTATTACAGTAAGTTGCTATTTCGATCAGCTACGAACACAGATTAGTGGTTATTGGCGTAAGTTGACTTATTACGCTAATGTTTTTGTAAAAAGTCCTATGGGTAATCACGGACGCCCCTCATGCAGTGGTGATTGTGATCAGATAACTTGAAATGCGTGGTTGCCACGCGTACATGACGTGGATAACATGCGCAAGAAGCACTTCTACTAATTGTATGTACCTTGTAATCGACCGATGCGAATATCCCGTGCTAGTTAACTGTATGATTAACTCGCATATCCGACCATCTTGCGTCGAATGCAAGCACCATTACTTTCAATGTATATATGTAGATGAACAAAAGTATGTTTATTTATGTATGTTGCTACTAAACCTAGATGTATACTACGTTATGCTATTTAAATCTCATTCAAGACTACACATGTTATTCCTTCCTCGTTTGTCTTTATATCTTCACGTACCTACTCTATTAAAACAAACAAGCGTATTACAATAAATCACGAACGAACATCTAAAGGAGTCCGAGTCCAATCGTTTTGATCTCACTTATTAGTACAAGTTTGTAAATAGCCAGACAGTTGGTCTGTAGTTTATTTTGTGTGTTGCCTAAATCTGTTCGTCTCGAAGTCGCGCAGCCGTGGCTCAGAGCGAGGTTAATGCTTGCTAATGTATCTTTAGATTTATCAACTCTCAATGAATCAGCATCAATGTAGATATGTTTTCAATGAGTTTATGTTTATTATGTTAACTACTAGAATGTTTCATATGCGTTGCCACGATAGGTCAGGACAAACTTAGGCGATTATGAATTCGGTCGGTACTTCTAAAGAAGTGTGGATCCTGTCAGTGCCGGCCAGAGGCAAGTTTTCCGTTGGAGCGATTTAACTCTATGGTTTTTACGCACCACCGAGGCGCTATAGGCGTCCCCTGGGTTTTGGCACCTGGAGTCACCGTTGAGTATAGTAGGGCCTTGCATCTAAAATGACACTTGGAAACGTTTGTCACAATTGCACGCTGAGAAAATAGAACTATGTCCCAAAGGCAAATGTAGTCAAGTCAAGCAAGAAGTCAGTTGCAGAAGTACATATGTTGTTCATCATACTGTCACTAGCAATGTTGACCACGTGGCCCCCCGCACCTCTGATGCGCGCGATGGCAATGGCACACTTATCGTATTTAGAATAGCTACCAATTAAATTTATAATCTACTAACTTAGTTTAAGCTAAACATTAAAATATGCAATATAATATCAGCCCTATATTAAACTGTCCCACTGCTGGGCACGGGCCTCTTCTCACTGTGAGAAGGTTTAGGCCATGGTCCACCACGCTATATAACTTCGAAAAGCCAGAGATGCGCGCCTTGGGTTCGAACTCGAGACCTCTGCGTGGCAGTCCAACGGTTTCCCACTAGGCTATCGCTGCTTCTTCTTCAAAATATGCAAACCAAAATTAAATTACCACAAATAAATTACTTATTCTTATTCAATTTTTAACTACCTAGGTACCACCGTGTTCATTAACATAACAAGAGTCGACAGCGCCGCGCGAATAATTTTTTAATTTTATAACTTTTAACCATCTTAAAAATAACCTGTGTTAAACCAGTGGGTTTTGTAATGGTGGCATTTTATGTTTCATCGGTGTCCTCTGTCGGAATTACGCTATACGAAAGCTAGAAACAACTTGAAACTAGTTTTTGAATAATTCAACAAAATAGTGCTTATGTTAACTAATGTTGGTTTAATATCAATAGAAAATTTAAATTAAGGTTTTTAAATAAAATTTGAATGTTTGTTTAACTCCAATAGGTTATTGAGTTTTGGCAAGTAAATGAGTGAATATGAAAGTGTGGAGCGAGGGGCGCGGGCAGAGAGGTACAGCGCAATACGGATCAAAGAAATTTGGGAAGACTGCCATAACTTCTGTAAATTTTGTAATAGACTTATTGTTTTAATGTTGTGTGTGTTGTGTTCGTGTGTTGTTTGTGACCTCAGTGTGCTTGAGAGTAGCGTGTTTCTGTGGTAAAGGCGTTTATTTAGTATGTGAATTGGATGATCAACTAGTGCTGGAATGCGGCGTAAAATTAACGACGTATTTGGTGAAATGAGGCAACGAGCCGCTGAAAAAGGAATCCTGAAACGACTACATCGCAACCAGCTGTGCTGGGCACGCGTCTGTATCCGTGTAGGAGGTCGGCAATCCAAGCGGTCTATTGGCGATGCCGGCTTCGATCAACAGTAGGTAAGTACGGTCAAAGACAAATGTCAAGTAGCATCGTAAGGTACACATTCGCATAATGATCCGAACGAATATCTTTGTGTGTGTTATGTTTTAACGCAAACAATGAAACATTTTTCAATGTGATGATAGTAGGTGAAGTTCGTCATGCGCATATGTGCAAGGCGAGACAAAAGCAAGTTCTTGTATGTATAATTATAATAACTAATATCCCTTATATTCAACAACAGTGTCTCTGTTAGTCCGCATTTACAATTAATGCTTAAATTTGCCTATAGTGTCGCAGGTTGCGATAGCGGAGCGGTCAACAAGTCTTCTCACTTTATCACTAAAATATAATGACGGTGGTTCAAATCGGTCCTCTACTTTCACTTTTTGTTTTTTATTACTGAAATTTTCAAATAATAAATATAAACGTTATTTTTGTCTACTTATTACACTAGAGTGATAAAAAACACAAAATGTGTTTTTTTAAGAATTAAACTAAAAATATATATAATTATTATTTAACAAAATTTTATTAAATTTATAACAAAAATATTTCATTAAAATTAAACAAACTTTATACGTATTTTATCGTCCCCTATTTGAAACAACTTTGTTTAATATTAACTAGTGTGACCTCCATTGTTCTTAATACAGCTCAAGAGACGTTTATGCATGGAGGTCACAATATTAGCACACATAGTTCGCAACGGTCTCGTCGGTATGTCGGTATGATATGATTCATAAGCATTCACCATTCATCTTCGCTGAGTTTGGTTAATAAGAAGCGGTCTTCCACTTACCGCCCGACTTTTTAAGCTCCCTTCTTCTTCAAATCGTTACACCCAACGACTGACAGTATTTCTCTGAAATAAAATAAAAATCTTATGACATAATTGTAGATAGCGATACCTTGACAGCGAAATCGTAAATCTGCGCGGTATACATTGCGGACAATAAACGAGGTATTGTTTTTTTCGATACCTAAAAATCAAAGTCGTTTCCCAAAGAAAATGTTTGCATAGTACGAGTTCAATTGATGTATAATATGCGTAGTCGTCGCCTTCGTTAAGGGTATTGAGACACGGTGTATATTTGAAGATTTAAATGTTTAAGTGTTATTGTATATAATATAATATATGTATAATATTAATATATTGTCGGCCTCGATGGCGTAGTGGTTAGTGTAACCGACTGCCACGCCTGAGGTCGCGGGTTCGATTCCCGCACAAGTCAAACATTTGTGTGCATGAACATGGATGTTTGTCTTGGTCTGGGTGTTTCTATGTATAATAAGAATGTATTTACAAAAAAAAAGTATGTATGTATGTTTATCCATTGTCTAGTACACATAGTACAAGCTCTGCTTAGTTTGGGCTAGATGGTGTTGTGTGTATGTGGTAGAATATTATTATTATTATTGTTATAATATTATTTGTGTTTTCTAGTTGTTTTAGGCAATATTGATAATATTTCTTGATATACCTATAACAATATGCAACGAATAAAGATATATATATATAATGTTAAACTTGTGCACTGTTTGTTATACATATATTTCATGCAACGCGTTAGTCTCTAAAATTTAGTCTGAAGGACATTATTATTATATCATGTAAATCATTTATGCATGCATATGCATTCTACGATTACATATTTGACCATCGTCATTGAATAATCAAATATATTTATATGTAACATCTATTTATCGCAAATAAGTAATCTGAATCCATGCGATCTATTAATATATTTGTAGCTATATACATGTCGTGTAGGAATTTTAGGATTGCGGTTGATGATAGTTTCGCTCAATAGTGTATTGTTGATTTTGAAAGGGAACTTTTTAGAGAGTTCTGTTTTCTTTTAAAAATAGATGAAACTAAGATTATGTTATTTTTGGTATTTAAACTAATGTTTATGTGACATTTGTTTTCTACGGTTTTCCTCATCACAACTCTGTTTTAAGACGATATCATTTACAGTATTAGGAATATTAAATTGTCTTTATTATATCTATGATATGGATGCAGATACATAAAAAACATCTTAGAGTTTCTGTTAATGCCATTAATGTTAAGTTATACTAGCTGACCCACGCAACTTCACCTGCTTCACATAAGAGAATTTTCCCCGTTTTTGCAACACTTTTCATTGCTGCTCCGCTCCTATTGGTCGAAGCTAGATGTTATATAGCCTATAGCCTCGATAAATAGGCTATCCAACACTAAAATAATTTTTGAATTCAAACAAACTAACAAACAAACTCTTCAGCTTTATAATATTAGTATAGATTATACTTTTTGTCTTGATAACCAATACAATAGCAGTGATAGCGTAATGGGAGACCGTTGGACTGAGAGTTTTCCACAATGTTTCCGAAGTTATATGAATGTCTGCCTACCCTCTGGAGCCAGCGTGGTGGACTATAGCCTAAACCTTCTCACACTGAGAAAAAAAGAGGCCTGTGTCCAGCAGTGGGACAGTATATAGAAGGTTGATATTATAACCAATATATATATTATGGGTGGAAATACGGATACGGCAAAATACATGCAAGAACATTAAATTAAAACTGAGAACAATAATTTTGTTACCTTTTTATTGTTTAATTGGCACTTCGAAAATGATCATTGTAAGATCCTAAATTACTTAGTTCCCACGTGAAGTAACAAATAAAAACAGTAATTAATGTGTTAGCAGTGTGAATCCCACGTAACAAACAACATGACATAGGATTACTGACGAAAAATATCAATTAAGTCCATTATATCATACTAGTGGTTACCTACTGACCAGTGATGTTTCGAATATTCGCATCCACATCCGTAATCGCGGAGCTTCCGCATCGATTATGACATCTGCATCCGCATCCGCAATAGTCAACGCGGATCTTAATGCGGATCCAGATATAGCGTGGGTTACGATAAGAAAGAAATCAGTTGTTCAGTAGTACGTCTTTAATAATTTATGAACCTTTGCAAAACAGGTTTGAACCTGCGAAGGCGGTGATACTAAATAATTTTTATTAAATAAGATGAACAATTTTCATTAACATCCGCATGTGCAATTGCGGAGCTTCCGCATCGATTTGGACATCCGCATCCGTATCCACATCCGCGGATGTGAGATTTCAAATATGGAATGGATGGATGTCAAAATATCTGCATCCGCAACATCCTTGCTACTGACTTTTTTGAAAAGAATTTCACTGTTGCAGTGTCGAATCTGGTACTGTGCCCAGAAAACAGCATAATAATACAATATAATATTCTATCACATACACACAACACCATCTAGCCCAAACTAAGTAGAGCTTGTACTATGGGTACTAGACAATGGATAAACATACATAATATACTTTATTTTGTAAATACATGCATATTATACATAGAAACACCCAGACCAAGACAAACATCCATGTTCATGCACACAAATATTTGACTTGTGCGGAAATCAAACCCGCGACCTCAGGCGTGGCAGTCGGTTGGTCCACTACGCCATCGAGGCCGACATAATGCTTACCTATAAAGTTTGACTTCAAACCACAGCTAACGAAATGTGCGTCTATCTACCCTTTTGGGAATGTAAGCGTGAGATTATCTATGTATGATGTTTAATATAATATATTCAATCTTGAGATTAAATTATCTATTTATTAATCCTCAGATTGTTTACTAATTTTGGCCACAAGCGATCATTTATTCATACAGTGCAATGATTGCTTGTCTTGGTTCATCGTTTATTAATCAGTGAGCACAAACCTAGGTCTAATTACCACTATATGACAAAACCATAAACCAAAAATATATCTTTCCCAAAAGTTCCTCAGATTATAGAAAATCCATTAAATAATATTGTCTTCTATTTACGCGAATATTATTCATTGAAATTAAACTGCGATATACGGATTTTATCGCGTTGTTTATTTGACACTTTATTACAAAATATTGATAATTGTTACACTACTACTACTATTAAACTTTACTAATTTTTAAGCTAATTAAATTATTATTAAAACTATTTAGATTTTATTTATTTTTATTTTTAAACTTTCCCTGACGTTTCGTTTGCTTTTCAGCAGCCATGGTCACGGGGAGACTAAGATGGCAGTTGTCTCAATGTTCCAGTGTAGTTATTTCAAAATACCCGAACATAATTTAATCATTGGTGTTTCTATTTACTTACTTATTTATTTATTTACTTAGTTTTAATAATAATTTAATTAGCTTAAAAATTAGTAAAGTTTAATAGTAGTAGTAGTGTAACAATTTTCAAAATTTTGTAATAAAGTGTCAAATAAACAACGTGATAAAATCCGTATATAGCAGTTTAATTTCAAATCCATTAAATACAAAAAACAAATATATCATCAAAAATGCCCTTTTCCAAAATGTTCCGGGCTTTAAAATGTATCTATCCCAGAATGTACTTTTCCAAGATGTCCTTTTTGCAAAAATTCCCTTTTTCAGAATCGCCATATCGCTGTTCTCAAACGTCTGTATGTCTGCATGTGTCATACATAGATTATGCCGGCATTCTGTACGTGTATATTTTGTGTTTATATAATATAAAATTTAACTTGGTTGAAATGTCCAGGTTTATAAGTTACGAGTAAGTAAACTTGTACAAGCATTATACATATTATGGTATTACTTTTCAATACGATGAAAGGATCTAGTTAAATAATAGTTAAAGCTTATTCATATACTAAACTGTGGTTTGGTTTAGGATGGATCATCATAATAGAACATCATTAAAAACATACCTACGAGCTAATTTACATTTTGTAAATTTTTTATATTGTCTCGGTAATTCAAAGTCTCTGAACATGAAAAATTGTTTATTACATCGTTAAACAAATTAGAAAATCGTATAAATCTAAAACACGTTATAAAATTAAGTAATATGTCCTGGCAGAATTAAACAAAAACTGTTCTGTGCTTTTAACACTAGACAAGCCTGTATCGTAAAGACAACAAAATACAAAAAATAATGAAAATAGAAATCAAATGAAATTGGCGATTTGTCGAACTGGCCACTTTGATCTCAAATATCTAGCGTTTGGATAGAAATTCAAAATTCTAATTTAGGCTTGTGTATTATTGTGTATATTGTTATGTGTTTCGTATTTAGTGATTAATTTGTTTTCACGCCATTTGATTGTCTTTGACACCATTCTGTTCACAAAATGGAAAACTTAAAATATCGCGTAATTTACGAATACGAGTTCCACCGTGGCACCGGCGCTGCTGAAACAGCGCAAAGTATTAATTATGTGTATGGAGAAACTACTGTAAAACAGTAGTAGTTGACAATGAAGAATTAAAGGTGATCATGGAAGCGAATTGACAATTTGACACACCTACACATATTAAGACTGTCAATTTAATTTACGGATATGATCGATATTACCTATAATATCCCTTATTTGTCCAAGTCCGAAGCGCTCTATCTTATTTCCTCTCGTTACAATATGACAGGTGCGAAAAAGAGGGTTGTTTGGTATGTAAATTGGTTGTGTTCGCGATCGGCACTTACTCTGTTATCCACGCATTCCTTGGGCCAGGGATCATCAACATGTTTTAGTCATAGCATATGTGAAGACTTGA
Source organism: Catocala fraxini (assembly GCA_930367265.1). Taxonomy (NCBI): domain Eukaryota; kingdom Metazoa; phylum Arthropoda; class Insecta; order Lepidoptera; family Erebidae; genus Catocala; species Catocala fraxini. Next base: position 6,786,333 of record OV884026.1, on the reverse strand, counting down.
TATAACGGAATGTCCTACTGCCGACTAGAAAACGACTGACGATAGAAATGATGTGCTCCGTATAAAAAAAAATATAAAATGTTAAAATGGAATGGTTCGACCGTCCGTCTGTCACAGCTGCTTATCTCAGCAATTACTAATGCTATTTATTTGAACTTGAACTTTAGTAAGGACTATACCAAAGTTCAAAATAGCAAATGAAGTTTGTCCACTTTTATTACAAATGAAAATTTTAATATGTTAAGCATTTTATTTTTTGTAGAAGGTAACGGAAACATTATTATATAAAATTAAAGTAGAATTACCAGATCAATTGGGGAGTCATATAAAAAGGCAACTTGCACATTATAAAATACATTTTATTACTTTATGTAGCTTATTTATTTACGACCGAAAAATGTAATTAATTGCAATTGATAGAAGTTTCAGTAAACCTTACATGCAAAATAAAATGGTGTCTCTGACTAACACAGATTTCAAGAAATTGCAAACATTGATTATAAATATAAGTCAAGGTACTTGTAGCTGTGCGGACAAATTAAAAAAGTTGGTGGCGTGTCAATCCGTACCAAAGGTTTACCACAGCTGTGTCGATATTTTGCTTGATACTAAAAGCGTTAGCAATGCGAAACGCCCCACCGTGCTAGATTTTAGCATACAAATAGTACTACTATTAGTATTCATACTGATATACCTGACTATATAGTTCCCTAGGTTACTAGTATAGTTATATAGGGATGGTAAACATGAGGGAGATATTGAAAGGAGAACGATTGCGGGAAACAAAGTGAATGGAGCTCTACGCGCTTTTATGAACAGTCGAAATGTTTCCGAAAAGGCACGTTTGGCTGTTCATAGAGGACTATTAGTGCCCACACTTATGTATGGAAGTGAAAGTTGGGTATGGCAAAAGAAGCATGAGAGCAGAATAAATGCTGTAGAAATGAGAGCTCTGAGAAATATATGTGGTGTGACTCTGAAAGATAGAATAAGGAATAGTGTGATTAGAGAGAGATGCGGCATGAAAGTTGATATAGTGACAAGAATAGAAAAGGGTATGTTAAGCTGGTTTGGGCATGTAGAAAGAATGGACGAGGAAAGACTGACTAAGAAAGTTTATAAGGCTAGTGTGAATGGAACAGTCGCAAGAGGAAGACCTAGGCGAACGTTTCTTGATCAGATCGGAGGCGTTCTGGACAAAGGCCAGGTTAAGAGCACCTTGAACCGACGGGCGTGTATGAGGAATGTGATGAAAGTGAATGAAGCCAGAGAAGTGTGTCAGGATCGTAGCAAATGGAAATCCGTAGTCTCTGCCTACCCCTCTGGGAAACAGGCGTGAATCTATGTATGTATGTATATAGTTACCTACATTAATTCAAAGACTGCTTTTGATTGGTCAATGATATTTATCACTTTGGACATAATATGTCAATGCTTTGGACGTAATATTTATTTAATGGTTTAAGGTTTACTCTACTCTTAAACTCGTTTAAGAGTAGAGTATGATTCCATGAGTCTCCCCGTGACCATGGCTGCTGAAAAGCAACCGAAACGTCGGGGAAAGTATAAAATTACAAAATTTGATACTTTCCGATTTTAGTATAAATTTAATTAAATTCAAATAGTTTTAATAGTTTTAATAATAATTTAATTACCTTAAAAATTTGTAAAGTTTAATAGTAGTAGTGTAACAATTTTCAAAATTATGTAATAAAGATAAAACGCGATAAAATCCGTATATAGTAGTTTAATTTCAATATATACATATATACGGCTAATAGCCGAAGTGCGGCTACACCTAGTTTTAGCCGGCTACAACTAGGTGCAGCCGGCCACATGCGGTTGGGTTATGTTAGGTTACTTTTGAGTTGTAGCCGGCTAAAACTAGGTGTAACCGTACTTCGGCTATTAGCCGTAACATATGTATATATGTACCTAGTACGATAGCGTTACTTCCAATTCATACATATTACGTAATTGGCAACAATTTGTCTGACATATTACAGTAGTTATCTTTAAATTCTCGACCTCATATTCGTGTATACCCTTCCCCTTCATCTTAAATCTTTGCCTAGCCGGGAATTGAATCACCTTACAATTGAAATTCATGGATACTAGCCCCGTGGCAAATGTGGGTATAGTATACATCTACCTAACATTTTATTACATAAATTCATCGCGAAAGTATAAAAGATATTATCGTTGCCAAATAAATTGCTTTTAGATAGCGACTTAGAGTACTTACGCGTTTTCAACACAACAACAATTGAACAGGATGTAAAGTATGATTTGGTTTCGGCAGCTTTTCGATTTGTTTAATTGTGTAAAAGTAAACGTTTTAAAAAATAAGAATGTACACATAATAACCGTGATTGAATTGTAGATTGTTTTAAAACTGCTGCAGGTTTATTTCGTAACACATCGTTAGATAGATAGATAACTTCTAAATAATTTGACTCGTAAATTCTTACAGCCGTTTACAATAAAACGACTTTACATAATCCTACGCAACTATAAAATTACCGTCGACTCAATCATATCGAGTAATTGTAAATCGAGAATCGATGACAAAATATTCAATCGATTACGAAATAATCGAGTTGCGGAAGATAATTGTTATTATAATTGTGTAGAGACGAATCGCACTTGTGCCGATTTCGTAACAAAAGGAAGGAATGCTTAGACGGTTATATTATGGAACGGAATTGAACGATTATGATGTTGTCGCTCTGCGGGGAGCTACTTTCAAAAAAGATATTGCGTATCTGTCACAATTATAATATCTTTGATACCGGCGGACCCACTTTTAGATTAATTTTCTCTACCTTTAAAAAGTAAAAGGGTGATTGATGGTTTTAAAGTTTAATTAACCATATTTCTAACCGCTATGGTGGTCGTAAGCGTACACGTAACGTAAGGCCCAACTGGCTTTTTTTTATACTACTATGGTTGCAAACTAGTATACGGCCCACCTGATGGTAAGTGGTCACCGTAGCCTATGGACGCCTGCAACACCAGAGGCATCACTTGCGCGTTGCCGACCGACTTTTAGGAATAAAAGGAAGTAGGAAGGAGAAGGAGCGGGAAGGGGGAAAGAGGGTGATTGGGCCTCCGGCACTCTCACTCACCAAACGAAACACAACAGTAGAAATACTGCTATTTCACGTCGATATTCTGTGAGAGGGTAGTCCTTCTCCGGTCGAGACGGCCCACTCATGCTGAAATCAGCGAGGCTCCTTTCGTAAGAAGCATGTGCATTGGACAGCATAAAGAGAGAGCGTCATGTCAAAGTAGGTTTTATCTTAAAATACGGTTTCAGAAGTTCTTTTATAATATGGTAAATAAGATAAGTTGTTGCCGCGGACTACATGCGACTTACATAGATATATGCGCGTAGTAGTGTTCTATATGTGTTGTCGGCCTCGATGGCGTAGTGGTTAGTGTAACAGACTGCCACGCCTGAGGTAGCGGGTTCGATTCCCGCACAAGTCAAAAATTTGTGTGCATGAACATGGATGTTTCTCTTGGTACTGGGTATTTCTATGTATAATAAGTATGTATTTACAAAAAAAAAGTATATATGTATGTTTATCCATTGTCTAGTACCCATAGTACAAGCTCCGCTTAGTTTGGGCTAGATGGTGTTGTGTGTATGTGGTAGAATATTATTATATTATTATTATTATTATTATATTATATGTTTCAGAATTAAGCAAGTTAGTAGTTTATATGATGCAAACAACTCGCGTTGTTGCCTCTTTTTGCGCATGTTATCCGGCTCGTGTATAACAACCATAATTGCAAAAGAAGTTTTAGCAATTAAGGCCGATTACCATGTTGTTTTGACAGTACTGTCAGTACTGTCAAAACAACAACCACAAGCGGAACCAAAACACAACGTCAACGAGCATTTAATGATAAAATCATAATAAAACCGTCAAGCACTTGTAGTAGCTGAGTCTACATTAAGTCATTAATTAGACCACGACTGGAGGTAACAATCAAATCGAGAGCGGAACTGTGATCGTAACTTAACAGCCAAGAGAGCAAGTACTAAGATATGAGTAGCTCTGTCTGTGAACGCAAAAAGCTAAGAGGATAGATGCGGCGTTTGTATACCATAGGGCTGTCTATATGAACTGCATTTAAGGTACCGATGCAATTTTACCATGTTTATAAGCTGTTTCACTGTTAAGCAAAGGTCTTGTGCTTAAGTATGGGAAGGGCTACGTCGTAGTCCTACATCTTTGAGAATTTTATGACAAATTATCAGACAAGTGTTCATAATGTTTTCCTTCACAATTTAAGCGAGCGATAATAAACAATTTAATACGCACAGAACTTCAAAAAGTAAAGGTGCGTGCCATGGATTCAAACTCAAGCACACGGTGCACGGACGACGTGACGGTGATTTAAGGAGTTGCCTCACTACTGTTAGCCGAGCCACGAAGTGTTGTGGATGCGATCCCCGCATGGGATAAAAACGTGTGTTATTCGTAAATAATCGTTTTGAGTTGGCTATTGTTGGAACGTTTGTAAAATCCCTCGCGATAAAGGTTAGCACTTACTGGAGATGTCTTTAGCCTGTGAGCTTATCCATATAGAGACAGTAATGAAAGCATCGTTTAGGTACCTGGCATCCTAGTACAAATGGACAAATTTGAACTTATAATTCGGATATTATAGGATATAATCACTTAAATGCTTATCATAAAAGGGTTAATTTCAATCCAGTTCATTAGTAGAGTGATTTTGGCGAAATTGGTCTCGTGCTGACAATATGTGGTGCCATTTCTATCGGTTTTGTCTCGCTATTCCGCGGGCAGCACCGTAAGTAATAATCTGTGCCCTATTTGTAGGCAATTGTTTGCAGTTTGATAACCTCAATACATAATAGCTTAAGTTTTATGGTTGAATAACAAATTGGAATTATGATTATACAGTAGAGAAATTGTGTTCGATATAATATCTGGGTATAGCTTTATAAATGTATATTAAATGTCCTCCAGACCGAATTTCAGTTACGGCGGCCAGTCTTAACGGAGACTGGCCATCTGCGCAGTAGATATAATAGTGCACAAGTGTGTGTGCAAACACAAGTGCACTCTCTGTTCCCTAACTCTCATGATCCGATGGGACGGTAATCCAACACGACCAGAGAGAGATCAGGCGCAGGACCAACGGCTTTACGTGCTTTCCGAGACACGGGGGTGTCTAACATCGCCAACTTCCTAACGCCGGGCTGCTATTGAGATCTCTTAACAGAAAAATCCAATAACTTTTTGTTGGCCCGATCCGGGATTCGAACCCAAGACCTCATGCACAGCAGACGCATTCACTACTGCTGCCCCACGAAAAGACGGTGGTGTGAGTGTTAAAGCACAGAATGTGAAATGGAAAAAAGTTAGTTGAATTTTACTAAAACTAATAATTATTATAATATCAGTCCTATTTAAAATCTATCTCAATAAAAAGGGTAAGGGCATAGTCCACCGCGCTAGCGCTGTGCGAGTTGGCAGACTTCGCATATCTTGGACAATATTACGTAGAACTCTTTTAAGGATGCAGATTTCCTCTCTAAGTTTTCCTCTTCCGTTAAGGCGAGCGATAATCAACCATTTAATACGCACATAACTTCGAAAAGTCAGGGGTTTGGTACTGCAATTCGATCTACAAAATATGTAATGCGAACAAACGGGTGTCCAACACGGATCTCAAATCGTAGTCCTCACAATCGGCCGTGTTTATATGCTACGGGACCAACGAGATAATCAGTAGCTAGATACTCAGATACAGTGATATTAGCGCAAAACTCGGTTACATCGCGTGCACTTTTCTATTAAAGCCGGAGAGAGGCCCACAATTTTGTTGAACTTATTTTGAAAGATATGTATCAAAGAGAAGGGATCTATGTAGCTGTAATACCTGATTTGAGCGAAGATCATTACTTATAAATCATATCCCGGCGCGTTATACAACGGATAGAAAGTTGGGCCACGGTTCCGATCCCTGACGAGTACTCGATTTAGTTTCGAGTGGTAAAAGTTATCGTTAGAAAATTGATTATCGATAAGAAAGTAAACTTTTCTTTTGGATTATATTAGTTTGTTTTTATTTTAAATATATAATTCAATATACAATGTAACATTAATTTCAAACAAGGTAGGCAATATATACGGTTTCCGTAAAATAATTAAATAATAATAATTTAACATAAACTTTAGTACTTAATACCTGAAGCAATAAACTTTAGTACTTAATACCTGAAGTAATAAAGCTAAACAATGAAATGTATAAATGAAATAAAACACGAGATGAAAATGAGTGCAAAGGTGTGTGGAAGCGAGTGTCTGTATGTAATGGTGATAATGAATGTGACGATGCTTTTGTGTGTTATGTGTGTTTGTGTCTGCGTGGTGGATAGAGACTATTAGGTATACCGAGATATTGACTAAGTCATCTCTCCTTAAGGTTTTTATGTGCATTTTAGTTATCACTCTCAATTGAATGTTTTAAATGACTTTAATTTATCTTGACTGTGTAAATGCTACAGAACGCATATCGGGATAAACATTCCATAATTATGTTAATCCAGGACTTGGTCTATCTGTGTGCCAAATTTCATCCAAATCCGTTCAATAGTTTACACGGGATTATAAACATTAGTGCATTTTTTGCTATAAGACAAAAGAGGTATTGTTTAACCTTTATCTATACTAATATTATAAAGCTGAAGAGTTTGTTTGTTTGAACGCGCTAATCTCAGGAACTGCTGGTCCGAATTGAAAAGTTATTTTAGTGTTGGGTAGCTCATTTATCGAGGCAGGCTATAGGCTATATAACATCACGCTACGACCCACGGGGGCGGCGCAGTAATCATAAACGCAGGCGAAATCGCGGGCACATCCAGTTTTTTATAATACTTATGTTTTAAGCGCTCAGCGCTGCCTCGATGACGCTGCGGTATTGAATGAGACTGTTGTACATTAAGTTTCAGGTTCGAATCACAATTACTCGTTCAAGAAATTTTCAGTAGGCGCATGTAGTTTGGACCTTTGCAGCATTATTTATATATTTAAAATGTATGTATAAGCGCTGTCGCAATGTAACACAGCAACGATTGGAATGGAGGAATGCGTTGCACGTAAGTAGAATCATTGTCATTGTCGCCAAGTTTAGTTCACGATATGTTAATGAAAGGAAACAGGTGTTTAACCAAAGCAGTGCGTGTATCTGATCGAATTCCTTATCGGATGGTTTTGTACTACACCTATACATGATTAGTTATTTAGTCTGCCTCATTGGCGCAGTGATTATGAGTACTACTGGTGTACATAGCCTAGTACTGATGTACGAGGTCTTGGCTTCGATTTTAGGGTCGGCCGAACTGTTATTGGGTAGTTGTATCATGGAATTTTGGTATAAAACACGTAGAACCGTGGCTGCGGCAATAGGTGGCATGTCAACTATCGGGTACTTTAATTGTAGACTCCGTGCTATGACTGAGAATCTTTCTATAAAACAACCTATGAATAAATATAATAAAATTACACAGCTTTTTAAAATTTGCACGATCCGGAAACTAAATCTGAATGCTCACAGTCGATCATAAACTTATACCACAGTACCATCGAAGCAGTCAAGTCCCAATTTAATATATTAGATACCAGTACTGTACGTTTTAAAATGATTGATAGTTCAAAACTGGCATATAATATTCTTATATTGTTTTTTATTATTAATAGATTCGGAGCCAAGGTGACTACGGAGGTGACTCTCACAATTAAATAAATGGCGACTTTGACCATTGGCTTTTATAAGCTGTGAAAAACAAAATAAATGTATATACTATATATTACTAAGTGACTATTGTCACTTCGCTTCGGTTCGTATTGCCAGTGATAAAATTACAAATTAAATTTATTTATGGTCTGCTATATCTAACAATAGTATACGCACATAATAAATTCATAGCAGGAAAAGTTCCTATCTAAAAGCCGACATCCCCTTATGTATAGACTGTATGGAGTCCGAGGAGACATCGGCTCATGTGTTCTCACACTGCAAAAGCGTAAGCAACTAGCAGATAAGGCTTTTAAACAATCCAGAAACGATGAAGATAAGACTGAGCTGACTAATAAGGATGAGCCTAATGCCGTCTACTGGGTAAATATGCAATTACATTTGCATACTAGAAATTGTTATACAAATATTTGTAGCATTTAAGAAAATAAATATCCTGAATTTTTTGCGTTTATGAGGTTCTAGGTTTAATTCTCAGACCGGACCAAGTTTTATTGCTTTTTCTGTTAGAAAATTCCTGTTTAGGTTATATTCTAAATGTGCATTTTTGATGAAAAATAAAATCCTCAATAGCAATAGGTACGGCGTCTGTAAATGCAACGGTAGGCGATAATAGGTTTGACCACTATAACGAATTATATGTGTATATCTGCTTACCCCTTCGGGGACATTCCATGTATATTGTACATATTTCCATAATTTTATGTTAGCCAGTACTGTTAAGATCTTACGACATTACCATAAGCAAGTGCACAGATAGCGCGTGAGAGTGAATCAGTTGGTATGATGCCGAGCCCGTGTGCTCTCTGTAGATCGTAATCGTTTATGTTAATCATAATTGTGCCACCGCTATCTTTACGTGACCGCTTATGTCCTGGTTTCTATTTTATTATCGTTATAACTACTCGGCTGTACAGACAGACATAATAACAGATGTTACCTGCTACGACAGCACGGATCTGCCACTGCGCCGAGTATTATGGGTTCGAATACCACGCGGGACGAAAAATTGTGTGATCCAAAAATGGTTGATCTGAGTCTAGATAATCTTCGTGTTCGTTGTTTGATTGTTTGTAGAATCCCTCGCGATGCAGGAATTATTCCTAGTGCGCTTTTTAATTAAATAAATTTATCTGTAATAGACTAGTTGCCTTTAGCAGCGATAGCTCAGTGGGGAGACCAACAGACTGCAATGCAGAGGGTCTCGGGTTCGAACCCACGTCGCGCACCTCTGACTTTCAGAAGTTATATGACATTTCGAAATTATGTGCGTATTGATTGACAATTATCGCCTGCTCCGTGCCTCGGAGAGCACGTTAAGCCGTCGGTCCCGGCTGCCATGAACATCTATGGCAGTCGTTATTGGGAAAGTCAGTACCCTCTAATATCCTGACACTGGTCTAGCCTTAGGGTATCGTTAGCCTTTGGGTTGCGTAGGTCAGGTGGCAGCCGCTCCGTGTAAAAACCGATATCCAGTCAAATCCGGTTAGACTTGAAAAGCCGACCCCAAGTGACTTGGGAATAATAAAGGCTAAGGGAGAAGAGGCTAGTTGCCTTTTCCTTTTTGATTTTATGACATCGCGGCAGTTGGCTTAATGCGAACACAAATAACACTGAAACACTCGATACAGCCATTTGTAAATCACACGAATTTTCGTCCCAAGTGGGATTTGAGACTATACCAGTCAACGCAGTGGTAAGGACAAGGCAATAACTTAAACCACTAAGCCAACCGTGTAAGTAAGTTTGATTCCTGGATAGAGATATGTCTATGTACGTAACAGCAAATGGCTATGAAAAAATTTTTTTTCGTGACGTAGCATCCAAATTGGTTCGAGAAATAATAAAATAATTTATATTTTAAATGTTGGTATGAGTAAAAGTAAGTGCCTAGTGGACGCGAGATGACCTCCAGCCACCCTGAGGATTGACCTGGGGGTGGTGGGCTTTGTGGGCCTGCCCGCCATCCGTTCAGCACCAGGTCCGAGAGGCGGCGTGCGTGTTCCCACGCGCGCCTCTGTTTCGAGTCCGTCTCCCCTCTAGGGGGGAGGGCGGGGGGACAGGAGGGTTTGGGAGGGGTTTTACCTAAAAGGTAGGCCTCTTCGTGTAGGGGCCTGCCGTTTCATACGGCGGGCCGAAACCTCGGCGGGGTCGCGACCGCATGTGTAAGTGATTCGCGCGGACCCGTCGATAGTGGTTTTGTCGAGGAACACCGTGGTAGGTTTAGTCGGTATTCCGGGCGGTACATCATTCTTATTCCATCTTTCTTTTACCCCGGCAAGGCATACCGAAACCAGGCAAAGCTGACTACGAGGAAGCCAAGGCATACCGACCTATCAGTCTTGAGTCGTTCTTCCTGAAAGCCCTGGAGAAGTTAGTAGATAGACATGTCAGGGAGGGAGCATTAGGGAAATTCCCCCTCCACGGGCTACAATGTACTTACCAGTCGGGGAAATCCACTGAGACGGCACTGCATTTTGTGGTAAACAAGGCAGAACATGCATTAGATAACCGGGAATTATGCATTGCTGCATTCCTGGATATTGAGGGAGCTTTCGATCGGACCACCTTTGATGCCATTAGTGTGGCATCGGCAAATCACGGCATAGAGCCAACCATTTGCAAGTGGATCGATTGTATGCTCAGGGGAAGAATTATTAGGTCTGAGTTGTTAGGGGATGAAATGATTGCAACGACCACCAAAGGCTGCCCTCAGGGTGGAGTACTCTCACCACTCTTATGGTGCTTGGTGGTTAATTCACTCTTAGAACAACTCAACAAAGGTCCGTACTTAACGGTCGGATATGCGGATGACTTGGTGATACTCGTCAATGGAAAATTTCCGAGCACAGTATCCAGTCTCATGCAGAGGGCCCTGACTATGGTAGAAAAATGGTGCAGTAGCAACCATTTATCGATCAACCCAGGGAAAACTACTGTTGTGCCGTTTACTAGGAAGAGGGATCTGACAGGGTTGGAAACTCTATCCATGTATGGTACACAGCTAAAATGGTCCACAGAGGTGAAGTATCTAGGCATGACCCTGGATAGCACGCTAACGTGGAAACCTCATTTAGACAAAGCCATAGTGAAGGCCCAGCGGGTCTTCGGCATGATTCGTTCTACTTATGGGAAGACCTGGGGCCTGAAGCCCAAGGTCATCAAGTGGCTATACACGATAATGATAAGACCCATACTCACATATGGAAGCATTGTCTGGTGGCCAAGAACTAAACTAGCAACATGCAGGAAAGCGCAGTCTAAGGTGCAGCGATTGGCCTGCATGGCTATAACAGGGGCGTTCCCGTCTACGCCAACGGCTGCGTTAGAGATCCTGCTAGACCTAACGCCGCTACACATTGTTGTGGAGTTGGAGGCGTTGAAGGCGCTACATAGACTGTCTGTGCATGGGCTGTGGAGCGTAACATGCCGGTAACTCGACACACAAAACTGGAGATTTCAAAGGATCTCAAAGTGATTATGAGCATGGGATGCGACAAAATGCAACCAATGCACATATTCAAAAAGAATTTTACAATAAAGGTCCCCACAAGGGAGGAATGGAGACAAGGTCTACAATCCCCTAACAAGGGTTGTCTCATCTGGTACACCGATGGTTCCAAAATGGAATCAGGATCAGGCGCTGGTATTTATGCCAACGACTGTAAGGTGAGCCAAAGCATGGGCAAATATACAACGGTCTTCCAGGCGGAAACCTATGCTATAATTGCCTGCGCGCAGGAGAATATCAACAAAAATGTCACTGACAAGACTGTTTATATTCTCAGTGACAGTCAAGCTGCTCTTAAGGCTCTGAACTCCTGTAGGGTGGATTCCGGACTAGTCCTGAACTGTGTTAAAGCCCTTAACAAACTTGGCAGGAAAAACACAGTCAGGCTTGTGTGGGTTCCGGGGCATGCAGGTGTGCAGGGTAATGAGGAGGCTGACGAATTGGCCAGGAAGGGCTCGGAGCAACTATTTGTTGGCCCCGAGCCATTTGTAGGACTCTCTGAGAGTACCGTCAAGGCAGCTATGAATGCACATGGCAATGATAAACACAGGCGGGAGTGGATGGCCCTTAGGGGTCTGGAACACTCCAAGAAATTCATTGCAAACAGAGCCACGGGCTTCACCCGGAAGTTCTGCGGGTACAACAAGGGCCAAATACGCCTGCTCACAGGAGCGTTTACTGGTCACTTTGGCACCAATGACTTCCTGTGCAGATTGAGTTTGACAAACAATTTGATCTGCAGAGCCTGTGGTGAGCGGGACGAGTCCATATTACACCTACTGTGTGAATGTGACGCGTTGGCTGGACTAAGGATGGGTCTGATGGGGTTGGCATATCCGAGCCCTGAGGACTTCAGGCTTCTCCCTCTGAAGTGTACGCTGCGATTGATGCAGTACATTCATAGGGAGATAGCTAAGGTATAGATCTCGGGGCCGACACAAAAGATCCCACTGGGTCGAAGTGTCGCCGGTCTGCACTGACTGGCCCCCGTAACAAGATAAGATAAGATAAGATACCCCGGCAAGTCCGACATAGCCCCTCCGCCCGTCCCGAGGAGGGGTATGCGTCATGCATTCCGGCACGTTAAAAAAAAAACTGCCTAGTGGAAGTATATCGCTATTTCCTTTCTACACCCAACTTCCTCCGTGGCGAAGCGGTAGTTAATGCGACTGCTGTGCGTGATGTCTCGAGTTCGGATCCCGGGTCGGATTAACAAAATGGTGTTGGGTTTTTCTGTTAAGAAGTTGGCGGTGTTAGACATCCCCGTGCCTTGGAAAGCACGTAAGGCCGTTGGTCCTGCGCATGATCTCTCTCCGGTCGTGTCGGATTATCCGTGTAATTGGATCATGAGAGTTAGGGAACAGAGAGTACACTTGTGTTTGCGCACATACTTGTGCACTGTAATATCTCCTGCGTAGATGGCCAGTCTCCGTTAAGATTGGCCGCCGTGACCGAAATTAGGTCTGGAGGACATTACACCCAACTTCTACACTGCATTTAAATTTAAATTACGTCACATAATAGCATTAAACGCTCTTTTTCCGTTTGACTGTAATTTGTCATTTACCCCATCTTCCAGACTTAAAGCGCTTGATATATTTTTTCAAAATGGTTTCATGCATTTTGTATAGCGCGTAACTTTATAATTAAAATAAATATGAATAGTCTAGACTATTATTGTCGCCTACCATGTCAGCCGTAGCTGCCATATTATTCATTCTTATGGTATAAGTACTTATCGTAGGGTTTACAACTAAAATCTTTGGTTGACCAATGTTTTATTGCTTCTTAAGCAATCTCATACCATTATTGAAATAACATTAATAATCCTATATTCTCCTTACCTACTAATATTGTATGCGCGCATACAATATTAGTAGGTAAGACGCGATCAAACACGAAATATTATAAGAGTCAGTCGAGTAGTTAAAGCGTGAATGCGTAACAAACAAACCAACAAACTCATATTCGCATTTATAATATTAGTTAGGATTAGGAAGTTAGGATTATAGAAGACTAACTGACCCGCGCAACTTCATCTGCTTCATAAAGGAGAATTTACTCCGTTTTCGCAACATCTTTCATTGCTGCTCCGCTCCTATTGGCCGTATCTTGATGTTATATAGCCTATAGCCTTCCTCGATAAATGTGTTACCCAATACTGAAAGAATTTTTCAATTCGAATCAGTCGTTCCTGAGATTAGTGCGTTCAAACAAACAAACAAAAAAAACATACTTCAGCTTTATAATATTAGTATAGATTAGCTTCAGCCCGCGGCTTCACTCGCGTAAAAGTAGGTTAGGTTATGTTAGTAACAGTAAGACCCGTACTTAAAGAGTGGCTGGAGAGGCGTCATGGCGCCCTCACGTTTCGTCTGACGCAGGTGCTGACCGAACACGGTTGTTTCGGTCGGTATCTGTGTCGAATAGGCAAACAGGAGACACCCGGTTGTCATCACTGCGGCGACTGCCGCGTCGTTGTCGAGGACACGGCGTTGCACACATTGGTAGCTTGCCCTGCTTGGGCCACGCAACGCCGTGTCATGCATGTGACAGTCGGTAGAGTCGTCCTCTCGCTCGAGGCTATGGTTCTGTCCATGATCTCGAGCGAGAGGTCTTGGAATGCCGTCGCTTCCTTCTGTGAGGAGGTGATGTTAGTGAAGGTGGCGGCGGAGAGGGAGAGGGATCGTTCAATCCCTCTCCCTAACCGCAGAGCCGGGCGCAGGAGGGCGCGAGACGACCTCCAGCCACCCTGAGTAGAAGCCTGTGGGCGGTGGACCCATTGGGGCCGTCCACCGCCCGATCAGCGCAGGTCCGAGTAGGTGGCGTTCGTGTTCCACGCACGCCTCTCGATGTCGGAAAGGGGATTAGGTCACCCCGCTTTGTTGTCGGGGACCAGGTCCCCAAATTATCGGTGTAAAATTTTATTGTGCTTGTGGGACCCGCCACGTCCATCGGCGGATCAAACCTTTGACGGGGTCGCGATTTGAATGCGAGAGCGATCCGCGCCACCCCGCCATAAAGATGTGAGGAACACCGCGGTGGTTTTAGTCGGTTCAGCCCAAACATATGGGCTGGATCCCGACATATCCCCATCGCCCGCCCCAAATCCGGCGATGGGGAATGTGATTTGGACATATCAGCGCGTTAAAAAAAAAAAAGTAAATGTACTTTTTGTTTCTCGGTGATAATATAGTTATCAAATAGCGAAAGAATTTAAATAATCGATGGTTAACTTCGAGTTAAATCCTTACACACAAATAAAAAATCAAATCTTTCCTCTTCATAATATTAGTATAGACATGGGTTCAAATATGTAGACTGTAGTGTGAAAATAAATAAAGCAAAATAAAGAAAATAAATTGGCTCTTCTTTTCGTGAAAATTACGAGTGATTGAACGTTCTATGTTTACGTATGCCTTATGCGACTGGTATTATAAAATCTTAACGGAGACAAATGCAATATGATCATTTGATATAAATATCAAAAATATTTTTACATGATATATGAATGGTAACAATATCGATGATACCATGGGGTGAGCAAGAATACAAAAAAACCATGGACAAATTCCTCGCGGGGATAGTCACAATCGCAAGTCCAGATAGTTTACATATAAAAAGTCAAAGACAAGAACCTACTAAAGAAAACAACCTCATTTGTTTTACAAGTAGTGACGTTACACCTTGTTAATACCCACTTGAGATCACAGAACAATCTGCACTCAACCACTCACTATTCATTTTCATTCTGTCGTAGCTACTCATGTAATGTATTAATATTTCATTTCAACACGTGAGATCAAAACGTGTCTGTCGCCGTTATAACTGTTATAATATTGTGAAGGATCGCGGTGCGGTTTATATAAGCACCGCCTTTGATATATCAATCAGCGATTAGCTCTGCGCGTGCGCGTAGAACGTGCGCCAGCGCCGACGATGATACACATCTGCTTTAGTTCTTATATGGAAGAATATCAGGTTGAGTATGAAAGGAGAGTTGGATGTCATGGGATATTTATGCAGTTATGTAACCATGGCAGTGTTTAGTTTACAGGTAATGTTTTTAATTTTGTAATATTATCCGAATTCCAAGTTTGACAGTTACTAGAACAGCCTGGGTAAAAAAACAAGCATACAACCTTTTTGGTGTGGTAAGAGGTTATTGTAGGCTCAGGAAGGTAACCCAAATTCCTCGACATGACGAAGTTATGTATATATAAGGACATTTTGAAAGTATTGTTTTGTTTTGAGGCGGATCGTGTTTTTGCTTTTTAACTTGTTGCACTGGTGCACCAGAATTAGAGGCGCGTGTAACCCACATAATCAATTAAGCAATAATAATTTCGAATAACCATTTATTCAAAAACATTATTCGAATCACCGGGACATACAAAATACATCGAATATATTATACTAACTAATATTCATTGAAATTAAACTATAATTTCGAATAACCATTTATTCAAAAACATAATTCGAATCACTAGGACATACAAAATACATCGAATATATTATACTAACTAATATTCATTGAAATTAAACTACTATATACGGATTAAATAACTTAAACTTAAATATAAATAGTTTTAATAATAATTTAATAAGCTTAAAATTAATAAAGTTTAATAGTAGTAGTAGTGTAACCGTTTTCAAAACGATGTAATAAAGTTTAAAATAAACAACGCGATAAAAACCGTATATAGTAGTTTAATTTCAATGAATAATATTCGCGTAAACAGAAGACAATATTATCCAACTAATATTATAAATGCGAATTTGAGTTTGTTTGTTTGTTACGCTTTCACGCCTAACTACTCGACCGATAATCATGAAATTTCGCATACACGTTGTTAAGGAACATAAAAGGTCATAGGATACCTTTCAACGAGAAAATATACTGTCACTAATCTCTTACGTGAGCGAAGCCGCGGGCAAAATCTAGTCCGTGATAGTAAGTAGTAAGAAGATCGATCATACGTAATTAGGTAAAATAGGCGAATTACGTAACCAGTCTCTATCTATTGAATCCACTAGTGTTGTTCTGGAAAGTTACGTTCATAAATCGAGTCAACAGGTGAATGTTATTACTTGGCCTTTATAGCACACTAAACTGTTTCGATGAATTATGGCTCGCAAACAGAGCGTAAATCATATTTATATTGAGCTATCTTAGCTAAAAGGCAATATAAATTCCAAAGAGTATCTGCTAAAATGTTTAGAGCAGTTGCCAAGTTAAGGCAATCATAGGCTTCGGTAATTGGAACAGACAGATATATGTATGTTTTGGGGTGTTCATGTTAATATAAAGGGCCCTGGAGTGAACACCATGTCATCGAGTGAACACCATGCCACTTTAATAATTGGAAGAACGGCGAAAATTATTACTTAATGGATGAATGGGGGCAGAAAGGTTCTGGAGTGGCAGCCACGCAGCGGAGTCGGCGAAAATTATTACATAATGGATGAGTGGGGGCAGAAAGGTTCTGGAGTGGCAGCCACGCAGCGGGGGCCTCCCCCACAAGGTGGACCGACGACTATGTCCAGCAGTCTTTCTACTGAGATAATGATGAATGAGTGGGCTTTGTCGTCAGATACTATCTTCTTAAAGGAAATTGGTATGAAAGTAGTACGACACTGCGTTACGCTCGATAGGTAGGACTACCAGAGGCTCAGAAAATCACTTCTATCAACCGTTTTCTTTTGACTCACTGTCAATTCTTTTTCTATGGTCGTTGACGATCAGGTGAGTTGTATACTTCTTTGCCTGTCCAGATGACAAATCTTTCTACCACCGCACTCTTCTGCAGCAGAGTTCATACATTTTATCAGAAAAATACAAATCTATTCCACCTGGAAAAGTTAAAGTTAGGCTACAAGCGATCGCCTCGCCTCTACCGCTGGGCGTTATGTTTTCGAATATCCCTTCTTCTTTTTAATTCTTAAGAGCTTTGCTCTTGACAGTGGAGTATACTTATCTTGTTACGGGGGCCAGTCAGTGCAGACCGGCGACACTTCGACCCAGTGGGATCTTTTGTGTCGGTGGAGTATACTTACTCCATCTTTCTCGATTTTCGGCCAACTGTTTGATCTCCTTATAAGACATGGCATTTGCCTTTTCTTTTATTTGGTCTATGAATGCCCTTGTGGGCCTGCCCCTTCCTCTCTTTTCTTCTATGATGTTTATTATAAAGTCGTCAAGTCTTATGAGATTGCTAATCATCTTTCCTCGAATATTACACGGGACAATTATTTGTGAATTGTTATTGTTATGAGTCTGTTTGTGTCCGTTCTTTGTATATTTAATAAGTCTCCATACAGGGCTTGATACCTAATGCAACTAATGTGTGTAAAGAGTAACAGAGAAAATTTTGACATTTCCTACAAAAAGATCACAAAAGTTTAAGCAGGAGCAATGTCACGTGGTTAATGTCGCAGTTATTAGGTAGATCTGCGTACAAGTACGTAATGACGTAAGAAGGCAAGTGGAGTGCCTTCGCTCGCATCTGCGATAAGATAGCAATCGTATTGATTCTGTTGTAACTTACGGTAACGAGAGTGTTGTTATACAGGGCATAACACACCAACGTGTCGACGCTAGGGCTGCCTCACATTATTATATTTACTTACATATTTACACTAACTTCAGTCAATAATGCTTAAGTCAGTAGCAGAGACCGAAGTTGCCATTTACGTAGTGACGGTAGGTGGTGGATGGTTTTATCACAGTACTACTAATCTCTTATAGAGGTCTTAGCATTACCATGTGTTATCAAGTTACACTTCCGGCCTCACATATACTACTAGTTCGGGTACATCTTAACCACTATATGTACATTAAAACCTATTATCGTTTTATAATTTAATTAATAATTTTATAATCAATCTAAATAGTTATTTCATATTTCTTTATTAAGTATAAAGATTATATTTATTAGCTTGGCGCCTTCCGCTTGTCAGCTTCCGACGCGATTAATAAACAGTACATATTGTTACCGATCTCTGTACTTTTTTTACACTATGTCGAATAATCAATCCTATAATCATTTTGTTTTACTATGTATAATATAATGATAAAGTTATTAGATTCTTACTGATTTTGGGTTAGGCATAATTTTGTCACACCGGCGCCTCTGCTTCCGGTGTAATAAATCCTTAATGTTACATAATCCTGTATTATTAAATAATAATTGTATATAAATAATCATCAGAATAATTAAGATAAACAATGTTTAATATTATCTATTGAGTTTGTGAATTTAGTATTAAATTAGATCAAATGTTTGTATAAATACCGGCGGTTAGAATATTTTGGGACATTCATATTCTAACCGTTGAAACGTGCATTCAAGATAATATAAGTGCTTTTCTGTACAACTTGTGTCTTCATTGTCGCCGCCACCCTGACTATTCACCTTCTTACACATCTATTAAAGTATTACTATTGTATACACGAGAGTAAAAGTGCACAAATGCATAGATAAACAGGCATAAATGTGCACCATTTTTTTAAAATATAATAAGCCTGCGGTTTCCCTTACGTGATTTTATATTTAACACATACTGGGATCAAAGTTATTATTATTCTTTGTAATAAATTGGTAATTCAAGGCATGATCTATCTATGAGTCAAGTTTCATCTAATTCCGTTTGTTTAAATTATCAGCCAATATTTAATATAGATTACTGTTACATACAGTTACATACACTAGTAGTTATACATGAAGATAGAAGATAAAAAGAAACGTAAACATATAGAACGCGCGCGACGTGTGTTCGCGCCGTCTGCGTAGCAAGAGTCTGTCATGTTGAGGGCGTGGGGCCGCGGGCCGCGAGCGCAGTCCTCCCGCGCACCACCTCAGGCGCCGCTGCTGGTAGGGCGCGCAACACCGTTGATTGAGTAACGAACATTTAAACATATTAATTTTCGATTAGGGTTCGATTCCCGCACAAGTCAAACGTTTGTGTGCAAACATGGATGTTTGTCTTGGTCTGGGTGTTTCTATGTATGTATAATATGTATGTATTTACAAAAAAAATTAAAAAAGTTATATATGTATTGAAATTAAACTACTATATACGGATTTTATCGCGTTGTTTATTTGACACTTTATTACATAGTAGTAGTAGTAGTTTAATTTCAATGACTAATATTCGCGTAAATAGAAGACAATATTATGTATATATGTATGTTTATCCATTGTCTAGTACCCATAGTACAAGCTCTGCTTAGTTTGGGCTAGATGGTGTTGTGTGTATGTGGTAGAATATATATTAAAAAACTTTCATATTTATAAAAAATATAGGATGAAGATATTACAGTCGAAGTGTATGCATCATAAGATCGTAAAACAATCAATAATTTAATTTTTTTAAATTTTGCCCTAGCCTTTAAGAAAATCCTCGTATTGAACGTAAATCACTTTTGAAGTTAATTATACTATAAAATATTAGTAACGACTACTTGTATACAAAGTTATAGTGAAGTGAGTCAGACTGCATAAATGCCTCATTCCTAATCGTCATCAAAACATTTACCAGTGGTGGAAACTTCTACTTAGAAAATCAAATAAATTATAATTCATCAAAGATTGGTTAAAAATAATAAAGAGGTACCAATTTTTTTAGGATACGTCTTAGGGCACGGACTACGCTAGCTTCATACAAGAGAAAGGTACGCCCCGCTAGTCATAATGCACATCAGTAAAAACTATACGGGCGATACAAATGTGGCACTTTTATTGTCTAACTGAACGCACTACCTGCGTTTGGCGCCGTCCCGTCCGTCATTCGGCATTAGATAATCGCTACTAAAGATACTACAAGAGTACTACTTTTGTCTTCAGTAGAATTTAGTGTTCCATCAGACACGTCGCTGTATATTGCTGTAAGTTTACGTCGTTATAATTTGTCAACCCTGTCACTCCCACTAAGGTTAGTATAATTCATTGAGATAGCAACATTGATATATTTACCAAAATAGTTCCATGACACGAACTACCGCACTAATGTTGCCAGTTTTCAGCCGTTTATTACGGCATAATTTCATTTTTTATTTTTTGTAATTAAAGCATGTGGTAGCCCTAGTACTGTAACACGTAATGTTGTTAACAGAGCTTGCCGGATGTTTATGGCTGAAATCTTAATTGTGGTTGTCCGCTGCTGTCGAGAACTTTGAATATTTGTTTTGTCGGGAAGTAATTATTTTTAATAATACCATTGTAGAGGTAATCAATACTAATAATATGGCAATAAAATAATAATATATATAGAAATAATAGCAATGAAATAAAAATACTTAAAACAGATTTTATCGCAGTCTGATTAATTGTTTACATGCTACAGACTTCATTAGCGATCTTTATACCTACTTTCACACTGAGACATCGAAACGAACATAAATCTCAGTGTCCTCGTGAATAGAAACAGGTCTTAAAACCGAAAACCTGAACAGACCAACCAGTTTAGCGCGACATTTGGATAAAAAGGCCGGAATCCCTTAATTTTTATTATATTTATACGACAAATTTTAAGGGGAGGACAGCGCTAGTCCGCTTCCTTGCGCTAGTGATACAAGGTTAGGCGGGCGATGAGACCGCGACCACATAAAAAAAAATGGTCTAATTTAAAAAGCCTGACGAAAGCCGCACAGACAGACCTGTCACTGTTTAATAAGGCTGCAAAAGCAAACAAAAATGGTGTCCATCTTTATCTCGATGCCTGGCAATGCTATTTGTGAATATGGTGGATGGTAAACAAACGGAACGTCCCAGAAAGTGTAAGTAAATATCGCACACCGGGTGCAATAACGTCATAAATGCTAAAATTTGCAAAATGTGTTTTGGTCACATATGGTGTCTAAATACGGTGCATTAATGTCATGACGGAACTCTGAAAAAACGTCATTCGTTACTTATGACGTTATTGTACCCGGTGTGCGATATAATTAATTCAATGTGTAACATTCATAACACAATAATACTGTTATAAATACGTAAGCTACGCAGGTCATTTCCAGATTCACGGCATAAAAAAATTGTACCATTATCTTTACTGTTTATAAAACTATGCTACTTTTTGGTATAAAAACAAGACAAGCGGTTTAATAACTAGAGGCTAAGTCACGGGATTTCATAGTAGACAAAATCTAATTGGGTTGATGTGGTAAGCAACTCTTAATACCAACACGGAGTATACATCGCACACTTAATAAAACAGCGACTTAACTCGAAATTTGAAAGTAAGGCAATTTGAACTCTAATTGTATATGTTAAATTCTAATATTATATTTGTGTTAAATCTTTGCAATAGAGTTCAAATTTGTTTACTCCAAAATACTGAGATAAGTCTCTGTTTTATTAGGGAGCGACATATACATTGCAAAGATTGAAACAAAAGGTAGTACGCAAACTCGAAATAACTATTTACATATTACATATTTTGTCACGTTTGGGAATCCAACCCACATTTAGCACTTTGTGAGCATTTGAACCATCGCGTTATCCCAGTAGCATTTGCAGGAATACAGGCGCCTGCGCCATCAATTCTAAAATGACTATTAATTAGTAGTTCGGTAATTGTACCTACATATTATGTACATGTTAGGTAGTCATAGTTTCATTATCTGAAGAGGTGTTTGTTTCATCAAGTATCATTTTATTAAGTGGATGCGTTTTACATTTATGTGAAGAGCCTATAGATATGATAAGGCATATAAGTTGACACGAGACTCCTCATGTTCTTGATGGAATGTCAAGAAAACAATTAAATAAGGAAATACCGATTGTATTTCTGATGTACTAGCGACCCGACCCGGCTTCGAACGGTTAGTACAAAACCTTAACAAATAAGACACCTTTTTTTACCTGGCGAAATGCTTCTTATGCGTATGCATAACCCTCTCGCCTCGTTATGTCGGGTTCTCCCGAGACTTCGGCCTACCGACTAAAACCACCACGGTGTACCAGCTCGCTGCTTTGTATGGTGGGTCGCTGGAACTAAAACTATATCAGCGACCTAGAGCAGCGATAGCTCAGTAGGGAGACCAACAGACTGCAATGCAGAGGGTCTCGGGTTCGAACCCACGTCGCGCACCTCTGACTTTCGGAAGTTATATGACTTTTCGAAATTATGTGCGTATTGATTGACAATTATCGCCTGCTCCGTGCCTCGAAGAGCACGTTAAGCCGTCGGTCCCGGCTGCCATGAACAACTATGGCAGTCGTTATTGGGAGAGTGTCGACACAAAAGATCCCACTGGGTCGAAGTGTCGCCGGTCTGCACTGACTGGCCCCCACATAAGATACATATCAGCGACCTAAGTAAATTATACATCTACACCTTTCTCATGAATTACTCTGCTTATTGGTGAAAACTGCAAGAAAATCCGTTCAGTAGTTTTTGAGTTAATCGCGAGCAGACAGACAAACTGTCAGACAGACAGACGCGGTGGGGGACTTTGTTTTATAAAATGTAGTGATAGTGATTGGTTTAAGTAGTTACTCGCCACTGAAGGTTGTGACAATTCTATTCTTGTAAGGTATAATAAAAAAGGTTGGGACCTAATTTTTCCAAAGATTCTCGCTGCTCTGGGCGGAACAAAGTCAGACGACAAACAACATGTCAAACTTGTAGTGATTAAAACCTAACCTGTGTCCCCTGTCTTGCTTTTTGCATGCCAGCATTCCAGGGACCCATTTCTTTCGAATTTCTGCACAACCTAAAGTGAGTTATTTGTGTCCACAGTTGGTAAGTGCAAGACTTGTGTTTTTGCAGCCCATTTGTAACTCACATTTATGTTTATTATTCGCTACTACCGCTCAAGAACACGCAAACCCACCTGTTCCAATTCCGTATTACTTTCATGACAGCTAGGAATTCATAGAGCACGGCACCAAATCTCTCTCGTTTTCTTGGCGTGAACAGACACATGCTCTGGGTACGACCTCACTCTGCTCGTCTTGAAACTTGTTAGTACTGTATTTAAGTCTCCGTTATGAAGAGTATGAAGCCTAGTTTCCCAATATTAAACTGTTTCAAATTGCTATATATATTAATATTAGCCCTGTATTAAACTGTTCTACTGCTGGGCAGAGGCCTCTTCTCAGTGTGAGAAGAGTTAGGCCATATTCCACCACGCTGGCCCAGTGCGGGTTGGCACATATCTTCGAAAACTCTCGGACATGCAGGTTTCCTCAGGATGTTATTATTTATCATTAACTATTTAATGCAAATAAATAAATAATTAATACGCACATAATTTCGACAAGTCAGAAATGCGCGCCTTGGGATTGAACTTGAGACATCTGCGTGGCAGTCCAACGCCTATCTATCACTAGTGTGTGCAAATTACTATACTGATATTCTTATAACAATATGTTGTCATAAAACCTATATTTATGTATTTTTTTATCATGGACCATTTTAAGTTTCCAAATGCCTCACTTCATGACGCCCGGGCGCTATTTTTAAGGCTTAACATTTTTAATACATAGTTTTCGAAATGTGGGTGTCTTATACAATCATGAGTATATAGGTATGAATATCTGACTTATGTTGGTGTTCCTATATACTTTATAACTTTCTCACGGCAGTCTACACTATTATTTACTTATCATCACATCATAATGCGAAAATATTTTAATTTCATATATTAAAGTCAATTGTAATTATTGGAAAGTACATTTAATGCTGCAGTCATTTGCGTAGTTGTGTAGTTGTGTGTTGGTAATCAATATACTGCGATACAGCTACCAGTGATAGACGTGCATGTTTGTTTCTAATAATATAATTGCACTGCATCTGAATAATTATTGATTGACTGATAAGGAACCTCTCATCACGCAGGTATATACTTAGATTTCCCTCTGAGAGGACAAAAGCCACAAATTATACAGAGAGATATATATATATATACATCGATATATGTATATAGATTATGTCTTTGGCAAGTAACATTCAAAAAGTTCAAGTATTTTTTAATAAAAATAACTTCAAAATTAGATGCAAAATGAGGAGGCAAATACACCTTTAAAGCAACTTAAGAAAAGTTATGCTGCAGTGGCCATGACTAGCCAGTATATTTATTAAATGTTAATAGCCATAAACAATACTAAAACTGCTGTACCGTCACAATGTGTATCCAGCATCTTTGCTTTTTTGTCACTTTACAGTTGTTACTTCTATAACCGGAAATCAAAAAAAATCCTCTGTTTCTGTGTCCTCTATTTTATCAATTACTAAATAGATATAAAAATATCTTTAAATGTTGACTATTATTTTATTATTTTCTATGCTGCAATGCATGCTATGCTTCCATGCTGCTATGCGTGCTATGCACCTGTGCAGCTATGCTGTTATGCATGCTATGCTGCTATGCACGCAATACTGCTATGTACACCATATATATTATATACTATTGTGTAACCATCGCCTCTAGTGAGAACTTTGACGCACAACAATATAAACATTTTCTTGAACTTTGGACTGCAGTTGTCTCTTGGCGACGTATTAGTCATACTACAAATGATATTTGAATAACATTCTACTATCAAATACTGATCAAACATATCGAGTATCGAAGTTACAAACAAACCGATGCGTGTGAGCTTGTGTTGTGTCAATCGAGTGCGATGATCCCGCTTAGGGTGACCAGTTTCGAGTACAAAAATAGGATAGAAGTAGTTATGCCATTAATAGCAGAATAGCAGTAGAGTCATTTGCACATACTACAAGTGCAGATCGTATACATGAGAGGTAGGTCACAGCAGAATACTATTTCTGAAATTTACTTATTATTATACAGAGAGATATATATAGATATACATCGATATATGTATATAGATTATGTCTTTGGCAAGTAACATTCAAAAAGTTCAAGTATTTTTTAATAAAAATAACTTCAAAATTAGATGCAAAATGAGGAGGCAAATACACCTTTAAAGCAACTTAAGGGTGGATTTAGCTTAGATTTTAATAGGTGTACAGAAGTTTGCAGACCTAGAGTTGCGCTATTGGGGTGAGTACGATTTTCATCCTCTTAAAAGGAAACATTGCGTTGTCAGAAAGAGATCTGTACCATCCTTATCTGTGTCCCATGCGATAACAGTACAGCGAGTTAAATTATAAGACTCTAAAGTCGCTGTGTTGTCATCGCAAGGGACACAAATAAGGTCAGCATGATTTTTCAGGCTCCATAAATGTAACATTGTGTTTTCAGGAATAGGCCTTTTCTAAACTAATCCGTGTCCCTTGCGATGACAGCACAGCAAATTTAGAGTCTCAGAACCTAAATTCACGATACTTTTATCGCAAAGGACACTGATTACAAAAAAGCCTGATGGGAAAAGTCTGATAAGTATGGCGCCAGAAGTTTATAATAAAATACGATCTAACATAAAGCTGTATAAGATAATTATAGAAATATTTTAAATTAATATAATTTTTTTCAATGGAAAAGTGTTATTATTGTATTAATAATAATAATAATAAGCATTGACGCACATCGTTTGAGCATGACGGCATAAACCGCTCTAGGACAGTCGTTATCTCCTCATGAGACTAACGCGATTCCGGAGGGCACAGTACACTACCTTTGCTATACTACCACCTTCGCCTTGTGATATAAACAAAAAATGTATCACCAGGTTAAATAAAAGCGCACCAACCGCAGGGCAGCTTGTGGCGAGCTGATTTTGAGTGGCGACACTGCGATCCTGAATGCCTCGGAGAGTCAGTTAGGGCCTCGTCTCCAGCTTGCCGTTACTGGTTGGCTGAAGTGGAACTTCAAGAGCGCCCGTAGGACTCTCAACTCTGGCTTGCCTTGGTTGGCAAGTCAGAGGGGGGCCGCTAGAGCTACATGCTTGGAGGTGGAAGTGTCATTTTCAAGGGCATAACTACGGAGAAACCCGCTCCAGGTCCCCGTTGTCACGAGACATTTGACACACAGGAGACGTTGTACCATTACTCGTCACCCCTAGCCGCTCGCACCGCTGTTGCCCTCTGCTGCTGGCTTGAATGCCTATCGTGGCTATTCAGAGGGCCCATCTAGTCAGTTGGCGTGTCACTGTCTGTCCATTCGATTGATGCTATCAGAGCATTCAGGGCAGACGCCATTTTTCATCCATAGTTACCAATATACCGGTCCATCAAACACCCATACCCATAGCCCATATATTAGAATCCATATGTAGCAATAGTCCTAGTGCCGCTGTAGATGTCCCATCCCACCTTTGACGTTGGACCCATGTCTCCGTGAAAGCCTCCCGAAGAGTCGGGTATTTTATTAACGTATTAGGGAAATACCCGTGAAGGAGAAACAAATAACAATAATAATAATATTTTTATAATAACAATAATAATAATATTTTTATAATAACAATAATAATAATATTTTTATTTCAGACCAATGATCCATATAGTGTTAGTATCACCTTAGCCTATTGTTAGCAATAAATAATAAATAAAATAAACTAATTAAACATCTGCACGCACACGTCTACGCGCCGCGTTTTTTTTTTTTTTTTTTTTCCGCCAAAGGATATTGTTGGAACTATCCCTGACTCGCCGAAGCATTGACGCACATCGTTTGCGCATGACGGCATAAATTAATTATTTTAATAATTAAAATTTATTAATTAATATGAAATTATTAATAAAATATTAATGATTTCTTGCATGGTAATAATCTTAAATGAATTTAATGTTCATTAATTTTTTATTTACTTTAACGTTTTAGTTTACACATAACTTATTTTGACTCTTACCTGTTGCCATTTTTAAATTATTTTAACTTTTCCCTTGTCACATTCAAATTTATTTATCTGTATGTATTTTTAATTATCTAGGCTTACTAATGACATTTTAATTTAATTTGTCACATTCATCGACATTATTATTTTGCTTAATTTCTTGTATGATAATTTAATGTATTTATAATTTTTTAAACTCGGCTTTCATACGCCTCCTCAGATATACATATATTGGTGGTACTAGTTTAACCAAAATTTTTGTAATCATGTAATAACCAAAATAGATTGAATGAATAAATTATATATGATTTATTTGGTCAAAAATATTGGTGGTACTAGTTTAACCAAAATTTTTGTAATCATGTAATAACCAAAATAGATTGAATGAATAAATTATATATGATTTATTTGGTCAAAAAAGGCCTTTCCTAACAACACAACGTTACCTATAATGAGCCTTAAACTATGCTGACCTAATTTCTGTCT
Organism: Catocala fraxini; assembly: GCA_930367265.1. Lineage (NCBI taxonomy): Eukaryota > Metazoa > Arthropoda > Insecta > Lepidoptera > Erebidae > Catocala > Catocala fraxini. The sequence continues at coordinate 6,758,784 of OV884026.1, read as the reverse complement.
GTTGCGACAGCTCAGCGACATAAGAGTCTAAGAACCAATAAATAAAAAGCAATATAACAAAAGATTTAATATTTTACCTTGCGATGCTTAGCGGAACATTCCCACCGTTTTCCAACTACATAGTGTCCCTATTTTAGATGGTTCGCGAAGTCAACACAGTGTATCGAGTTACAGTCCTTGTGCATCGCTTCTCGGTACCATGCACGTGGTGCAGCTTACGAGTTACGTTGCTAACCCACACTGAGATATTACTATTCTCTTAATATTATTTTAAAATGAGTGTTTGTTTGTCTGTCTGTCAGGTAATATATTCGCTTATGGATTGTTGTAGCGCCATGGGTGCCGATAACGCTTTGCTAAGTCAAAACCAGTATTTTGGGTCAATTAAGTCAGGGGTCTATAAGGTTCAGGAGTCCGATATTTGTGACGCTACAGAAGATGCAGTCAATCAATATTTTTCTTTGTTACTACCGGAGAGTGCGGTTTTAAGGTTTTAAAAGGTGGTGCGACGTAAATAATATTTTTTTTGGGACTCGCTATGCCCGCTCTCTTATACTAGATACAGATATATTACATAATATATTCTATAGAGTACAGGCTGGTTTGTTGTCAGCGATGACCCAGGTGTGCCCTTCCTCTCTTTGAACATTGTCACTGATTATGCAAATTGAACTTAGATTTAGATTTAGATTTAGAGTAGTATTAAATACTAATTAATATATCAAATACGTTACTCCTCGTATTTTATTAATAACTAACAGACCGACAGACATTGTCCCGCCCGAATGGATGGCTTAAATTAAAAATAATTCCTCGAATCCGATCTCAGCAATACCGAGTTTGATTGTAAATCTAAACCAAACAGGGACCCACCCAAACACTTACAATTTTGTTATCAACATCGGTCCAGCTCGTTCGGATGCATTCGTGACATGCACACGTACAAAAGAATTATATACAGGGTGACCCAGAATATCTGAATCAAATTGTAACGGCAGATTCCTTAGGTAAGGAACTTTCAAATTTTAATAATAAAAAAATTAAAAAAATCATGGCATTTGTGTAAAACCAAAAATATCTAAGTATTGGTGCAAAAAAATACACCAAAATAATGCAGCGATTTCAAAACTATGTCAGTTTAAAAGGAAGTTGAAAATCTGGAAAAAGTCGTACTATTTTAAAAACTTGTTTTTTTTATTTTTACGCAATCTCCTAATTATTTTTTCTTACCACATTTGAAAAGTCCTTACCTAAGGAATCTCTCGTTACAATTTGATTCACATATTCTGGGACAATCTGTATGTATAAAAAGGTAGACTGCATCTTTCTATGGCATCAGTTTGCGCTTGTGATAACAGTCGCACTTGAGGTTTTGATTTATAGTGTCGAATAAAGAACCATTGGGTTTTCCATTGGCACATTCTTAGTAGTAGCACGGGGCCTGGTAACGTATCCTGTGACGAGACCAACCCCGACTTACGCTTGCCTTAAAAACTTATTGGAAAATGTAGGTATAATACCTACTTATAATAATAATATAATATTAGCCCTGTATATGTACATATAAACGATCCCACTAATGAGTATGACTTCTACCACGCCGTCCCATTACAAGTTAGCAGATTTCACCGGTTAAACTATCGTTTACCACGCCATCTCAGTACGGGTTGGCAGACTTCACCGGTTAAACTATAGTCTACCACGCTGTCACAGTGCGAGTTGGCAGACTGTACATATCTTTGAGAACATTATGAGGAACTCTCAGATATGTAGGTTTCCTCACGATGTTTTCCTTCACCGGTAAAGCAACCGATAATTAACTAATTAAAACGACTACTAACTTTGTAAGATGTGCGTGCCTTGGGATCGGATTTGAGATCTTGGCGTAGCAGACCAAGGGTCTCCCACTAAGCTATCGCTGCCGTCTCTACTTATTTGAGTTTGGGTATAAACTAATTTTAGTTAAAAATATAATATTACAGTTTAATGTGTAATTACTAATTATGTAACTGTAGTTTTCTCCCATAGTAAAAGTGGATGACGTTTTTTTTTTTTTTTTTTTATAACTTGAATGCTCTGCGTCATTTTGTGTTCTCCAGCATATTTGTGATTTAAATCGCAGTCGCAAACTACAAAATTACGCATTGTTTATTTAGTTATGTTTATTGTTTAATTACTTAATTTAATTTCAACTAGCTACTATTCGTGGTTAAGGCTGGTGTAAAATATAATCGACAGGTCGTGGAACGCCGTCGCCTCCTTCTGGTGTAAAATATAATGTGTAAATGAAATCCTGTAATTTATTAAACTTCTTTTTTTATCACCACACCCACACACACACCTATGCAACCACACACACTCCTTGCAATTTTCTTTACCACAGTAATATTAGGTATTATTTTACATATATCTGAAGTTTCATCAGCTCATTTCGGGGATTGGCCCGTACAGTCTGACCGACAGACAAAATGAATAAAATTATCTGTTTACGTTTCAGAATGCTACTTGTCTCAGCTTAATAATGTCGTGCATTGATCACAATATTACTAACAGATATTCGATTTTATGCGTATATTAATTAGAAAAATACAATTATATAATAAAAGAGCATTTAAAGCCGTGATGATAAGCCGCCAGTTGTCGAGGTACCAGGCGCTCAGACAATGGCAGGCGGTCGTGGCTTCCTGCGACTGTGTGACGCACGAACAATGCCCATTGTACCGGCCATGTTACCATTTCGCCGGTAATTACGCTACTGCACTCCCATACATACATGCGAGCTATGTTTTTTTACACATCAACAATAGAGAGTCCTCTGATGTAACGAGATGAATGGATAGCTTAACTGTTTGGCAATTTGATACTTGTGTTTTTATGTTTTTTAACTATAAGTCAAGGAACTATTAATACCAACCCAGCCAGTTTTAGCCAGTTGGCAGTATTGCACACCACCGTGTTTACGAAGGCTCGTAAGATTGTTGGTCTTACACCTAATCTTTTTCGTCGACCTCCGTTAAGATTGGCCGCCGTGATGAAAACGTTTGCTTCGACTTCTCAAGCCTTTAATATCGCACACTCTGTTTGTTTATTACTTCTACCTACGTTCTTTCGTCTTCTCTTATCACTGGTGACAGGACCATGTATTAATCGAGATTTTGTCATTTAAGGCTGGTATCGAACGGGTTGGTACTCTACCATTCTGCTTATTTCAGTCGCCAAGGTTTCATTTGGGCCAAGTACCCATTTTTCTATCTGATTTCTTTTATCATAGGCAACGGTGTGGTTGTTTTCTTTGTCATTGTTTCAAAGCGGCGCGGTTACTACTTAACGGTGGCCGGTGTCTCAGCTGTTGCGAAAGTGAATGCTAAACATTATGTTTTAATTGAGATTGAGTGTAAATCTTAATGATACAATCACTTGATCTGCTTTTACAAAGATTTTATTTATCTTGACTACAATGGACATTGATTGATTGATGAAGATGATTGTCAGGGCACGGTTGCTTTGGCAAATACCTGCACACGGTCGCTAGGAGGGAACTGAGTCCCGTCTGCCACCACTGCGAGTGTGTGGAGGACACGGCGCAGCACACGCTCGAGCAATGTTCTGCTTGGGCGGTGCAGCGCCGTGAACTCATTGAGGTTGTGGGTGAAGACCTCTCGCTGCCGGCCGTGATCAAAGCCATGGTCGACAGCGAGAGGAAGTGGGCAGCGGTCGCATCCTTCTGCGAGGACAGCATCTCGCAGAAGGAGGCGGCGGAGCGGATCCGTGAGGAAAGTATCCTTGCGGATCCGAGCCATCGCCGGCGAACCGGGCGGCGCAGGCGCGCATACGCGCGCCTCATGCCGCCGTAATGTAGGCCGCGGGTGGGAGAACGGGGATCTTCCACCCGCCAGCCATTGAGTCGGTCCGACGCCCTCTGTAGTGCCGGGGCGTCGTCCAGGAGTCGTAGTCTGCTGGGTGGGTCGCTGAGGTAGTTTCTTTACCAGCGGCCTATCCACTATACAAGGCAGCGAAGGGGCATACCGTGGGGTATTAGTCCGTATGCCCGAAATACGGGAGAGCCGGACATAACCCTCTCGCCTCCCCTAGTGGCGGGGGGGTATGAAAGAGGTGCATTTCCAAACGTAAAAAAAAAAAAAAAAAAATGTTACTCATGCAAGGTCGTCTTAGTTGCTGCATTAACCTGTTGAGTACCATTGTGTTTTCAGATGTATAACAAACGCTAGTGAAGTAATTTAAAGGCCAAGACAGCATCGCACTCATTAACATACATATAAATGTATATTTTGCTAAGTGCAAAATATACATTTATATGTATGTTAATATATATAAATATATATATATATATATTTATATTTATGTGTATTTTACCACAAGGATATAGTGTCACCCCAGATAGCGTGTATCTGTATAAGCTTTGCCCAAAATTGCATATGAATAGTAGTTGAAAGCGTCGAAATCTATATCTATACTAATATTATAAAGAGAAAAGTTTAGATATATTGTTTGTTTGCAGGGATTTAACTCAAAACATTAGTTGTGTAGAGCGGTGAATAAATATTGCACGAATTCGATCGACATATTTGCTGTTAAATTGCATAAGTTTCCCAAATTACTATTCAAAAACTTGCCCAATTAGTTACTTGCCAAATATAAAAATTATATTGTATATATGATACAATTAATACTTTTATATTTCTTTTTATATTTATGTATAGGTATCTCAAACGATAATTAATTCTGTATTAATTGTTGCAAATGAATTAATGGATTTGTGTATTGATTAAATTAATTGATTACTTTGACTTAAATTTTGTGATTGTTTGAATATACTATTTCAACTTATGATTAAAATTATAATTTTGATTGATTACTATTAAATATATTATAGTTTTTTAATAAACATAGAAATGCATGCTGTATTCACCTATTATTAGGTATGCAATTAGTTTTAAACCTAATTGTATTATGTGTAAATGAATTTTTGTATATAACTGTTGGTGAATCAAATAAATAAATACATAAAACTACTCAACAGATTTTTTAAATTCTTTTATTATTAGAAGGCTATATTATCACCGAGTAACATAGGGAATTTTTTTACCTAACCTGACGTATCCAACTGTAATGCGACCGAAGCCGAAGCCAAAATCTATTAATTTATAAAAATATAGTTGTATACAAGTGCGTTCTGCTTCACGTCGTCATATTTTCTTTACCGCAGTTTGCGCACAGTTGCATTCGAAAATTATTCGAATTCTGTAATACCTACATGTGTTTTAATAATTCAGACACATTAACATGAAACGTTAATTTTAATTTTTGTATAACTTTCTAACTGTATTTTTGTTGTTCTAGAACGTTGTACCTCATTTAATATATCGAACGTTCAATAAAAATGTACGTTCTTTCAGTTAATTTTTGTAGTAATATAATCAGTTTCTTAATGTAGCGGTTAATTTAGATACATTATTTTCTACTATGTATTATCGTTTGGTTTGTTCATTTTTTTAGACAATCATTATTAACATATACTAAAAATATCGGGCTTTCACGATTCGCAAGTATTAGAAATATGTAACTGTATTATAAATTACTCGACGGATGGCGCAGAAATGTTATTCGGCACATTGTTACTTACTGCCAGTGCGCCGAATTGGAGTTTGATTGACACAGATCAATACTAGTGTGAGCAATCATTTGTTATTTTGAATTCGCATGATCGCTGTTTGAATTTTAGTAAAGCCTCCTGTGTCACCGGAATTAGTTCTAGTGTGGGAGGGAGTTGTCTTTGTGACGTAAGCTCTGCTCTGTCTTATGTCTTTGATAATCAGTCATCACAGACAAAAACCCAAAGTCTTCTATCCGGATCGGGCAGTCCGGTATTTATAATCACAATGATTAAAGTCATGTAGTCATATTAGGTCAGATCTGCGTCGTCCACCATGCACCGATGCAATGCAGAACCAATCTGAATCTATTCCTAGCATACAAGTGCTTTGTGACTAAAATGAATAGTAATTTAGAATTGAAAGGCTTTTATAAATGCCTTTTATTTTTATATAACTAGTCATAGGCATGAGGATAAATACATAGCCGAAAATATTTAAATCTTAATTAAATTCCGAAGTGTTAAATGCACTTATTATTATAGACATTAGCATTGTCTGGATTGTAGATAGCATTACTGTGTGAAGTAACGATAATATGACAGATTTTTATGATCAGAAGAAATTTCTTCACGACAAGAATAATGTTGTTACGTTCGAATGCGTACACAGCCGTACATAAACTCAATGTGCAGCACGGTACGCAGTCATAACAAAGAAGCAGACGCATTAAAAAAGCAAATTAAAAGAAAAAGTAAAAGAAAGTCACGGCGGTTTGTCGCACAAGTGACAAATGAACGCTTTGTGTGAAATCGTTTATGGTTAATAAACGTTGCAACCGAGGTACCAGGGCGGCAGACAACCGCGGTAGTGTATGTTACAAGCCTACAACAATGCATACAGTGACACGAGTGGCCTTTCACATACTAATTACTACACTTAAGTACACCATTGTGCTGCTCTCCTAGTCGTATTTCAATGGAAAGTTTCCTTCATTCTTTCTCTTTGTTTTTGAGCACATTAAAGGTATTTTTGTACTTGTGACATTTACTTTCTAGCGGTATTAAGTTGAGACATAAGTTGGCCTTAATTCGTTTCCAACCTAATAACACATGCATAAGCAAACGCTTAAGAATTTCTCTGTTATTAATGATTAAAGTCATCATAAGCGAAGTGCTCTCACGCTTTCATCTCAAACGAGGTATGAAGATATAAATGGTATCTATGGAAATATCCTTTTCTATTAACACTTATAAAAATTTAGATAAGTGTAAGTTTTATTATGATAGATGTATTGTGGGAAAGTATTCTTTTGTCTTCATATTAACCAAGTCGAATTTTAAATTAACAAAGCATAAGTAAGAATAATCATAGATATGTATATAGTTCTTAAAATGCTCCACCATCCTTATACATTTTTTTTTTTACCTGGGAGAATGCTCTTACGCATACCTCTCCGCGGGGCGACGGAGAGGTTATGTCGGGCTCACCGGGGAAAAGATACCCCGGTAATACCGACTAAACCTACCACGGTGTTCCTCGACATAACCATAGACGGCGAGGCCGCGCGAATCGCTTTCACATGCAATCGCGACCCCGCCGTGGTTTCGGCCCGCCGTGTGAAACGGCAGGCAACTTCACAAAGAATATTTCCTCCACCATCCCCCTGAGCGGGGACAAAGACACGATACAGAGGCGCACGTGGGAGCACGCACGCCGCCTCTCGGACCTGGTGCTGATCGGGTGGCGAGCAGGCCCACGCAGCCCACCACCCCCAGGTCAAACTTCAAGGTGGCTGGAGGTCATCTCGCGCCCTCCGGCGCCCGGTTCTGCGGTTGGGGAGAGGGTTTAAGCGCTCCCTCTCCCGCTCCGCCGCCTCCTTGATGGAAATTACTTCCTCACAGAAGGAGGCGACGGCATTCCACGATCTCTCACTCCGGACCATAGACTGAACCACGGCCGGGAGTGAGAGGGCAACCAGTCTGACTGCCGCGATTAACTCACGGTGCTGCAATGCCCAGGCGGGGCAATCCGCCAAAGTGTGCAGCGCTGTGTCCACAACAACATCGCGGCAGTCGCCGCAGTGATGACATCCGGGCGTCGCCTGCAGGCCTATACGGAACACAGGAACTGGCCAAAACAACCGTGGCCAGTCATTACCTGTGTCAGCTGGAAGGTGAGGGCGCCATGCCGCCTCTCCAGCCACTCCTCAAAAACGGGACTTACCGCCACGATCGTGGCGTGCCCAATCCTTATACATACAGCAAGTCGTACTAAGCGAGCAGCGGCTTAATAAATTAGTCACTACGAAATGTACAACGTGCCTTTCATGGCAATATATCGATAAATTAGGTGATTTGCTGTTATTGTTGTGTTGTGTGTGGGTGTTTTTAGTGACGAACTTTAAGAATCAGCTGCGTAATGTTTGTAAATAACATAAACAAGCATACGGCTCACTTGATACCGTCCAGTATGGTTACTAACTCACTATTTGGCGATCTTACCACTTACGTTTTCTTACATTTTACAACAGGCTGCTGAAAACTATACAGATATGGTCAGGCTTAATCTATATCACCAGTAGAATGCGTGGTTAAAAGGAATTACACGATTTCAAAATAACACTGTATTTTCTGAGACAACCCGATAACATTATGCACTACAGGAACTCATCACATTTTTAATAAAAGACGTTATCTGCATTCTGCTATAAGATAGTAGCAACGACTCAAACTATTTGCTCGAAGGTTCACCGCAAAATTCTTACTACATCTCAACAACTTGTCACAAAAGGAAAAAACAACGTTAGCCTGAGAACAATCACAAATCGCCATAGTTTTACAGCTGAATGAATGAAAGTAGTAAACAAACAGTTGGTTTACAAAACAATACAGCAGTTTACACCTCGGTTGCAACTATAACATTTACCTACGGAAGTGTTATATTATAACTTATAACAAACCAATCGGTGTTTCCACCGTGGGTCCGTTCCAATTGCGTCAGTACCCCGACTAGGAAACGTTCACAACTCGGTCATTCTCGATTGTGCGTTACGACTGGTCGAAGCGGGTCATTGGGCACCAACAATGACTGGGGCAAAGTCTTGTAAGCTCCGAAGTGGGTTACAATAAGTGGGACAATGTGCAGGACGGCTTCACTTATTACAAATGGCTGGTAAGGAATTTGTTGGAGTTCTTAGACGTGGATAATGAATGCGTTTGAAGTATACATTATTGTGTAACGCACATGTTCATTAGTATTGAACAAATGTTCTCGTATACCAGAGACACATCGTAACTTCTCAATGGTGACTTCAAATAGTTTAAATGTTGTTCATGTCCAGGCGACGTATGGGTACGTACTTACTTTCGTAAAGACAATAAAGACAATGGCAAGCGACGACAGATATGCATGTCTAATTAAACAAATAATAATAACGTTATTAAGCCGAGCTTTGACAAGATCGGAGACATTCTGAATAAAGACTAGGTTAAAAATACCCTAAGCCAACGAGTGTGCATGAAGACGATAATGCGGCATAATGAAGTAAGAAAAACAGACATCCTAGCAAATGGAAAACCGTCGTCTCAGCCTGTGCCTCTGAAAAATGGCTGTGATTCTATACTATAATATACATTTTTATTATAATATAATACGGTCCTCAAAGTCGGTCTAGCACCTTACTGGAGATTGACAACCTTAGTAGGTTGCCGATTTCCAGTATTCTTAATTTCCTGTACGTGGGGAAATGCATTAACGTATACCCCTCCGCGGGGGCGGGCGAAGGGATTACACCGGACTCACTGGGGTAAAAGAAAGATGTTGAAATTATGTAATAGGACCTCCCGGAATATCGACTACACCTACCATGGTGTTCCTCGACAAAACCACTGAACGAATGGCGGGCAGGCCCACAAAGCCCACTACCCCCAGGTCAAACCTCAGGATATATGGTTACCACCCTAACATTAAGAGAAAATATGAAAAAAAATCTATCCTAACTTCTATATACCTGGAATATGATTATTTTTTTATTACCATATTTAACGTTCTTGTACACTACGACCATAAATGAATGAATTCCATCGGTTTTTTGTTGTTTTATTATTAAACACTAATTATGCTAATAGATAGACAGTCAAAAGTATGACTAGCAATTGCATGTTAATTTTTTTTTCATTAAATTTTTCCAAGACAGCCATCCGTGCCACTATAAGACATTTCAAGGTTATCCATTAATTACCGGGCACCCTGTATATGGATAACTAAATAATATTTACACAGCCTTGTTGGTACAGTGTCATGATATTTGCAAACACGAGAACAAGAAAACGTAATAAAGTTACCTAATCGAGTGTAAAATTATCCTAACAACGACACCAGTAATTGAGTTCATCTGAGATGGCAGGATATCGAGAATGTATTTACATCACTTGTCTAGTAATTCATTATAATCCTTTTGCTTATTATTTAAAAACTTTGAACTAAGGTAATATAAATAAGGCATTTAAAAAAATATATAGGGTTTTTTTTTTGGCGTGTTAACTGTTTATTGATAAATTTTACCCCTATAGACCACAATACAGCATATCGCACCCTTAATAAAACAGAGACTTATCTCAGTATTTTGAATTAAACAAATTTGAACTCTATTGCAAAGATTTAACACAAATATAATATTAGAATTTAACATATACAATTAGAGTTCAAATTGCCTTACTTTCAAATTTCGAGTTAGGTCGCTGTTTTATTAAGAGTGCGATATGTTGAGTGCGTACCAATTTGTCACAGATTACATGTATTAGTTCGTTTTGTATGTACTTGCTATAAACATATTTTTCTTGCTTTCTTCCTATATAATAATAATAACAAAAAACAGTACTTATAAATTTTATTCTTGTTTTATGAATACTTATTCTATATCGTTTAGTACCGCCTAACATTTGTAAAGATAGTATTATCACATAATTCGAATTTCGAATAACAGATCAATGTTGAATTTGAAAGTCAAGCTAGTTTTAATAAGGAGCTGTGGAGTGGATTTTATAATTAGCATATAAGAAATTTTAAATTTCTTTCTCAATTTAGATAATGTAAAATTTACTATCTAGGACAGGCACGTCGTTTGCTAAAGTCACTTTTATATAAGTGACTTTATTAAACGACACAGCTCTCAGCTTCCCCTCGCGTAAAAATAGGTTCGATTGGGTTATGTTAGTAACTGTCCCCAGGGGGACGGTGGAGGAAATATTTTTTGTGTAGTGGCCTGCCGTTTCACACGGCGGGCCGAAACTACGGCAGGGTCGCGAATGCATGTGAAAGCGATTCGCGCGGCCTCGCCGTTTATGGTTATGTCGAGGAACACCGTGGTAAGTTTAGTCGGTATTACCGGGGTATCTTTTCTCCGGTAAGCCCAACGTAACCTCTCCGTCGCCTAGCGGAGAGGTATGCGTCAAAGCATATCCAGAGGTAAAAACAAGTAACTGTACTGTTTTAAAATAAAATAAAGCTTATGTTACTCGGTGATAATATAGCTTCCTAATCGAGATAGAAGTTTTAAAATCGGTTGGAAAGTTTTTGAGTTAAATAAACAAGGATACCAAAAATGCAATCTTGCCACTCTATAATATTAGTACAGATAGTAAAGATAATGGCGCTTTGACCATTCGATTTCGACCGTGATAGAAACATACGGTGAAAAAGCAAGCAGGCAAGCAAAACTAAACATCTCATTAAAATTAAAATTTTAATAGATACTCTGATAATCTGATAGATATTTTAGTAAATCAGATCCATGTAAGCTTTGTCAAAAGAAGTATGTGAGCGAATTTTTTGTTTTATCTTTAGGGGCACGCGAATCTTAGCTAGGCAGTATTAAGGGTACGCTCTAGAGAAAAGGCAGGAAATCCCTAAAATAAAGCATTAGTAGTATTACTACCCCTAAAAAAGTCAAAATGTACCTTCTAAGGCCGTCAAAGTCAGGACCTCAACATCGCCTCAGCTGCTATAAGCATGGTGAGGCGGCCACTGTTCTTGGACCACATGACTGCTTACCATCAGGAAGAGAGTGGTCATACACACGAGCAAAAAAAAAACTGTTTCAGGTCTTGATTCCCGAGTACGGTAAAATATTATTGAGTATTTCTATCAAAAAGTCCCTGATTAACAGCAATAGGTCTGCCCTCTAGTAAATAGTAACCAAAACCATAACAATATGGGTGTTATACATCTCTGCTTACTCTTATAAACGTAAGACTTTGAAACATTGCTAATAAAACACAATATTTGCATAAAACGTCTTTCGACGTTTGCGTTATCATAACACTAATCCATTTATCGATATCGTCCGAAGTGTTCAACTGATTGTCGATAAGAACTGCAGTTTGAACAACAAAATAAAGTCAATACTTATAACAAAATATGAGATATGTTTAGCTTTAAATATATTGATATATATTTTTACGTGACAATGACTTATAAGTCTGACTCAACCTCGAAATTTTGCTATACGATCTGTGACAGCACTTATCAGAAAGGTGTGTGGAATATTTTAACCACAGAGTAAATGGTCATACATAACCATTACTTTTGACAGTTGATTCTTTAATAATAATTGTCAATGTTTGTTACATGTAACACGGATCACGATAGACACTCGCCTCCTGTTAGCTTCGCTTCGTTTGTCATATCCCCGCTGGTCCTATTAAAACATTTCAACCGAGTCACTGATACCATACCGACAGGTAATACAAAAATTTACTGAATGGATAGCGCATCATGCAAGCGACCGCCTTTCCACTTGCTGATCTACAAGTGATTGTTCTAAGTCTGTGTGTACTTTATATCCGTCAAAAGTATGTTTGATTTGTAAAGAAAAAACATGGCGGAAAGAAAACTTGGCGATTAAAAAGAGTGGCCATGAGTTTCTTGCCCGTTTTTCTCATGAGCCCTACACTCTTGCTTTGCTGAACGTGGCAGTTAATGTAAATTCACAGAAAAAATATTTATGTAACTTTGACATTCATAAGTGTTACCTTGTAACCTAACCTGAACAAATTTATTTTGAATTTGAATTTGAATTTGTTAAGTGCTCCGTGACACAGGGTTTTAATCGTAATGCGACAGTAGTCTTTTATTTTAATAATTTTATTCACTTACCACGAGATTCACTCGCTTTCTTCTCGCATCGCCTCTTTTGTAATATACCCCTTTGTCACATTATGTACATTTATATATAACACTAAATTATGCCAGCGACTTCGGTTGCATAAATGTAGGTTTGATTTGTAACCAGTACTTTTTCTGCCTGAAAGGTTTATCTCCTTTTCTGTTCCCCTGATAACGCACTGCTGGACATAGGCCTCCCTCAAGGTTTTCCACACAGACTGACTGGTCTTGGGCCACCCGCATTCAACCGCTTTCCGCGACCCTTACCAGGTCGTCGGTCCACCTTGTGGCGGAGGCCCCCGCTGCGTGGCCGCCACCCCAGAACCTGCCTGCCCCCACTCACGACTTCACTCCAGGGCCCTTTATATTAACTTGAACACCCCAAAACATATATACATACATCTGTCTGTTCCAATTACTGAAGCCTATGATTGCGTTAACTTGGCAACTGCTCTAATAATTTTAGCAGATACTCTTTGGAATATATATCGCCTTTTAGCTAAGATAGCTCAATATAAATATGATTTACGCTCTGTTTGCGAGGCATAATTCATCGAAACAGTTTAGTGTGCTATAAAGGCCAAGTAATAACATTCACCTGTTGACTCGATTTATGAACGTAACTTTCCAGAACAACACTAGTGGATTCAATAGATAGGGACTGGTTACGTAGTACGCCTATTTTACCTAATTACGTATGATCGATCTTCTTACTACTTACTATTACCGACTAGATTTTGCCCGCGGCTTCGCTCGCGTAAGAGATTAGTGACAGTATTATTTCTCGTTAAAAGGTACCCTATGACCTTTTATGTTCCTTGACAACGTGTATGCGAAATTTCATGACGATCGGTCGAGTAGTAATGCCGTGAAAGCGTGACAAACTCAAATTCGCATTTATAATATTAGTTAGGTTTATATTCTACTCTTTTGGCTTGTACGGAATACAACAAGCAGGCGTCTTTAGCAGAAGCTATTGTGATATAGATTCCGTACGGGACCAAAGATTATATAGTTTCGCTCGTTTGAAATCGCGAACACAGCGCTTGAATAGCAATGTATATCTCATACTCATTTGTCATAAGAATAACAACCGTATTCTTATGACAAACAATATGACCTTACGCTCTCACGATGTTCGATTTTATCACAGCATACGACATGTGCATGCATTTAGTATCCGTGTGTAGTCGTGTGTATGTATCTGATCTTAATGACTAAGATAAGTTATGCATTAGTATACCCACAGTTTTTATGTTTAATACCACAGGTAGCAGATATTAACATGGTGATATGTTATGATCATTATAACATACGTACATTTTTACTATTTACATTTGATACGTAGGTACAGAATGGGAGAAATTTTGCCGTCTATCCGACACGAAGCCAGACATGTACTGCTACTAAAAATTCTCTTTACAAAGAAGCGAATAACTCTTAACCAAATCGGTAATCAAAATTGAGACGGGCCTTTACCTGACGCTATTTACAAAAAAAGCTAATATTGCTTATCCAAATCGGAAATCGAACCCAAGACCGGCCGTAACCTGACACTTCATGATCAAGGAGGTGGTCGTATACCTATAGATGCTTGGAACATTAGTAGCTTTACCTGACTGAACAAATACTTAAGGCGAATCTACGGCGCCAGCATGGTTCGCAAAGACCGTAGGAAAGAAGAAGATAAATTGCCTTCTTACAGGGCCTGTATCTCTAGATACCACAGAAACGCAACAAGGTACGGACTTCAGCAGTATGGAAGCACTTCTCAGTTAACTTAACTAGTGGTTCTATAGAATATCTAAAAACAAAGCAGCTTACTTTAAGATAAGCGTCACCGTAGCCTATGTACACTTACGACACCTAGGGTATCATTACATGAGTCGGAGCGACGCCCTCTGTCGTGCTGGGCGTCGCCCAGGAGTCCGGCGCCCGCAGACATATTTCTTTTCTGCATTGGACACTGCTGGGTCGGTCGCTCATGTAGTTCTTGTTCCAGCGACCCACCCGCCTTACAAAGCAGCGAGATGGCACACCGTGGTGATTTTAGTCGGTAGGCTCGAAGTCTTGGGAGAACCCGACATTGCCGTCTCGTCTCCCTTGTGGCGAAGGGGTATGCATCAGGAGCATTTACCGTAGTCCAAAAAAAAAAGATTCTCATTACATAGCTACGAACTCTTTGGAAATTAGGTTATTATACCAAAAATCGAGGAGATGCCACCGTTGCAGCACCTACATTTGGCGAGAGGTCGCCGGTGATTGTCCGGGCACATGCAACATGTGATTAGTTACACGTCAGCACCGCATCGGCACACATATGGATCACGCAAGTGGTATGATTCGATAAACAATTGAAGAATCGTGACGCGTCAGGTCAGGTTGCAAGTGGGTTATGATTTGAGCAAAATGTTACATTTACGAAATTGTTCCAGTGGTTTGTACCTATACATAGCTTTTAGGCTGTATATTCCTATAAGAGCAGGCCGATTTTTAAAGCACATGTTATTACTCGTATATAGTTCTTTTACTGGATTGTGTTTGCGAAATTTCACAATGATCAGTCGATTGGTTGAGGCGCGAATGCGTAACATACAAACTCACTTTCGCATTAGTAAATATTGTCATCTGCTTGGTATATTTTAAAACCCACTTTGCCCAAACTGCTCTATTAAATCGGTCAGAATCTAAGTCAGAAATTAAATCGGATAGCTTTAGCGCGCGGCTCCGCCCGCGTAGTACCTACATAAATAAAAAGTAACTTATGTCCTTCCCCAGGTTTTAAACTATATGTATACTAAATGTCATCTAAATCGGTTGAGTTGTTTAGCCGTGAAACGGTAACAGACAGACAGATAGTCAGTCACAGTTACTTTTGCATTTATAATATTAGTAAGGATTTTACGGACAAAATGTTTAATCGAATGGCAAACTCAGGTAGGCATTTTAACCTACTGAGTCGCAATGGCACACCGGCCGGCAGCCAAACAATACATTTGTAATTGTCTCTGGTATGTTAAGGCTTGACAGATTTAAGGAAACAATAATTATTGTGTATTGGCATGTATTCACCGTCTCCCCAAACGTGGCTGAAACAAAAATGTTACAGCCTCAAGATAATTATACTACCCACAAAATAAGTGCGTTCTGCTTTTGAAATTGGATCACCATCGCAGCTTGTATGCGCTTGCGCAAATGTGTGACAAAGACGTTGCAACTATAGTTTATAGACGCATTAAGATACCCTCATTCTAGAGATTTAACTGCGCTCATGTGGCAACTATTGTAAACATTTGTAAGGAGTTTCGACAGAAAACGTCGTGGCAATAGTATTATAAATTTAGTAGTTGGATACAGCTTTTTGGCATGTAGTCCTAAGAAAACCACTGGATTTATGTAGGCCGGTTACAGTCCTGGAATCATACTGTATACCTTATGATTAAGATACAATAAGAAAGGGAGGTTAAAACATTGAAAATTGCCCTTAGGTATTTTGGTCGGTCCTCTTAGTGTTCATTCCAGTATTCATCACTGCACTCAATCATAAAATCTTGCGTCATTGTTTATTTGTAGGCAATGAAACTGACAAGTTTCATCAACATTAAATAATTAATTCTGCAATATTCAGCTACACACGCAGCTATAAACAACGCCATATAGTAACATTATTAATTCATACTTCGTTACGTCTATCCATTATCTTTACTATTCTGAATATTACTTTTAAACATAAGGGATCTTAACAGAGATTATTTTAATTTCAATGTGAGATATATGCCATATTATAGAATACACATAAATATTTTGCATATGGCTATCCTAAGAATTATGTTTGAAACCACTGACACATTGAAATGTTTTTCGTCTGACCGGGCTATAGTTAAAATCATTGCTCGTTTAGAAGTCGATTTACATACAAAACGAGTATATTTTTATGCATAATAATTAATGTATCTCGACACGACGCAAAGAATGATGGCACGTCACGTCTGCGAAAGCTCTCTTAACTGCATCAGTCAACAAGCACTCGGTCGGGTGTACCAGCTAAGGAATGAGATCATCGATAAAAAGGCCGAACATTGAAATGTATAGTGCCGTCTGACATGCATCTCAAACACGATAACATATTGAAATCATGTTTTAAGGACACTCAAGTGGATCGTCATAAGTGAAATGTACAATGGATATTGGAAATACCTATCTAATAAGATGTAGATATTATTTTGACATATTCAAATGAGCCAAATGCGAAAGACGCACCAAGGGTAGTCTCTTCACAAGGTGGACCTGGTAGGAGGCGTCGGGCGGCCCTAGATCTCTGTGGAAAGTTTTAGAGGAGGCCTACGTGTACGTGCAGTGGACATCTCTTGGCTGAGATGATGATGACTAAAATGTATGATGATTACCTTTGTTACGGTAGACAGTCTATTTCTATAAGAACATAATATAGTGGTAGTAATAGCCGCTACTGTGCAGGGTTTTCCGGGTTCAGATAGACTTCGAGCAATACGCTGGCCGTCTAACTTCAAATCTGGTGTTCGTACCTAGAAGTCAAGTATTGTGTGTGGATCAGCTACTGATGACATGAATATTTCGAAATACAGGCATACATGAAGGCGCAGGCAAAAAGAAAAACATTATAGGGTTCTGTAACAGCGATATTTTGTAATACATGTAAGTATTACCTTGAAAAGAAAGTAAAAATACTATAATTATGTGCACACGTTTATTTGGTTTCCAAGTTAAAAAGATGACATTAAAATCATCTCATACATCAAATTATTTCAATCGTTCTAGAGTCGTAGTTGTTGCTCATTACATAATATTCTCATAACATGATTCATGTTCTATAATGCACGGTGTTGATGTGATGACTAATGATGACATATTGAACACTAATATACCGTTTTCGTATGGGTATAAGATTCATCCGTTCATTAAATGACTAGATACATACCTCTTTGGTGCAATATGTCAAGCATTAATTACTGTATTGAAATAAAATCTACTTTATACGTATTTTGTCACGTTGTTTATTTTAGAACACTTTTATTACATTATTTTGAACTATAACACTACTATTATTGAACTCTACTACAATTTAAGCTATTTAAATTAATTAAAACTATTTATATATTTAAGTTTATACTTCTCTCCGAGGTTTCGGATGCTTTACAGCAGCCATGGTCACGGGGAGACTAAGATGGTAGTTGTCTCAATGTTCTAAAGTATAGTTATTTCTAAGTACCCGAACATAATTTAATCATTTAGTTAGTTAGTTATACTTTATTTTGCTTTAAAATACTGTTTTTTATGTAAAAGAAAACTGTATTAGTGTAAGTAAGTAGTTGTTGGTAAGCCTAAATAAATAAATTTTATTTGTTTATTTTACAAAGAGTTGGCAACCCTAACCGTATGGTCAGCGCGAGTCGTCGCCCACAGATTAACAGGATGCCTATAACAAAAAATAATAGAAATTGATGTTCCTTTTAGTCGATATTTGTAGTACAACATAGTCCCATACACCTCGTTCACTATTAATTAGACATTCCATATATTGACATTGGTACGTCGGAAATCATATTTATCCTAAACCAATCAATAATATCTGCCTACATGGTGGCAGAAATATATGACCATACATAAGCGGCACATGATTATGATGTCAAAAAAACGGCGATATATTTCTGCTGACGTTGTTTAGACATATATAAATGACCTTTTTAGAATTTGCCCGACATGCTCATCTATCTAAACTAATATTATAAAGAGGAAACATTTGTATTTTTGTATGTATGTATGTTTGTAATGTTTTCACACAAAAACTACTGGACCGATTTCAAAAATTCTTTTACCATTAGAAAGCTGCATCTTCACTGTCACACTTAATAAAAATGCAATAATATAACCCAAGGTGTGAAAAAATTAGTCATAAAAAATCTGTCATCGCGTGCGCTGCGGAAACTATTGATGATAGAACAAAAAAATGTTCCACAGTATTATAGAACGTATCAATATCTACAAAAAAGTTCGCGATACCATATGTATTTTTTGAATAATCGGATGAAGTCGCGGGAAACAGCTAGTATAAATATATTTTTGTTAGTAACTGTACTATTTGAGGCGGCATTGAGTTCGCGCAGATATGTCAATTGATGATTTTAGATAAAGCTGATCTAAGGTGTAGAGTTTTTGAGACTTGCCTCATGGCAAGCTAATGTAGCCTAGCACGTTAGCAAACACCAGAAAAAGAAAATAGTCGAAATGCAAAAAATTTTATAATGACATTAGCTCGATAGATAAGGATTGGAATTGCAATCGAGAGGTTCGAATCCTACCCTTTTACTGTCGATGTGTACCTCATAATATAAGTTATTCTATCTTAGCAGATGGGGTTGAAAACGATGCAAATAATTTAACTCAAATTTGAAGCGAACCGTTATAAAATAAACTTATAAGAAAGAATTAAATAATGGACGCAGTAGGAATGTAAGCGTACGAACGCTTGATGTTGTCAAGCGAAAAATAATTTCCATTTGACAGATTTGATTTAGCATTAAACCATTTATAGGTTATACGGACAGAAGTATCTTCTCTGTATTATCTCGGTATCAAGATAATACGATATAGTTTTCAAGCGTTGTATTGTTCTGTTCGTTATCTGCGACAGCTGTCGTCGCGTCACACAGATAACAGCGCACTCATAACGAATTATTATGTACTTATCTATTGTTTAATCCAACGCCCTTTCACTTTAAGAAATGTCACATAGAGCGGATTAGAGGGGCTCCGGTGAAAGGTATTTAGCGATGTAGGTAATTAGTCTTGATACCAGTTCCAAAATGTAAAATATTAAATTTTTAATTATAACTGTCCTGTTTCGATTCCATTCCCGAGATAGATAATGTTTTATTGGATTCCTCGATTAGGAAATTCTCAGTACGAAAATTATTGTGTCCGATAGTAGATGATAAGTTAGCCTTTCTATTATGTATAAGGACCATAAAAACATAAATGGCGAAATGTCGCTGTAATACAACGCTACTTATTCCTACGATATTATATTTGCGTGTAGACACATAGCCAGATCTGTTAAAATTGCATTCATACATAGACAAGTATGTATGTAATTTTAACAGTTCTAGCTATCACTGACTTAACTCTTTAATGATAGATACGGGCTATTGCCAACTTTTGTAATAACTCAGAGTTACATTATAAGAGACGTCGTGTTAAAAGTTTGCCAGACTTAAAACGACGTCGTCTTTTAAACAATTATAGACATCTTTCGTCTTTGCTGCCTGTATCATATTTATGTTTGTTATAGGCGCATCGATTATTAATAAACATTGGTATACCTATTTGTTATAGATGACTTTCAAAACTTCAACATTACGGAAAACCACAATTTACTTTCTTATCAACACGATTCGAAATCACAAGTAAGTCACTGAATAAATAGCTAAATTCAATTCAATTTAAATATGTCTGCCATCAAGCAAAACCAAGGAAACAGTCAAGACACTATATATTATAGTAGAAAGGTAAAATTAATACAACACAAACGTCTTTATAAAAATATGCATGCCATTAAAATTTTTGAAATGGTGACATCCACCAAGCCACTACGGGCCAGAAAATTATATACCTAAATAAAATAATATTAAAAAAAGAAATTAGTTATTTCTCAAAAAATACACACTGGAAGTTACAATTACTGATTGGAGAAGAAAAAAATATGGTTCCCAATACCATGGTCAAGGCAAAAAGTGCAATATCGAAAGCTTGAAGAGCCGGGTCGAATACCCAAATCACAAGACTGACAAACTGAATAGATTACAATCAGGACAAGCCCCTGACCGAAAAATCGATTACTACTTATATCAAAGCAATAGTATTCAGCCATTAGGTACCTATGGTTGTATTTGTTTTAACTTTATATATAATATCAGCCCTGTATTATACTGTCCCACTGCTGGGCACGGACCTTTTCCCAGTGTGAGAGGGGTTAAGCCATAATCCACCACGCTGTTGCAGTGCGGGTTGGCAGACTTCACATATTTTCGAGAATATTATGGAGAACTCTCAGACATGCAGGTTTCCTCACGATGTTTTCCTTCACCGTTGAAGCGAGCGATAATTAAATATAAGCATATAACTTTATAGATAAACATAAAACGCACACCTCAGTCGCGGTCTATTGCACCGAATGAGAGCAGTTTTTGCTACTTTTCACGAAAAAAAATATGTGCAAATATATGTGTAAATATTTTTTCTGGTATTATGCTTCTACAAATTATATTTCATACACTATAATGCATCTTTGTGTTCTTGTCACTTAGTAAATAAATAAATTTAGTGTGCATACTAACATTTAAATAAGAATAATTATATTGTTCATATCTGCGCTAACTTCCTTACGGTTCATACTTGATTACTTATATTATGAAGTTTACAATCACTGTAAACGATAGTTACGGGTGGCCCAGTAGGAGAACCAGAGGTCTCAAGTTCGATTCCAAGGCACGTACCTCTGACTTATGTGCGTATCGTGAAGGTACCTGCATGTCTGAGAGATCTCCATAATGTTTTCGAAGATATGAGAATTCAGCCAACGCGTGGTAGGCTAAAGCCTAACCCATATTACACTGAGAAGAGCCTCGTGCGTCGTGCTCAGCAGTGGGACAGTTTATATACGAGACTTAGCCATACTGACTAATATTACATATGCGTATGTGCGTTTCTTTGTTACGGTATTACGTCTTAACTGCTCAACCGATCATCATGAAAATTCGCATACATGTTCTCATGGGCACAAAAAAAACCTAGGGCAAAAGTTAGTATTATTTATTATAAACGATTGTTTTACAAAGCTTCTTATCTATGTATTAAGTTTATGACTTTCTAAATAATATGTATATTAAGTTCGCTTTAGTAGTTACTGTGGCAAGGTTTCACATTACTTGGTACATTTAAAAAACATTACAGTAAGTGGGTAGTAATGGTTTTTTCATTAAATCTATCAACTCTCTCCTATCGCTGTCTACCGCATGTTGTATAGAACGTTGAATACTCGCTTACCGCAGTGGTAAGCTTTTCTTCCAGATACCATAGAATATATTAAAGATTTTTCTATTATACAGTTAGACGAAAAGAAATATGTGCTAATTTTCTTTTATTTATAATAAGTAAAATCTGTAATGCAACGACGAGGCTAGGACGTAGCCCATTAATGTATTTTCATAAAAATGTAAGCCACTGGTCTTGAAACTGATCTCTCACCGATCGTGTCGGATTACTGTCGCATCGGATCATAAAAGTTAGGGAACAGAGTGTGCACTTGTGTCTGCGCACAGACTTTTGCGCTATAGTCTATTACCTCCTGCGCAGACGGCCAGTCTTCGTAAAGATTGGCCGTCATGACCGATATTCGATTTAGAAAACATTGCAGTTTATTATTATAGTAGAATTTATGGACTGGAGTAAACATTTATCGCACACGTCAGAATACATTTTCACATACTTTCGAATATGAGATGGCACACTAAATAAATAAACTCAAAAAATCGTGTCTGCATAGCAGTCATCTTTGGACGGTCTTTAGTAAAAATGTACCATGTTGGACGTATAGTTTCTGAACTTAATTGATACATGGCACTGTAATACGAACGCAATAATTCCAACGTCAGATACAGCATACATAATAGATATTTACTTAATAAGCAGTAGTAACTTAGGTTTAATCCCTCGTAACTAAAGAAATACATGTATAGAGTACAGAAACAGCATAGAAAACAACATTAAGTCTAAGAAACTGCACAAAGTCAACAGAAGTGAAACTTTCGCCATTGTTTTAGAATCAACAACCGATCTGACAGTTTGACAGTATTAAGCTGGTGTTCTTCGTGCTGAGTGAAAGTGGTCCACCTCTGTCAAAGAAGTATGATTTATACTTTTGTATATTTTCACGTCAGCCGCTTCAACACGGCGAGGCGTCTAGATATTTATTGTGAACGATAAATCTTCTGCTGCTCTGTGGAATCATTAGTTTTGTTTTTTTTTTTACTGCGTGGTAGCGTGGCTTACGCCGACGGTATTTGCGGCTGAATTTGAGGCCACGGGATCGATTGTCGGGTAAAGCAAAATTAGGGTTTTTATATAGAAGCTTTCAGGCAGTAGCAGTACGGCTCTGTGTTTGCAAATATAGCAGCATGTAGTCTGAAAAAATTACAGGTAGACATCAAAAAGATAACCTTATGTTACGTGGGACTTAAAACATAGTTAAAAACTGTGTTTAATACACCTCCTACTATGAACATACGTGTTCTGATTTTCTAGGCACGCTTACTGAAACTTGGACTGAAAGAAAATTAGGTATATATTACATTTACATAATATTGTCTTCTGTTTACGCGAATGTTATTCAATGAAATTAAACTACTATATATGGATTTTATCGCGTTATTTATGTTACACTTTATTACACGATTTTGAAACAGTTTCAAAATTTTGTAATAAAGTGTTAAATAAATAACGCGATAAAATCCGTATATAGTAGTTTAATTTCAATATATATTACATTGTAAAAAGGGTATGATTTTTCTCTTTTAAATAAGATTACAGTAATAAGTCCTCCATTCCAAATTTCAGTCACGGCAGCTAGCCCTACAAGGGACCTACCTACTTATACGATTGAAACTCATAATCAAAAATCATTTATTCGTTTAGATCACAAAGTAACACTGATAAACGTCAAAATATATAGCTAGTGAGTTGACTAAGTTTCTGACGCTATATTTTGGTTAGTTGCTAGGTTCAGGTGAAAGGTTGAGTTATTGTAATGTACAAGAGTATGCGCTAACACAAGTGCACTCGCTGTTCCCTTGTTCGAGAGTTCGGCAATCTGAAACGACTATAGAGAGATAAGGCGCAAGAACAACGGCTATGCAAGCAGTGGGCCACAGGGTAGTGCAACACCGCGGGCTTCTATTGAGAATTTATTTACAGAGAGATCAAATATTTTTGTTGGCTCGTCCCGGGAATCTCGAGATCTCATGCTTAACAGTCGCATTCAGTACCACTGAGCCACCGTGATAAATAATACTGGCATAGATACAATAATGCTGGCATAAAAGACGCTAGTGCAGCCTCTTTGTTAATCTCGATGAAAACTAAGCTTCGAGTGAACTCAGCATAGTATTCTAATACGAAGGAACTTACTTACTTTATGCAACAATACTTACAAATAACAGGTATCCTGCATGCCTGCAATGTTTCATACATTATTTAGATGCCAACATGCAATTTATATGCGTAAGTGATGTGAAATACGGTCAGCTTAGTGCATTTAAGTTTGCGTAAAGACTGACAGCTGCCATTGAAGCGCAAGTTTTATGTAAAGTAATTACATTTAGAACTGGTTAGCAACGTTTAAAATAAAATACAATTATGCTTATGTATGTGGCTAATTGTGGCATTTTAAGTTCCATTGCCAAAACGTCAGTAGTATTATTAGGATATCGGTTAAGATTTTCTAGTAAAATAAAATTTAATAGTAAAATAGAGTAATATTTTCTCAGTAGAAACACAGAGTCTGAAAATTTGTCTGGTAGACATTAAAAGGGTCGCTTTTTATTTCGTAGGACTTGAAACATTACTACTACAATATAAAGGCGATATTAAAGGGTGTAAGTTTTTACAATATTATTTAAGTATTATTAATTTATTTCTGTTATATAATATTTTAGATAACAGGTGATTTTTTAAGCGATTATTTCATGT
Source organism: Catocala fraxini (assembly GCA_930367265.1). Classification (NCBI taxonomy): domain Eukaryota; kingdom Metazoa; phylum Arthropoda; class Insecta; order Lepidoptera; family Erebidae; genus Catocala; species Catocala fraxini. The sequence continues at coordinate 6,734,224 of OV884026.1, read as the reverse complement.
AAATGTTGGCCACGAGTGCGTTTTAGGTGATCCATACGAGAAGTCCAATTCTGAGTTACTCTTTCGAGCATATCAGTTGGTATCTCACTGATAACACGCGTGATGTTGTCTTCTAGTGCTTGAAATAATCTTTAAAACATAAATGGCAAGAGTTTATTTTTAACCCTCAAAAATATAATATTTTACAACTTTCCTGTGTTTTTTTTTAATTAAAATCCAAAACTCAAAAAATCATCCGTTATACGTTAGTTATGTTATTATTAGTTTAGTTTAGTTGTATTAACGAAGTGCATGAAAATAACTGCATAAAAAATATGTTTCTATCTCTGCATTACCTGCATAATTTAAATATGTATATTGCTGCCTCCACCTAAAGGAATAAGGTAGAAATATATTATATTCCTATGTAGGTAAAATCAAACACACCGCACCCAATGCACAAGACAAGACTGTTGCAGTAGGTATGATATAACTATGACGAAACAGGAGTGTAGACATAAAGTTATTTTATTTATAATCCACTTTCATTCTCATAACTAATTTCTTTTAAACTCTGCAATTTAAAGCCATTCGAATACTTGTTCGAAATACCGACGCGTGTGTCTAATTACTAATTAAACTCACATAGATTTAGTTACGAAAGTGGAGTGGTTTCCTCATGTTCCCGTTAGCTACGTCGTGAGTTTTTCCGTCGTAAGAAACCTTACGACATAACGTACTGTCGACGGACGTATTCTGTGATACATTCCACACCATCTCGATAACTGACACGTTAACTATTTGTTGACGATTGTTAGAAACGTGTGAAAGAGATTTAGAGAGCGCGAACAAATATGACTATGCAATAATATTGTCGTAAAAAATATACATTTTATCGACCGGTAGTAATGTTGGCACGAATCGCCAAACCAAACCGGTTCATTGTTTTTGTATTGGATAAATCTATTGGTTAAGTCTGTGTACTTATTGAGTGTCGATGCTAGGAATGGCAGCGGCCAATTGTAGCAATTAAAAGGGTAATCAAGGACGTAGCCAGTAATTTACCTATAGAGTGGGCAGGTAAATAAAAACTAATAGTCTGTAATGCTCACTACGAGTAAGTGCACAGTGACGTGAATTAATTCATGAATGATTTTAAACGGATTGTTGGTACGTGTTGAGAGTTCTCGGACCCTACTGTATGCTTGCGCCGGTAGCACAGGAACTTATTGAAGAGTCGTTGGTCTGGTGTTGTAAGCATCCAAAGCTATGGTAAGCTATGTATGTATCTTATGTGGGGGCCAGTCAGTGCAGACCGGCGACACTTCGACCCAGTGGGATCTTTTGTGTCGACACTCTCCCAATAACGACTGCCATAGATGTTCATGACAGCCGGGACCGACGGCTTAACGTGCTCTTCGAGGCACGGAGCAGGCGATAATTGTCAATCAATACGCACATAATTTCGAAAAGTTATATAACTTCCGAAAGTCAGAGGTGCGCGACGTGGGTTCGAACCCGAGACCCTCTGCATTGCAGTCTGTTGGTCTCCCCACTGAGCTATCGCTGCTCAGCTATGGTAACTGATTCCCAAAAAGCAAGCTGTGTATGATTATTCTTCTTCTCTTCTGTAAGAATCTTTGCCAGTTCGGCTGTATAAAAGAAAATCTTATGGAGATTTTGCATGTCAGACATTTGCGTGCAATTGTGAAATTCGAGTCGATTGGGTAAAGTGTAAGCAGCAAGATCGATTATTCTAAAGGAAAATTCAGGGTAGCAAAAAGGAACCTAATAATATGTGCCTATTACGTGAAACCTAAAAATATAGATGGCAAAATGTGTTTGTAGGCAGAGGCGAACGTCTATGTATATCTATAAACTGTAATAGCATTTACGCCTATGGCCTCTTTCGAACGGCAACATCGAATATGTATTAATTTTGAGGTTTTTAATGCTAATAATTTATTTAGGCTTTATTATATAAATGCTCTAATACTCTCTATAAACTAAAGTAAAAGTGTTTTATAGATTGACCTATAATACACTCTGCCATTCCCAACAATCCTCATTTAATCTATCAGTTATGTCTGGGAAACCTATAGTGTCTGGACGCCGACGTACCGCTGCGACTCAGTAGGTTAATATTGCTATTAACCTTTATTTATTTTTAGTTGTGTGATAGTGATTATCACTTACTGTTTGCCCTCAATATTGTAATGCTTGAATAAGGCACTAAGGCACAGTTTAATAAACGCTGGGCACGGACAACGGACTGCAGACAGTCGAGAGCAGCCCTACCGGCCATCTAACCACGTCTGACACACCGTCTGCTCAACCTACAAAGATTGGACCTTCGGACCATCGTGGGGATCCTAACAGGACACTGTCCCCTGAACAAACATCTGTACAACATCGGAGCAACAGACAGCCCACTCTGTAGGGGATGTCTGACCGAAGAAGAATCTGCTGCCCATGTAATCCTGGAATGTGTGGGAGTAACAGCACAACGTAAGGAAATCCTCAACAACCCGAGGTCACTCCGCGAAGCCTGCGAAGACCCCAGGAACCTTTTGCGCTTCTGGGCGGAGTTGGGCTGGCTATCTCCATAACCGGCCGACTCTCACGCATAACGGACCAACATGGAGTTCAAATGCGGAAATGGTAGTCCAATTACAATTACAAGGCACTAAATTATAAGAACTACTTTGTAACACCTTATGTACACTTAGTTAACAATCATTGATATGAATTTGAATGATTTGGACCTATTCAGTCGCATATGGCTTTTGTATACGCGAATATATGTTATTATAAAAAAATATAAAAAATGACAACTCCCGCACTAGGAATAATTCCTGTGTCGCGGGGGCTTTACAAACATTCAAACAACGGACACAAAGAACATCCAGACTCGAAACAACCATTTTTGGATCACACAAATTTTTGTCCCGTGTGGGATTCGAACCCAAAACACTCAACGTAGTAGCAGTGGCGAGGCGACCACATAAACCACAACGCCATTCGTGCATTCAGAATAGAATGTACAATACATACAAACTTTTATATAATGTACACTTGTATCAGAATATGCTTGGTAGACTTTCGCGCGTGATTCGCGACCGCAGCGTATCTAGGCGTACCGGTAATGGTCGCACATTTGTGGGTTTACTCCCGTTGTACCCGCGCAAGCATGCTTGGAACTTCAGTAGAAGCACACACCGCTAATAAGGGTAAGATAAACAACGATTTAGAGTTCAAAAATATATTAGGCTGTCACTTATTTGAGACTAGATTTTGTTAATGTAGATTTTATTAATAAATTTTCATAGCTAGAGAAACATACTTTTTCATGGATGAAATATACTCTATGTCCTTATCTGTACCCCTGACTATGAGAATGCAAAATTTAACGATGACCAGTCGAGTAGTTAAGACGTGAATGCGTAATATACAAACAAAATCATATTCGCATTTATTTATTTATTTATAATATTAGTTAGGATTACGTGAGGTTTAAAAAATAGATGGCGAAATGTGGTTGTAATACACTTCTACATATCTTCAGATATGTGTATGTATGTCTTTAAGCAGTATTACAAAGCATAGGTACGGTTTAATACACGAATAGACCGTGTGACAATACGTACAACTTACATTTGTGAGTTTACTCCTGTTATACCCACGCAAGCATGCTTAGAGGTTCAGTAGACGCACACTCATCGCTAATTAGGCAACTCGTTAAATAATAATAATTTCGAGACAAAAAGCTTTTATAATTATTATTGTCATTTATGTGTATGAGAAATAATATGGCAGTCGTTATTGGGAAAGTCAGTACCTTCTAATATCCAGTCAAATCCGGTTAGACTAGAAAAGCCGACCCCAAGTGACTTGGAAATAATAAAGGCTAAGGGAGATGTGTATGAGAAATAATGTCCTCCAGGCCAAACATTGGTTATGGCAGACATGTTAAACGAAGTCCAGCCATTTGGCTGATCGGACGGTATTCCGACATTACGTAAGAGATCAGGCGCAAGACAAACGGTTTTATTTTATTGTTGCCCGAAACGAGAATCGGAACTGAAACCTCAAACCAAAAAACCGAGGCAGTTAAAACTGCCAGTATGAAAAATACCGAGTGGTTATCAAAGGACCGTTGTTGACAAAATAAAAATATAGACTAAGTCTATGGTTCAAAAAGCAACAAACCTAATAAATAATGTAATCTTATAAATACGACTTAATCGACAAAACCCACTTTATTTCCCTCTGCGGTCGGCGCGCACTCCACAGCGGATATAATGAAGCGAATGTTGGCTAACCTACGATAGCTTTCCACAGCACTACAGCCGCGGCTCAAATCAAAATGGACACCAATACAGCACTGTTTACGTAGTTATTTATTATTTTAATACATCGGTGGTCCAGTGGCCGAGGGTATGTAAGATCCCGAATCAGGATTTTGGGTTGAACTAAATATTATAGCGACTTTGATCAACAAGTGTAAAAGTGACAAGAAATATTTTATATTTTTCATTTGCAATAAAGTCAGGTCAGTTTTATATATTTCGAAGTTCGACCATAATCATTATTAAAAATTTATTGTAACCATAATCATATGCATTTATTTAAAAATAATTAACTGTTTTCAAATTGTTTTTATTGGTTACGCTAAAACTCATCAATAGCTTCTAAACAGAAAAATAAAAAAAGTCGTTTGACAAACAGAGAAGAAAATGGTACTGAACTATTTTGTCTTTGCCGATTTCCAAATTTCAAGTTGATAGCATAAGTCATTTCTGAGATAAGCAAGTGACAGACTATCGCAAAGGCAAAGTCGCACTAAGGGAGTTTTGCTTTTACAACGTTTAATAAGGAACCCTAACCAAGAAGGGTACTATGTCATGCGAGTCTTAATGAGTATTAGAGAATAACCGTATATCTTCAATGCAGGTGCTTAATCAAAATAGCGCTCTGAGCAATTATGAGGCGGATGTCGTAACTCCATCACGATGGCGCAAATTGCGGGCTTAGTTTGCGATATACATAGGAGGGACGACCCGAAAAAACATCAAACATTTCTTGCCTTTTTATAAAAAGGACACCTCGTTCATTAGCCTTGCTATTTCTGTAACGCGGAGGACTATTACCACCCTTAAAATAGTGGACATGAAAGTCACATCTACTCAGAACAGCGAATTCTAGCTCGTAGTAATTTTTTTCCCGTGTGGGATTGAATCAATTCGGTACACAGGCGAGGCGATAACTTAAACCACTGCATGTTTCGTACAGTCAAAGTTCAGGTTTCATTTAGCTCGCTCTGTCGGAATAATAGATGAGAACTTTTTAAATTTTGATCTATGCAGGGTAGGGTCTCATCTAGGCAAAAGTAAATTCTTTGCCGGACTGTGCTGATTATTTTGAAATTATTGTCAAACAATCTACACAAGGAATCAGGGATAACTGAGACGATCTTTCGGCACGCAGTTAATTTTTTGTGAAGTTTGAGTTTATTGAATAATCGTCACTCGGCTTCGCACGTGGAAAGAAAACATCACGAGCGACATGTACATATGTTTGCGAGTTATAAAAACTGCTCTTGAAAATGTGTTGCCTAGCCGCAATTAGCCAATGTGGTGGAATATGGCTTAACTTTTTTTATACTTAGAAGCGACACGTAACCAACATCTTTTAATACCTGCAGATATAGACTCTATTGCCGATCTACGTCACCGGACTATGTGTAGATCTAATTAGATATTAAACGGGAATAGTAACTCGCCGGTACTAACGCTTCTAGCATTAGCATTTCTGCGTATTTTACTCAGCATGAATGAGTGATTCAACGTGTGTTTATAAACTCATAACATTTTATGATCGTAAACACGAACGTTGTAAAACTGTGTGTCCACTGTTCTATACAACTTTCAGCAAAATTTATACAAAATATAAATAGATGCAGGCTTGTATATTCCCGATGAAGTAAGCAGATATGTTTTACGCCCACATGTTATTTTGTTTTATGTTCTAAGTTATAGGGAAGCAGCTTATTGTTACGGCCTATTGCAATAAATCGGGCACAATGGTTTCAAGATTCTGTACTTCGACTGAGGATTTCCTAGCGCTAAACCCAATCACACATTGCCTGTGCCAGAAACCGAGCACAAAATCGCACAATGGACGGAATGATTTTACAGAATCAACGAGGCAGTCTCAGAAAATAATCCATAACACGGCGCTTAGATCTCTCCATAAAAGGCTAGATTGAACTGATTTGCAGAGATCTAATCAAATATATATCTTTAGTTACTACGCAACAACAGATGAAAAACTAATATATGTTTCCGGGATCAAATAGCATTTCTATACTCGTAACATCAGTATTGAAAAGTTTTCGGCAATTCAAATCTTGTATAAACATGGTTCATATTATATGAATTAACTTAAATAATTCATATAATATGAACCATGTTTATAACCTATTTCACAGCTGAACACAGGCTTCTTCCCTATATAAGAAGAATTAAACCACAGCCAAAATTGAAACTAAATGCTAACTTATAAAAATATATATAGTACGATGGTGGCAACCAGCACTTTTTATACTAGTACTTAGGCAGACCAGAAATACTTATGGCCATAAGTATTTCTGGTCTGCCTAAGGTTAAGTGGCTACCGTAGCATATAAGCATGCAGCATCAGAGTTAAACTAACTTCAGACTTACTTACTACTTCACTGCAACTACAGACAAATGTACGCTTTACCGCCAAGGTGAGAGACATGTATGGCTATAGTCGACGTATAGGCACCGCACCACCTAAGAATCCTGCAAAGCCTACTCACCGCATAAATACGAGGTTTTTGGCGGGAATGTTTTGGGGTAGAGTCGAGCTCCAATTTGAGCGCAATTCCAGGTTTAGGGTTTTACCACCAACCCTGATAATCTTCTGGTAGTATCGTGATACTGTAAGACCAGTGGTATTATCATTTATAGCGATAAAGTAAAAGCAAGGCTATCAGTGTAATTAAACCACAGCCAAAATTGAAACTAAATGCTAACTTATAAAAATATTATGCAGGAGACGCAGACATACATAGTTTCTTACTTGTTTTTTTCCGTCACAGTCAAAACGAGCTATAATAACAAAGTATTTTTATACCTCTAACACCATGGTCGATGGGAAAACGCCGTATTTTGCGAACCTAAAGAAGGTCACATCATTCGTGTACATATATTAAAAGATTTTTTGCCTGTGGCTTCGATCGCGTAAATGTAGGTTCTGCCAATACATACATACATACATAGATTCACGCCTGTTTCCCAGAGGGGTAGGCAGAGACTACGGATTTCCATTTGCTACGATCCTGACACACTTCTCTGGCTTTATTCACTTACATCACATTCCTCATACACGCCCGTAGGTTCAAGGTGCTCTTAACCTGGCCTTTGTCCAAAACGCCTCCGATCTGATCGAGAAACGTTCGCCTAGGTCTTCCTCTTGCGACTATTCCATTCACACTAGCCTTATAAACTTTTTTAGTCAGTCTTTCCTCGTCCATTCTTTCTACATGCCCAAACAAGCTTAACATACTCTTTTCTATTCTTGTCACTATATCCACTTTCATGCCGCATCTCTCTCTAATCACACTATTCCTTATTCTATCTTTCAGAGTCACACCACATATATTTCTCAGCGCTCTCATTTCTACAGCATTTATTCTGCTCTCATGCTTCTTTTGCCACACCCAACTTTTGCCAATACAATATTCGTCTTTTTTCTGGATAAAATGTACCTTATATTCTTTTCTGTTCCCCTGACTGACCCTGGTTTCGCATACATGTTGTATGCGAAATTTCATGATGATGGATAAAGTAGATAAGGTGTAAGAGCGTAACAAACAAACAAACCCACATTCGCATTTATAATATTAGTTATGAAAAACGTGTGTTTAGAAACATTGTTTAAAACAAACATAGCACAAAACTGTTGTTTCGTGGTTGGCGCTGTGCCAGAGCTATGCGCGCGCGCACTATTGTGTAGCAACGTAGTGCATCTTAATGGATAGTTTATTTCCCAATGCGCTTCCGGAACACATATGTATCATTTATGATTTAACGTGTTTTTGATGTATTTGTCTTTACTGGTTGTGTTTGTATTAAATCGTAGGTAATGTCGACGCAGAATGACGTGATGGAATATATATATCTGTCCATCTATCTTTGTTTTACTCTATCTACAAATTATTTTTTATATATACATATAATTTTTACATAGTTCCAAATTAAAAACTTCAGGCAATGTCTTTTTCTTTCCGTCTGTCACATTATAACCTCATGACGGTAAGAACGATGTCTAGACTTCTATAAAAAGGGATTGCTGTTCCGAGTCTGGGTGTTCTTTACGTCCGTTGTTTGAATGTTCATAGTCTCCGGCGGCACAGGAGTTATTATAACTAGTGCGCGAGTTGTATTTTTTAAACAAAACTAATAAAAAACCAGTGCAATAGATGCAGTACAATCACAACCTTGTTTAGACGAAAGAAGAACAATGATTATCCTAACTTTGATAAATAATATTATAACAAACACGATGATTTTAGTCGGTCCAGTGATCGATCATAATCTGACAGACTATTTCACTCGGTCTGAAGGCTAGAAATGTAAACAGTCTAAAATATTTATCACACCACAGATAAATAATAGGGACGCGCGGGCACGCGTACCAAGATTGAGTGCCAATTTTACGCGACCGAATCGCATAGTATGTATTTTTGAAATTAAATTAAATTATAGTGTTAGTATTTTTATTATATTTCTAATTTTATTATTGTTCTTTTTTTTTTATTTTGTATACTTTTAGTTTTTTTTATTTCTTCGTGTTTTGCGTGTGCCCTTATGTGCCAAAATATTTCTTCCTTCTTTTCTTTGTTTCTATTTATAAATAACTGTTCCAAACTATTTTAACATTTTGTTGTTCTTTATGATAATATAAAGGGCGACCAGTCGGCTATGCCGCGTTCTATCAGACTTCATGTCGTTATTAGGAACTAAATTTTGCCCGCGGCTTCGCTTGTGTAAATGTAAATTAGGTTATGTTAGTTTAGGTTAGAAATAGTACTTTTTCTTGATGAAAGTTAGCCTGTGTCCTTTTCTGTACCACAGACAACGTGCATGCGAAATTTCATAATGATAGGTCGAGTAGTTAAGGCGTAAAAGCGTAACAAACAAACTTACATTCGCATTTATAATATTAGTTAGGATTCCCTGTCGGCAAAATCTAATAACATGGTGGTTTATCCGGTAAACGAACCATGGAACTAAAATTCTGTTTTTAGCCATTTCACTTTGTCAGAGATTCAAGTCGCACAAAGTCTTGACACTGATTTTTTTCTATGTTAGATTTTTTACTGCTTATTTATGAAAAATGTTTGGTACCGTGTCACCCGTTTACTTTTATTTGGAATAGTTGGATCTGTCCGGCTTCAAAGACAAGCAACTAAGAGTTGCTGTTTATGCATCCTTTATCGATTTTTGTATTTGTTTTGTGAGATCATTAAATTGACACAAAACTAATTTAAGATTATTAATAATAAATTCAAATATTTTAGATTTAATTTAATAATAAATTAGGGCATAAACAGTTACTCTCAGCAGATAAACAAAAAAATACCTAGTTTGTGTCGTACATAGCATAACCTTGACGACAGTTCGGCAGTAGAGATCACAGTTAACACTGATAGCCTTGCTTTTACTTTATCGCTATAAATGATAATACCACTGGTCTTACAGTATCGCGATACTACCAGAAGATTATCAGGGTTGGTGGTAAAACCCTAAACCTGGAATTGCGCTCAAATTGGAGCTCGACTCTACCCCAAAACATTCCCGCCAAAAACCTCGTATTTATGCGGTGAGTAGGCTTTGCAGGATTCTTAGGTGGTGCGGTGCCTATACGTCGACTATAGCCATAGTTCACAAAGTGTATAAATGATATTACTAGAAAAGAAATTTTGCTGGATAAAATGGTAAAATCCTGTATAGATCACATATACATCAGAGGAACTAACATTTTTATTAACTCAGCTGTAATAAAACATAAAATCTCAGACCACTATTTTGTATCTGCGGCATTGGAATGGAAACACACTTCGTCGTCGCACTCGTCGCACTCGCCGGCTGCTCGCGCTATTCAAACGCAGGTGACTACAAAAACGAAACGCATTCTTGATAATAATAAGGTTAGAAAAAAAATATTGTGTACGAATTTTGATAGTTTATTATCAATTGAATGTCCATGTGAATTATATAGTGCTTTTTGTCGAATATTTACAGATATTTACAATGAATGTTACAAAACTATAAGTATAAAAACTAGTACCAGGAACTCTAAAAGGTGGATTAATAAGTACTTAATTGATATGATAAAGGAGAGAGATAGACTATTTGAAGTATGGAGCAATGAACCTAAAAATATGCTTAAGAGACTCACGTACACAAAACTTCGAAATAAATGCCAGAAACTAATTAATAAACGCAAAAATGAATATGACAAGAAACTTATTTTAGAATGTAATAATAATATAAAAATGTTATGGGAAAGGATAAATAGTATGTTAGGAAATAGCAAACAGTCACTAGATAACTTAATAATTTCTAATATGGAAAAGATAACTAATAAGGAAATAAGTGATAATTATGCTAAAACTTTCTCGGAAGAAGTAGAAAAAATAAAACATAACTGTAATGAAACTTGGCTAGATAGAAGAGAGTATATAAAATCTATAGATAAATGTATGAGATGGCAACCAGTTACTAGTCATAACATTAAACAGGTAATTAACAGCATGAACACGGATAAATCGCCGGGAGTGGACTTGGTTCGCATGTGTGACATAAAGTTGGTAAAAGATAAGGTTAGCCCTATATTAGCAAAACTTACAAATTTATCCATTAAACAGTTCACTTTCCCAGATACATTAAAAGAAGCAATTGTACGTCCCATTTTTAAAAAAGGTGACCGTAAAATTACATCTAATTACAGACCTATAGCTATATTATCAAGTATTGATAAAATTTTGGAAAAATGTGTAGTGAATCAATTACAAAAATACTTGCAACAAAATAATGTCATTACCGATTGCCAGCATGGGTTTTTAAAAGGGAAAAGTACAAATACACTATTATCAAAATTTACTGATGAAATTAATAATTATTTAAATGATAAAAAAATAGTATTAGCTATATTTTTTGACTATAAAAAGGCGTTTGATACCTTACAAAAAAATGTGGTGTGAGTGAACCGCTCAATAAATGGTTTCGCGACTATCTCACGGCGCGTTCTTACCGCGTGAGGGTGGCGGACGCGTACAGTGAACGCATCCAGGTTCGAAGTGGCGTGCCTCAAGGTTCGGGGTGTGGCCCTATTTGCTACCTCATGCATGTCAACAGCTTATGTGGCGTGATACGGCACTGCTCAGCGTACATGTACGCAGACGACCTGTGTGCGATACGCGCTGGCACAGACATCGTTGACATATGCCACTTAATGCAGCGAGACATAGATGCCATTGTAAAATGGTCACATGATAATGGGATAATCCTAAACGCGGAAAAAACTCAACTATTAATTATACGATCTCCTTACACACATCTCTCCATTCCGCCGCCACATTTGATAACACACGATTATTCATGTTACCATAATAATATAGCTAACTGTAACTGTAAACCTGTAAAAACCGTTCAATCTGTAACTTATCTCGGTGTTCAAATAGATGAAAATTTTTCCTGGTCTAATCATATAGATTATATCTGTTGTAAATTAAGGTTGTTGTTGGCAAGATTTTATAATTTGAGTCACAAGGTTCCTATTAAGATTTTAAGGTGTTTGTATATATCCTTAGTGGAATCTGTGATGGGTTATGCTCTGGACAGCTATGGACTTACATTCAAAACAGAAATCAACAAAATACAGGCACTGCAAATTACATTTCTTAAATTATTAGTAACTAAAAAAACCAAAGCAAGATGCAAAGGAGAATATTCCAAACTTTTCAAAATATGTAACATATTACCGGTTCAGTTAAAACATAAATATCTGCTAGCAGTTAACCAACATAGCCGAAAAGAGCTTAACCTATCAAGTGTAAAAAATAGTAAAAATACGCGGTCGATGGCTGCCGGCAAATTGGAAGTACCCAGAGTTCACAACTATTTTGGTGACAGAACCCTAAAAAAACGGATACCATATTTCCTTAACAGTTTGCCGGCAGAGATTAGACTAGAGAGCAATACGTTGTTATTTAAAAAGAAATTAAAAAAATATTTAATGGATGCATGTACCTAAGATATCACCATTGTATTAATAATATCATTATGTTACAATATGTATATACAACATAATTACGTAACGGATACATTTTCTATATAACTAAGTTAAAAATTTCTGTATAACTAAGTTAAACATATTGCGACCCATCCGCAGTCAAACCGCTAAACCGGTTTTGCGGGCAATGTATTTAGTTTTAAGTATATTTGTGAAAAAATAAAATAAAATAAAATAAATAAAAAAATACATGTCTCTCGCCTTGGCGGCAAAGCGTACATTTGTCTTAAGTTGCAGCGAAGTAGTAAGTAAGTCTGAAGTTAGTTTAACTCTGATGCTGCATGCTTATATGCTACGGTAGCCACTTAACCTTAGACAGACCAGAAATACTTATGGCCATAAGTACTAGTATAAAAAGTGCTGGTTGCCACCATCGTACTAAGCGAATATTTACTTAGATAAAAATAGATAAACCCAGTACGGGTTTCAGTGTGCTTTAAGCCTATGATTGATATGTTTGTATACAGACATTAATGTCTTACTGTGGCAATTTACAATTTCTACTCTAAATATGTATACCACTGCCTCGTTAGTCCCGAAACACAATGCAATTATGCTTTCTGCCAAATACGACGTCCTGAGTGCGATATCTGGTTCTGCTCAAGTGTTATCGTGTAGGTATTTCTGTAAGAAGCCTGGAACTTTGATTAAGTGACGCAACTGTAAAATGCCTGAAAATTGCTCGACAGACAGCAATAAGCTCATTCCCTATCGCGTAGGACCTAAATGATACCTGTGTAACCTGTGCTCACCCTAAATATTTATACAAGCGTGAACCTATGTTATCTAAAAATCTAAATCTCTAAATAAATCGTAGGACGATACATCAGGTAGATAACTGGCGACCCGCCAAAACACTGTTTATATTCTTAAATTCAAATTTCCACAGTAAAGGGAATACCAGAACCATAGACTATTACGAAAGAAGATATAGGACCTTGTTCCGCGTTACAAAACTTATTTATAATGGCCATTGTGAGGAATGGGAACGCATTCTCAAGCATAGTTTTGTGTTCAATTAATTTAGTTTCAGAAGAACTTTTGGTATTCTTTCTAGTGTCATCTGTTTGGCTTCGTTGCAGTTTTATTATTTTAAAGTTTTGTAAGAGTGTTCCATATAGAATAGATGTTAGGTAATCAATATGGAAGTGTGATCTTACGATCCGATATTTGAACAGTATGGCTACTTAGCTAAAGTATTTATTGTTAAACCATTATTTGTGACTATCGGAAAGGAAAGACCACATCAGAGAAATTTTAGAGAAAGGCCAGGTTAGCAGTAGTCATGAAGCATGAATAAAGAATATAATGAAAGTGATTGCAGCAAACAGGTGTGCCAGGAACGTAGCAATTAGAAATGCGTAGTCTTTCCCTATCTAAGGGAAAACAAGTGGGAGTTCATGTATGTATTAAGTTATTGTCTTTCGTAAAAAGGCAAGAAAGTGTCGTCCTAAGCGTACAATTTATCTGGAAGAATGGCAAAACGTTTAAAGTGGTCTTCTCGTCATTAAACGTTAGCGATGTGTGTTCTGTAAGGATAGAATATGGTACGAAAATTTAATAAGCTTTTTCTATTGTTGTAAATGCTCTCTTGATGCAACAATCAGTAATTTACTGGAGTTTACAAACGTATCTAAGCGTGGTATCGCTATCTAAAGATATATAATCATATATTTTGCAATATTAGTCATGTTGCAAAATGTATGATTATATTATCGGTAGATTAGATTTTATATGGAAGTATTTGATGCACAATTGAAAATACACGATATAAAGAAAATAATATTTCTTGCATACAACGTTTTGCAATAACTGATGAGTCGAATATAAAATCAGTAATAAAAATGAACCCATGAAAACCGGGTTTAATATCGGTTTTTGATATCAAAAACGGTATCCCGAAAAAGTTTAAAGCAAAATTTTTTTTTGTTTATTAAGACATTCACAGTTATATATCTAATTTAAAATCACATAATAATAAATAATAATAAAATACATTTATTCTCTCTCACAAAGGTTTCATATGCTAGTTTACAGAAATGCCATAATAAAACAGGTAACTTTGTGAAAGCCTGGTGCCCGAAGTATGTTTAAGAATACCTGTAATTACAAGTCACCAGAGCCCTCCCGGAGCAATAAATCTATATTTTTGTATTTTAAATATAAATAATGACAATGCATAAATTTGAATCAAAGCAGTGTTTAATGAATAAAGCTAACATACTTACTTGTAATGTCAAATGACATGTGATTGCATATTGAACTAAACTTGTTCACAAAATACACAGATACAGATGTTCTGATCATGAGTTAAAGCACTTGTTATATGCATCGTGTAAAAGTCTTTTTTTTTTACGTCAGGGTAATGCGTTTACGCACTGTCCGCGCCCAGGCAGGGCGCGGGTGTGTGGGAGTCGAGCCAGTGAGGCCGGCCCCATACCCACTAAACCCCTGACGACGTTCCCCGTGTACCGGTGTCGGTGCCACGGGATTCACGCTAGTATTCACCGCGACACCGACAGGTCTTGGCCCGCCACGTAGCTAGGCGAGCCCCAGCTGCTTGGGGGAGGACTATATGGTACAGCCCTCCCCTCCTCTAAGGGGGGCGCGCGGAGTGCTTACGCCCCTTCCTCGGGCCTGTGCTGCTCGGGCGGCAGACTGCCCAAGTCCACCGCCCGCAGGCCGCCCCTTAGGGTGGCTGGAGGTCTGCGCGCGCCCTACGGCGGCGCCCTGGACGTCTCCTGCGGTATGGGTGGGGAGAGACCAGCTCCCTCTCCCGTTCCGCCGCTTCCTTCGCGGACATCACTGCCTCGCAGAAGGCGACGGCGGCCTCCCATGCACCCTCGCTCCGGACCATGGACAGAACCATTTCCGGTAGCGAGAGGACCCGGACACCCATCGTGTAAAAGTCTGTCGCAAGTCATCGCATGTATGATTAACTCGCACATCCTACATGCATAGTGGCTTTGGGCTCAAGCCTACCTATAACTTACTGTTGACTGCACAGATAAGGAGTATTTCGCTTTTCCTCTGTCACTTTGCCGAGTGCAGTGGATTCAAATTCTACACAAGACAAATTGAGTAATCAACAAATGGTTATTCCAAGTCTGCATATACATACATCACTACCTGACCCGCGCAACTTTGTCTGCTTCACATAAGAGAATTTTCCCCGTTTTTGCAACATTTTTCATTGCTGCTCCGCTCCTATTGGTCGTAGCGTGATGTTATATAGTCTATAGCCTTCCTCGATAAATGGGCTATCCAACACTAAAAAGATTTTTCAATTCGGACCAGTAGTTTCTGAGATTAGCGCGTTCAAGCAAACAAACAAACAAACAAACTCTTCAGCTGTATAATATTAGTATAGATGTGCTTTGTTTAAATGTTTATAAAATCCCCGCGATAAAGGAATTGTTCACAGAGTGATAAAAGCAATATTCAGACGGTAATTATTCCTAGTTGCTTTGCAATCGAAATCTGTTCGCTCCCTTACTCTACTCAGCTTATTGTATTATATCAATCCTTTGTACCTGTCTATTCTGTGACGTGACTACCATGCACAAAACTATATTAAGTCACTATATCGTGTATGCAGTTTATAGTACAAATAGCACTATACACAACGAAGCCATCCTCGTGCCCTACTAACCTTTTCTATTTCTTCTGTTTCAATTGTAAGCGGATGACATTTGCGGTTGCGAACATAAAACTGTTCGTACTTTCGGTGGCTGATGTCTTGAGGTAAATAGAGTGACTAACCTTAATATTTCATAGAAAGGAAAATTATACAAACTAATGTTATTAATGCGAATGGTTCTGTTTGTCTGTATGTGAGATTCACGTAAAAGAAGGGCAATTGAGTGAGGTACTGCCATCGCATAATTACAGACTACAGTATCAAACAATACCCGCAATTAAAACAAACAATATCACTTTGCCCAAACTACGCTTATATCTTTTAAATGAATATAAGCGGATCGGAGAATCAGGAACTTATAGATAATAATAATAATAATATTCTACCACATACACACAACACCGTCTAGCCCAAACTAAGCAGAGCTTGTACAACGGGTACTAGACAATGGATAAACATACTTATATACTTTTTTTTTGTAAATACATTCATATTATACATAGAAACACCCAGACCAAGACAAACATCCATGTTCATGCACACAAATGTTTGACTTGTGCGGGAATCGAACCCGCGACCTCAGGCGTGGCAGTTGGTTACACTAACCACTACGCCATCGAGGCCGACAAGACGTAGATGACTCTATGGTCAGCTGTAAAGTACGAGTCGGGCCCGGGTCGAGCGAATCGTTATTTGGTATTTCAGATAAGAAATATTTAGTGCCAGATTATCTAATCTGGCACTAAATAAAAAGAAGAAGAAAAAGAATCTCTTTTAATGTGATCAGCAGACAGAGCTGGGCCAGCTAATGCGAGACGGATCTATATACATAATTTGATTATTATTATGAGCTTGAATTAGAAATAACAGTTTTTGAGTGAATAACACTGCCATTGCCAAGTATTTGGTGACGTTATGAATAAACCAGCTCGCCTAGAAAGTACCACCTTCTTATACGTAAGAGTAGTAAAACTTAAAGTGGCAGTAGTCGTAGAATAAGGTATTGGACTTACTAATCGAGAAGGCACTGGTTCGAATCTCACCCGTTGCACTACCGCAGTGTACCTACTTCTAGCACAAGTATTCTAATTAAGCTAGAGGGTTAACAAGAATATAAGTATTTATGTATTATTGTATATTATTGAATGTTAATAGTTTGTAAGCACTTCTTCGCCCGGGCCACAGGCTCAATCTAGTTCGGGCAAACAACATAAATGAATGAGTAATTTATTATAAATTATTGTACTTATTATTTAAATAAATATTATTATTATTATTATTATTATGTTTCTCTTATCACAGATATTTTTCTAACTAATTAGAGAAATATCTGGCTCTTTGGGAGGCTTACACAGAGACATGGGTCCAATGTGAAGAGGCCTTCGAGAGTTTTATTACTAATTTAAAAAAAAAGGCCTAAATGCTGGTAATCTTTATAAAAATATTTCAACTGCGATATGCCGGGCTAGTATGGAAAGCCTTAGAAGTTGAGATCTTGAAGTCTTTTTCAGAAGTGACATTACGCGAATAATATACCTGGATTTGCAAGCCTTTATAGACTATGGTAGCCACTTACAAACAGGCGGGCCATAACCTAGTTAGTAGAAAATTGGTTTGCCAACGGTCATTTTCTTCTAAAGTACGACCGACGACAGGTCTTGTAATGTAGCTGTTCATATACCACGCAGCCGAAGCCGTGTGAGACTGCTAGTCATAAAGATCTGTCCTTTAAAAGTCAAGGTGTAATTACGCTAACGCACAAAAGTACAGAAAGCGAGGTACATGCGTGAATACATTATTTTTACATTAACTTTTACAGTGGAAATGGTGTTTTTGTCGCCAGACGCCGCGCCATGGCGACTTCAGAATCATTTAATGTTCGTGTAATGACTGCGATCGGTATGGTGGATCAATTTCTATGTCTTGGTAATAAACGTTGTGTTTCGTTTATAGAATACTAGCTTTCAGCTGTGGCTGCATTCACGTTGCAATATAACAATTATGACCGTCAATAGTAATCGGTTAGTGAGCTTCTAAATTTACTTTACATTTATCAAAGATCCTAGGTTCAGCCAAATGGTTGAGCCACGTAATGGAAGAAAGATATTTTTTTAAATTAAAGCTGTTTATTGATAGGTATGATAGATAGGATAGATAGGTTTAATTGAATGTGATTGGATAAAGCTTAAATATCCACCGTTAAAGGATAAACAATTTTATCTTTCAAGAAACATGCCAAAGGTTTATTACATCCAGGTACGCTAGTTCTCTTAACACCACGTAATAGGGAACGGGGTGAGTCTATTATTGCCTATTGTGGACAATTTTGCCCTCGTGCTTTTACTGAGAACTGTCAAACAGAAAACAGTGGCACTTTGCCCAACTTGGACAATAAATCGATCGCGCGCAAACTTGAGTACAAACTGCCTCGTAGCCATCGAAGCAAGATAGAGATGTATAGTGATATAAAATTAAGATATTTTGTTGAATGTGAAAGGTCTGGCGGGACTTGATGGAGTCTCGATAATGATCGATTTCCCCTGAACACTTTAAACCAATCAACGGCAAAGATATCATCTTACGCCAAGTGTATCTGATCAAGATTGAATTTAGAGGCTTATAGAGCAACTTTTAACTATCCGCGATCGATCTGGTCGTCTAATCTTGGGCGCGG
This sequence comes from Catocala fraxini, assembly GCA_930367265.1. Classification (NCBI taxonomy): domain Eukaryota; kingdom Metazoa; phylum Arthropoda; class Insecta; order Lepidoptera; family Erebidae; genus Catocala; species Catocala fraxini. The sequence continues at coordinate 6,715,544 of OV884026.1, read as the reverse complement.
TTAATCTGTGGATAGATTATAAAGAAATGGTAGCAGATTGCCTGAGAAGAACTTTGGTTAGCTTTAACTACTGTGGTACAAGAGGCATGAGGCATACAGATACTTTAAGTGCTCTTAATTGACTTTATTAATTTTATCGATGATTCCGCCAGCGTCGGGGTGGAAAGAAAGAAAAGCAACTTAATTAATTGATAGCAAAAATATTTTTCTATATAATATCTTTGATTGCTAGGTTAACAGTCAAATGACAACAGACCGGTAAGGCACATGGCTCTATAAAGTACCTACATTTGATAAAAGATTTAATGATCGGCTGACGATTAACGTAAACTTATATAAGCGTCACATAAATCATATTATTTGCAATACGTGAAAGAGGTAAAATAATTATAGAAATCTAAATATAAAACATAAATTAAGAGTAATTACACCACAAAATACGTATTTGTGTCCATTAATTGTAGAACCTGTCATGACGAGGTTACGTGAAATGATATAAAACCTCGTAATAGTGTGGTATATTATATCTTTTTGAAACGAATAATTATTATTACATCATTATGATCGTAAATATGTTTTTGTTATTTACATTTAAACATAAATTTCACTACTTATCTTGATTGATATTGGTTAATTACAAGATATTGTTAATAATCTGTCGGTGCAGTTGATATGATTACTCATATCTTTACCGATTTTTGTTACGTTGGTGTAACTCTACAATAAATAAAGAAAATGTATTCAAATTTCTCTTGCATTTTAAGGCCCTTTAAAGCTACGAGTAGTTAAGATGCTGTTGCAATAGTATTTCGAAACAATATTTGTCCCTATTTAAGTTGATAAAGTCAAATTACTTCACAAATGTATACGGTCATTATTATATAATACGAGAATATTAAAGAAAGTGACATAACCAACTTTCTGTTGACAAAATTCATAACACAAATATACAAAACGAATCATAGATATCTAAAATTGCAAAAAGCATATCGATATTTCAAGTTTTAAATTCAAATAATAAAGAGAAAACTACATTTCAAATCGTTATTATAGAAATAGCTTACGTGACCTGTAACTGATTCTTTATACAAAATGATATCATAGATTAAAATAGAATTTTGGGCATAGATTCACGCGCTCTCTTTTCAAACTTTCTAATGTTTACCATGAAGTTTAGTAACGTGAGGTTCTGTTACAGCACGTTCGAATACACGTAAGTAAGGTAATCGTGATCTGGGTAGCTATTAATTCGGCAGTTACTCGTTTAATATGTCGAGAATGTCTAGAACAACTGTACATTATCTTAATTACGGTCAGAGGTCATTGTTTTGATATGTTTTACAGGTGACGTAATTCGGAGAATATGTTTTCAAATTAAACATCCATTAAGATATAATATTATACAGGTATGTTATTCAAACTAGCCATATTTCAAGATTGCCTAGTGCCAGTTTAACTTAGTACTAGGCTTAACACAAAGTAATTATCGTTTGTGCTGTGGGTGTGACCCGTCCGGAAAGACCGGTGACAATAAACTGCAATGAACTATGAACTCTCGGGAAGCCTTTAAATTAATTTGTAGACTCATATAAGTCGTGTTGAGTATAAACATGACCAACGGGGCTTCACAACTCACCGCATGTATAAAGGTACATAAAAATAACACCTTTGCTAAATCATACTAATGTATGTACATAACTGTATAAGTTTGTGACGGTGTTTGGATGCTTAAGAAGTTTGTTATTTAATCAGGCGTAAACCATTAAATTGATTTGGATCAAAGTTTGGCATATAGATAGATTGTATTCTGAAATAACATATAGGAAGCTTTTTATCCCGGTATGTGTTACTATGGGATTCATTGGGGCGAAGTCTCAGGCCGAAGTTATTTCACAATTAAAATTATGTTTTTACTAGTCACGCTTCTAAGTAACTCTACCACTTTTTACCACATTCTGTAGGCCGAATATTTTGGTATGTATGTGGCTTAATTAGCTTACCACGCCGCATTCGGTCGAGACTCCAGGTGCGTTAACACCTGCCTCAAGGACAACCTTCAAAAGGTCACAAATAATACGATAGATGTGAACATTTTTATCGGTCAGAAAAATAATATGGCGTCGACACGTAAGTAATGTTACTGCATGGACTGCCTAGCTATACGGTGACCTTACCTGTGCCTAGTGTTGCAGTTCGGTTCCCGTACCGTGCAAAACTTGCCTGATTAATTTGTAGTTTCACTATTTGTTGAGTTCTGTCACGATTGGTATACCATAGAGCTGCAATAAGTATTCGTTTTTTTTCTATTACAATAACAGGTTTAGTAAATTTTGTTGTCATCTAGTCTAGTGGAGCCTAGTAGGTATTGTTTTTTTCTAAAGGTCATTAAACTGCCTAACAAGTTGTCGCCAATGCGGCACACTCCAAAAATATATTTCAAAACAAACAGGCATCATGTCTGCAACCGGCAACTTTACAAAATATCTCGCTTTACTGGTTAGTAGCATTACCATTTAGGCGCAGCAGTGTCTTCTTAATTATTACCAAAGAGCACGTTACCTCTACAACTGGTTCCCAGCCCGTAAATCTAGTTTCGCGTTTGTCGATTCAGTTTCCGTTCAAGGGGCAGCAGGCAAAAGCACAGCTGAGGCGCGGCAATGGCGTCTGGATTTTTTTACGGCAATAGATATCGGTTGGAGAGATCGCAGCGCGCGCGCCAGAGCGGGCGCGCGCCAGTCAGCCGCCGCTCCCCGCCGCGCGCGCGCGTTCCGTGGAGAAAGCATACGTACACCTGCCGGCGCACCGCCGCACAACGACCGTTATCGCCCTAAATGACCACCTAATGGACGAGCGAAGAGGTAGTCCATGCATGATTGTGCTAACTTAGTGTGAACTTGCCCGTGGAGTGCAGTGTTGTGTTCATGTACAAATGGAGGAGGTCCGGATTTCGGATTGGCCCGAGCCACCGGGCTCCCATGCATGGCTCCCTGCTTATGGTTTCCAGCATGACTTATTGGATAAGGATGACTATTTTGGCACCAACGGTGAGTGCCGATCGTGTAGCCTAGACCTTTTGTGCATTTAAAAGTATTTGAATGTCACATCGTTAAGTTCGGCACAATCGTGACTGCGCTGTGATGAAACAAGCTGTTTGATTTGCTAAAATAACTGCAGATAGCTTTGTGTGTAACTCTGTCGAACAAACGAAGTCACTTCTGTCATTACCAAGCTTCAACCGCTTTAAGAATGTACATTTACGTACTTGCTGCAGCAAGTTTCGTAATTCGTTTCCCTCGGTTAAATTGGATTGCTATCTGATCTGTCGTTGACCCAATCTACACCAAAACAGTGTTAGTTAACTGACTCGTGGTTGTAAGTGGCGTGGAACAGAAAAAATGGCTTCGTTTGGAACGCAATGTTTTTCTGCTGAAGTTGACTCACTTGCACTGTGCTGAAAGTCTACTGACATTTCTTCCGTACTAACATACCGTCTATCATTGTCAAAAACTAGGGAAGTTGTTAACTGTCGCCGGTAATGTTAGACAAATTGTACTGTCGGTCGTCTGTATTAAAGCAGTAATTTACAATCGCTAAACCAATTATATTGGCGCTGTGCTACAAAACTACGAATCCTTGATATTAGGTAATTCATTGTTAGGTTTATCTCAGATGAGTATTGTTACAAAAACTAATACTTAATTACTTTAATGTATTTTAATATAACAATGGACGTAACTGCTCTATGTGGCAAACTAAAACCATTGAGTTTAATTATGAGAACGATACACGCAAAAACAAAAGGCAGATCGATAAAATTTTTGACTGTGTTTGACTAAATGAAAGTTGTCGCATAAAATAAACATTATGTAAATGGAGTGCTATTAATATTCATGATATATACAATTTGGGGTTACTATTTCAAGTTCTGGAAAAAAAAATTACAGAATCAATTGTTTAACTTTTTCTAACAGGTAAAACTGCACATCTGTTGTGTAAAATGCGTGAGGAAAACCTAGTTTTTACAAAAGTCTACGTTGTTCCAAAGGGACGTATACTGGGCCCAATTCAAAGTACAGGCTGGGCCCAGTCAAAGTTACATAATATGTAACAATCTATAGTAATATTAAAACTTTATAATTTGTGTTTCCGATGTAAAGTATTCCTAGACTTCTCGAAAATACTTTTAAAACAGTATTATACTTTTTTTCGCTCTATAAAAATCTTTAAAAAGTATACACAATACTGTTTTCCTAACCTGGAAAATATGTTTCTAAATTTATGTTTTAAAAATGATAATAAATTGTTAAATTGGTTAAGAGGCTCAAAAAATATGTTTTAATAGGTATGTCAAAAATTAAAAAACCGTTTTCTTTTCTAAATTATTGAAAATATTATTTTTTCGTCCTTAATATACTTTATTTTTCGGAAGTAAAGTTTGGAACCCTAAGTACACCTATTGAAATACGAAAAACAATACGTTTTAATATTGGAGCGATCTAATTTGATACAAAAGAGAGAGCGTTCATCTTTGATGGAAATAGCGGCGATCATTAATTTAATAGTAGATTACATTTTTTACCGTAATCTCTTAGAGAAAATCAGTGAAAGTATGTAATTAGTAACGTGAGACGTATGAAGTTTTATTACAAACCATTGGATTTAGACGCATATATAATTACAGAGGCTATCGCATTTCTTTGTAAAGTGTACTTTCGATATTAAATTTATGTAAGACAAATGGTTTAATTATTGTGTGTATTCACTCTCATATGAAGTTATCTTTTTCTTCTCATGTGTCAGTCAATTATTCGTTATTATTGTGAACCTTGCAGTCGTTGATGTAGAATTCTTCTTGTAAACAAGATTGGCTAAAATAACGATGAGCGAAAACATCTTGCAAAGCAAATTAAAAACAATTATTAAATCTAGCCAGATTTTAAAGAATATTTTTACATACGAGCCGTATTTTTTTTTTATGTAGTTTTATCTTAATTCGTACTTTTTAAGATTTAACATTGTAGGTACTGATAAAAAATGTCAGTAAATTTTGCGTTATATCAGCATAGGTTCATTAAAAACATAAATATTTATATTTTAATGACCTTTAAATATATTATAAACTATCGTAACCTTCTTGAATTCTTACACGAAATAAAATCTTTTTGACATTCTATTGTAGTGCATCCGATCCTCTAAAGGATGTTGCTTGACTCAAGGCGGCATGCTATAACACATCCATACTCAAAACATTTATTAAATATTTAGTTTCATATGAGGATCGAACCCCGTACCCTTGTCACAGTGGAAGGAACAAAATGACCACTTAGCTAGAACCCCCAATCAAAAATTAAACGTACATATTGTAACTCAACTTATCAATTGTATCGTAGATTAACCTTCTTATCATCAGATAGATCGCAGAACACTGATATAAGATGTGAGCCAATAGAATCTCATACCTTGAGACGTTTCCCAACAACCCAATATAAAGTATATAGTTGGTGCAAGTCGTTGGTATATTATGTAGGTTAGGTAGGTAGGTGTAGGTTCCTCGCTGCTGCTATTGCAGTGACTGTTGTAGGTTCGAACCCCACAAGGGACAAAAATTTGTGGGATCCACATTATGTGTCTGTTTTTTTAATGTGTGTTTAGTCCCCCGTGACACAAGAATTATCCGTAGTGCAGAAGTAAACAATCATATAAGAGAGAAAGACAAACAGTTATTTGCTTAATGGACAGTTCGAATCAGCTTGGTCCTATCGATAATACGTGTATTATTCCAAAATTATAGGTATTTTGTAATATGTTGCTCTTCTCAAATAGTCGTTTACCTAAGACATGGCTGCCTTATAATCTTCTAACATTAGTCATATCGCACATAGGTAAGGAGATTAGCGTGACGTCATATCTTCGCTTAACTTTCCACGCGAATTATTCATGATAATTCACAGTTAATGCGACGCCGTCTCGACACTTTTATAGCAGTTTGTTACTATGAAATATCTTACTTTACTGTTCGATTTAATGTTTACCCACGCTTGTCTATTTGTCTTTATGAAAGTAGCAATGATCAATGATTTGAACACCGTTTCTAACATGAGTCAGGAGTTGTCGAAGGTTTGTAGTGTTGTCATTGCGGTTTGACACATACCTAGAAATGAGAAAAAAACACACATCGAAAAAATTAAAATTTAAACTTCTGGAACTATCTTTTAAATAAAATAATAAATAAATAAAACTTTATTTCAGACTTTGGTCCATAATTTTGTTAGTTTTTGATGTTAGTAACAATGATGCTTAAATAACTAGGTTAGTATTGTTAGTTTACACAAGTTATCTATTTGGAATTACCTATGACTGTCCCCACCCAGTGTCCCTGAAAGGGACAGTCCGGTCTGGCAGCTATCATTTTCAGGATGCTGTTGTCACTACCATGCAAGCGCTGTAGTAAGGAGGCCGCTTTCTTTCGCATTATGGCATGGAAACCATCTGTGCGAGCCTCCGCGAACATGCCTGAAGCGCTACAACGCCATGGCAGTCCCAACAGCATCCTAAAAGCATTATTAAATTGAACACGCAGGACGTTGTATGCTCGGCGCGTGTATGATACCCACAGGCCACTCGTGTAAAAGGATTGACAGAACGCTTTAAAAAGGGTTACTTTGACGTCAGTAGTACAACGAGCGAACCTGCGTGCAAGCATATTGCTCCTCACAGACAACGCCCTGCGCTCCCTCTCTATATCCAGATCATCTCTTAGGTCGCTCGTGACAATGTGGCCAAAAACTTACTTAAAACTGCTGACGGAACACGCTTAGGATAAAATACTTTGGACAATGTTTTTATGAATGTCATAGGTACAATTCTTGCCTTCATTATAATGTAATTTACTTTAAATTGGTAAAAATTATAAACTAGTACAATGCTAAACTGGATGCCTGTTTTGGTGCGGCCGCCAAACACCTTTCCATCGTTTTTAAATATTCTTAATTATATATGTACTACACTTGTACTGTATGGAAATACAGTTACCCAAGTTAATGATATCTCACTGATTTGACTCAATGACGTCATTTTGTAATATTTATTGTGGATTAGCTGCCAATGTTAATATGACACTTTCATATCAACCACAAGATACGTATATTTACCATCAGAAGGCAAAGACATATGCTTTAGTGCTAGTATCTATTTTTTTTATCATAATATAAGCTAAATGCGTCGAGTTTTCAATTATTCGTTGTACAATTAAAGTAACTTTGTGTTTTGTATCAGTAGCCTTACTAATTACCAACAAACCTTGCAATTTATCTGGATATCCTTGTAAGTTGACTAGGCCTATTATTAATGTACCCACGTCGTTAGCTGCTAACCGGTCAAAGTTGCACAAACAAACTTGTTTAGAACTTAAAATGCCCTTCACTGTATTATTAATGCCCTAAAACGCGTCGGTTATTTCAGACGAAGTTTTACTTAATTAAGATTTACTGACATTAATTGCTTGAATTAATTGCCATTTGTATACAATTTTATTTGGAGATTATAATTAGCAGATTTCGATATGCGTTTTTACTAAAGGTCAATTATTTTAATTACACGCTATCAAAGCACGCACGCATATAATCAATTTACTCTTCGTTAGAACTAGAATAATACAAAAAAACCGCAAAAGAAACGTCAAAACAATTTAAAAATTGTCTTGCATCAAAGAGAATTTCAATTAATACATAAAGAAACATTTTAACGTTGAATTTTTATGACGGCGTACCAGCTTTAGCATCGCGTTGGTTGGTTGTAAATTCCACATGGGCCCGAGTGCAAAGCATGCGGTCCGACCAGTCCCCCCGCCCTAAAGGTCATTTCTTATCCGTAAGCGAATCGCATGCTTGGGACACGGCGAACGCTTCTAAGAAGCTTTGGGATACCACAGGGATGCGTTCCTGGACCTGACTGAACTTTGTAAATGTATGTTATTGTGATTTTTTTATATCGTTTGTTATGATATTTACTTTAATCAAGAAGTAAATATATAATTTCTCGAAGATATTATTAAAAAACTAAGCTCCTTTTTATGGTATTCAGTTATATGTATAACCCCTCAGAGCTAAACGAATTAAGTTCAGTTTTGTTTACCTTTTATGTTATCTGCAGCTATCAAGGTGCTATATCCATTTTATAAAGAATATAATGTTTTTTTTTTAATTATAATTTATTTCGCATTAGGTCTGTCATGATCTCTGAATCTGGAATTTTAGATTAAATTGAAAATTATAATTTGATCCGAAATTCTGTACAATGTACAGTACAGTACACCGTTTTTTATTAATTATAATTGTTTTCGCATTAGGTCTGTCATGATCTCTGAATCTGGAATTTTAGATTAAATTGAAAATTATAATTTGATCCGAAATTCTGTACAATGTACAGTACAGTACACCCGCGACGTTATTTAACCGGTCGTATACCGCCGGCTCGCATACCAGCCGGCAGATTTGTACCCGTCGTAGGCCGGTGGCTCGCATGCGAGCCACCAAATTGGCGCCAAAACGCCGCGCGCCGCCTTCGCTTTAGCTTAAGCTAACGTAAAACCAATTTGGTGGCTCGCATGCGAGCCACCGGCCTACGACGGGTACAAATCTGCCGGCTGGTATGCGAGCCGGCGGTATACGACCGGTTAAGTGGATATCACTATGTACAGTAAAAAGAACTACATATATTTATAATACATCATAACTGTGAGTCTTTTCACACAACAGAGCAGTTCTTAAAAGTTAATTCGATCCTAAGCCACTAATAATCCCGTATCAATTCTTACATAATGCCGAAACAAACAGATGGACAGAGACAAAAAAATACTATTGTTTGAGGTTCCCACTAAATAGACGACCCCATTTATTTTCAATAATATCTCCATAGCTGTAGGCACAGCCTCGTTACACTTTTATAACAGTATAGATACTGTGAAATCGTCGAGAAACTCAGTAGTTACCTACTCTTCATATGTTATTTATTCGTTCCCGATACTTACTATTTATCTGCTACCTTGCAGAATGTTCTGATGAAGGTTTATTGCTTTTGTGTAATTGACCGTAGATAACATCGTTATCAACGCAGTACGTATCGGATATATGCCTACAAAAAAGATTTTATACTACCAAAATAGCATTATAATTATAATTCTTACAAGTATTATTCCTTGGCCGTGTACAACTGATTATAATTTCAATGCCAGGGTTACGATTACAAGCACCGCATCATTGAAACATTTGTGTAAATATTTAAAACTAACAAATACTGTGCGTTAGATTGTATTGATTATTTTCTTGTAGTACGTTAGCCTACGTTTTATTTTTATCAAGATTAGTACAAGCCTTGAGACCTCTCTTGCTATGAGATAAATTGTAAAACAGATAACTGTATAACCCGGTCAGTTTTAATAGCGGATGTAGTAGTACGTTTGTTGTAACTGTAGTAGAATTTATTTTCGGTCGGCTTATATTTTAGTGGACAGGTGAATGCGCCACAACATGTTATTTTTATTATCAATAATTGTACTCTTTGGAACGTCTAAGTATTTTGTATTTAAGTCTGCTTTTATTATGTATTTTTAGCTCGTCAAAACGCGTGTCTGCTTGGACAGAATTCAGGTTTGGTATCAAATACTTATGATTTTTTGGAATCTTTCCATGATCTCTTGAGAGAATTCTTATGTTTATTAATGTTTTTATTAGAAGCATTACTAATGATTTTTTTGACTATAGATTAACGGTGTGTGCTATATCTATTGTATGCATGTGACCAAAAAACTATTGGCCACAAAAACATAATGTATACTCGTAAAGATAATAAGAACAACCACATATTCCCAATAATGCTTAGCACCACTATGGGTGTGGTTGGCGACAATAAACCCTTATGGCTGTTTACCAGACAGATCGAGACACCATATTAAGAGATCTTATTAATCGGTATTTACGCTAACGTTTATTATCACCAGACCCACAAAACAGTTTAAAATCCATATTAATTTAAAAAATGCTTCTAAATTAGTATTACACTTTATTAATAGATATACTCGGCAATACTGCCGTGCGTGTGTATACATACTTAAAGGAGTAACCAAAACGTTTTTAATACGCACACATTTTGCCAGGTATGTTTTCTCCTTCGTAATAGTAGGTAGAAGCTCACACTGCCATCTTACTATAAGACAAACCCAATGACACTTCGCCTTGGTAATCCAAGTCAAAAACTTTAGTGCAAGCTTATGCTAAGGGACCAAATAACAAGATATTTATACCGTTTAATCTGTCAAGTCTTTGAATATTAGACATCATTAAAAATATATTGTGTCTATCCACCGGTGTGCCGTTGAGACCCAATAGGTTAATAAATATTGAAGAAATATTCGCTTATTCGCATTCATCTTTGATCACTACATAATTCTTTCATTAGCTAGTTCTTGATCACTTTATTTATTTTTAAAAGCCATGACTATCATGTCAGTCTCTCGGTACTCTATATTTGCGTGTCATACCGACAATGTTATTGGGAAATGTAGGTTATAGTGCTACAGAGCTATGTTATTATTATGACTTTAAATTTAATGTTTAATCCGCGCATGTGGATGTGGCCCTTGACACACTATCGTATGCCATGACTTTTATTACGCACAGTGGTGTAAATATTAAATGGCTTTGTTGGTGAAGGGACAATTTTCAATCACCAGGGCCGTACCACCAAATCTTAAAACTTAATTCTATTGTTATTGCGCGAGATTGGGACAAAGCCTGAACGTGCTGTCTCGATCTCGCTTATACAATAACAATGCTTTACGAGATAGTGATAATGCCCATATGAACTTTATCTGAGGAATAGATTTTGCGAGTTGACAGTGTTGTAGTTGAAAGAAATTTATTGTCTCTGACAATTTGAAAATTTTAAACTTTTGCCTAACATGCACTTAATTTAAGTTGTCTTTAGCCGACTATAAGGTCTCGGATGTGAATCGCGAGCCGGACATTTTTCAAGTTGCTAGGTGTTTCATTTAGTGTTAGCACAATTACCAGCTTTCTCAGGCATGGAAAGTATAAAACTAGGTTCGCAGACGCAGTTCGTTAGACCTAAAGATTATCAGCAAAAAGTGCGTGTGATACACTTCTACCTAGCACTACGGGGATGTATGGGTGTTATGTGAATAATCAAATTTTATTACCTTGTCTATTGAATTACCAATCATTGCCTTTTATTATTCGTATCAAAATGGCTGACGCAAGACTATCTACCTATTGCCTAAACTTGAAGTCCAATAATTATATTGGTTACGTAATATGGTTGGTGCCCGGTACGGTGGATAATGATGTGATCGCAAATTCAACCCTCGGGTCAGATAATGTTATTGGGTGTGCTATTTTTGAGTGAGCAGCCAAATTTTGTCAATGAGCCTTATAAGGTGAGACCTAAACAAGCTGAAGAAAAGTAAGTGAAAAGTACCTTTGTTCCCATTTTCAGAGATTCACGTGCATGTGCATGCGTGAGTGTGACTATGTATGTTCTCGTATATATGTATGTATGTAACTAATCGATCATTGCAAATTTAAATTGCATCAAAGGCATGTTACTGCGTGAAGAAAATAATTAATAGTTGGAATTTAGAACATCACATTAAAATGCCTTCATTAGTAATAATTGCACTGCGTTGTAAAAATCGCTTCAGCTCTAATTAACGGCCTAAAAATAAGCACAATGATATTAAATATACAGTCTGAAATATTTGTTCAGTGGCATAACTATTACCGTACGACACGATACGCTTCCCGAGTCGAGCAAAGTTCTATTGAGTTTATGTTATTACTAGCTGCGCGCCGCAATTTCACCCGCGTAAGTCCCGAAGTCGTGGGAATATCGGGCCAAAAAGTAACCTATGTGTTAATCCAGGTCTCCAGCTATCTACATACTAAGTTTCATCGCAATCGGTTTAGTAGTTTTTGCATGAAAGAGTAACAAACATCCATCCATCCATCCTTACAAACTTTCACATTTTTTATGTTAGTAGAATGATCTGTAGCAGAACTTAAAGGGTACAAGGCAAAATATAATGGTAGAAGGATTTTAAGGAATATGACCAAAGCTAAGACCAGTATTACGCCAAGTTATAAGTAGGTGCCTTGTGATTACAATTACAATAACATATTAATCTATAAATCATTTCAATAAATAAAATTATCACGCAAAACAATAATGTCTAGCAAGCATTAATCCGTAAATATGTTTATTCCTTGAATGAATCATGTTCGTCAACATGTTTGCGTGCAAATGAACCTACATTTAAGATGCAAAGTAAGAAAATAAGTACTTGTGAAAATAAGTGCTTGTTTGTGTATCTAAGTGATCATTCATGTGTAATAATGATTGCATTTATCAGGTTTTCGCTTATCTGTGAATGTATAAAAACATATTCAATATCTATATACTGTTTATGTTTTATAAGAAAAAGCTTTTTTAATACTTTTGACGCCAAAAATGCAATATGGCGGGCGTGAACTGTCAATTTAAGGAATGGTTTAAATCGAACGCTAGAGTAATGAAAAGAAAGATTGCGTGATAAATAGTTGTTTTGAGTCTAGATTTTTATGGATGTTCTTTTTGTATCTGTGTTTTATATTTATAAATAATTACCTACTTAGTATCTACATGAATTATTTAAATGCATTACAAATATGACTCGCAAAAATGTAATATGACTTCTTTTTCTGTATTTTAACTAGCAAGTGTATCTTCTTTCAATTAGTGGTCAGGATTAGTTGGTAATGGATGCATTATTAAGTAAATTAATTTTATACACATGAAAATTATATTTTACTAGATATTGCCTGCAGCTTTGCGTAAATGTAGATCTTTCTGGATAAAAGGTAATGCTTTTCTATTCCTCTGAAACGTGTATGCGAAATTTCAAGATGATCGGCCGAATAGAGAATGTGTGAAAGCGTAACAAACTAACTAACTCACATTTGCATTTATAATATTGGCTATGATAGTTAGCTTAGCAAACAAAATACACGTAAATCTTCAAGCCTTGACATATTGTAAGATTGAAGGAAAGTTTCTACAAAACGATTTCAATGTCAACAAAACACATTTTAGTTTTTATGGCTTCATTATTTTTTATTGGTACTCTTGAACTGCAATAGAAATACGATTGCAATTACCTTATTAATTGAACTAGGTAATTGCATTTAATTGATTAGCGATGCGATCTCGCTGCAAACATACGCTGAAGCTGACCATCTTAACTTAACAATGTTTTAACCTATTTAGACAATTTAGTTCTTACTTTTAAAGATATCTCTCAAGACAATTTGAAATTCGTTGACGCAGACGTTTTACTTATTTTCAAATCCTGGTTAAAAGCAAGCCGGCGTCCTCTGTTCGTAACAGCCGCTTATGGACCTCACAATTTTTATTTACACGCTGAAGTAGTATAGCAAGTAACAGACGTGCATTTAAAAGACCTAAACAACTGCATCATCTGCTTCATCTGGCAATTTTCGGAATGCTAGACTTTATTGAAATCCTATTGTGTGTGGCGGCCGGTGTGCCGCTGCCATTCAATGGAACTGTTGTGTTAACTTGTAACTTGAACTACATAGATTCACGCCTGTTTTCCGGTGGGAGTAAACAGAGAATATGGATTTTCACGTTTTACGATCTTGGCATACTTCTCTTGCTTCATTCACTTTCATTATATTCTTCACGCATCCACGGTAGGTTACTCTTAACCGAGACTTTCTTCACTCGTCTTCGAAGAATATAAAGCCGCAAGGAATCAGTAGAATCGAAGGAATCAGTCACCAGAAGGATCTAGTTGAAAACCAGTGCCAGGCTTCCTCAGCCTGGCATAATATGTTGAATTAGGTCCCATATGGTAGAATTTCTTTATTTTATGTTACTTTCGTCCAAATATATTATTTCTCTTTCTAGAACAAGAATCTTTTATATGTCTACGTTCATATACCTATATAATGTGTATATAAAAATTAATTCCAAGCGGGTATGAAGACCGCTGTGGTAAATTGCAGTTCGATAAAAGTGAATTTTTAATAGGATGTGTGAATTTGTCAGGTGCAATAACACACCTGCGCTGCAAGGAAGTGGCATAAAGAGAAGTTTAGTCATTGTATACCTATATTTATTTATTGGATACACTTTTATAATTTATCGTTTTCATTATGTTTATAGAAGGGCTTTTTTGCTTAGCTACCATATTGCCCAAATTTGACGGCACAAACATTTCTACACGACAATCATCGGATGCTGTTACAAAACATTTTGCGTGTCAATGCTACTGTATTTTACTTTGTAACAAAGCGCATATTCATAGATTCTTTATTCCTCTCTAATTAATTTCCTTTCTTATCATTGATATGAATAAAAATTAAGAAGAATCAAATCGACTTAGAAAATATTGTTTTCAAAAAGTGTCGCACAATTCTTGCGAAACGACCAATAAGCCTTATTAATAGACCGTATTACATACTAAATAGGTATATTTTATTTCGCAGCATATTTTTATAAAATCCATACTAATACTATACATGCGAAAGTAACTCTCTACCTGTGACATTTTCACGATTACTCTCATAACCCATGTTGTCTTAGTTGCCTTTTTAGTAAACAAGTATGGCATTATTGCTAGCGAAAGAATATACATAGAGACCCATCTCTATATATTGTCCTTCTTTCTTCATCATCTCTATTGGTGAGAAAACAAATATGATCTGTAGGACAATAGTAAGAAAAATGGCGTGTATTAGTTAGCAGTTTTCAGCGTTATGAACAAATAAACTACTTTATCCAACAACGCAGTCGCAAGAAACAGCTAGTATGTAATAAGACAACATTCTATGTAGGTGACATGAGAATCGGTACCCGCATCAAACCATAGATACAATCAAAACATGCGTAGAATTTTGAACGTAACCTAAATTCGAATTTAGATATAACTATGGTGATATTTACCAAGTGAAAGGATGTCACTTCACACTGGAACTGAATGGTAAATAGCGAATACCGCAACTTATGAATCACGTTCTCAGTTACATTTATTTCTTAGTAAGGCAACCGGCTGTATGTAACGTTCAGGCTGGTTATGACACGTGAAGGTCTCTACGTAACCAACAGCTGAACTAGACGTTTATTGTAGGTACTCAGTGACGTCAATCATGAGAGCAAAGGAATTTCATTATGCCAATAGCACACATAAAACTTTATTAGAATTATAGCTCCGATAACATTCTTTGTTTTTTTTCTGCAGTGTTTACTTCCTGTATGTTGGCATTACAATTTTTATGACAGTTCGCTGTTTGAAAATCAACAGTGGCAACATTGAGGTCATGCATTTTTATAATGTGATGATACAGTTTATTTTATTACATAATTGTAAATTGTATGTTATGTTTTATATAGAATATATTTATTTCGAAGCTACTTTGTTATTATATGATAGATTTTACACTTTTACATACGATAAAATGGTTTCTATGATGTAAGTCTGTGCTTATGTTTATGAATAATCGTGATGTCCCACGTTCGATTCTGAGGACAATTACTGTTGTTTTCTTTTACGAGATTTTCAGTATAGTGCTCTGACTCGCTCCTTACGTGGGACTAAAATGATTTGCGCAATAAAGGTGTGTAATGCAACACTATCGACTCATTTGGACATAAAGAGGGGCGAGTTTATATTTATATGTTTATACATTATTGTAGTTGATATAAATGTCAACATTAATAGACGTAACTAAACATTATTAAAACATGGTTTAAGAGTTTTGGCTACGATGATGTAGAAAATTTATAGCTTGTGAAAAATATTTTTGAAGTAATATTTCACGCACACACGCACACACACAAACACACACACACACACAAACACACACACACACACAAACACACACACACATACACACACACAAACACGCACGCACACACACCCACACACACACACCCACACACACACACAGGCACTCATACGCAGACACAAAATTAACTTAATTAATTAAATCTATTGTTCAAGTACGTTCTAAACTATGTTTGTTCCAAATATTTTTTGTAACAAATTTGTAGTATCATTTGTTTTTGGGGGATAACTGATTGCCATTATACAGCTCACGCTAGTTTAGGAATCAGGGCTTACACTTTAATTGTACATAACTTTTTGTTACAATAAATAATTTATTATTATTATTATTTATGTAGATTTATATATCTTAACTATAATATAATTTATACATATAAGCACTAGCTAATGGAGTGCGATGCAATGACTCTTCTATTGGGCTTCTTCGACAATACGAAATTTTCTAGTGTACTTTAGGCACAACTTGTGAAGTGCCATGGCAATGGTTTAGGAAAGCATATATGCATTATCAACATACATAAATTAATTTATTTCATTATATAAAGTTATAGATATTGTAGCACGTTCAACTACTCAAGACAGTTACGCCTGGCCGATTAGTATTACAGTATTTTACAATCACCTGACTTTTATTTGTTCAGTATTTCTAGACACAATAAATATCGACAATTCATGTAACCACAGACTGTTTATTTTTGTCTTACTCATAGGTAACGGGTCAGTGACTGCTTACGTAACAATCGTTTTTATAATGAGTTGGCAATCACCATGTTATTTGTATGTGAGATACATTGTTTATTTCAAGGTCTACTGTAGCTTAAGTAGAGCTAAGATACTCTTGATAATTGATTACATGTTTTGTTTGTCATATAAACAGTTTTATATTAGCAAAACTGTTGTAATGAAGAATTATTTTAACTGCACGCACGCACATACACGTACCTACTTAACATAGCAAAGTAAAGTATAAATCTCTAATATGGCTTTTTAACTAACTTATAGAGATTTTGTTTTCTTATATGTACTAGCTTTCGCCCGCGGCTTCGTTCGTTAATAACAGTACTCTTTTCAAAATAAAATATATCCTATTTACTCGGTGATAATATAGTTTTCTAATGATGAAAGAATTTTTAAAATCGGTTGAATAGTTTTTCATTTAAATCGTTACAAACAAAAGAGGAAAGATTTAATTTTCAAATCTTTCCTCTTTATATATTAGTATAGATTTATAATATTAGTACAGATTAAGGCGGGGTCGCCTAACATAAATATTTTACCTAAAATGAGTGCCGCCGTAACAACTGATTATTTATAAACTGGCATGTAAGAAAAATATAATAATCAATTTTATTTAAAAAAGGAATGAGTTGGCTACATCCTTGACCATGCAATGTAGGTATGGCGTCGTGCACTATTATTCGAATATCAAATGCAATCATGACGTCACTATGTGCAATACACAGACCACGAAGTAGGTAAAGAGTTGCCCACTTAGATATTAGAGATCTGTATTGTATACGAGGATGGCAGTGATGAAGATTGTCGTGAACGTATGTAGCGTGAGTGAATGTGATCGAGTTAAGCATTACTGGCATGCACAGTATTTACTCTACTGATTCAGTTACTTAATCATTCGTTCTTACACTAGGAATTTGTGAACCACTAGATTTCTATAGTAACTTTGTAGTTTGGTGAGTTTCTCTAAATCGCGCCATTATTCTTATGAACTATCTCTCTGGTACGATCAGTTTGTGTTTATATAATAATTTTTGTTCGTTCGTGAGGGCTCAATGCCCAATGCCCGTGTCGGAAAAATTGTAGTTGGTGTTTCTTGTTAGAATTCGCAGTGCCATATAATATTGGTAGTCGACGAATTGTAACTGACTGCACGGATAGCTTCGTAGCTTAATTGGTAGCCACTGCCAGTGTGCCAAGTCTTGTGGTTTCGATTCCCACACGAAGTCAAAATTTCATGATGATCGGGGGAGTAATTAATCCTTTTCTTTATTTTCCCTCCGCCTGATGGTAAGCGATCATGTGGTCTAAGAGCACGAGAGCAAGAGGAGTGGCCTCCACACTATCCTCATAGCAGCTGAGCCGATGTTGAGAACTCATATTCAAATTTATTAGTGAAGATAATATAGCTATATTCGTAAGCGATCAGTCAGCAGCTACTGCAATAAAAAATACTGCTATCCCTGCAGCACACATAAGATAATCAGGATTTATGCCAGTGCAGTAGAAGTCTTACAATTGACACAAGTTACACGTGCCGCGTGTAAAAATAGACAAGCACTGCATGGCGCAGTGAAACACGCCACTGATTTAATCCGCATCTTTTTTTCTTCATTACTACCTTCTCACAAGGCCTTTTTTTAATTTTGCTCGTCATAATGACCACACTCTGCCTGATGGTAAGCGATCATGTGGTCATACAGCAGTGGCCTCCACACCATCCTCATAGCAGCTGAGGCGATGTTGAGGTCCCTACTTTCACGCCCCGCTTAAGCATAAGTTATGAGTATAATTATGGTTATATGGTTTATGGCTTATGGTTTCCCCTCATGAGGTCTTGATGCACGGTTTGATAAATATAATTTAGTAATACGCATGATTACTTTCGAAAGATATTCTAATACAATTGTGTACAACGCAATACTTACTTAACATGGTTAAAGATACAGCGCACGTATTTAAATATACATATCTATACTAATATTATAAAGCTGAAGAGTTTGTTTAAATGCGCTAATCTCAGGAACTACTGGTTCGAATTGAAAAATTATTTTAGTGTTGGATAGCCTATTTATTGAGGAAGGCTTTTTTATAGGATAGAATTATAGGCTATATAACATCACGCTACGACCTACGGGGGCGGCGCAGTAACCATAAATGTGAGTGAAACCGCGGGCACATCTGGTACATTATTAAATAAAATAAAATAAAAATTATATAGCGTAAGAGTTTGGTGGTGTTTAAATTTTGAATCACACGTGGCACAAAAATATATGCGGTCTACAAATTATTGCACCGAGTGTTGGTGTCCTTTGTGTACGTTGTTGAATGTTTGTAACAATCATATTACTTACTACATTCATAAGAGCAGCGATAGCTCAGTGGGGGGACCAACAGACTGCAATGCAGAGGCTCTTGGGTTCGAAACCACGTCGCGCACCTCTGACTTTCGGATGTTATATGACTTTTCGAAAATATGAGCGTATTGATTGACAATTATCGTCTGCTCCGTGCCTCGGAGAGCACGTTAAGCCGTCGGTCCCGGCTGCCATGAACATCTATGGCAGTCGTTATTGGGAGAGTATCGACACAAAAGATCCCACTGGGTCGAAGTGTCGCCGGTCTGCACTGACTGGCCCCCACATAAGATAAGATAAGATACTACATTCATAATAAGTCGTAGCGATTGCTTTCGAATTTTTATCGCTATATAATAAATTCGAATTATTATAAGTACATAATTTGTGCATATCGATAATGTTATTAGGTTTTCCTGATAGTAAATTTACAGTTTCTAACGGTTACGTGTTACTCGATGATAATATAGCTTACTAATGGTGAAAGAATTTTAAAATTGGTAGGGAATTTTTTTTTTGGTCGGCCTCGATGGCGCATTGGTTAGTGTAACCGACTGCCACGCCTGAGGTCGCGGGTTCGATTCCCGCACAAGTGAAACATTTTTGTGCATCAACATGGCTGTTTGTCTTGGTCTGGGTGTTTCAATGTATAATATGTATATATTTACAAAAAAAAAGTATATATGTATGTTTATCCATTGTCTAGTACCCATAGTACAAGCTCTGCTTAGTTTGGGCTAGATGGTGTTGTGTGTATGTGGTACAATATTATATTATTATATTAGTTTCGGAGTAAGTGAAGATGCAGTCGACGATGGAGCACGCTTGCCTAGAAGATACCTATTCACTCGTGACTTGGAGACACCCAGATTGTACTCATCAGGAAACACAGACTTAGGTAGTGAGTTGCACTCCTTTGCGGTAACGTGTTACTCGGTGATAATATAGCTTACTAATGGTGAAAGAATTTTAAAATCGGTCGAGTAGTTTTTGAGTTAAATCCTTACAAACAAAGAAACATAAAACCAAATATTTCCTCTTTATAATAATAATATAGATATGGTGACTAGTTCCTACCCCTTCGGGATCTACTGGTCTGGCTCAGACACGGTATGTATTACAGAACGTAGTGTGAACAAGGTACCGATATAATCAGTAGCGTGAAGTGCGTGGCGCGTGATCTTGAACAGATCACTTTATTACTTCCCGTGATTGTTGTTGGGTATAAGATAATATCAATTACAAGCTGCCTCCATTTTATTTCTCAGTAGCAATGATCTTAACTAATGGTAGAGCTATAATATCTCAAGCACGACATTTTTAACACGCTTATTAATATAATACGTCATAGATACATACATACCAAGCTAATGCTTGGTATGTATGTATCTATGAATCTATGTAACGGAATCTTTGAACGTGATTTTCACCCCTTTCAAACCGACGGATTGATTTAAAACTTTGCACACTTATCGAGGACCGATATCAATACAATTAAAATTATAAAAAGATAATAATAATACGTAGTTTAAAAAAACTAGACTAGTTTTAAAAGTAGAAAATAATTTAATGATTTTAATGTAAAAAAGCGTGGTATCAAAATTCTTAGCACGCCACGCTTTTTTATATTAAAATTATTAAATTATTTTCTACTTTTTAAAGCGTGTTTATTAGTTTTAAAACTATTATTTTATACCCATCTCGATGCAAGTTTGTAGAAACTTCGCGAAATAAATAGGTACTACAAGATATAAGATTGAAACCCGTTGTCTACAAATCCATCGGGAACAGTAAGTACATTTTTCTGGATAAAAGGTACTTTATGTCCTTTTCTGTACCACATAACAACGTGTATGCGAAATTTTCTGATGATCGGTTGTATAATTATTGGTTGAGAAGTTAAAGCGTTACAAACAAACAAACTCACATTCGCATTTATAGTATTTAGTTAGGATTTGTACAAATTACAAGCCTAATGACATTTACCTCTAAGATGGCAAATAACCTTATGCCCTATTATCGCACGTTACTGACTTTATGGATAAGGAATAGTAAATCGTGAGGTCCCGAGTTCAATGTTCGGGTCAAGAAAATAGTTATTTGCTTAAAGTTAAATTAATTATTTTCGTGTCGATAGTACCTATTTAAATATCTTTAGTATCACCTTTAGTGTAAATGATACAAACAATTCTGAGTAGGTACACGTAATAATGTGCCCAGCTATAAGCTCGCATACTCTAACGTGGGACCTAAAAACATTTGGCGAAATGTGAGTGTAAAACACGTGTGCCTACCCCTACTAAAGTATGCAGGCGTGAGTATACGCGTGTTTGTATTACAATCTCTATATCTCATCAAGGCTACTTCGGATATCAAGGTTCTCATTCAATATAAGTACCATAAACGATTGTCTATACTCCTTAATATAAAGTTGAGTACTCAGCGAATGGAATGTATATAGCTTTACATATATAGTCTCACATATACATATATGTATATCCCCAATGAGGTAGGCAGAGATGTACTAAACAGATCTTTCTCTCCGTCTCGTTTTTAGTTCTATTATTTTCTTTTATAAAAGGCAACTCCCGCACTTGGTATAATTCTTGTGTTGCGGTGGACGTTACAAACATTCAAACAACGAACACAAAGAACACCCAGAGTCAGAACAACCATTTGTGGATCACACAAAATTTTATCCCGTCTGGGATTCGAACCCATAATACTCGGCGCAGCGGCAGCGAGGAGGCGACCATCTAAATCACTACGCTATGCATCCGTGCAGTCGGTTTTAGATCTCATGTTTTAAAATGCAAGCTTATTACTATCCACCGTGTTATTAGATATTCTGTGTATTTCTTCACAGAAAATCAAATAACACCTGGTCAATCCAGTAATCAAACCCGTGATCTCATGCTCAGCAGCCGCTATCACGACTGCGCCACTGCGACATTCTAAAATTTAATATATACCAACTACGCAGTCTTCGTTAAAAACATATGACGTAATGTTTTGGCGGCATTTCAGCTAACTGTGTTCAGTGATAGATTACTATGGCAACCCACAAAAATGTCACATGCTATTAATTTCACACGCTTTGAAAATTTTATCTTAAGTACATTGCGAATAAAGACTACAGTTGCGTGCGTTAATATAAGCGCAACAGACATCCTTGTCAATTTGCTAGTTGTACTTTAGATACTAATAATCTGTAATCATTAATAAATAAAGATTAGTCTTGTTGGTCGAGTAAGTAAGTGCGATGTGTTTCTATTGATCTGTTGGTCTTAGGTTCGATAGCCGGGTGGTTGAAGTGCTACTGGATTTTTGTAGTAGCATGATACACTATGCACTATATCAGGGTTTTGTAAGACCTAAATATAGTTAGCGAAATGTTAGCGTGATAATCTTTATAGCTATTTAATGTTTAATGTTAAATAAAAAGTTGATGCCTGAAATCTAAGACAACATTATGATATATTAAATTAACCTGTCTATTATCGGAATGCCTGATAAATTGAAAACTTATTGTGCCTGGACGCCGCTGCACCGCAGCCACTCAACAGGTTAAAAACTTCTTTGTATAATCCTCCTTTTGTAATAATCTGTAACCATAGAGTAACAGATTATATGTTCAAATTTCGCAGCTCTAATTGGAACATTTATAACAGCGTCCTTCTCGTGGTCGGACATTACAAAACATAAGATCACAATGGTACAATACCAAACATATTAGTCTGAAGTCGTGACAAGTTCACACAGACGACGTTTGCAGACAAGTCAAGGCTCTGACCGATCTATTGTATATGTAATGAAGTACCTTCGGTTATAAATCAATACGAATTAATCAAAACAGTTTGTAGAAACACTGAGACTCTCTCATTGATTCTCATTTTTACAAAGACAAATGTGTGACGAGGCTATTGTCATCACGATTTGACGATTGGCTGTCACTCAGTTTTTAACTGAGTGACAGCCAATCAAATCCGGATTTAAAAATCGAAATTTCCTAATGGGTTCTATCGTTTTTGTGCTCACCAGTCGGCGCCGCTGGCGAGTAAGGTCCTGTCAATCGTGTCACAGCTGCTGTCAAAAGCGGTATTTGGCGGTAATAGTTGTCAGTTTCTATGGTTACTGTCGAAGTGACTATAGACTTTGACGTCTAGACCTTACTATCCACTAGCTCCTCTCCCATTCCTATTTGTTAGGATTGTTCTATTTTTGAATTTGGAACATCTTAAATTCTTGCTTTTCATTTCCTAGAAGGAGTAAACAGAGTCTATTAAAAAATTCCCTGCTTTGTTTTAAGTATCATTTAATAGCAGCTAACTTATTGCCGTTTACCGGACATATTACCAGACTCCATGATGCTATCGGGCTTTATTTCAACAGGATTTTTTTTACACTTTCCGCGATCCAGGCTTCGAAATTGAGACCTTACGAGCCGCAAGTATATGTGCAAACTTATAAGTTATAACATAAAATACAATCAAACAAAAAACCCAGACAGGGAACTCTTTATTGTTTGGCTCTCTGTTATAAACCCAAACAAAAAAACGAAACAAATTCCGGTTGTCAGGTATAAAAAAGATGGAACAGTTTAAAAAAATTTGCGTTTTGGCAAGAGGAAAAATATTTCGTAACATGATGTTTCTGCCCATTTGACTATAATTTCTAGTACAATAATTAGTTTTCTTATTCTCGATGAATCGTTTTTATGTATGAGTGCCAGTTGTGTGCTGGCGACAATACATCTGTAGGAATGTAAATCTAATTGTGTCTCTCTTTGTCGTATTCTTTTTACTCTCTTACACGTGCACATTACTTTATATAGAATTCAAATTAGTGTGTTGAGACTAAGATGGAGCGTTTCCGTGCATGCTTTTAAAAGAGAATCCTTACCTCAATTATATTACACCTTAGATATGTCACTTTCATAGTGATTAACCTCGAAAACGTGATCCAGACTATTTTGTAATAATTAATATCTGCACTGTTAAAAATTTAAACTAATAAGTTACACAATAAATGGCGGTACGTAATTCTAATAATTACGCTTAAACTGGATCTTGTTAAACCGACATTGTTTTGAGAACTACTACTACTTCGTAATTTGGGATGTTGATGAGTCTTCACTTTACGTGCGCTAGTATCATTTTCTTATTTTCTGTATAATATAATATGCTATACCTATAATATGCATTAACTAATGAACACATGTATAAAGTCTGAAAACTGTACTAATAAGTGAATGACAAATCGGCAAGAACAATGAAACAACAGTAAGTCTATGGTCTTATTTAGAGAACAAATACTGCATAAATATGAATGAGCGTGACGAATAACTAAATAATTAGAAACACTGAGTGAACAGTTATATTTTTTACAATAACATGGGCACACGTGCCAACGGCTGGACGTTAAGAAACAATTGTAACCGTGACAATCCATTTCACGGATGTTTTGGCGCCAAAACGCAG
The DNA here is from genome assembly GCA_930367265.1 of Catocala fraxini. Lineage (NCBI taxonomy): Eukaryota > Metazoa > Arthropoda > Insecta > Lepidoptera > Erebidae > Catocala > Catocala fraxini. The sequence continues at coordinate 6,691,053 of OV884026.1, read as the reverse complement.
TGCCGCCATGATTGTTAGAATATTCGCGAAACATTAACGTTTGAATACAGAGAAATTAGTATTTTTAACAGACTTCAAAATAGGCGGTGGTTCTCAATTTGACTGTATTCTTTTTTTATATGTCTCATAACTTTTTTCAAGGTGAATCGATTTTGATGATTCCTTTCTTATTTGAAAGCTGGTGCTTTCCATGTGGTCCCACTTAGCTGACACCGACTCCAAAAATAACAATAATTTATTGTACATTATATTATCCTAATAATTTTGTTGTAGACACAAGAATACGCAATTATTTTTTCTGTTTGCATTTTTGTTTTAGAATATTCCATTTTTAAGTCGCCTATATTCTTAATTAAAATTTTGTTAATTAAAATTTATAAAATCATATTATGCTTTTAATTATAACCTATATTATTAGATATGCGTATGCGTAACTAAAATACATATACTAGTCATATCTTTTAATTTCTTGATCTAAATAACTTAAAACTCATATAACCATTAAAGCTACATTACAAAAAAGGAATAACCAGCAAATTTATATTTTAGGCGTGGCTGCTTTGTTGACATTCTATCCGCAATAAAAAGCTTGCCCAATCCTAGGAAATAATTTTACTATTGTATGTTGTTGTGTATTTTTGGGCACAATACGTCTATTCGTATTATTGTACTGTAATCTTTCGCCAGCTTTGATATACTATGAACTGGTTACTACCAGTTCATAGAATATTTTTAAGTCTCACTCGTGGGACATTGACCTTTAGATATCAAAGTAGATAACTATTATTTGTTCCCAAATAAGTAATATTGATGCGCACTTACACTCAACTATTATTTCACAAGCAAACCTAGGAAACCACAACAAAATACATCAAAAACACATCAAATGTAGATGACGTCTCAACACATCGTTACTTTTACTACGGGCCGCGTCACACTAGACCGGTTTCACGATACATATCAACAAGATCGCTTCTAAAAACCTTTACGATATTCAGTGGCAACTGTATAATGTAAACTCAGGTACGCCGTACTGTCGACCTACTTTCGACTAATTACAAGCACCACATGGGCGGTCTTTGTTCTATCGAGATCGCTCTATAAAACACGGATCAGCAAATTAACATGGTGGTCCTAGAAAGTAACGTTTACGCGTAGGAGTCGGGCATTACTGCTGTATTGTTGTTTCTTGAATGATTTTAAGGTCAACGTATTATTATGCTGCGTACATACTAGCTAAACTAAGCGTAGATTTATTATTGTTTGTTGCCGTTGAAACTTTGGGCTAAAAAGTATTTAAAAACTCCCTCTCTTATATAGAAACGCATCGCTGCAAAAATAACATTGACTCTTTTGGAGTTTTGTTGGCACGAGCAAATGGAAGCTGCATTTTTATATCCTACCTAATATTATAAATTCGAATGTGTGTTTGTTACGTTTTCACGCCTTAACTACTCGACCAATCATCATGAAATTTCGCATACACGTTGTCAGGGGAACAGGGTGTTCTTTCTGGAGAATAGAAAATTGTCATAACGCTCATTTACACGAGCGGAGCCCCGCATAAAATCTAGTATAAAGATCCCTTACCACTTGTGTAGTTTTTGTTACATAAACATAACGCAATCGGATATGTAGAGAATAAAAGACGTAATATACTTATATTATACAACGTTTAATAGCCCTTTAAAATATGTTTGGTTTTGTCCAGACTTTTTTGTAATGGATCCACCGTTTCTGATGATTGCACCCACGCTTAATTGAAATGAGTGCAAAAAAGTACACAATAGAAGGAAATTAATCTTTCAATTTGATTAATTATAACTATGGTTTCGGTTAAACAGGCCCAAAAAACAATAACAAAATGTTAAGAGTAGGTAGTTTGTGCTTGGAGTTACACAACTATTTTATAGATATCAACCTTAGACTTTATCTCAGATACCGGTGGTTCAATATTCTTTCGCTAGATTACTATCTGTGATATGATTCTTTCCCCGTCTAGCTATATTTACCAAACAGACTATAATAAATAATAATTAAGTTTAACCTTATATTATTTCGTGCAAAATATACCTAATAATTTCGTGAAAAAGAGAAGATCATATATTTGACTATCAAAATTGTATAATATATAAATCAAAATTGTTGTTATAATACAAGTTTAACGATTTTATCTGATTGATATTAACTACGATACGTTGAGATTTAACTGTCCTATGAAATCGTCGTTTAACATGTCAAGACTTGAAACGCCAAACATAATACAAAAACCTATAGTATCTGGCTGCCGGGGTGTGCAACTCAATAAGTTAATGTGCTTTTTTAATTAAGTAAAACCTTAATTAGCACAATCGCACAAATTTTAAGAGTAATCTTGTTTACGGAAATGTGTACATAAATATCCCGTAGGCGCTGTTTTACAACTGGTTCCTAGTCACACACTTATACGATCGTAAAACCAACGCCTTCTTTACATCGGTAAAAACTAACGGTTTTCTATAAATATTTTAAACAGCCTTTAAACCAATGAGTTCTATACTTGACTATACAATCTTGGTCAATGCGCTACTGAAGTAGAAATTGCAATAAGATGTTGGCTTTTTAGGGCAAGAAACCAATATCACACAAACTAGAAAAACATATTGTTGGGCTTCGTGATATTTTTTAGGCGAGCGGTTATATGTCTAAATAGTTGTCAAAGTCGTATTCTCGCTCTCTCCATCAAGTTCATATGGCCAACATCTTATTAAGTGTGTAAAGTACAAACTTTATTCTCGTCAAAAAGAACCACTACCACAACATCGTTATTCTTTAGATAATATATATCATACAACCCATTTTGTATTTCACAAAATGACATAACCGAACTACAAGACAATAATAATACTACTATTACAGTAGAGCGCTCGCATATCTATTACAATAAGGCTATCAACGTCACGCAAGCTAAACGATGGGTGACAGATGACATTCCATTTAGGTCTCATGACATATTACGAAGCATATTACACATTTTAATAAACTTTATTATGCTTATATCCTTAACTACAGCCGTATATTTTCTATCAAGGCGTAGCCAAGACCTATCCAATCGTATAATTTTATTCATTACGCGTCATTGATCGTCCATTGATTTGATTTTATATCTCTGAAACATGAACAGAGAGAGATATTTAATGTTACTGTGGGCGTCGGTAATAAATCTTTTAATGTTTTGCACGTGCCGATCGCTATCGTAGCTATCCTTAATATTCGCATGTTACGATATAGTGGGCGGCGACCTTTATTTATATTGTTTGCAAGCTATTTGCTAATATGAAAACAATGAGAGAGTTACGTATAATGTTCTATCAATATTATTGGAGTGGTATCTTCTTGTGTAGGTTTACTATAAACGTCTTAGTGATGACTAAATTTGAGATCTCAGCTACCCCTTCTATGGTCTTACAAGTAATAATATTGATCATAGGTTTTACATGGCTATCCCTCGGGAACAGTTTTCATCTTCTGGATAAGAAATACCTATCCTGTTCTATTCTGTATCCCTGACAACTAAACGTATTTTCAAAATTTCATAATCGGTCGATCAGTTAAGGCGTGAAAGCGTAACAAAAAAACTTAAATTCGCATTTATAATATCAGTTAGGATTTAATGGACCTTTTTGGATGATATACATACATTAATTTGAAGTCCAAACTTATAACTAATCTAATCTGAATTCTGTAAAATCTTCTTTCTTTCTAATATTATAAATGACTACTGAAATAACTAACGTCAATGCTGGTGTGTATTAGCTTGTCGTAACTCGTGAACGGATGAACTGTTTTAAATCCAGTTTAATGTATGCAAACTGGTTAAAATGGGATCAATCTTATGTATGTTGTAGCATAACTGATTTGATAATAGTCTGTAAGTGTGATTATTTTCTAAGATTATTGTAACATATTTATAACATTTGGAGACATTTCTCTAAAGAATGTATATCATAGTAAAATTGTGCCTCGAGTAAGTTATCAGTATTTAATGTATCATGGCTTACACTATTGATATAAAAGTAAATTTATCACGGTTTATTTTAATCACTACTACACACATCAAAAGAGTCTAGGCATCAAATACGTTTTAGAGGCTCACTGCAATTGAGGATTATTATTTTAACTTTTTTTTATTGTAATTGGTTCTTTTTAGTGATTTAAACTATTTGAAAAATAATTTTCTTTAAATTTCGATAAGTAATAGAAAATCAACTGTCAATCAAGATTTCTAAAAAATGTGTAATAGCGTTTTTATAAAACCATTACAATTTCTGCATCGGGACTGGAAAAAACTGCATCAATATAGAGCGAAGACATCATTTAACACGAGAAAAGATGATGAGAGCCGTCAGAATGTTGCAAGCTGGTTCCAGGCAACGTACTGTGGCTGTCGCTCTTGGCACTACACAAAGCATTATAAGTCGTCACTGGACACGCTATCGATCACGGGCAGCGTGGCCGAGTGACATAGAAGACGATCTCGCATCACCACTCGCAGACAGGACCGGTACATCCAAAATACTGCTTGACGGGATCGTAACATGACCGCCATAATGTGAGCTACGAGGCTCCACTCCTCTTCAGGCTTGCTGATAAGCGACCAAACCATCCGAACTCGTTTACGTGAAGTGGGTCTGCGTTCCCGAAGGCCGCTGAGGATTCCACCTATAGCACCCTGCAATCGTAGGTCCCGTTTGCAATGGGCTTGCGAACACAGAAATTGGGAGGAAGAAGACTGGCGTTGTGTTTGCTTTTCCGATAAATCTCGTTTCGGTGTGAGACCAGATACAAGACGTACTCGGATTTGGAGGACTTCTGGGCGTCAAGAACGTTTGAAATTTTGTTAGGAAGTTCATTCATATGGAGGTGGAACAATAATGGTTTGGGTCGGTGGAAGAACCGATCTCACTTGGATCAGGGGCAACCTCAATGCTTAGATTTATGTTGAGAGGATTGTTTCAGGCGTGATCATCACTTTGCGAAACTCGTTGGATGATTAATTTCGACTAATGCATAACAATCACGTCCACACACGGCTAGAGTCGTAACACGTACTCTTGCCGATGCTCGTAACGTCCTGCCGTGGCCTGCTCAATCACCAGACCTCAACCCAATGGAACACGCACGGGATATACTCCAAAGTAGAGCTCTGCCGAGTATGGATGCCGTACATACCCCACAACAACTTTTTGACTTGTTAGAAAGAACGTGGGCGGCCATACCTCAAAGTAATTTTGATGAACTGATTTTGAGCATACCAAATCGCTGTGATTGTTATTCGTGTCAATGGTGGAAACACAGACTATAAACTCTATAACAGCTCAAACTTTAGACAATATTATGGTATACATTTCCTATAATTAAAAACTGTTAAAGGGAGGTAGATCACAAAGGAATCTTATGTCAAGCTTGGAGTACCCTAACTGTGAAAGTACTCTGCGCACAAGACATACGATCGTAGTCAAATAATGTTATATTATAATTCTACTGTAAGTTTGGTTCGTTTTATCGTTTTTGTGCCTAAATATAGTTTAGCATTTACAGATCTTGTATCTCATATTTAAACAAATCAGGATATGAAAAGTAATAAGTCACAAATTTCTCAATGCTATAAAAGAATAAGTTAATTATTTCTTTGAGTAAGCGTTGCTTCGCAGCGCACCACTGCAGTCGAAGAATACCCTCACGCCAAACAAATTTAGTCGAAACAATTTATTGAAAGACTGCCCGGACTTGGATCAAAGCTGCACCGTTTATTGCATTAGCGGAGATTGTGCTGTGAGATCCTCCATTAACATCCTTATACTGTTTGTAATTGAAAAGCTTCTATATTCACTATTGTGCTCATTCGGGAACACAGTTATCCATTAAAATTACATTGTGGCGGATGTGATCTTCTGACGATTGATATTATCATTCCTTTTCACACAAATACCAGATAGATTACTGATTAGATTGAATGATATATCTAAAACTAACAATGTGATATCATCTTCTTACAAAGCATGTTATTCAATTCACATTATATCTATATAAAATAAATAATAAAAATGTAATTTATCGGTCGCCATAACGGTGAAAGGAAAAATCGTGAGAAGTTATCTGAACTGTTATCGAAGATGTATGAAGTCTGCCAACGCGCACAAGGCCAGCTTTGTAGATGTTCTTTTTGATATCAAGGAGTGTTCCATATTATCTATCTGTAGGACAGCTTAATCAGTAAGCCATGAAACGTAAATGCCGAATTTTCGGGCTGATTGTTCGTACTGTGAAACATTCATTTCAAAATTTGTCCTTAAAGTCTTTCATGAAGTAGACCGAACAACGAAGTAATATAATTTAAAAGAAAGAGATCCGAAAAAACTTCCCTGTTGTTTTGTGGTTAGATGTTTTCATGGTAGACATATACATAGATCAGCAACAAACCTAAGACAGCCAGGTGTCAGGTTAAGATCCATCCTTAAGCATGTACATGCATGCAAATGAATGAAGCCAATGTCGTAGGTACGCCGGGAACCCACCAAAAGGAAATTCATATTATCTGCCTCCAGATGTAACCATGTATTCTAGTGCCACATACACAATCCATGACACGAATAAAAAGTTTATCATACACTCACTATTAAATCTGCCGATAAGCTACAATTTCTCAAGCCACATTGTGTGCAGTTAGCGTGACAGCAACGCGTTCCCATACAGACGTTTCTAGAAGCATTTTCTCCCTATTATGCAATAACGTCTTTTTAAATTAATGTTAAAGGGAGAATATTGATTAGTACGCCTTTCTTTGATAGTGAGTGCCAACGGCAGGTGCGCTGGCACTGGTGGAATGGAATTTAATCTACAATATACTATTGTGAGTAAAATGTATGAACTTTGATACAGTGGTGTGTAATGATGGTCGGTTATAATGGTAATACTCTCTGGTAATACATAACATGTATTCGGCTAGAACCTAATACTAACATGAATGTATCTTCTATACATGTGTGTCATATAAGTGAGCAACTCCAAACCGTCTAAGAAAAATAAAATGAATGTATACAAAAAACTAAAAGTAAAATGAAAATAGAGTATTTTGCCTTCTAGCCTGTTCCGAAATTTATATTAGGTTTATTTTCAGAATGTTTGTAATAGACTTTATAGACTAAGGTAAAGGGATATCATAGTTGGAATATAATTATATTCGAACTAGTGTTTTTACAATGTTAATATTTAGTCGGCAATTTTCGATGCATAATGTCTATGCATCGAGACTGCTTTTCACCGAAGAATATAATTATATCATGGCAATAACATACTATTCATCTTCAGCGATAAGGTTTAAAGTAGCAGATAAATGAACACAAGGTATTTTATAATTTTATGGATTATTAAACATACAATGTTCATCACGCTTCTAAGTTGTGAAACGTATCAGCAGCCTCCTGATCAAAACCGGAACGGAATGTGTAAAGCATACTATTCTATACATATATGTATATATCTACTACGAAGGACAGCGAACCGCTACAACTTCGTAGAGACATTGCGTCCCTTAGCGTATTCTATCGCCTCTATCATGGCGAATGCTCCGAAGAGTTAGACCTCATCCCACCTTCCCCCTTCCTTCTGAGAACCACACGTGCCGGTCTTCGTAACCACGGATGGACGGTTAACACAATCGCGTCTCGCACCAAAAAGTTCAGCAATTCCTTCTTATGCCGTACCATACAACTTTGGAATGGTCTTCCGGCACATGTGTTCCCTCCCTTCTATGACATTGGGTACAATCACTTTGCCGTGTCAATATAAAATAATAATAATAATAATAATAATAATTTTGCTGATAAAACTGCGTAAGTAATGTGTATAAGGGACATTTTTAACTTTCTTCTTTCATTCGAGAAGTGTTACCCTCAGTGAACTTATTTCTATGCTCTACGGCCTTCGTCTTGACCTCTTAATACGACCAGACTTTTGCCAGCTTAATTATTACCCAAATTCTAAAATGCAAAGAGATTTTGAAATCTATTCAAAAATAAATAAGATACAAGCGATTCGAATCTGGTAGGGCTAATTGTCAAATGTCAGAAAAATGATGCACCATACAGCTGTGGTAGTGATGTAGAGAGACATACTACGGTCGCTCTTTTCTTATACGTTTCCACATTTAAAATATTAATTACTGCCTTATTTTGCATCAACTGAGCATTTACTAAAGTATATTATGTTCAAATATCTAACCAAATTTTATTACAGTTTAGGGAAACTTGACATAAAACCACAATAATTTTATTAATTTATACCCATGTAGAGGTTGAGTCGTTCAACATGTAATTCTCAATTCAGAAATTTCTAGAAGCTATGTTAGTTTGTTTCACACACATTGAATGCGATGATTGTGATGCTGTGTCTTACTGAGCTGCTTTTTAATGTTTGATTACGTTTTTAGCAACATATGTATGGTTTGAAAGTGTTCGTGTTTGGAATAGTTCACGTTTTGTATCAGGATTTCAACTTCACTTAGCATAACACATGCATATACCCGAAGGCTTAGACAGCGATCTATTTTATCTATCAACAATGCAATCCGTTAGCATTTTCTGCAATAGAAAAATACACTTTGTTTTATATTTAGTACTTAACACTATTACTGAAAACAGAATGATATGGCTTTTTTAAAATATCATGCCGGAACTGTAGAACAAAAAAATTATCTGTACATAACAGTGTTGAGTGACGGTCGTGGTGAAAGCTGGTTAAGCAACATAATCGAATTAACTTGTAATATCGTACACAAGCACGAGTCAAACTTTCCAGCCTAATCCTTTGGTAGCATACAGACCTAATGTTATGGGTGTATTACTAAGATTGTTCGCAACACACCAATATTACAAAACATAAATAATAATGAATCCTTACTAATATTATAAATGCAAATGTGAGCGTTAGCGAAAATTTCATGTTGATCAGTCGAGTAGTTAAAGCGTGATAACGCTTTAACTACTCGACTGATCAACATGAAATTTTGCATACACGTTGTCGGGGATGCAGAATAGAACATATTTCTTTCATCCAGGATAAAGAACTGTTACAAACCTAACCTAAACTACATTTATGCGACCGAAGCCGCGGGCAAAATCTAGTAATAATATACGCGTCAAGTATCCGAGAGCGCCAAACGCAAGCATCTGTCATTTAGACTTTGATACGCTTGGATTGTATAGAATGCTGAGCGTCTGTAGTATGTGATTCGGTTCGGTGCTCTGTCATTTTACACATTGAGAAGAAGACCGACTCGCAATTCCTAATATAGTCTTTATACCTAGTCAGTAAAATTAAACATGCATGAACGAAAGTAGAATGCTAAACAGACTTTTTATACTAAACCTAACGGATATAGAGAAACTGTGGATACCTAAAAGGTTTGCCTTAGGTTGATTGCACATTAACAATTTAACTGTCGTACGTCTATTTATTTTATTTATCATTTTGTTTAACTTTACTGCAATATATGACTACTATTCATGTTTACTCCTCCAGTTAAGCTGTAAAGCTTGCGTGAGGAGTGGATTCACGCTGGTAAAATACAGGGTAGGTTTCGAAGCCATGAGCCCCTCAATCCTTAATTCAATGTTCTATCCATTAGGCATAAATTATGAGAGGGGCGCTTAGCAGAAACCTCGATTAAATTTACCAGCATAAAAGGGACTCACTATCACAGAAGATGACAGGCCGACAAACTTCTGATGTGTTTCTTTCGGCTCCTTAAAAAGGCGCTTTGCTGCTATCAGAAAGACCTGTAATCATTGTTCCTTACGCTAGCAACAAACTGATTCCTTTTTTGATGTGTTGTTTTTACCTAATTAAACTTCTGGTATTGATTGTTTCCATTGGCTTACTGCTTAGTGCTTGTATGTAAAAATTGCCAATAAAGCAACGACAAGCAACACAACACGATAGCAAAAGCAACTTTTTAGAGCAAAACAATAGCAAAAGCAACGTTATAGAGTACTAAAACGTTTATTTTGCGGTTGTTTTGCTTAGTAGCAACATAACGACTTACCTCGCTAAGCAACACGCGAGTAACTAACGCGATAGTAGCTAATGTGCGATCAGCTTTAATCCGCAACTATGTACAGTATGCAGAGGATGTCGTATCTAGTCAAATATTTCAATTCAAGTTGCCGTTTTTAGTCATGGGTGTGGGCGGGCCTGTTGGCAACTTACCATAAAAATATCGTGGTCTTGTTCCAACAGGCTTCGGAGGCAGGAAATTGAAAACATTCATTACGATGTTTTATACTAAGTTTAGTTATACAAGTTCTTTTTGTAAGTTTTTGTGAGTAAAGAAACTAAATAGGCTGTAGGTTGTATTGCCAAAATGATTACTAGTCCATCTACGATATCATTAGTACAGACATCTCAATAAGGTTTACATAAATACTTTTTCTTTAATTAACGTAGCGCTAGTCGGTGGAACAAACGCCACAGTTCTCCGTTTGCTTCTTTCCTTTAAACCTCCTTATACGACTTGACTCACACTTTTCTTCTTTTTTGTTGTATATGTCTTCCCCTTAATTTATTATTTAAGTTCTCAACAATACGACCTATACGAATTTTTCGGTGAGGCAAAGACTGAAAATCTCTATTTGCTGCAATCCGAGCAGTTCTTTTAATCGAATCAGTTATTTCAAAGATTAACAGCCACAAACACATTTTTCCCAGTTTCGCCAGTTTGAGATTTGCTTAAAGCGTACATATTCGTACCATGAAGGCAGAATTGGAAACTACTATTGTATAAGCAAACGAAACCGTTTACTATTAAAGGAATGACAGTAAACAATGCTCCTAATATTTGAAAGTAAAATGAGTAAGGTGAAGCGAATGAGTATGAATATACATGCGTTTATACTATTGTTTAGTTTTTTAATACAATCGCCGTATTAGGGATTATATTTCTTGAAATGTTTAACGAATATACAAAGAGAACGTCCAGACTCGGTACAGCAATTCTTGGGGATATTGAACCTGCAGTACTCTGCATGTTGGTAAATTATCTATAATATATAATCTTATAGATCACTGTACCATTTTCTCGTAGTTTAAATTTGCGATTATTTTTAGGTTCATCATTGTGCCCAAAACTGTTGTCAGGGCTACAGAAGAGGACATAGGGTATCTTTCACCCAAAAAAGGTACTGTTCACGAGGGATAGAGAATGGATATAACCTGTATAAACGCAAGCGAAGCCGCGAAAACAATCTAGTAATATTATAGTTATAATTCAGTTATCATGTTGGCATCTTGTGTCGAATGACAATTTAACGTTCTTCTATGGTTTAAATCTTTGGTAGGATCACAGAAACATTTGGCGCACTGACAGCCGCAACACAACCTTTTCAGCCAATGCACCAACTGTTAAATCTGTTAGTATTTTAGTACAGGGTACATATATAATAAAAAAAAGATAATGGTTTATTATTCCGATCAGTTAACGTGGTGTATTAATCAATGGCGAAGAAACGCAAGTAGTGATGCGTGGCGCAGCTCATGAATGCGTTGCAAATTACAAATACTATAATAAAAGTTCAGAAATCGTTTTTGTAAAACATTTATGTTCAACTTTCTATATTTCTACTGATTGTTGATGAACGTTGTTGATTTTCCAGTTTGGCAATGTGATAGCGGGTCTGTCTGTGGAGGACATTCTTTATACTGCCTAAATCTTTTGAGTAAAGGAAGTATTTTAGTATTTTTAATTACATCTTAAGTTTAAGAAAAATCTGATTTGATATTAGTAACACCTTAGTTAAGCAGAAATAACAATACGTAAAAGATATCGACACACTACTACATATAATTATAATAAACAAGAATTATATCCATTTACTTAAATAATGAAATTTACTTGCATGCATAGATTGAAACCTTTTATCTGTGATGGCGTAGACAGCGGTGTGTACACCCACATTTTTTATTCACATTTCGCCAACTTTATTTAAATCCCATGTAACATCATTGAGCTAACTTCCGTCTGCTGCCCACAGACAGACTAAGACTTATTTACTTATCAGAAAATCTCAATATCACCGTGCCCGACACGGGAATTTATCCCGAGATTCACGACCGCCAAGTTAACTTCGTGATAACTTACATCACGGGACCAACGAGCCAACCATATTGACATTTCTATCAAATTGGAAAAGTCTTTAAAGAAGCCTTAAAATACTTTCTTGAAATACCTACAATTAAGTTTATTGTATTATTTTTGACATCATTATTGGAAAAACCATTTTATGTAAGTACATAGTAACATTACATGATATTATGTATGTTTAATGCAACGTAATGTGATGCAGAAAGTTTGTATGGGTAGAGAGAAAGTGAGGTCGTTGAACCGTGCGACATTACATTAATATTATTGAGCTTACACATGAACATCTTACGTGTGTAATGTAACACTATCTATGGATTCTTAGACTCTATGCTCAGTAGTTGTTTTTTATACGTGTTGCTAGCTTTCGCGTGGAGTTTTGTTAACGTAGTATTTTTAAATAATTAATTTAATTATGAGTTCTACTTGAATAGTTATAGCCTCGTGTTTTTTTATCATGCAGAGAAAGGCCAATCAATCACATTGTGGGAATGGAGTTAAGAACTGACACAATCAAATTCATTGGCGTTTAGTGTATTATAGTATTAAGGACAGTGACCTATAATGTACACGGGTGTTTCTTTTATTTTTTTAAAGTCTGTAATTTTGGCCAAGTCAGTTCAGATTGCAAAAACCTAACATGCCACAATGCAATTTTGTATTTACATATTAAAATTAGCTAAAAGTAAGTAAAGATGGTATGCAAAATATAATTTCGTATGGGTTATGGAAGTCCTGCATAGTGGTCTTATTTGTAGCTCTTATTTTGTAGCACAAATATTTTCAAGATTTAAACATTTAAACAACAATTTTAATCAAATTATTAATACATTAAAACGAACATGGAATATGCGTGCAAACTGCGCAGATTTCATGACGAATATAACTGCTAGAAATCTCTCTTACTTACCGTCCATTTATATTCTATAGAGTATTTAATTGACTGGCAACACTGCATTAAAGCGCGTTATTTAAAAAAACATTTCAAAAAAGTAAAGTTACATAATTTATAATAAAATCCACGTTCTAAAAAACAAACATGTCCGTTAATAATGATCGATACGTAATAGCACATTTTCATGCCAGTTACCTAGGTATGTTCAATATCGATTTAATTGCGGGCAAAAGTAGCTGGCTATAATACTTAATGCAATACCTATTACTACGTGCCTAAACCGAGGCAGTGTGGTTATTACTGTTACAACTTAGACGACCGAATAACTGTAAATTATCTTTTTGTATCGTTGCGTAAAGAAAGTAAAATAGAGATAAAAGATGCTTGTCAGATAAAATGGATTTAATTAGCGTTGACAGCGGATTTGTGTAATAATTGTGTGTGTTTTTATTTTAATTAATCCAGATTCGGCTTGTCACCAAGGTGGCAAAGTGTTCGTCTAACAGATTTTTACATGATCATGATGCACACACAATGCCTAATGATGATGAATTAGAGAAACTATGTGACAAAAAGTTATTGTTTTAGTATATTATTCGGAAAGACAACTTCAATTAGAAAATGGTCGCATTCACTCATACTTTATTATTGTTTAACACGTGAACGTGCACGCTAATCTCTACTATAAACAAAAAATTATGTAACATAACATATTATGTATAACAAATTTCGAACTCAAAGATAGATTTACATAACAGACCATTAGTGACGGGCGTCGAATCGCTAGTACACAAACAGTCGAGCCTTGCTCTTGACATGCGGTCACTCGCCACGCATATTAATAGACTCAACTGATTCACATCACTAAAGTACTACCATTTACTTTTATGAGTCGAACGCGAGGTATGACTAGGAGCGCTCGCCTTTTGTATCGAAATAATAATTCAAAAAATAAATTCAAAAATCGAATACGATGTAGATTTGCGCGGGTGTAGTGTGCTAGTGCTGTGATATGCTTGTGATTATAAATGTCGAATCGGAGGCCAAGAATAGGCAAGTAGTGAAACGATCGATTTAAATATATTTATTAGCAATTATTGATAAAGGAAGCATTGTCTGTGTCTGTGAGTTAAAGGTGACAAAATGGTGCCTGGTTATAAAATACGTACTTATTACTGCTAATATATAAAAGGAACACGTTAACATTGTTTGAATAATTAGTATTTAGTGTTCATAATTTTTATAATTTACAATGTGTATATATGCTGAAGTTTACTAAAACATAAATTAACTCTAAAATTATTCCATTTCTTAGTTACAAAGTTGTGTGTTTATTTCAAAAACTTCCGGCTTTAAGCTTTAATGGCTTTATACAGAAATTCCAAAGCCCAAACGTAATATCCTAAAAAGTAAACCACGACCTATTCTCGAGTCGACTGGCTAATTCTTAAAGAATAATAAAAAAAATGTTATCTTAAAATGCAGTTGTGATCATAAAAGCGACTAGCAATGCCCGCCGGCATTCCTTGCATGCCGAGCGGTATCACGAATCTGTTGGCACTACATGTAACGAACCGGTTCTACATCCTTTGAGGCCGTGTCTTTGTTTGTATGTTTTGTACGGAATACTTTTTACTGGTTTGTGAAAGCTTGAAGCGATTTATTTTAAATATTTTTCTATACTATGACATTTATGGGAGGGACAGTGATTTGAGTGATCATCTCGCCATTCGAAATGTGTCGTGTTTTGTGCGTTGAGCTTCTGTAGGAGACAAGAATTTGTGTGATTAACAAACAGTTATTACTAGTTTGAGTGTTCTCTAAAGTGTTTCGCGAGACATTGTTGATGAAGCAGCTCCACAGTATGTATAGTATTATATTACCTAGTTTAAGAGGAAGCAAATGGCCTGGAATTATCTACATATTAGTAAAATCGCTTTTTGGAATTTATATGGATAAGATCAAAGCTAAACTTTGGCTTGTTCTATGACGGTCAATTTAAAATCAAAAACAAATGAAATTACTGGCCATCCCATCTAACTACTTTATATGCCAAAAAGTTTTAACGTACGCGGCAAAATTGTTATTCACAGTAGATTCTATTTACAAATCAATATTGTTATTGATCTCTATGATGGGCATACAGGAAGCGGGAGTGCCAATCAATTATCAAACAAAAATATTATCGAATAAATTTCCTACTTCCGTTGGCAGAGCTAAAGGAGTCGACTAAATGAGTTGGCGGATTGACCTAGATCGACTAAAACATTTGGCTACACTTTCTTTAAATTGTGTTTAGTAGGTGAACGAGGATGAGCACGTGATCCGTCTATGATGAACAAATTTTCGGTAAAACGATAAAATATTAGACTGTCACAACCTGCAAAATTAATGTACCTGATAAATAAGATAGGTAGGTACAATATAATGAATATTAGTTTCCTCTCGTCTTGTCTCTCTCGTTATGTCATTAAAACATATTTAACTCGTGAAAAATGTGGGTATGTATTAGAGGAATCATCTTTTAAATCTGTTCAATAGTTCTACAGAATGGATCCCCTGCAACTATTAACATACATAATTTACCTCTGAATAATATAAAACATTAGTTATTGTACATAAAGGAGATGTTTCACTTTTGTATAGGACTCCGGCTATAACTTGTACATCCTCAGGAAACCTTGGAAATGTACCCTAACATTTAGTTAAGCAATTCTTTATTAATTTCTAGTATTTTCGTTGCGCAAAATAACATATAAAATGTTTGACGTTTGTCGTGCGGACTATCTATGACAAGTTGATAGATGACATTTATACATAATAGAATGCTAGAATTTTTAGAAGTAAAAGAACTGGAATAATATTCACAAAAGCATTGATAATTCTTGTAAAAATGAAAGGAAAACGTATAAGTTCAGGAAAGTGTAATAAGAAACACCAATTCAGCATTGGAATATTTATTATCAGTCAATATGACATTGACAGTTAATGTCAAACACAAAATGTTTCGTTCCGGAGTGCACCCTGCAAAATCAGTATTATATTATATGAATATACTTTTTATGATGATTGTTTGTTTAAAAGATGTGTATGATAGTTGAAATGAATAAATTATACTCTAAAACATATTTATTGTTGACATATATATTTATATATTATTTACATTATTATATAGTACTTTCGTACAGTTTTCGATATGAACACATACAAAATTATATATATACCGAGAACCACCGCCATATTGAATGTAATGGCAATAATATAAAACCTATTATTTTTAAGCGCACACGTAATTCGACTTAAATTCAGGTAATAATATTTTCCCCGATTCCTGGTATTTTTTGCCTTTTTATGGCTGATAGTACATTTCATAGCCGAAAATGAAACATCTCCTTTATTGTTCGCGTGTTTTTTAGAGCTAATTATTACATTCCTCCAAGTTGAAAATTGACTCTCACATTAGGAATCCTTCCTATATAAAGCTAGGGCTTTACACCAAACTTTAGTACCGTGTAGTAATCAAATACATGCCAGACTAATCGCGATAATACAAGGTAATTCCATAATGACTCCACATTCTTACCTTTAAAATTTTAAATATGCACGTTTTTATGTTTTTATGCTTACCTGCTTCACAGCCAGATGCCATATTTAAATACGTTCACCTTTAAAGTCTCGACACGGACTGCGAAATTACTCCATTAAGGTCGCTCCGACCAATTTTGGTGACGCACAGAACCACACACGGTAACAGGATCTTATATACCGAGTGGATTTGCAACCGAAAGTAGGAGATAATATTTGGAGTTTACAGTGTCGTCAACCGTACTATTACTAGCATATCGACGGTGAATTGCCAATACCTACCTCCTAACTAACTGAAATTTTTCGAGAAATTCACTTTTTAATCGTTTTGAATTTAAAGCCGTTATTTAGATTCAAAACGATTAAAAAGTGAATCTCCCGAAAAATTTCAGTTAGGAAGTATTGGCACTTCACCGTCGATATACGATTAACTAGCTTCTGCCCGCGGCTTTGGTTGTATAAATCCTACGAGAACAGATCCATATGGGCGAAGTACGTATAATCCTGGTTATAATCAAGTTTAATGCGAATTGCGTATAAGCATCCATCATCTTTATGAACTTTTATATAAATATATAATATATAAGCCCGCGGCCTCGGTCGCTCCACAACAATACTTTCTTACTGGATGAAAGGTACCCTATGTTATTTTCTGTATCCCGTATCCCGACAACGTATATGTGAAATTTCATGGTAATTGGTTGAGTAATTAAGACAAACAAACAAACTCATATTTGTATTTATAATATTAGTTAGGATTTTTTTGCTCTCTATTTATTCTATAGCACACAGTCTTGGGTAAAAGACATTTTATTTCGCGTCAGTAATTCTTGGAAGGTGCTTAGTATCAATATCAGCCTGTTACAGTCCATTGCCGAACCTAGATAATATAATAAGCCCTTTTTATAAACTGACATAGTCATAATCTAGCTAAACGTTGGCTTACTCCATTTTGTTCTTTGATGCATGCAAGCTCTGCCAATTATAAATTAATATGATAGTTATAAAATGATACTAATAATTAAAGCATTCTACATTAATTTACCCGACACCAACGCTGCGATTGCTTCGAATTGCGGTACGACCGTAAAACGTAACAGTCAGATAATTACTTTCGCGGTTATAATATTACTCCCAGATGCATAGCAGCCTTGCCTTTAAGACTTCTTGGTGATAAACCTAACGTACTTCTTATAAAATGTGTGACGCTCCTTAACGACTATAATGAACTTAATATTCACGAACAATAATCATAATATGCTCATTGAACTCGCATTGACTGAATGCTAGATGCGTTGACGTTTTAACATCTATAAATTATTCAAACCGCGGCGATTTCTCAACGAATTCCTGAACGCAGCTGCAACCGTCATCCTTGATTGGTTGCGGCTAGCGTTCGATTTTCAAATCGTACCGCCTTTTTTGTCATACCTGTTAGAGAGTTCCATGTACCTTAATTACTCTGTGGCAGTGATGAATGGTATCGTTTACTGCAATAATGCCAACAATTATACTTATTACAAGTATTATAGAAATTATCAAGCGCCATTAAGTTGGATGGGACGTGCCAGCAGCAGATTTCTTTTTGTATAGCGGTAAAGATGAGCCTTACATAATATAGTGTCACATCTGTAGTACTTAAACAGTTACACCGATGTGAGTAGCTCTCTCACTCACAATCCATACCGCTTAGGTAACACATAATAGAGACCAACCTTTTGCTGTGTACCGAGCATAAATTCACACACACACACACATATCCACATCGAAAGCCTTGAAACGATTATCTGGCCCGAAAATGGAACTAATACGATACAACGATTACTCACAAGTCACAAGCAATAAGAATGTGGCCAAGTAAGAGTATAATAATATGCATGGTCGGCAATCAACAGAAATACTTACAAGTTGCATACTTATATCGACAAGGTCAGAATGACTGCTCACTGTACGCACTATGGATGAATAAACTGACAGACGCCATGATTAATGTTTGCTGCAAAAAAAAACTTCCTGATATCGATATATTCCATACTCGCCAACGCGGATGTGAATACAGCACTAGTAAAGTACAATACTATTTTGACATACGATCGTAAAAAGAAAAATGATTTAAATTAGGAACATAAGCTTTGTAAAAGTCTTTCTGTAAAGAAATAATCGGTGACAGCACGAAACTAAAATATGCCTAGTGGACGGCGATTAGCGTACCTCTTATGAGCATATTTTAGGAATCTCAAAACTATAGCTGGTGCAATGTGTGTGTGTAACAATCCTCTATCTAAACTAAGGAATATACAAGCGTGCGTCTGTCATGTTATAAAAATATTTGTAATATTACTTATTAAGTGAAACACTTATAATCGTGAACGGGGACGTAGATATTTATTTTATGGCTCAGAAATGGTAATAAAAGATAGTCGTAAACACCTTGAATGCAATTAGGTAACTTGTAGTTGCAGTGTGGCATGGTAAATCGCATGGGAATGCTTAAACCTGTCTCGAAACATGGCTTTTTAATTGCACCCATTGATTACCAGAAGTACTTCAGTTGTCGTTCATTTTGATTTATTGGAAGTATGAGTATGTAGGCTACAATATTAAGATATAACTATTCGTTGATAAACTATTTTTGTATTATACCTTAGTATAATTTACTCGTAATAATACACATACATATATAATTTTTTTTTATTATTATAAAGTCTTGTGCTCTTACTTATGAAGCTGTTACTTAGTCTTCTTGCCGAGAACCTGCAAAGAAAACTGACTGAATAATTTTACGTGCACCTTGCCTTTGTCGGTTTATTTTACGTTTTTCTTTCTATCCTTGATTTTCTTCTTTTTGCTTATATTGAATGGTTGTAAACGTATTGAATCGTATTATAGTACCACTCGACTAATACGGCATAATTTAAGGTTTATCACGTTTAACAACTGTTTTTTTACTAAACAATAATCATTCATAAAGAAGTTAACAAAAACGCATAGCTCAATTACTAATGCATAACACTATTAAATATTAAAATATTTACCGAAGAAATATTTTAGCAGATAGTTTTACGTAATTATAATAAGTTCCTTGTTCGACGTTAGTTGAGAACTGTTATTGCATGCCTATGATTAGAATTAGGTATTATTGAAATATTGCGAATGCGCGAGGCTATCTTGGGGTCGAATCGAACACGCAGTTTCATACTTCCTAGTGTTGCAATACCAGAGTAGGGTTATAGGTGATGGTACATCACTGCACGCTAATCGATTGGCACGCGATTAGGCTATGCTATGTAGTGTCATTGCCTCAATAGATAAAAAAACTATGATTTGTAATTTAAAATTAGGAGACTACGATTGTCCATATTTTCTTTGCAATTATAATTCGTATTTACAGCCGCGCAACTGTTACTGCTTGCAATTCTAATTTTGAATTTTAATGCATTAATGCAATTATGCCGCAATGACAGTAATTTGACAGCGCAATTGAGATTGCGCGCCAATTTTGACATTTAACAAAGGATAAAAAGCAAGGGAATATTAATATACAGCCTGATTATGTCCAAGTGAGTGGTATTGTAAGAATGTATTCGTTATTTCATTAGATACATAGATACACAGTACGTCCTATCGTAGATTTCGTATTTAATACAACATTGAAAATAAGTTATTCCTTAGTAAATAAGTGGTACTTAGGTGTATTAGGTTTACATCAATCACAGTATTTCATTTGAATACGTGATGTTTTCTATATAAATAATCTGCTTATTGCACGTTTATCGTAATTTTGTTGCAATAGCTGCGACTACTGTTGGATAGATTAATGTCGTTTATATCCACATATAGCACGTTATAATTTATTATTATTTCTAGCAAGTAGATAGTCACACCGCAGAAATAAATACTTTTTGCTTTCTTACCTTACATAAAAGTGAATATAAAATCGATTTTGTTTGAAAGACTGCCTCGATAGCGCAGCGGGAGTAAATGCCACTGTTTTACATGAGGTAGCTGATACGATACCCAGGTCAGGCAAAGTGTTAGTAGGTTTTCTGTCAATTCTAAGTAGGTACCTACAGAGTAGCACGGAGTCTGTGCCCGGTGGACTGTAATAAGGTCGCCCCCCTAAAATCATAATTGACGAAATGTGGGTAATATACCTCTGCCTACCTCTTCGGGAATACATACGTGAGAATACGTTATATGTATTCAAGTATGTATATTTAAAAGATGACTGGGGTAACGGTACCCTACAGCGCTGATCAAGCACGTGTTGAAATCGTATATAAACGTATTACTTACTGTGAATAGGAAAACAATACTTTTTAACATAAGTAGGTAGGTATTTTATTAATATAGAATTTTATACAGAGTAATATTTGTTCGGGATTAGAAATAACATCGATTGCAACACTTTAAAACATTTAAAGCACTACATGATGTCCTAAAATTAAATAAAAATAATTTGCAAACGAACTATCAAAATTACAAGACATAACTTCATAAGTTGCAGTTACCTACGTAATTTTAACTGACCTTTATCGCCGATTCTATAAGTATAAGCTAGCTATATAAGATTTATGGTAAACAATACATACTATGTGGCTCACGTATTTGTGGTATACAAATACGTGAGCCAATATGAACAGCGTAAATCAAAACAATTCCCATAATAAAGCGAACGTCTAACAATTAAAACGTTTGACGCATTTCTCGGGCGGCGCCGCGGCAACCGGCGCACACGCATTCGACGCACTTGCTACTGATCGATTCAAGGTGAATATAATTCGACTGGATTCACGTGATACGCGTAAATGAGGATCATCGAGGAGCTTTAAATAGCATTATATTAGATTATAATTAGAATTTAAAACAATCAGTAGTAATGAGCTACAAAATATATTTAAATCGGTATGCATATCGATTTTCTAAGGATGATTTTTGTATAACGAATATATTAATTTCACTAACTGCTTCACTGAAACTTTAATTTATTAAATTTTACTATCTATTTTTACTAAAAGATGAAATAATAATGCCAAAGATTTTTTTTAGAAAACTATATCTTACGTAAGGGAGTTAGGTAAACGGTTATTCTTACTTTTTCTTTAATCGGCAGTGTTTAATAATACGTAGATTTTTTATATGTATAAAAGTCATTAGTTCATAACCCTGTAAAGTTCTGTACATGTACTCACATAAAACATTTTACCAGCTCATTGTCATATAAAAATATATTCTATCTGGTTCGTTAATCGACGCAAGTGCGCTCCGTTGCGGCAGACAAAAAACCATAACCTTTTGCGCTACAACACTGGGGTTGCGTCTACCGCAGACCGTAAGATGGCTCCCAACCGTGACCGGATAGCGGTCTGTCGCTTACACCGGTAAAAGGTGCGGAATGCGAATCTTTAGATCAAGTCACAGCAAGGTACATGTCAAACGTTGAACCAATGTATCTTAGCGTTTCATGTCAAACATTTGATCAAATAAGTGTTCGTTTCGGTAGACGATTGTTCTCTCTTCTCACTAAATGTTCGGCCAAAATAATATTTATATTTTTTTATTAAAAGTATGTAGTATCAATATGTATTCTGTGCCGAAAGAATCGAACTATAAGTTATATTGGTTAACGATTTGTGATAGAATTGCTCTTAAACGTTGTTTAAAAAGCTGATGTGTAGAATTAAATCATAATAAAAAAATCGCTAATAGCTTCCCACGGTTATATTATATGTAGACATTAATATTAATGATGTGCATATCTAATTTTCAGAATAATGAATAAGCGGTTAGAATTTGTAAGCTTTGATTTGATGAATGAAACTGTGGTCAAATGCTTGATAAGTTTGACATCAATGTTTTGTAGAAAACTGGCCTCTTTTTAAAGACTTACATGTTTGACAAGAAAACAAAAGAGCCAACGAAACAAGAAACATCATACATCCAATTCTACTAGTCTTACAATAGGTACTCAATAATTTTTAAACAAAAGCTGCGGTACTAAGAATTGTTCCTGTGTTGCGTAGAACTTTACTATTTTTCAAATAACAGACGCCGAACAGTTGGCGACTTGACTTATCACACCATCAGTTATCAACTTATCACTGACAAAATTGCCGCATTTAAATGAAACTTCTTTATACTGGAGTCTGAACTTCCCCAAACATGGCTACTAAAAAGCAACCGAAACGTCGAGAAAGTGTAAACTTAAATCTAAATAGTTTTAATAATTTAAATAGCTTTAGTAGTATTCAAGTTTAACAGTATTGTAATAAAAGTGTTTTAAAATAAACAACACGATAAAATCTGTACTTATAAAGTAGTTAAACTTCAATGTAAAACATTCGCGTAAACATAAGACAATATTATGAAATTGACACATTATAAAATGAATGCTTCGCAGAATTCCCGAATCTACAGCAAGTACTCAGCAAAACTCTTACAAGTAAAAAAATAACGTTAGGAATGAAGACATATTTAGTTGAAGACAGTCACGTACAAGTGACGACTGAACCTTAATCAGCTTCAATTCATTCAATCAAAGTCACTGACGCGCGTCAATTCACTTGTATGTACAGTCAGACACAGAAGTTGGTAAACTTATGCGACTCATTTTTATACAACTGCAGACAGACGCGGCGGAGGACTTCTTTTTATAATATTTAATAAAGAAGACGAGCTTAATGTAAGAGGTAATCTTAGCCTAAGATCGCTTGCAATATAAGTGATATCAATTATACGTTGCCAACCCAACGATAAGAATTTCATTATTACGGACCTATTACTGTGATAGTGTTGCTATAGATACCTACTTACACTAGTTTTCAGTAATAAGACGATTTTAAGGTAGTCGGTTCAGTGGTAACGTCAACTAATAAATGTTAATTGGTAATGATGGACTGTCTCACAATTATTATCTTTGTCAATTTCTTGTAACAGATACCTAATAAATAATTTACTTGATCACAATTATTTTACTGCAAAATAACAAAAACAAAATAAATATCCATAAAATTTAATAAATTTTTGTTCAATGTTTAACCACTTCTGTCGCTGACCGTACTAAGTACTGTGATGCGCAAGAGATTAAATACATTTAAACATTTATTCTAAGCACGTCAATTGTAGGAGGTGTCAAAATACATTCCAGTCAGTTCATTTTTAAGTGATTACATCACAGCTTATCTCGAAACAGTTAAAGTACTTAAGGAGGTTTGACTAATACATATATACTATACACATAGTACATTCACGTCTTTTTTCAGGAGGCATAGGCAGAGACTATGGATTTCCACTTATTATTGGATAGAAATTAAATATTAATTATCGCTCACTTTATCGGTGAAGAAAAACATCGTGAGGAAACCTGCATGTCTGAGAGCTTTCCATAATGTTCTCAAAGTTTTTTGAAGTCTGCCAACCTGCACTGGGACTATGGCTGGCTGGTGGACTATGGCCTAACGCTTCTCACACTGAGAACAAGCCTGTGCCCAGCATTGCGACAGTTTAATACAGAGCTGATATTATTATATATCCTGGATGGATCTCACTTGCTTCATTTACTTCATTACTTTTTTTATGCACGCTCGCTTGTTTAGGGTACAATTTCAAAATAAATGGATTTTAGTTTACCTATCACTCAGTGACGTCAAAGTCCACGATGAAAGAGGCAGCATGACTATTGAATGCAGGCTTAAGCGAGAAACTCTTAATACGCTGATGCATGCATATCAACACTAATACCAATCTTATACCGTATATATAGAGTTCAATATCAATTTATCAAATGATCTGCTAAAGCGCACATCATGTCAACCATACGATGCATTGACCGTATGAACAATCAAAGTGAAGCAACAATAGTAAATTCAATTTTTATTTAATAATTAGCTTTTGCTCGCGGCTTTGCTCACGTAAAAGTAGGATAGGTTATGTTAGTGACAGTACTTTTTAAAAATAAAATATAGCCTATATTACTCGCTGATTATATAGCTTTCTAATGGTGAAAGAGTTTTTAAAATCGGTCGAGTAGTTTTTGAGTTAAGCCCTTACAAACAACAAATCCAATATTTCATCTTTATAAGATTAGTACTGGTACAGACTAGTATAGATAAAGTTGATCAACTACTATTGAACTGTGCATTATACAGTGTATGTTATAATTATGTATTCCATGATTTAATCAAGCTCGTGGCCCAGACGCTATGCTTTTTAATTTTGTTTGTTTGCCGGCTAATTGATGAGCTCCTTTAATAATCCGGCTAATTTTAGAAGCAATTATAAAATCCTCCATTGTGGTCTAGTATGCGAGAGCAATAACGTAACTATCGTTATCTCAAGAACGATCTTAAGATTATTTTTTTTAATTTTTGATTTTATTCCTATATCCATACCAAACATCATAGGAAATAAACAAATCACACATTATTATATCTGGCTCCTGACATACAGGTTAGTTTAAAAGCCAGAGCTAATCGTACTAGGAAAATAAAGATCATTCTCACTAATATTGTAATTGTGATTGTAAGTTTGTTTGTTTGTTACATTTTCTACTCATCATGAAATTTTGTATACCCGTTTTCAGGGGTATAAAATAATAGTTAGAAAAACTAAAAAACACGCTTTCAAAAGTAGAAAATAATTTAATAATTTTAATGTAAAAAAGCGAGATAAGATCCTAAGATATTTTGATAACCACCACCCCAAGCTTTTTTAAATTAAAATTATTAAATTATTTCATCGGTCATCGGTCCTGGATAAGTGTGCAAAGTTTCAAATCAATCCGTCGGTTTGAAAGGGGTGAAAATCACGTCCAAAGATTCCGTTACATAGATTCATAGATACATAGATACATACCAAGCTAATAAAAGCTTGTTAAAAAGAGGACAAAGCGGTCTTCTCATCCAGTAAAAAGAACAGCCAGAAAATTGATAAATCCTACATTTACCTGAGCAAAGCCGCGATCAAAATCTAGATATTATATAAAGCTTAAAGTTATAGTATAAAAACCCTATACACATTGAAGTGCCGAATACAAAATTTATTGAATAAACACAGCGGTTTTGAGCTCTAACAGACTATGAAATGTCATTGGCCACTTCTTCGAAGCTCAATTATCTATGGTCATTGCTCACTTTCGGTTTTGAAACTTATAAATATCTAATGATGATTGATCTTTTGTTGAGCAATCCGGTCATTGTTCCAACACCGGTTGTTACGTCACCAAATGCAACCGTTCGGTTGCGTTGCTTTGTAAACTATGACAGATCCATAAAAATATGAGAGCCGTCAAAAATAGTAGAGTGGTAATAATATATGTTCATAACATTGTTATATTATCATAAACTAACTTTCTTTTATTAAAAAAAGGAAAGCTTTTCCCGCGTTGTGAATAGTTCCTGTCGCGGAGGACTTTAAAAACATTCAAAGAAAGAACACCCAGACACGGATCAACTGTTTATGGATTCCACACATTTCTGTCTTGTGTGGGTTCGAACCCATATCCACTCGGCTGACTGGCAGAGGTGAAGCGGTCACTTAAACCACGATGCCACCTGTGCAGTCACGTTATTAATTTTATATCTCATGGTGGCTTTCATTGGTGATGAAGTCGCTTTGTCAATTTTTGCGATTGATTGACTGGGTTGGGATTCGATGCGGTTTCAAGACCTGAGCGGTCTTACTGCCATCACGACTAGCTTATGAATAGATCCAAAATTCTTAAAAATAATTACTTAACACTAGCAAGACGGTAAGGGTCATGTAATGACCCTTACCGTCTTGCTAGTGTAATGTCGGGTCTGATGACCCGAATTCAAACTTGCATCACGGAATATTTCATAACTATTTGTTTGTATAATTTCATATCTTGTGACTTTTAATGAACTACAGTTAGCTTTAAAATATTACTTAGATGCGCTAGTAATATTTTTAGGAATTATCTTATAATCGTTCAATTTAAGAAAACTAGTCATCTTTGTCTATACTCAACGATAATAAGTTATTATTCAAAAGCTAACAAAGCTTAGCCAAAACCTTATTTCAAAATTTACTTTCAAATCGGCCAAAGAAATTGCATCGTATCTAATCAAATTTAACGGCGATTATGAAACAAAAAATTACTCAACAATAATAACAATATACATTATTATGTTATTAATATCTTATGCGATATATTATGACGTCACAACACAGGCATTCTATCTCACTCATATTGTGACGGTTTGTGTCTTACATATTATAAACAAAAATATAATCCGCCTTGATGCACCGCGCGTCCGGCCGTTCGGTCGTCTAGTGGACGTTGACCTTTATTCAATGTTTCAACATCTTAGCGTATTAAGCTAACTTCCTGTATCCCTGTTGCATTATCTATAGGTGTATATATATATATATAAATTAATCCCTGTTTCCCTTGTTCACGGCATAACTTAAAAACGACTACCAATTCTATTCATTTTTTTTAATGTTTTCTAAAACTATGTAGAACGTTCTTACGAAAGGAAAAGTTACGAAAATTGCGTAGAAAATTGGATAATTTCAGAAAACATAACGACTATTTTAACCTCTCAAATTTGACAGTTAGTCTAAGACAGGACAACGTTTGACAGGTTACCTAGTACATAATATGTAAAATGTAAGTTTGTCTATGTGCCACTTATAGTTTTAAATAGTAGCGATACTTTCGTCTAAGCCCAAAAGCCAGCCTTGTTGATATAAATCTAAATTTTGTCAATAATCGGCTTCTTAAGCAAATTAAGTACAGTCAGCCGTTTTATATACTTGGACTGCCACGCAGTTGTCTAGAGTTTGATTCCATGGCATGCAGCTCTAACTTCTCGAATTAACATGCGCATTCAATTATTAATTTTCGCTAGCTTTAACGGTAAAGAAAAATGCTACATCATGGGGAAATCTACAAGTCTGAGAGCTCTCCATTAGCTTTCTAAGATATGTGAAGTATGCCAACCCGCTCTGTGCCAGCGTGATGAACTATTGCCTAGCCCTTCTCGTACTGAGAAAAGGTCCGTGCCCAACAGTGCGACACTTACACACAAGGCTTATATTATTAATATATGTTTAATAGTATAATGATTGATTGATGATGATTGTTTTAAATTGTACTAGTAGCAGTTTATAAATTTAAACGCTTAAGTCAAAGTTGTTCAATCCTGTCTATTAAATTATTCTGCACGCAACTGTAATTACCACATCTGACTTTACTACGAGATAACTTTTTTTAAACCTACGAATTCGAAGAGAGCTGCTAATAATAATATAATTCATTACTAAATATAAACTATTAAAAAAATGCATCCGAATGTTTAACAAAAGATATATTCGTGTTAGAAAAGGGAAGTAATAAAAACTTTCACCGCACAGACTATAAAACATGAGATAGGTACGTACAGATGTAGGTTAAGGGATATTTCGTCATTTCTTGGCACATGTAAGTAGTTTAACGTTTTGGTGTTCCGTTTTTGAATTTAGAAACCATAAAGAGAAAAAGTAGAGCAGATGCATAAGGGCGCCAACTTTTAAAATTTATCTATGCTTTTTGGAGTGGAATTTCGTTCCACTAGAGAGGGCTTTGCTCCTTACCCAGTGCACTGTTAAGGTATAACAAGTATTTAGCTTATATTTGAATGAAAATTCTTTATTTTTTATATCTGGAGGAGTTAACAAGAATACTAGTAATTTGCAAACAAAAAAAGACGTTTAAACATAGAGTATTATACTTCTTTAGATCGAGAATTACCCTACATCCGTGAGCATAGGAGTCGCATATGGTATTCTGTAATAATTTTCGAATTTGAATGTCACTTCGATATTAAATTCATAACTTTAAACAACGGACATTTTACTACAGTTATCCTAATCCTAGATAATGCATAATGTTTTTTTTTTGTTACGCCACCACGCCCTAATCACACTACCGATCATTATGAAATTTTACATACACATTTGCACAGAAAAGGACATAGAAACCTTTAATCGAGAAAAGAAGTACTGTTTCGTGGGAATTGAAATATACTGACAAAGTCTACATTAAAGCAAACAAATCTAGTATTGTATGCACAGAACCATGCCTCACATCCCAAAGAGACCATCTCGTTCCCATAGTTCTATCTACCGTTCGGTTTTAAATAGCCGCCGTGTTGATGTTGTAAACAGTAATCTTGTGAGATAGACATCATCACAGCGCTCACTTTTTATACAATTTGATTATACACTCTCCTATTTTTACATTTTAATGGTGATATAGCTTGGCGGAATTCTCTTTATTAATATGTGAAGAGAACTCTTTGAAGATACGCTTTTTTAGAATATTGTGTACGTAGAGAAGTGTGGGATTTACCTCCGGGTTCGTAATTGAGAATTACATGTTGAGAACGTCTCAAACTCTACTTAAGTATTGGGTACTAAAACATATTTTTTGATTCTATTTCAAGTTTCCTTGAGCGGGCACGGGCCTCTTCTCAGTGTGAGAAGGATTAGGCCATAGTCCACTACGCTGGCTCAGTGCGGGTTGGCAAACTTCACATATCTTCGAGAACATTATGGAGTATTCTCAGATATGCAGGTTTCCTCACGATGTTTTCTTTTACCGTTAAAGCGAGCGATAATTAAATATTTAATACTCACATAACTTCGAAAAGTCAGAGATGCGCGCCTTGGGGATTCAGGCTCTAGGCTATCGTTGCTTGGTTCGAGTATATACTTAGTTACTTGAGCAGCGATAGCTCAGTAGGGAGACCAACGGACTGCAATGCAGAGGGTCTCGGGTTCGAACCCACGTCGCGCACCTCTGACTTTCGGAAGTTATATGACTTTTCGAAATTATGTGTGTATTGATTGACAATTATCGCCTGCTCCGTGCCTCGGAGAGCACGTAAGCCATCGGTCCCGGCTGCCATGAACATCTATGGCAGTCGTTATTGGGAGAGTGTCGACACAAAAGATCCCACTGGGTCGAAGTGTCGCCGGTCTGCACTGACTGGCCCCCACATAAGATAAGATAAGATACTTAATTAAATGCTCAATTGATAGTGGCTTGATGAAATTCGAATCTTTAAAAAATATTTGATAATACTCAGTTGCAATTTGTTGCATTTCTCAATTCAGAAACCAGGGGTTAGTAGAGCCAAAGTTTATATATAGCATACATTTTATAAATCCATTGAATTATTAAGTACTACGTACTAGAGTTGACATCTCAACTAAATAATTTGTTGCATTTGAGTGCATTTTTGTCTCGTGTGTGACAACACAATATCGTGGGACTTCCGTGGGAGGTAAAGTTTTTGGATCGTGGGTGACTTTAAAATCGACCCACACAAACAACAGTCTTGGAACAACCATTCGAGGAGCACACAAATGTTTGTCCCGTATGGCATTTGAACTCACAACACTCGGAGATGTGAAGTGGAGTGGCGACCACTTCACCCACTACACCATCTATCAAAAATACGCTTCACTTTTGCAAAATGTAATATTTTTTTAAAGAAATAGGAATTTTATTAATTGGAGTCACGATGTTTAACAAACATAGGCGTAAACATATGCTAAGCGACCAACGAGGTTGTCTTGAATGAATACATTACGTTATTTTAGGTTTACAAATAACTTGCTCATTGGATACCGGTTTAACTTTGTTAATTTAATTCGCGCTATAAAGGTTAAGGGCTACTTCATGAATATGCTGATTCAAGACTCTATAGTAAGAACTTTTTTACATTTATATATAATACATTTTTGTCTTTTAAACTTTCGCGTTGTAATACTGGCTGGTTAATAAATAAGAACTTATTGTCTTTATAATAACTGTGTAAAATAGAGTTCCGAAATAATATTCTCTTAAATTTAAATAAACGTCAAATATAATATAAATTGCATTACGGTTAACATTTGACGTGCGGATCTATATTTTCGCAATATATATGTAGGTATATATATATTTTAAACAATTATATAGAATTATCATTTATATAAAATTAAATCGTTTATCTGTACCTACACGACATTTTTATAAAAAAACTTCGTGTCCAGATAAACGACCACGAGAGAAATGACCTAAGGCACCGAAAATTCATAGATTGCTAAGCATTATCAATATAACACCTAATAGGATGTGGATTTATAGGCACTACTAATATTAAATAAAATATAACGGTCTAGTCTTTAATGGTGTTTAATATTTATATTCATTACAATTTTTATCGACACTTTTTTTCGATGCGAATGCATTCACGAAACCACGATAAAAGCTGTAAACAT
Source organism: Catocala fraxini (assembly GCA_930367265.1). Taxonomy (NCBI): domain Eukaryota; kingdom Metazoa; phylum Arthropoda; class Insecta; order Lepidoptera; family Erebidae; genus Catocala; species Catocala fraxini. Next base: position 6,660,124 of record OV884026.1, on the reverse strand, counting down.
AATAATTAAAAAATAAATTATCTTTTTACGGATTCTGCCGTGATAATACCGTAAAAAGGTAATTTGAAGTTTATTGTAGATAATAAGTATATTTCCTGAAAATGATAATGTTTTTACCATTATTTATCAATCGGCGTCCAGGTGCAATGCTTTTTTTATTACGTCTCTATATGGATAACCTGACAGGTTAAAGTAACTGTATAAAATCACATAACATTAACCTTATCCGATTTTATATTGTGTATATCACAGAACAGCGAAAGGGGTAATTTAGATCGTTCTAATCGTCGTCGTGAAGATATTAAACACATCGAACCACGTTTATTCGAAAGATGTTCTAAAATCTAAACAATACAATACAAGGTTATGCCTGCGAATTTATCTACATTGACAACAGTTCGTCCTCAAAGCCATTTACACAGATCACACTCTGATCCATAACTTTACTTCTACTTACCGGAATTAAGTAGGTAAAACGTGGCTTAGATTTTAAGTTAAATCCCAAGCTATGCAACTGCGATATGCAAAATCTTTTAAGTAATTTTTACGTAACACCGATACAAATAGACAGATATATCTTAATATTGGTATTTTGGGTTCAAACCAAAATGAATTGAGGTAAACTGATTCTATAACTAAAGATAGTTATGAGATTAGATTATCTCAACTGCTTAAAAAAGAATCTTTAATGTAGACAGACTCGTTTTAGTAATACAATAGCATAGATAGACAATACAAGCGTACAAATAAGCTTATTAAATATGACGTTAAAGTTCGCCCTCGACAGTATACGACTCCCGCTTAGGTTGTAGACAGCTAATATTAATCTCTCTGGAGCCGTGCCAATCTGTTCGTCCATTTCCCTGTAGGCACGACAACATTTTATGAAGTACTTACTATTTGCGTGTACTATTATTGCGACTTTGTAGTCGATTACTTTAGTCATCGCTAGAGCCCTTTCATTCGAAAGTCAATGGTAAAGAGCCAGCCTCATTACGGTAGTCAGAATGGATGCGCAATAATTTTTTTATGTAATTGTTAATAGATCGCAAGATGCAAGGTTCCTTGCAATTGTTATAATAAAATCGACATTGAAATACATATGTAGTAATACATAATAATCAATCTTAGATAAATAAAATGGTTTTTCGGCAGAAATTAACTACAATTATGATCGTCGTGTTGCACAATTTAAATGTATGCACTCGTTGTCTGAAGACATTTTTGATCAGCTGATGAGCCTTGGTTTATTTGGATACCAATTAATCCCTCGCAGATCTTTGTAAGACGTCGCTATTTTCGTTGCGTATGTATGTAACTCAGCCAATTAAAGTAGATATTGTTGATTAGTACATTTAATTAATCATTTTAATATTGTATAGACTGCACTGATAGTGACCGCCATGAGCCTCTAGGTTTAAGTGGTCGCCTCGCCACTGCCACTGTGCTGAGTGTTGTGGGTTTGAATCCCGAACGGGACAAACATTTTTATGATCAGCAATTGGTTGTTCCGTGTCTGGATGTTATTGTGTCCGTTGTTTTAATGTTTGTAAAGTTTCCGCGATACTGGAATTATACAAAGTGCGGGGTGACATTAAAATATGTTTTATTACTGTAAACAAGCTTCAATGTGTCTAAATACTATAAGGCTTATTAAAGTTGCAGTGTCATGTTAGTAGGTTCTTTTAAGATATTTAATATTGCTTATAGTATAAGCAAAATATCGTAAAAGAATAAAACGCCATTAAATTTACCGGTAGAGTGAACTGTGGCGGCAGTGCAGTGTGTTATTATGTTCCATTAAGTTAAAAGACTGATAAAAATCCGACAGACAATCAAAGGTGTACAAGGACATAAACAGTTAAGCAAGAACAGCCTGGCTAGACCGACAGACTGCCAATCAGAGATCGCTAATGCGATCCTTCGATACGCACCTGCCTTTTCGAAGTTATGTACGTAATAAATAGTTAATTATCGCTGATTTTAACGGTAAAGAAAACATTGCCAGGCCCCATATATGATAGTTGTTCATAACGTTCTCTAAAATGTATGGTTTAATCCTTCTTACACAGAAAACAGGCGCGCAATAGTGGGACACTTTTATAAGAAACATTATTTTCATATAATAGGGAGGTTGCCTATGTTTTGTTTGCACACACGAGCAAATACCAATGTAATCTTTTCGTAAAAGCAGTATCAACATTGATGGCTAAATAAGGAAGTAATTAAAGTTATCGATTTGGTTAAAAAAATGTATGATGTTTGGAATATCTCGCTAACTGCTTAGAACTGCTATCTACCTATATTATGTACAATTTTATATAAATAGTGGTTGCGTCATAATGTGTATCATGCATCATTTTTCTATCATTTGTCAATCACCCCTGCTACGAGTTTAGAAACGCTTCTATTTATTTACTATTGTGCATCGCAACTATTTGACTTTTATATAAAAATATACACTATATTAGGATTATTATGATGTATTTTTTAACACACTACTTTAAATAGTTATGGCGGTTAATGCCACTCCCATTGGATAGTTTTCTCTACCCAGTGCATGTTAGTATGGCGCGCGATGCTTGCGACGAAAGTCAGACTTTACATGAAACGATTTATCGAGCATTACTTATGCTATGAACAATAAATCATGCGCAACATGTATCAAGTATGTAACACGCGGATATCCGAGCTTATAATCTATGTCTACTGACTACGTAACGATCGTGTTATATATTGCTGCACAATGTTCCTCATGGTGTGTGGCAAGCATTTGAAATCTTCTTGCATAAATACTTCTTTGTAGTAAATGTTTTGTTTATGATCTATAGTATCTATATATTAATACGTGAAGCAAAATCTTTGTACCCCTATTTACGAAAATTGCGCGGCCGGAGTAGTATGAAATTTGGCACAGTTAAAGTTTATATGGAGAAGGAGTGGCGAATCCTAATATTTTATAAAATATGCATTTGAAATACATTAAATTAATGAAAAAACACTACACGCACAAAAGTACTCGAATAGCGTTCGTAGTATTTCGGCATTGTTCGGCTGATGTCGTAGAATTCTTCGTAACCTATAATAATAATAATAATAATAATAAAATTTATTTGCCAAAACAATACATGATATCTGACACAGTATAAAATAAAAATATTTTGTAGTTACATAGTTCCATTGTTCGTTTATATGAATAATGACCCCGAAGCTAGGTAAATCCTGTGTTATCAGGGTCATCCATTCGTCCGAAATTATGTTACAAACTTTGTTGAACTAAGGACTTAACAAAACGGTTTTTGTTGGTTAATTAGTAAATAAAATTAGTCTCTGTTTTAAACTTTGTATGTATTTATGTGAGTGTGTGTGTGTGTATGTTTGTATGTGTGTGTGTGTGTGTGTGTGTGTGTGTGTGTGTGTGTGTGTGTGTGTGTGTGTGTGTGTGTGTGAGTGTGTGTGCGTGTGTGTGAGTGTGAGTGTGTGTGCCTGTGTATGTAAGGGTGTGTCTGTCTGTATGGATGTTTTATATGTGTGTGTGTATGTATACGACTGTACTTATGTATTTATGTATATGGAGGTTTAACTAGTGCTTCAGTTTCATCGTAATCTAAGGTAAGTAAAAATTGCTTAACTTTTTCTTTGCATCTGTGAGCGTTCAATTTGTGTATATTTAGATGTTGGTTTAACTTATTGTAAATGAGTGTGCTTAGGTAGAGATTGTGTCGTTGAGCAAAAGATGTGGTTGTGTATAATTTGGGACAAGCTGGTTTATAATAATAATAATAATAATAAATTTTTATTTGTATAAACATGTGTTTGTCATATTACATACTTTAAATGTCATGCATATGGATGGAAAATCTTATTTAGTGCGACATGTTTTGCCGTGGTCGGCGTACAAATTTATTGAAAAAATAATTAAGCCAACTGTTGCCATTAATTATAACAAATTAGATTGAAAAAGCATAGAGTAGCGCATAACACATTCAAGGTTCAATTAATAAAATACAAAAAATATAGCTAGTATTAATATAGGTGATGTCAAATTACAAGCAAATAATTAGTGAACATAATCATAATAAGCAAATATTTAGTAAACATAAAACATCGTAAACATAAGTCACAGTTTATCATTTAAAAAATCAATAAGTGTATAATAACATTTCTGAATTAATATGGTTTTAAGTTTTGACTTTAACAATTTTGAGTTCAATTGTTTAATATTAATTGGAATTTTATTAAAAATTACAGGCGCCATACATACTAAACTTTTGTGAAGCAGCGCTGTTTTCGCTGGATGAATCTGTAACCTGTAGTTGTCACGTCTACTACGAACCACATTATCACAAAGTCGAGGGAATAAGTGTGGATTATGTTTAACAAACAAAACAACTTCTAAGATGTATAATGAGGGTAGAGTTAGAATATTATGTTGGACAAAGAAAGGTTTACAACTATCAGTTGGTTTAATGCCAAACATTGCACGTATACTACGTTTTTGCATTTTGAACACCATTTCTCTATTTGTTGAGTTACCCCAAAACAATATTCCATATCGAAGTTCCATTCGGTCTTCTTCTAATTGTCGGACTAGCATTTGAAGTGTATGGGAGTTTTGCATGCTTTCTCGTAACTGTGCGAAGAGTATACAGTTGACGTACTGTTAATGTTTTAAATTCACTGTATAGTTGTCGCGTTGGAAATTTGAAGGGCTTTTTCAATAAAACTTTTATAACCGCTCTTTGAGCCCGTTCTATAAGTATCATGTCGGTCTTGGCGGCACCTCCCCAAGCTGAAATGCAATAACTCAGCACAGATTCACCCAGTGCTGAGTAAACGACTTTAAGGATGTCGTTATCGGCGGATTGTCTTAATTTTTTAAACAGATAGATGAGCTTTCTAATTCGTGCAGACACTGTTTGTATATGGATTTTCCAGGACAGACATGCGTCTAATTGTAAACCGAGGTACTTTATCACTGTAGCTCTGTTGACGGTGGGACATGGGCAATTGGACGTAAGGTTGGTACAGTTATGGGCTTTAACAGATATTGAGCCAATTGGGGGAAGGGTTGAAAGTCTGGGACCAAAAGTGATATAATTGGTTTTTGTGATATTTAGGGTTAGGTGGTTTTGTTCTAACCACAACATGACGTTATTTAGACCTTTTTCAGCAATCTCTTTAGTCGAAGACCAGTCATGGCCGTAAGAAAGGATTGCTGTGTCATCAGCATATACTATAATTTTGGTCGAAGGAAGGGAGAGCTGACATAGCTCATTGACATAAATTTGGAAGAGAAGAGGACTAAGTAGACTGCCTTGTGGGACGCCAACCACTACGGGCTTCGCGTCGCTGACACACTCTTCCACCTTGACGCACTGCAACCTATCAGTGAGGAAGTCTTTAAATAGCGCATGGGTGATTCCTCGTACTCCAATTGCTTCTAGTTTAGACAGAAGTAATGGGACAGAGACAGTGTCAAATGCCTTGGATAAGTCTAGTACGTGTATGTACTTGTTTACATATGTATGTGGAGTAGGTGACTAAATGAAATGTGATTGTAAAGGTATAGTTATTAACAATAAAACCTTAATAACGATCAAACTTAAAATTTAAATCAATTATGGTCGAATTTCGACCACTTGGCGAACGCTAGTTTAAATTATTTGGTGTCCAGTTATTGTACCATAGATATTTTAACAGTACTCTAAGTAAATTCAGAGGCTTTATATGTTTCAACAGCACCAGCTCCAGTTAGAAAATCATTTATCCAGTTTGTGTCATTCTACTCCACTGTCGTCATAGCTTGTTTTATGTAAATATAGGTACCTACTGTCATAGCTAATTCTTTGATTATAACTTGTTTATGAGTCAAACAATACTAATATTATAAAGCTAAAGGCTTTGTTTGGTTGAACGCGCTAATCTCAGGAACTACTGGTTCGAATTGAAAAATTCTTTTAGTATTGGGTAGCCCATTTATCTAGGAAGGCTATAGATATATTTATCGATAGATAAGCTATATAACATCACCCTACGACCAATAGCAGCGGAGCATCAATGAAACATGTTACAAAAACGGGGATAATTATCTTATGTGGCGCAGAAGAAATTGCGCGGGTCAGCTTGTAAATAAAATAAATATTAAACCGCAGTGTCAGAGCAAGCGTAGATATGTGGTGCTATATAATAATTTGGAGTTTGAGGGCATTAAAATATACAAAAAATTACCATCAGAAATAAAAGAAGGGAAAGTTATCCCCGTTTCAAAAAGCTTCTCATAATTCATACAATTAATACACGCAAATAAGCAGGCAAATAATATTAAAGAAAAAGGAATGACACTTATCACTTATCTATACAATAAAACATATATAAAATACACATAGAATATATAGATAAATTCTCCTAAATTAAAAATAAAACATTATTATAATATTGTCTTCTATTTACGCGAATATTATTCATTGAAATTAAACTGCTATATACGGATTTTATCGCGTTGTTTATTTGACACTTTATTACAAAATTTTGGAAATTTTTACACTACTAAGTACTACTATTAAACTTTACTAATTTTTAAGCTAATTAATTTATTATTAAACTATTTAGATTTAATTTATTTTTACACTTTCCCCGACGTTTCGGTTGCTTTTCAGCAGCCATGGTCACGGGGAGACTAAGATGGCAGTTGTCTCAATGTTCCAGTGTAGTTATTTCAAAGTACCCGAACATAATTTAATCATTGGTGTTTCTATTTACGCAGAATGAGCTCAAAGTATCATTTAGTAAATAATTATTGCAAATTAGTAAAGTTTAATAGTAGTACTTAGTAGTGTAAAAATTTCCAAAATTTTGTAATCAAGTGTCAAATAAACAACGCGATAAAATCCGTATATAGCAGTTTAATTTCAATAAAACATTATTAGTTTTCTAAACTAAACGCAAACAGATAAATCCAATATTTAAAATAGTTCATAATCCACATATATACTTAAAACATTTAAATATAATAATAATAAACTAAAAATAAAATAGTCTTATAATAGTAAAAACAAATATTACATAAATTGATAATGATAACAGACTATGCCATCAATGCCACATCTATAACAAGTAAGAATCGGCAATGAAATGCCGTAAATCTTAGAGTTCGACAAAATGGTTCAAGTAATGTGCAAAGGTCACGTGGTACCACGTGACCTTGAGGTCAAAGGTCATAGTCATTTCAGGGTATATCGGCTATGCTGAGTCGAATGGCGTTGACCGCGAATCTCTAGCTCTTACGGTTCTTGAGTAGAAAGTTGTATAACAGACGGACGGACAAAACTGTTGTATAAGAGAATTTTCGAACTCTAAAAATCAATTTATGTATCCATGTTGTGCTTGGCTAGGATCGAGTGTCATACTGTCTATGTTTATTTGTTTACCCACATCGTTGTTATTATTTTTCTCGTCTTGTTTTTATTTTATTTACGTGCCCATGTGCGCTCTATAAATATTAATCTAAGTTTTAAACGTTGTTTCTAAATTATGTATACAATTCTTTATGAGAAATAGAGTTATAAGAAATAGAGAGCAAGCGAAGCAAAAGCTAGAAATGTATAATGCCACGTGTCACATTGGGCATACCTCATATACTAAAAAGTAGATGACGAGCTCATAAATCTAAACTAATATTATAAAGAGGAAACATTTGTGTTTTTGTATGTATGTTTGTAATGTTTTCACACAAAAACTATTGAACCGATTTAAAAAATTCGTTTACCATTGGAAAGCTGCATCTTCACTGAGTGACATAGGCTATATTACATTTTCAAAAAAAATAGGGATCCTTAATAAAATTGCAATAATATAACCCAAAATGTGAAAAAAATTGTCTTAAAAATCTTTGAATTATAGAAAAGAAATTATAGAACAAAAAAATGTTCTACAGTATTATAGAACATATCAATATTTACAAAAAAGTCCACGATACCATATGTCCAACTACTGTAGTTATGCTACTATAACTACTTTTTTACATTTTATATGTTGATAAAAGTGCCGACAATAATCAAACCATATTATTCATACCTCTGTATTAATCCTTATCCCATTAAATGATATTTTATTAAAGACCGTTTCAATACCCGTAAAATACTATTTAAATTATTAAAATCGGACATTTCATTCAAAATATATAATTCTTTAGATATAGTAGGTAGTTTCTAAATATTAGTAGGTAGTTTTTAAGTATTAGCTATATATATATATAGCTAACTACACCTATATAGGTGTACTTAGACTTATTAATTTCTTTAGTTGTAGTTATATATATTAAAATTAGATAACATATTAAAAGTAGGTATTGGGTAATAAATTAAAGTCCACGCGGACGAAGTATCGGGCAACAGCTAGTATGTAATAAATACGTAATCATTTTATGCTAAAGACATTAGGATCTCTTCTAATATCTTTGCTTATCAGTTTACATAAGTGCGTATTCAAATTTCAGGACGTCTTATCAACTTGATCTAATGCCCTAAATTACTCCAACTTTGATTTACAGTTAAAATTAATTAGAAACATACTAATAATAACTAATTTACAGCATTAAACCACATTACAATGAGTGAGACTGCCTCGTTAGTTCCGTGGCGTAAGCGTGCGCTCATCTTTGCGTGAGGTGGTGAGGTTGCCGGTTCGATTACCAGGTCAAACAAAGTGCTATTGGGATTTTAGATGGGAATATTTGCAGCAGTAGGTAGTCTCAAAAAAAGAAAATGTGCCCAATAGACGACAGTTGGCTATTACGTAGAACATAAAAATAAAGCTGCCTGAATATATTATGTATATACAGGTGTCACAGAAGTCGACGTCAAGCCGGAATCAGGTAACAGGATAAGTTATAATAGATATCAGAAAAATAAACAAATTAAATCTTTTGTTTTTTTAAATACCTATAATTTCTAAAATACTAACTTAGATTTTTACCTATTAAAACTTAGCCTGTTACCTAATTCCGGCTTGACGTCGACTTCTGGGACATCCTGTATATCATATCTTTTGCCTATTTTTATGGCATATATTAACACGTGCAAGACTATGCAAATATGTATTATGAACAAAAACTGATTAATATTTCTTGTTCATGTAACATTAATATTCATACTGGTAAATTGGCATCACTTATAGCCAGGCTGTATTGGCACCGGCTTCGAATAACTAATGGTTTCATACCACCGCAGCCTTTGTTTAAAGCTAACAAAGCAAGGTCTGCAAGTTGATTATTTTATTGACACCGTGGCCCGTCTTATTCCTGAGGAACCATTTTAAATAGCTACTATTTAATAAAAGTCTATAATAATATCAGCCCTATATTAAACTGTCCCACTGCTGGGCACGGGCCTCTTCTAACTGTGAGAAATGTTAGGCCATAGTCCACCACGCTGGCCTAGTGCGGGTTGGCAGACTTCACATATCTTCGGGAACATTATGGAGAACTCTCAGACATGCAAGTTTCCTCACGATGTTTTCCTTCACCGTTAAAGCAAGCGATAATTAACTATTTAATACGCATATAACTTCGAAAAGTCAGAGATGCGCGCCTTGGGTTCGAACTCGAGACTCTGCGTGGCAGTTCAACGGTTTTCCACTGGGCTATCGCTGCTGTAAAAGTCTAAATTAAATTTAAAAATATCACTTGTTTATACTTAGCTACATCTCAACTGAATAGCTCTTAAGTCCTTAATCAGTAATAATTAATCTTTAATCAACAGTCCACCTCTGTTACTTAACTATTGGTCAACGAACACTCACCGATGTGTAATGTATTATTGATTAGTTTGAACAAAAATTGTTAAGAAAGATCCTAGTAAGCCACAGGTAAACGTTATTAAAAAAATTTAAAGGCCCGGTATAGCATTTTCGTCAAACTTAGTCAAACGTGCGTTGTTACACTTACACCATAGATTATGTGACAATTTAACACTCATGCCCAATCTATATATAAATATAAATAAATAAAATAGAAGTGTCTGTTTGTAATGTTAAAATAACAGCATTATACTAAATGGAATAGAAAGTATATATGTATATATAGTCTTAACATCTTTACATTAAAAAAAACATTTTTCCATTTTTGTCTGTCTGTCCCGGCTAATTTCTAAAACGGCTCGACCGATTTTGACGCGACTTTCACTGGGAGATATCTGATGTTATAAGGAGTAACTTGGGGTTAAATTTATTTTAGAAAAGGTTAGGTACTCGAAAAAAAAAATATTTTTTTTTGTTAAATTCCACGCGTTTGAAGTTGCGGAAAACAGCTATCTATAAAACCGTCTATAATGTATGGCCTTTCTTGCTTTTACAAAGAAAATAATTGACTTACAGAACGTTCAGTACCTATATCTATGTGGGAACTTAAAACAAATCGAAGTCGACCCGAACGAAACATTAGTGTTCTAATACAGAAAAAAACTGCTAACCGTTAGCCATTATAATATCTAAGCATAATAAAATTGTAGAGTAATCAAAATGGCATGAAATAAATTTGTTATTGCGCATTGTGTGCCAATAATTGGAGCGGTAGCTGTGTAGTACAGGCTGTAGTAGGTATATTGATGTAGGTCGTCGATCAGAAACAGTAGGTGCCGTAACTGTCCGATATTTCGATATAATTATAAGTCGTGTGTGCATTAAAGGACGCTCTTGGTTTATTTGTAATAGCTTGCACTTACTATTTCTTTGTAGTATGATGTGTTTATAAACAATCATAACTCTTTATTTTAGAGTTCGAAAATCTCTTATACAACAGCTTTGTCCGTCCGTCTGTCTGTTATACAACTTTCAACTCAAGAACCGTAAGAGCTAGAGACTGGCGGTCAACGCCATTCGACTCAGCATAGTCGATATACCCCCGAAATGACTATGACCTTTGACCTCTAACCTCAAGGTCAAGTGATATCAATTTTTTCGAACTCTAAGATTTACGGCAATTCATGGCCGTTTCTCACTTGTTTAATATAAGATAGCCATATATATTCTTAAAGGTAGAGTTGAGGTTTATGACATGCACGTATTTTATGAAAGCTTTATTACAAATTAGTCAAAGCCAAAAGTCATTTATTCATTTAGGTCACAAAATAACACTGATGAACGTCAAAATATATAGGTTAGTGAGATTACTAGGTTACTGAAGCTACATTTAGGTTAGTTGCTAGGTTCAGGCAAAGGGTTGAGCCTATTAGAAGAAACCTGCAAGAAACTCAACTCAACTTTATGAATTACATTTTAAAGAGTTCATTTCAATAGTATCACTATTAAAAAATATATCGAGTTTATTTTTCCAACAGTCTGTCAATTATAAGTAATTTTACGCAAAATCTTTATACAAATTTTTGGATAAAACCACTATTCAATTCGTATTTTTTATGCCTAATTCACATGAATATTTTAGTCCAGCTCACTATATCTTTGCAAGTATGAAATTAACTTTAAATTATAAGTATAGTATTGAAATAAAATTATTCATTTTGAAGATCAAAGATATGTGAGTAGATATTTTTAAATGCATACTTATCTTTGATATTATATCTTTGACAACAACAAAATTATACCAGAAAATAACACAGACAGCATTAAACATTATGATTATAAATAAATTGAAATACTTCCATTAAAATAACGTAGCATAAAATTAACTATTTTCACATCGTTGTCGACATAATGATAGAAATACTATTCGCCGCCATATTTCGATATGATTGCCTTTTGTTAAGCGCCATGGGAACATTGTGATGAAAGTTATTATATTGCAATAATCTATTCGTTTAGTGAAAATAGTCATTAGAGACAGAGATATATTGCTTTAAAAGATAAGTTTCTTTTTTAAGAAGGACTACTTCTGAACTATTTAGGAAGCCTTGTATCGCGTGGACTGTACAAACATAGAATTTACGGGCACAAACTATATATAGACACAGAAAAATAATAATTAAAAGGCGACACAAATTGTTATCGAGCTATTCCTGGTGAAACAAATTGTTATTGAGTTTTCCTGGTGAAAGATATTGTTGTTAATGAATTTTTTGACAAAAAAATCTCGGAAGCAGCTTGAGGTTTCCAGTTGAACTACATCCTGTTTGTATAATAATAATAATATTTTATCATCCATAGTAACCAATACCGGTCCATCAAACACCCATACCCATAGCCCATATATTAGAATCCATACGTAGCAATAGTCTTACGCCTGCTGCGGCTAGTGCCGCTGTAGGTATTCCATCCCACCTTTGATTAAAACTCTCGAAGGGCCTCTACACGTTGTTGGACACATCGCACTCTTAATAAAACAGCGACTTAACTCGAAATTTGAAAGTAAGGCAATTTGAACTCTAATTGTATATGTTAAATTCTAATATTATATTTGTGTTAAATCTTTTCAATAGAGTTCAAATTTGTTTAATCAAAAATACTGAGATAAGTCTCTGTTTTATTAAGGATGCGACATGTCTCCGCGTAAGCCTCTCAAAGGGCCGGGTCTTTTCCTAACGTATCAGGGAAATACCCGTGAAACAAAAACAAATAATAATAATAATTCTTTATTTGTAACGGTAAGGTTAATACAAACATTATGCAGCCCTGATTCCCAAACTAGCGTGAGCTGTATGTTGGGAGTTAGTGCCTTCCCAAAGACAATTTAAATCAAAATCAAAATAGTTACAAGCTGATTAGTAGATATAATTCTATAATATAGAATGATATATACATAATCTATTTAAAGCTAGTGGGGGATCGGTATACTGCCACGCAGAGATCTCAAGTTGTATGCCGAGACGCGCACTTCCAAGATTTTGAAGTAATGAGCGTTTTAATCAGTTAAATTTCGTTTTATTTTACGATGACAGAAAACATCGTGAGAAAACTTGCATGTCTGAGAGTACTCCATAATATTTTAGAAGATATGTGAAGTCTGGCAAACCGTACTCGGCCAGCATGGTGGACAATGGCAACCCTTCTCACACCGAGAAGAGTCCTGTGCCCAGCAGTTGGACTGTTTATATGCTCGGCTGATATGATTATTATTTATATATGTATAACCAGCTATTTGACATAGTATTTGACTACTTAGTAGACATATAGTAACACGTAGCTAATTGTGCAAACGTCTAGTAATTAGGGAAGAAAGGAATGCGAGTCGCGGTGCCTGCCCACACTGATTAGTTGATTGGGCATCGCGTCATGTGGTCACGTGTGACCGGCTGTTGCCATATGCCACACTTTTACTAAACTGTGAAATTCGTACTAAGTAAGTAGTTCATACTAAAAGTAGACCGTGTTTCACTGGGATTGTATGTTTCTAAGTAATTAAAAAGTATATATAGTAAAACTACTAGTGTAGATTTTGCCCTCGGCTTCGCTCGCGTAAAAGTAGGTTATGTTAATAACAGTCCTCAGTCCAGTTTTAAAATAAAATATAGGCCATGTTACTCGGTGATAATAAAGCTTTCTATTTTGATAGCAGCGATAGCTCAGTGGGGAGACCAACAGACTGCAAAGCAGAGGGTCTCGGGTTCGAACCCACGTCGCGCACCTCATACTTTTGGAAGTTATATGACTTTTCGAAATTATGTGCGCATTAATTGACAATTATCGCCTGCTCCGTGCCTCGGAGAGCACGTTAAGCCGTCGGTCCCGGCTGCCATGAACATCTATGGCAGTCGTTATTGGGAGAGTGTCGACACAAAAGATCCCACTGGGTCGAAGTGTCGCCGGTCTGCACTGACTGGCCCGCACATAAGATAAGATAAGATAAGCTTTCTAACAGTGACAGATTTTTAAATTTAGTTGCTTAGTTTTAGTTAAATCCTTACAAACAAACGAATATACGCACAAAAAATAAAATCTTTCCTTTTTAGAATTCGAAAAAACTCTTATACTACAGCATTGTCCGTCCGGCTGTCTGTTATACAACTTTCAACTCAAGAACTGTAAGAGCTAGAGACTCGCGGTCAACGCCATTCGACTCAGCATAGTCGATATACCCCCGAAATGACTATGGCCTTTGACCTCTGGTATCACGTGACCTTTGCATATATTTTTCTCGAATTCTAAGATTCACGGCAATTCATTGCCGTTTCTCACTTGTTATAATATTTGTATAGACTATCAATGGAAAGGCTCATGCCTGTATATTGCTGAAAGATTACACAGCGGTGATTTACCTTTGTGATTTACCCTCATATTTAGCCAGCCATTTTTAGACCCCACGTACCTAACAGGAGTCAAAGACATTATCGTCTATCGAACACACAAGTTGTGACTACGTGCTGATTCTAAGGAAAAATCTCCATAATTATTTTGTCGATCCAGGAATCAGAGCTTGAACCACATTAACAAGCATAAGCAAAAACTGAAGCCAAAGTTTAGCATTTTTGTTTTATTTATATCTATTTCTTCATGCCGACTTTTGGCCACAGCGGGCAATGTTAACGGAGGCTAGCCATCCGCGCAGGTCTATCTTAACTTTGGGGGAACAGGAAATGTTTTGTAGCTGTGCTGTATTTAAAAAATTACATAATACGGTAATATTTTATTATTCTATGTTGTGGTTATACCAATCTTAGGGTATGTATGTATGTATCTTATGTGGGAGCCAGTCAGTGCAGACCGGCGACACTTCGACCCAGTGGGATCTTTTGTGTCGACACTCTCCCAATAACGACTGCCATAGACCGACGGCTTAACGTGATCTCCGAGGCACGGAGTAGGCGATAATTGTCAATCAATACGCACATAATTTCGAAAAGTCATATAACTTCCGAAAGTCAGAGGTGCGCGACGTGGGTTCGAATTGGTCTCTCCACTGAGCTATCGCTGCTAAATAGACGTGTCATTGATTTCTTTGCGCTTATTTGGGCGACGTATATTACTGGGGATTTAGTTAGAGAGTTTGGTAAAACTCAATAATTTCATACACTATTACATGATACTTTAAACATAGCTAATGATATATGAGTGCTATATACTACTGCCTACCCCTTCAGGGTTGTATAAGCGAGTATATATGTAGATTAACGAGCTACGACGACAGGAAGGTAAACAAAACACATGTTGTAACAGAATTACAAAGTTAGTGCACCAAGCGATTACCATGCATCCTGTTCGAGTTGTGAACTAATCTAATCATTAGGCGAAGGTGAACCGGAACGGAACCTGTCCTACGTACAGTACTACACACAGACCGTTAGGTATATTCATTAAATATATGTTGTGTCGGTTCTTGCCTATACTTCTACTTTATACATGCTTATCTCGTATAAATCGGTTAATAAAGTACGACTGACCGCCAATTTTTGATAAACGAACACTGCAATATTATTTGAACAACCTATCAAATTACTTGATAGAAGTTTCATTTTGAAAAACGTTGCTTAGAAAATGCTAAGCAACGTTTTTCAATACATTTGCAATTTCTAATCAAAATATATCGCAAAGAATATTTATTCTTTGCGATATATTTTGATTAGAAATTGCCAGTAAGTCTGTCTGTCATAACCTCATAACATAAACGTAATTTTAAGATTCTAAGATTTTTTGTATTCTCTGAAAAATGGTTATGAGACTGTCACAGTCAATCATGAATTACTAGGTCACATGAAAGGGACATTATACAACATTACAAATTAAATTTCCGTCGAGATTTTGTCTGCGGTTGCGTAAATGTAGGTCATGTCAAGTTTTATCCCCCGGGAACAGTACTTTTTCTTTAATGAAAGGTACCTTTTGTCCTTTTCTGTAACCTTGACTATATGTATGCGAAATTTCATGATGATCGGCCAACCAGTAAAGGCGTGAAAGCGTAGCAAACAATTAAACAAACAAAGTCACTTTAGCATAGCAAAAAATAATCAATGCCCACCCATGTCACTTACATACAAGCTATGATAACTGCTTACCATCCTTTATTGTTGTATAAAGAAAATACATTTCAGCAAACGACTCTAAATGTTCGCATCGTAATCACATGCATTGAACTGATAAACGTATTAAGCTTATTGATAAAGACTTGCATTGACGTCACTTAAGCCGAAACATACGATTTCCCTTTATTGTCTGTGCATTATCTATATGCAAATTTCTTAGAAAATACAGGTAAAATCACAGACGTTTTGCACACGCAACTATATGGATATACATAGTGCATTTTAATTATTTTTGTTACCTTTATGTCGTCCCATAGCTTGGCAAAATGTTCTTCTTCCCTTTTTTTGTGATCACTAAACAGACAGCCTCCTTTTAAAAGAACCTCAACTGCATGGCAGTGATACAATTATTTAAGGTTAAATTAGTTTACTTTTTGATTAATAGGTATTTGGCTGCGGTCTTGAGTGCTGAAAATTGTAATAAAAATATGTAATAGTTGCCGCGCGCGGTTTCATCCAAGTTTTTGGTTACGGCTCGGCTCCCGTGCCTTGTAACGTGGTGTTTATAATCCTATGTTATATCTCGATAAAGTAGCTTCTAATGGCAAAAGATTTTTTTCAATTAGTTCAATATTTTTGAGTTTATTCATTACTAACAAAAATACAAATATTTATTTTTTATAATTCTAGTATAGAAGTGTAGACAACCAACGTTACTTAGCGTAGGTATTGTTATACAAGAATAAGCCGATCAGTCGATGCTTATCTTACTGCTGTTCACCGGTTTACTATTACAATTTACGTTTTAAATCGATGTCAACGAACTGTAATTAAGTTAATACTGTCCGTACCGAATATTGAATCTAAACAAGAACTGTACTTGAGGTAAACTTGTTTTTATAGTCTTATAATTTAGAGACGGTAATCAGAAAAGTAGGTCTTATCCGCTCTGCAGATTAATTGGAAAATGAACGGAGTTGACACGGTTAGGCGATAAATTTCATTCGTCGACGAGATTATTAATTATAAGAAGTTATTATTGACTGCATATAATTGTACATAATTATTGATAAATATTGATACATACAATTACATGTAATTATTGATAAATATGATTAATTTATTATGACAACATAATATGAAACATGGCTGGCTGGCTGCCTCGCGGCTATAGGTACAACACAGATTATACACCTTGCGCGCTGCGCCCGGCGCCGCTTTTAGCTTGATTTGGTTCTGTGCTCTATGGTTTGTACTGTTAGATATTATAGATAAAATGCATTTCGAACAGATTTCGCTGGAAAATGTCTCGTATTTTTGTATTTTATTTCGCGCCGAAACGCTGTAAACGTATTGAATCGTAACGACAGTCCGAAAGAAGTATAGCTTACATTTATTTATTTTATGAAAGTGTATCGTTACCATGACCGTGTTTTTACGTGCATTACACAAAAACATGCTGCACAAAATTGAATGCGGTTTTGACAGTATGTTGCTGGAGCTCTAACTAAAAATCTGGTGCATGTTTCATCATGATGCGCCGCATTAAGTAGAGTATTATGTTTAAACAAAAGCTTCTTCGTAATTGCAAAGAAGAAAACTTAATTAGATATTCAAATTCCACGTTTACGAAATCGCAATTGATTTTCTAGTCAACATATATAACATCAGTTTTTATAAACAGAATTTGCCAAAATTACTAAGATAGACATAGACTACTTGCCAAATTAAACATCGGTAAAACATAATAATCTAATGCACAAAATAGCCTTTTAAACTTTACAAAATCAAAAAAGAAGGAGCGTCTGAAACCGTTACAAAATGGTGTCTATTTTCAACGTTGTACATTAGTAGAAAAAGCTTAGTACCTAAGTAACACAGTTTTGCGGCGGCTAGCCCGATTATGTCTGTCAAGCAATTTGCCGTTGGCACTCCTCGGTATTACGGATTCCTGCACACGCAACGTGCTCAGAATCGAACCCTGAACCAGGCCGACCGTTATAACATGTGTCCGTCAGGTGCGCCAGTAAACGTCCGACCCTAGGTTTTGTTCTCACGCGACCAGAATACACAACGGTTTAAAATATACAGGGTGTCCGGTAACTAATAGATAACCTTGAAATTACTTATAGTAGAAAATAGTTTTAATTAAATTAAATAGCTTAAATAGTAGTAAGGTTCAATAAAAATCCGTATAAAGTGTTTAATTTCAATGTATGACATACGCGTAAACATAAGACAATATTATATAATTTAATAACGTAGCTTAGATTAGATAACGTGTGAATGGTACCAGAGGTACTGCACGGATGTCGTAGTATTTTAAGTTGTCGCCTTGCCAATGCCACCGCGCCGTGTTTCGTGAGTTCGATCCCCACACGGGACAAAAATTGTGTGTTCAACGAATGGTTGTTCAGAGTCTGGGTATTCTTTGTGTCCGTTGTTTGAATGTTTGTAGTCCGCTGCGACACAGGAATTATTCACAGTAAAGAGTAGTCGTCTTAAAAAAAAGAGGTACCGCGCGTTACTCACCTTAGGGAACAGAGATTGAAAATTAATTGATAGAAACAGAATGATGATAATTGAATTCCAAGCGGTTATAGGTAGTGACCGCTTATAAAAAAGGTAGGAGAAACCGTCTTATCGATAAGAAAGCATAATAATAGTGACGTAATGTATCACGTGTAATGCCTTGCGATTTGTTAAAACAGTCACCATTTCTTTTAAGAACGTTGACGCCATATTGCTTGTTATGAGCGGCAACGTCGCATTTAAATGTCATATTTTGAGGTTATAAAATGTAATTTAGTAATTTGGGTTTATTTGCAAAATGTTTCTAATCTATTTTAAATACTAAGGTTAAAAGTGTGTTCTATTACGCTTTTAAAATTGCCAATCCATTGTTTACTTATCAATAATATTATGATAATCATTTATCAAAAGGATTATAAATATAATAATAATTATCTGTTACTTACCTATTATTAGTCCTAGTGGAAGACCGCTGGACTGCCACGTAGAGGTCTTGAGTGCGATCCTAAGTCGCGTATCTTTCACTTTTCGAAGTTATGTGCGTATTAAATAGTTAATTATCGCTCGCTTTAACGGTGAAGAAAAACATCGTGAGGAAACCTGCATGTCTAAGAGTTCTCCATAATGTCCTCGAAGATAGGTATATGTAGTCTGCCATCCCACACTAGGCCAGCGTGGTGGACTATCATGGCCTAACCATCATCACACTGAGAAGAGGCACGTGCCCAGCAGTGGGACAGTTCAATACAGGGCTGATATTATTATTATTACCTATAGTACACTTTTTAACTTTGTCTATAGAATATATTAGAACCATTTTGGAAATAAATCCCCAAATGATATTAGGTATAACAATAAATTTAAAATAATATAGTAAATAGAACTGGGCTTCAAACCCAGAATCTGCTACGCAACTTACGAGACAGTCCGCGACAGTTATATAATATTAAATGATTTCTTGTAATTTCAGAATTATACGATAAAGTTGTTATCACTTTTGATAATAATTACATCAAATGGTATACTAATCCTTGTCATTGAATAATGATTCAAATAATATATCGTGTAAACAAATATTGTAAGGCATGATTTTGTATGTTTTAACATGCTGACCTCAGGAACTGCTAGCCCGAAATACCTAAAACAAATTTCGTGCACCGCGCCCATTTATTGATGAAGGTTACCTATATTAAAACTTCTTATTGAATGCAAGGGTAACCGCGTGATACAGCTACTAAAATTAATATTTACCCTATTTGGTAGCAGCGGCACACCAGTGGACAGACAATATAAGTATATATATATATTTTTATATCTGGTATTCTAAGACTTAACTAATTAATAAAATGTAGAATTTCAAGCGTTAATTATTAAATACTTATTACTAGATTTTGCCCGCAGCTTCGCTTGCTTAAATTAAGTTAGTAACAGTATTTTATTCTGAATCTGAATGAAAGATGATACCCTATGTCATTTTCTGTTCCTCTGACAACGTGTATGCGAAATATCTTGATGATCGGTCGAGTAGTTTAGGCGTGAAAGCGTATCAAACAAACTCACATTCGCATTTGTAATATTGAGTTAGGATTCATGCATAGTCACCGATTAAGTTATTTAGTTGACTAATTGTTTGTTTATTAAAACTCGAGAAAGCCCGAGGCATCCTTCCCAGAATTATACAAGGAAACGAACATATTGTTGACACAAGTGAGACATAACTAGCAGAAAAAAGTGTTTAAAAGTCGCCTCGCGACTACCACTGCGCCGAGTGTTGTGGGTTCGATTCCCACTCGGGACAAAAATTGTGTGATTTACAAACAATTGCTCTGAATCTGGATGTTCTTTGTGTCCGTTAATTGAAAGCTTAGAAAGTCCCACGCGACACCGGAATTATTCAAAGAGTAGTTTTTATAAAACATATACATATATTTGAATATATAAATTTATATCTGTAAGACCCCGAAGAGGAAGGCAAGAGTTTATTATTAGCAACTAAGAATGTTTCATAGCTCTAAGTTTCCCTAAAATCTCCTTACAGAAAGCCCAATAACCGTTTCCGACCCAAAACGAACCAGGGACCTTATGCTCATACCTATTTTAAGTCCCGACGTTTCAACCGAATTGCATCGATGGTCACGGGTTAACTCAAAATAAAAGATCTGAAGTCAACCCAGTTTCTTCAATTCACTATAGTTAAGCTCTGGTTGCTCTTATAGATAACTTAAAGCAAACCATACATGGCTCTAAGTCAAGCAACTATACATGGAAAATATCATAAAATTCAACTTTGCCATTAAAAATATTGATGAAATAGTTTCTATAAAATCACAACATTACTGATAATAAGTAAATATTAGTTTCTTAAATAATAAAATTATTAATCATTTGTATTAAAAACGATGTTACCTACTTGCTTCGTACAAAACGCCAAATTTCATACAATGGAGATGTATATGACTTAACACAAAACGATTTAGTTTACTTATTATAACATTTACAACGGCCAACACATTTATTTAACAACAATTGAATCAACAACAAACCACGTGTCCACGCATGCGCAGTTCCGCAGCGCATCAGCTGAGCGCGATCGCCACCTGTCGGCCGTTCACCTTCCGCGAACAACTGCTGCTTATAAAAATAGTTTTGGTTAGAAGTGTGCAGGTGGCAGTTGCTATTCTGAATGTTGTGAGGCTTAAAGAGATGATCTGTTATTATAAATGCGAAAGTACCTTTTTACGGCTAAGCCAATTTTATTTACTTTTACTGAAATTCCAATCCTAATCTTAACTAACATATTATGTGATAGTGAATTTGTTTCTTTGTTATTCTGTCACGACTTAACTACTCGACCGATCATCATGAAATTTCGCATACACGTTGTCGGGGGTTTCGAAAAGGACATAAGCATACGTCCCACCTGATAGTAAGTGGTCCCCGTAGCCTATGCACGCCTGCAACACCATAGGCATCACTTGCGCGTTGACGACCCTTTAGGAAAAAAAGGAAGTGGGAAGGAGAAGGAGCGGGAAGAGGGAAAGAGGGTGACTGGGCCTCCGGCACTCTCACTCACCAAACGAAACACAACAGTAGGATTACTGCTATTTCACGTCGATATTCTGTGAGAGGGTAGTACTTTCCGGGTCGAACCGGCCCATTTATGCTAAAACCAGCGTATCTTCCAGTAAAAAGTATTATTCCCGAGGAATAGAAAATTTACGCGAACGGAGCCTGGGCAAAATCTGGTAATCAATATTTCTAATTAGCTTTTACTCGCATATTCGCTCCCGTAATTCGAAGAGAAAATAACTGTCGTACAATTGCCGTGAGTGTTTCGTGATGAAGTGCCCGTATCACCTGCCAAACTACATAGGTATCATAATTATCTAGTCTATAAGCAGAAAATTAGTTAGTTGTTACTTAAAAAACAGATGTAGACACTCAGCATAAAGCGGGCAAGCAGGTTCGAATCCTATACAGGCGATATTTTTGTGAGATGTTGATCTCACCCGTATTTTGGGTCACTTAATTGTACGTTTCTTCATTTATGAAATCTGTATAATCTATTGATTGTTATTAGTTTCTAGCCAATGTAGTTGCATTAAACTAGCTGCATATAACTATATGGTACCTGCTTATAACAAAAACACTTTTAATCTTCAAACTTGATACTGTAAACAAAAAGATTTTGCGATTAGATTATTCCTACAATTAACGGTTAGCGTACATAAAGGCGGACACTTAAACAAAAACGGGGCATTGTTTGAACTTAAAAAGGTTTCGGTTTTACTTATAATAGCAAGTAATTTACCTGAGTCTCAATGCCAACCTATTGTTCACGATTTAAATCTAATAAAAACTAATTTAAATTGTCTTACTTAAATTGTGAGATCTGTTTTTGACGCGATAACTTGTGTAGCTACCATAAAGGAGCAAAGAGCAGTCGACATAGATAATATAGATTACATGGAATCATAAATATCAGGATTTTATTTTTAACGTGTAGATTATATATTATATATTTTATTATGTGAGCTATGGGGCTTTGGGGACTGGGATTCCTTGGGTGTCTATCCGTCCGTCTGTCTGTGAGCGGGCTGTAACTCATGAATTAGGTAGAGTTAAAATTTTCAGTGTGTATTTTATTACTGCTATAACAACAATTAATAAAAAGTACATAGTTTAATAACTTATACGATATAAGGACCCTTCGTGAGCGAGACCAACTTGTACCTGACCGACTTTTTGCGTTAGTTAAACAATTAAGCATAGTTCTGTACCTTTTTATGCCAAAATTATAACCGATTTTGCTAATCAGATTTATGTATGAATAAATGAGTTAACTAGGTCTTGAAATGTAAAAACATTCACTAAAAATGTCGCTGGTACACAAATGCAAAACATGTGATTGACATTTTATCAGCTCCATACGGCGACAGAGTGCATTACAAATACGTATAACTACATAATTCAGTATGTCACCTGCAGTTTATGCTTTGTTACATAAAAAGTTCAGCTGAACAATGCACCATAAACTCGTCCCCACAGAATAATAATAACACACACACACACAAACACACGACCGCTTCATATTAGTTTCATCACAAAAGTGAAGCGAGGAAACTGTGCATGTGTGCGTAAGGGAGTTGTTAATGTGTGCGTAAAAGGCATGTACCTATATAGTTGTTACTAATGCTAAAATACTCTCACAGAGCTAAATCATCCAAATGGTATCATGTATTTTGTAAGTAACTCCCGTTTTTTATAGTGCTTGCTTTACCGACTTTCGAACAACGAATACCTATAGGCTTGGAACAACTAACTAACTAACTAAATGGTAGATCTCAAAATTTTTGTGCTGCGATTATCAAACCCACTATACTGTATTACTAATAGTAAAATAGAAATCTAAAAAGTCAAAAGATTTCAAATGGGCAAATGCTTATGCTTCGCTTTGGGCTACGGTTCGAGAACAAGTTTCAGGGTTAATAATTCGCTCGGAGACTTCTCATACAAAGCCTTCTTTCCACCTTTAAGTATAACCTGACCCTGCGTGTACACACAAACTGAGGCATTGAAGTAGCTCAGATTGTGTGTTACATCTTTGATAGACCATACAAGCAGTATCGACATATTCGTATACTTCAAGGAATACTAAAGTTGCTTTGTAATCCATACTTCGTAATGTATAAGCTTTTTAAACAGAATACATTAATAGTGCATGTAGGTTACTTATCAGATATATACTACGGCCCTAAAATATGACCACACCTTTCTGTTGCACGCTGTATATTATCTACTATATCCAATTGTCGACCCTAGACAAGCCAAGGGACATCATTTATTAATTAATAATTATATTATTACTTAAATTAATATGGACATGCCTTATCTTATTTAGACCAGGTTTTCAATTTAAAGCAATGCTATGGACGTGTTCTCATTAATTAAATTACCATGTGTATCAAAATACTCTGTTACGTCATTGAGTGAGGCAACCGGAGAAAGTTCTATTGTGGCGATTAACAACTAACCTACTATGTATACCTACGTACAAGTTACTTATTATTATAATTCTATGTGTGAAATGAAATATTACAGTTACTCTTAGTGTAGGTAGGTGTCAGAACAATTGACAAAGTCGAGCGGTACCCTGTGACGTCCATTGTAATTTAGAATTCGAATACTAATGACATTATTGCGCGCAGTTTATAAAATTCTATTATAATAAATTTACCTATAGGCGGTTTTGGTAGTTAAACAAAGAACTAATCATATTATAGTAATATAAATTAATTATGTTCTATTTAATTACTGCTGCTTCTTATTTTTTAAATATATGTTTAGATAATTAGCTACAAAATTGTTTCGATACTGGTAACGCCATCTAGTGTCAAGTAGCAGAATCAAAAATAAAAACATCTAATTCGTTTTTTTAGATACAACCTGACAATATTTTTCAATTGTATTTTTGTTGCAGGTGACAATGGTAGCACTCACGCTTTATACCTCGAAACGATAGTCGAGGAAACGAGCGATGATTTGCGTTCCGAACGTTCTTCTGCCGCAACATGGCTCTCAGACTCAGATGCAGATTCCGTCATACATGTACGGGGCACTCCAGGTGTGTAACATATTAACTTAAATAATTATTATTATGATTGCACGACATTTCTTAGGATTAATTATATCAAAATTATAAGCTAAACAATTGTAAATAAATATTATAAAGCTGTAAGTGATAGCATTATTTTCTTGTTGCTAATCGTTTTATCAATATATATAAATTGATTATTAGTAAATTTATTAGTATGATAATTTAAAACATTTTTATATTTCAATGCCATCTAGTGGCTAATAGTAGTACTTGTGAATAATAAATGGTGTCAGATTGTAACAGTTCCAGTCTTAACAAACAGATGGCGTTATTTGAAATAAAAATATTTAGCAGACGATGTTACGATCATGAGGGTATACTTCGTTTAGTATATTTACATAAATATAATATCTGAATCCTTCATTGTTTCTGAACTGGTTTTGGCAACTACATAGAAGTTTATCCTACTGATTTCTTGGACTGTATCCAAATAATATAAAGAAGTACGTGTTCCCATTCGATGTCACTGTCATTGTCGTCGTCTAAACGACGCCACGTACTGTGCGACTAGGGATTCTTGTACAATTCCTGACAGAGTTCCCTTTCTGTCAGGGTCAGAGTGCGACAGCGAGTCGGAGCGCGAGTGGGCGTGCCCAGCGAAGAGGCGGCGGCGCGAGCGCGCCTCGTCGCCGACCAGCACGGGCTCGCTCTCGCGCTCCTCCAGCCTCGCGCAGTTCGAGTCCCTGGAGCGCTCGTGTGCCGCGCCCGCCTCGCCCAGCCTGTCGCCGGACTCGCTGGAGTCGCCCCCGCCGTCCCCGCCGCCCGCACGTGCTCCCGCGCCGCGCACGCACCTGTCTGCCGAGAACCTGAGCGAGGACAGCGGCTACTGCGAGCGCGCGCGCCGACCGCTCCCGCCCGCGCCGAGCCGCCCGCCCGAAATAGCGCACCGGTCGTGCGCCGCCGGCAGCGCGCCCTGCCTCGTCGCTTCGCCCAGTGCCGAGCGGCGCCCGCCCCGCACCGCGCGCGCCCTCTCGCTGCCCGCCGAGCTCGACGTGTGCGCCGAGCCGCGCCGCCACCAGGCGCACCGTGCGCGTTTCCGCCAGACCTTCGAGGTGTCCGACAGCCTCACCGTCAGCGTGGCCGACCTCACCGCGCTCGACTACCGTGGCGGCCCGCGGCGCCCGCGCCTGCCGCCGCCGCCGCCACCGCCACCGCGTGCCCACCGTAATGTGCCCCCGCCGCCCCCGCCGGTCGAGATCGTCGTCCGCCAACCCACCACCGAATCCCCCGCGCGGGAATCTAGTGCCGGTAGTGATTCCACCACCGAGTCCGAACGTGCCTTCGCCCGCGAAATGGAAGCGACGGCGCGCCGTCTGGACGATACTGCGCGACGAGCGCTCGCTGAGAGTGGCGACTACGACCGCGAGTTATCTGTGATGACCGCGAGGCGGCTACATGACTCGTGGGGTGCGTGGGACGACGTGCTCGACGAGCTGCGCCGCCGCATGGACCCTCCGTCACCGTCCCCCTCGCCGCCGCGGACGCCCTCGCCCGACCCCATCAGAGAGCCGGCATTCACATCCACCCCGTTACGCTCGTCGTGCGACGCGCGTGTACGTTCGACACCAGAGCTGCGGTCGCGAGGCACGCCACATCGTGAGACGCCGGAGGAGCTGCGCGCGTCCCTGCAGCTGGTGGCGCCGCCGCCGCCGGGAGCAGCACCGCCGGTGCGCTCCGTGTCCGCCGGCTCCAAGGGCGTGACGTTCTCGCCGGTGGTCGCGGAGGTTAGCTGGCGGGAGACGAGTACGAGCACCACGGAGAGCGAGACTACCGCGAGCGACGACGCGGACGACGCGGAGGTGGTGGTGGTGGAGGGGGGAGGCGAGGAGCCGCGCGCGCCGGCCGCAGAGCGCGCCGCTGTCATGACGGAAGCGGGCGCGCGCGCGCCGCGCAGCCGCATCGCCGGCTTCCTCTCGCGATTCGCTAACTTCCGATTTTCGGGGCGCAAGGAGAAAAAAACAAGGGGCGCAGGCGCGAACGTGCGACCCTCTACGAACGGAACGGCGACGGCGGCAGACGCGGGGCAGGCAGGGCGCGCGGCGGCCGCCGGGCCGCAGTATGTGCGCATCCCGCTGAAGGAGGAGGGTGTGTCGCGGGCGGCGGCACCCCCCGCGGCGGGCGGCGTGGCGCACAAGCCCCCGAGGCCGCGCCCGCCGCCCGCTCCGGCGCCCGGCGTGCTGGAGACCGACGTGGACACGCAGCGCACCGTGCTGCACGCGCGCTCCCTGCTCGCGCTAGCGCCGCCCGACGAGCGCGCCCCGCGCCCGCACAAGTCCATGGAGTTCCTGCTTGACAAGGACAGTGCTCAGACGGTCCAGGTGAGTCCACTTTCATTCATACTTCACCCTTTCTTTCGCGACGAGCCGGCGCAATGTTTACAAACAGCGCGATCGATGTCGCCCGACGACCGGCGACGCTCCGCCCGCCGGCCGCCCGATGCTCCCGTGTCACGCCGCGCGACAACTATAACTATGTAACTATCCAACTCTAGATTGCTTGCAATTCTTTTGGCCTTAAACAATGTGCGGCGATAGCTGGTACATGTCATCACGTGCTGCGGTACGTGCCGCTGTCACCGCGGCGCTGCGGGCGCAGAGACCGTCCCGAAAGTCCACAAAAAGAGCTCTCTATTCGTCTAAACGAGTTAATAAGCACAATGCATCAAGTCCGTTAACTGCGTAACAAACGAGCGGCGGTATCCCCCAGAGGGACATTACGACATTATACGGGTCGCACTCACGGTTCACACGCGATCCATTTCAACAGGGCGGAGGTGAAAGTACCTGACATGATCACATCAGCACGTCGCACATTATGTTCGCACACCATATCCGTCACGGCGACAACGGTGGGCGGAGGTCTATGTTAATTTATCAAAATGACACGCGCTGACAACAGAGTTCCGCAACATCCATCGAACCGGACGCTAATCGATTTTCATCCGTTAATAATCTCTGCATAAACTTTCCTCCAATCCATTCACAATTCGCCGAGATAATGAAATTATATAAAGATACAGTATAGAATAAAAGCTTCGGGAGTATAATAGCTCGGAGATAAGATAACAAAAAGAAGGAACAGAGCGAACGGATAATGGCTACGATATTTATTCGAGAGCCCATCAAACAGAAACGTATGTCAAAGTTACGTAACCAACACCAAGGGTAACATACATAGACTCATCGACTGTGAGATCAAATTCATGTATTCAAATTAATACATCGTTTTGTCGTAATGCGGGAGCTGTTTATCAAACTGCTTTCCGTGAAAAGCCTCGTATGTAGAAGCATCAAGTTACAATGCATCTGCATATTAGTGTTATTTTTCTAACAAGTAAAAGTCCTATTGTAATCGTAAACGCTATATACTATGGCACTTTTATATACACCAAACAATGTGTACTACCGCATTGACACAATAGGTACCTCGAAGAGCGTTCGACAAGAACCATTCTACATGTTTCTCACGGCAATCAGACATAATTTCGTGCCACTTAACACGCATGACATAATCCCCACTGCGCTTAAGATTCCGAATGAAAACTGACGCACTTTTGCGCAGTTGGAAAACAGTATTAGCACAATGCACCGTTGCACCTATTTGTGTATTTAGAGCTTCGGTTTCTTAGGTAATTACCGTCCGTGACATACTATTCCATTGTACATGATGTCACTGTTTGGCGTCGTGAATAATAAGTCCTATATTGTTACACTATTTCCTTAAGGTTATACAAACGTCTCAAGAGACATGAGTCGTGCGACACGGATTATAGAATAGATTGTTTATATTGTTAATTCCAGAGATGTGTCGTGACATTCGATAACAAATCTATTGCCTTTCTTATGTAAGTGAAGATCGGTTTCTCTTACTGTACGGTGCACCGCTCGTACAATTACCAACGTCAGCACACTCGTACGCGGCGCGGTACAACTAACGCGTCATTAATCAGTTCGCGATCTAACCGTATCGGGTAAAGACACGGGCTCCACCAAACTTGCTCCGCGGTCATTGTGTCAAGTTTCGTTCAATATACCATAGTTTACTTAAAACACTTCTTTTATTTGTTGACCTCATTGCACGGCCAACACTTACATATACTTACGTATGCTAAGATAGAATGACGCACTTTTGAGCACTATATCTTAATAAACACTGGCTATTTGGCCAAATATCCAAAGCTTGGCACAAGTCTTAAGTTTCGCATTATGGTTTATAAAGGCAACTCCTCAAATAAGAATAATTCCTGTGTCGTGGACTTTACAAACATTCAAACAACGGACATAATACGTAGTCGTACTACTCCAACTAGCAATAAAGCTGAGCGATCGAAAACATTCGGTTTGAAAAGCAACTTCTAGTAACAAGTAACTAATCAAAACATAATTCATCATTACTTATATCTAAAGAGCACGTTCGCTGAGATGGATACTTGTAACTTAATAACATATAAAACTGAAGAATTGTAGATAATAGCAAAACAGATTTATTGGAGCCAATGAAGAGAATTCTTGTAAGGTAGAATGCGGAACAGGGTCTATCAATAGACGCGACAAAATGTTGTACCTACCATAGTTTCCAAAAGAGAATAGCCTTGAAAATTTGGTCACCACGTCAATAACCGTTTAATAAAAAAACTCTCTATGACACCAGTAAACATTTAAATAAACCAAGAAAACAAGTAACACACAAACACCGCGCCTTAAAACAGCAATCTGTGGACCTCACAATCTAGTACCCGTGCGGAGATAAAATCCACCATACCCTTTGCATTGACGATAGTAACATAACCGATAAAAATACATTATCCAACCAATATCGTTTCCTAACTTCTGTCTTTACATAAAATCGACATGACAGAAGCGTCTAGCATGAGTTTTGATAACTCTCGACGCAATTTGGCACGTATGACCATAGCCATGCTTTTTACATTATCTGAAAGACTTTCCAGCGAAAACGTGATGTTCTTTCAAAATGAATGACTAAAGATGCCGGCGATCAAACATCTTAAGTTACATCAAGAACTTTGAAAACTTATTGTAGAGCCTTAAGATCTAAGTCTGCATTATAGGAAATCACGTCAGACTTCGCTGGTAAAACTAGGAGTGGCTCAGAGACGATCAATACTCTACGAAGTCGATGGTTAGTTCATCGTGATAGAAACTTTATTTATTTAAACTGCTATTTGATCACACAAGGAATGCTTTAACGCCCACGTGAATCCGATATCATGTGGTGTTTGAACACAGTTTTGATCACATAGGAGACGTTCTGAAGAAAGGCCAGGTTAGGAGTATCCTATCACAGAAATGGCGTCTTGGCATGGTGCGGGTATTTTGCTATCCCTTTCTTACTTTGAACTAGCTAACCCGACAGACGTTGCCTGTCTTAGACGAACTGTCAAACTCGCGAGGTTAAAATAGTCGTTAAGTTTTCTGAAATTATCAAATTTTCAGGGCAATTTTCTTAACTTTTCTTTCCGTATAAACCTTCTACAAAGTATGAGAAATTAAACTACTATATACGGATTTTATCGCGTTGTTTGTTTGACACTTTATTACATAATTTTGAAAATTGTTACACTAAGTACTACTATTAAACTTTACTAATTTTTTAAGCTAATTAAATTATTATTTAAACTATTGAAACTATTTAGATTTGATTTAATTTTACACTTTCCAGACGTTTCGGTTGCTTTTCAGCAGCCATGGTCACGGGAAGACTATACCTATAGTAGTTTGATTTCAATGAATAATATTCGCGTAAACAGAAGACAATATTAAGTATGAGAAAACTTAAAACAAAAATATTTTAATCGGTATAGTCGTTCTCAAGTTAATAATTTTTTTGTTTATTATATACTTAGATAGATAAAATATATGTCCGTGAACTACGTGAAATAGAGCATGCTATGACGCGTATGGCGTATTTACGTACTATATACCACGCCAGAGCCAGACACCATTATTGTTTAGCTTGCGCCTAAACTGACGAACGTGCATCCGAACTAATATTATAAACTAGATGTGCCCGCGGTTTCACCTGCGTTTATAGTTACTGCGCCGCTCCCGTGGGTCGTAGCGTGATGTTATATAGCCTTTTTCGATAAATAGGCCATCCAACACTAAAATAATTTTTCAATTCGAACCTGTAGTTCCTGAGATTAGCGCGTTCAAACAAACAAACGAAAAAACAAACATACAATCAAACAAACTCTTCAGCTTTATAATATTAGTATAGATGTAAATGTGAGTTTGTTTGTTACTCGTTTACGCTTTACTTGACCGATCATCATGAAATTTCGCATACATGAAAGAAAGAAAAGAAAGAAAGAAAAAATATTTATTTTGGCACACAAGGACACAAGTATATAAAATAAAACAATAATAAAATAAAAAAAGAAAAAGAAAAAAAATATACACTATAAATTAAAAACTGCTCACTGGCAACACCACACCTTCCGCTTAACCAAACGGAAACTGCCTCCATTCAGTTCAAGGTCACGTCAGTGTGCAGCGATACAAACAATAATGAAATAAAAACAATAATAAAATAAAAGTATTAAAATTATAGTTCAACACAAATTGAAACAATGAAAAAATGTGTGTCCCATCAGTGCCAAAATTTGGACATCGCTCAGCGTACGTTGCGATTGTAAAATCGCAACACTGGTATTCTGCGAAATCCAATTTGGTGACGCCGGCGCCTAGTGTGTAAACATATAAAATAAAATATACTTAAATAAGTAAATATACGTGTAAATAGGATATAAACATAATTACTAAATATTATAAAAAAGTGTGGAGTAAGATAATATGATATAAACATTTGAGTGTATTTTTTAAAACAAGCGTCAGTGTGATATACGTACCTATGTCGCATCCGCCGCATGTTATCAGTTATCAGTTTTGCACCGCATGTTATCAGTTTTGCAGAAAAGGATGCCTTTTATCCAGAGAAAAGTACTATTACTAACCTGACCTAACCTACATTTATGCGAGCGAAGCCGCAGGCTAAATCTAGTCAAAAATACAATATAAGAGACGTATGCTAGGATCGTAGCACGTAGTAATCCGTAGTCTCTGCCTACCCCCTTCGGGAAACAGGCGTGAGACTATCTACGTAGTTTTGATTTATTCAAATCATCTCGATTTACCAGAAATACTGGTACAAGTTATAAAAGTGTTCATAAAATTTTCTATTTCCTCAAATTAAGTAACATTGTGAATTAAGACAGCAGATTAAAGTTAAAATAAAACGCCGGTAATCTGCTTCGAGGTAAACTGGAATGTTAACTCAATATATTTAATGGAACTCTTGCCTATTTAATTTCTTACGGGGAGAACCTTCGCGTAGAGTTCAGTTTTAAGGTCAATAACATTACTAATATTATATCACCATATCTCTCTATAAACCTTCGGTTAAGCAGTTTTATCACATTCATATTTCGCCACTTATCCTAACTTATGTTATAAATGCAAATGTGAATGTGTTTGTTACACTTTTCGACTTAACTGCTCGACCAATCATCATGAAATTTCGCGTTCACCGCATCGTTTACACAAGTAAAAAGAACATATGGTTTCATCCAGAAAAAACAGTCCTGGATCCTAGTGATAAAAAAAAATATTGATAGAATCTAGATAAATGCGAGCGAGCTGCTAGCAAAATCTGTATACTATATTAAAGTCCCATATTTCCGGCTACTGAATATAACTCCTAACTCCATTCTGCCACTGAAGAATTCCAAATAAATAAACCTTAACACAACTCGACTTATAAATCAATCTCAAGAAATCACGATCTGCGTACGCGTTCAAGCGAACCACTTAAACAAACAAACTATCTAAACAAGCCATGTAATGACAAATATCACTTTCATTTTCAACACACCTAAAGGTTAGCATTAGTTTTTATCCCACCACATCGAGGTACCGTTAGACAGCCATAAAGAAGTCTTGGACTCGATCCAGAAGCACGCACTTCTGACTTGTCGATGTTATGCATTGATATGTTATTGTTAATTTATCGCTCGCTTTAATGGTGAAGGAAACCATCACAAGGAAATCTACATGTCTGAGAGCTCTGTGTAATATTCTCGAAGATACCTATGTGAAATTTTCCAACCTGCGCTGGGCCAACGAGGTGGGCTATAGTCTTACTCTTTTTCACAATGAGAAGAGGACTGTTTCCAGTAGTTGGCTGATATTATATAATTAAAGTTTTATTTTTTGTCCAACTACATCGACATAAAAGCAGGGTCATGTTTTTCTCGAGTTTTTACCAAAAAGTGAAACCAATCCATTGTTTCTTTAAAAATAACACCATAACGCCTTAATGGTCAAAAGCCAATGACACATTTGTCCATTCATGTGAATTTCAAACAAAACCACGCCGGCCTTGTCCGTCGTGATCTATTCTGACCTCGTCTGCGATAACTGGCTCTCCAAATATTTATTTATGCAGTGCTTTTAACTTGCCAACTCTCAGTTGTAGGCCTTTCAAGTTTGCACATAAAGGGAAAGGGAATTTGGTATTCCAATTTTCGTCTCGGAGAGTTTCATTTGTTTGGACGGATGTTGATTTTTTTATGTTTGGATTGTGGGCAGTTTACTCATACTATTCTGGAGTATACTTTTACTTTATCTAATGAAAATGATACAATAAGTGAAAGAAAATTTGGCAGTTTGTTAGATTTTTACGGAAAATCACCAAATCGATTCTGATAAAATTTGGTCTGGATATAGTTTAAACTATGGGGAATGACATGGGTGCCAATATAGGGTTAGAATGTTCAATATAGCCAATGGGTAAGATTGCGAGCCATCATGAGTCCAGTACCAAATGGGTACAGTCTAAACGTAATACTTTGCAACTCAAATTGCTAGAAGTTTCCAAAATAACTATATGATCGGCCTTAACGTGACATGACGTGCAACAAATTTTAGGCAAATTGTTTTATAGATACTAGTGCCTCCGTATCTAATTTGTATATTAAGTTCACGTTTGCCACTCATGTACAACACTTACACTTTACCTAGCTAGGCTTTACGTAACAGGAGACGTCCCTGTTGCTATCGGAAAAATAGTTCCAGAATCGGTGCTGCAACGTACACATAAAAAGCTACTTAAGTTTACACTAACTGATAATCATACCCAGTTGGTCCTCATAATCTGCAGTATCACTTTCGTTACATTGACATGTTTATAAATCCCTAGCTTATTCTGTTAGT
The DNA here is from genome assembly GCA_930367265.1 of Catocala fraxini. Taxonomy (NCBI): domain Eukaryota; kingdom Metazoa; phylum Arthropoda; class Insecta; order Lepidoptera; family Erebidae; genus Catocala; species Catocala fraxini. The sequence goes on along the minus strand of OV884026.1, from coordinate 6,626,297 downwards.
GCTAGTATTATCTGCATTGTAAGCATTTTCTCATAGTTACCTAGTATAAAATATTTTTAACCCTGAAATCTCTTACGTAATCTATTACAGTCACAATATCGCTTACACCGTGAGCAATATGAGCATATTGCAAACCAGTTCCGTCTCGAAAGTATATCGTATTGAATTTTCTGATCTAACAGAATTTATTATATTTGATACAACCACAGAAAGAATATCAATGTTCATTTTATTATATCGCCAGTTACGTACAGTAATATTTTGAATTTGGAATGCTTGCACTTGTTTTTGTTTAGTCTATGAATCTAAAATGAACTTTTAAACAATCATAGACCACAGTGATTGAATCAGTTTATTTTTTTGATCATGTCATAGACACAAGTGCTACAACAACAAAATTATTACTTCATAGTGAATTACGGCACGCATTTTCTTGGTATGCAGTGGTCTGATTTATTTCAAAGCTCGTTATGTCAACAGGCCACACAGGACAAGATACTTTACAACCGGTTGAGCCACATCCAGGTTTTATTAACGTCCTTGTTGCGATGCACTCGCGACAACCGTGAGATTGTTGCAGATCATCTCAGATGTAACAACGATAGCAACAATACATTATGTTTCAGAAATACATAATATTAAGATATTTTCAATTACGTAGCTCGCACTAGAATTTAGGTAACACAATACTCTCATAACAACCACATACCTGCTACTTTAAAATATCTTCCCACGCTGCGATAATTCTCGCTTTTAAAATAGAAGGATTTACAAACCGCGTATTGCTGGCAATGGCATATAATCTTATACTTACAGTAAAGGTCGCATAAAAACAAATAATCAAACTGTACAAGCACAAAAAAAAGTTGCAAAAACTCTATGCGCGTCAAAAGGTCAGACACTCCGTCACATGTGGTCATATTCAAGATGTCTGATGAATACTTAAAGCTATTATGTATGTATGTAAGCGATATATACGGAATACTAACTGTACCACAGTGTGTGGTATGAGAACGTGCTGTTTGTGTAACAAAACCAACAGCTGGGCGGATAATTAGACGAGGAATTGTAATTTGTTTTGAAGCTCGCTGAATACGCCGCGTTATGAAATTGAAATGATTACCTATTTGTATTATTTATAATTATGTGTAAAATTAAACTTTCTTTTTTGTTTATTGTGTATATTTGTCTCGATAATACGTTAAATTAATTTATTTTGAGCATCCATAGCTACGGAAAGATGCTACAGAGTAGGTATTTAAAACGCCGTAATGAATTAAGATTATAAATACTAATTTACAATAACACTAACTGATTATCTTACTATGTATAAATGTATATTTAACCGTGCTCTATGCTAATAAACGCAACCTACGTAACACTGAAGTTTGTAACGGACTCGTATGCCATTTATTCGATTGCGATGGTATTTTGGTAAATTGATGAACGAACGCCCGCGTAGGAGTATTTCAAAAAAGGAAAATTACTAGAGGAGTAAATTACATAACCATTGTCAAAGATGATGTCATGGTGTATATGAACAGCAGTGAACACTAGTTTAGTAGGAATCTCTTTGCAGCAAAGCAGTTTTAAATATATTTATTACGAAGCGTAAGAATTTCTCTTGAAAACATATTTGCTGACAACATACATCGAGTTGTATATATATTCTATCACACAATCTATTGGTTTAACCCAGTTTTCTTTTTTCAAATATTCAATCAGATTCAATGTTGGATTGTTCGAATTCGGATTGGATGGAAAAGGTTGTTTTGCTTCTTTGCTACGAAGCGGTGTTAGTTATTGGAGAACTTTGTTGAGTTTCAGAACGGACATACGACAGAATTGTTTTGTCTTCCATTTGCAGTTTTAAATTATACTATTAGTTACGGATTTCTAAACGCTTTATTTAATTAAAATATCTATCCAGCATTCGACTTTTTTGCCACAGAAATGACACACATGACAGTGTCTTCTCGTGATAGTGTTCAAAAGTATTTCATAGCAAACGTAAAGTATTGTCAATGAAGTATACCATTATAAAATTGATAAACATTGTTGCATTGCTGCAAAGAATTGCCCTAAAACATATTTATATCCACAAACATGGACTAAGTACTTACCTATATCTGTAACATTTTGTTTCCGCATACAAATTGATACAATAAATGTATAAAGAAGGTTCACCATATGGCATATTGAATGCCCTCAATATCTTCGTGAAACCTATTTTCATATCAAATAGATTCATCCCGTGTACATATTGCGGATATGTCCGAGCACAGCGGATATCCGACTACCTGCCCGGACGGTGGCGGTTAAATTAAATTCGATGTATCCTGCCTTCTGATACCCCTACTATAACGCTTAAGTGATATATTTTAATAATAATAATCATTTATTTATTGATTACAGTGGTAAAACATGAATACAGTCCATAAAATACTTAATATAGGTAATATAATATGGGTGCCTGTACTAGGGTAAACCTGTGCCACAGGCGTTAAGGGCACTTACAATATACTACTAGGAACTAATTTATATATAATTAACCATAGTTATTATATAAATATATGCAAAAATAGGCCATGATTATAATTATTATCATGGAACTTGTTATTGCTTATTTAAGAACAATCAACAAATCTGCAGTATCCTCATAATTTAATTTGTAATATATATATAATAATCATATTAGTTTGTAGGTACCGACAGACTATCCGCTTAGATCTTACATAACTTGGTCATATATAGCTGTTTGTTTATTTATCTTGTTATAAAGAAAAGGCCCTAAGAATGCGAAAAATCTATTTGTAAAAACAAACTTTGATTCAGAACGTGTGGTACATACAATATTACATATTATGTAGATACAATACGAAGACATAACACCTCTATGGTTGTACATACACATTACGAACTCAGTGATTAGGCCAATAATACATCCAATATAATTTCAATAAATTATAAAAGCTTACACATTATGAAGTCTTTATTAATATTAATCCGCTTTAGAAACAAACCAATAATATGCATGTGTGTATACAAATAATAAATTTAGCATGTGCCTGCGTTCTAACAAGTGTAGCGCTCGCAAAGTAGGTACTTTAGAGAGATCTCCGTCTCATAAACATTACTAATCGAAGTTTGAACTTACGAACTATGACGCCAGTAGCCTACAGCTGTACGCCACAACGCAGGCAGAGCTAAAAAGAGCAGAGAAACAAATACCACATGTTACAAGCGGGATCGTTGCGGGCTGACTCACTGCCGCACGTTATCCAGAACCTACATAAACACTATGGCTTACTCATACCATCCATCAGACGTTATAAAATATATATTGCCAATTCACAGTAAAAGCATTCATACGCAACCTCTTTCGGCGCTTAAAAAAAGAATAAAAAACAGTGCTGACAGTTATAGTTTTTGGCGCTTATATTTAAAAATAAGAATATGACGCCTTTCAGAATTACTAGACCAATGCTTTCAATAGCCAAGTGCAGAATATAAAACAAACATTTGTTTATAACGAAATTAATAATGCCGTTATGAAATTTACTTTAACAGCGTACGTAAATAATTTAGGTAAACCAAATATGGTGATGATCTGTGTTATTCTTGAACAATAGCTTTACAATTTAAATTAGTGACTGATTAATATTTACGTAATTTCGAGTCAAGGAAAATATTTAATTTATGTTTTCCCTATTTAAGACACCACTCCATTCATTGGACTACACATGTATATTTTATTTGTATTTACTGAAATCGAAAAATATATTATTATGACAAGTCTATTGGCCGCCGGTGTGTTGCTGCCACTCAATTTCATCACAGCTTAGCTAAAAAGCGAACCAATTACAGCTTTCATTCAATTACAACGTACTGCCGGGCACAAAGAATATCAGTCCATCCGGCCGTCCTACTTCCAGATATAGCACGGGCTTATCCGACCCGGTCCATTGAGCCGGTCATCCGGCAACGTAGATACCTATCTACCAATATCTGGGATAAGCAAATATGCTTATGGACCAATAGGTCCAATAGCTGCTGTGGGATGAAAAGTCATTTGTTACGTATCCAATATTTATTTACATACTAGATTTTTCTCGCTGCATCGTTCGCATCAATCTAGATTTTATCTATAAATTTCTATCCCTCGACATCAGTTCTTGTATTGGATGAAAGGTACCCTATGTACTTTTCTGTACCTCTGACAACGTGTATGCGAAACCTCATGTCGATCGGTCGAGTAGTTACGGCGTGTAAACGTAAAAAAAACTCACTTTCGTATTTATAATATTAACTAGATTTTGCACGCGGCATCGCTTACGTAAATGTAGGTTAGGTTTGTAACAGTACTTTTTCTGGATGAAAGGTACCCATGTTCTATTCTTTACCTCTGACAACGTGTATGCGAAACTTCATGTAGATCGGTCGAGTAGGTGAAGCGTGAAAGTGTAACAAACAAATAAACTCACATTCGCATTAAGGGGATTGCATCGCTCAAACCTTAAATACACGCTCGGTTTAAAGAAGTTTGTAGAAGAATCCTTTTACGCATTTACCATAAAAAAAAATACAAGTAAACTAGATTACATGGGGAAAACATCGTATTGATTAAAATTTTAATTAAGTTGTCTAAATCTCTTCTCTTCTCCCTAGCCTTTATTATTCCCAAGTCACTTGGGGTCGGCTTTTCTAGTCTAACCGGATTTGACTGGATATCAGCTTTTACACGGAGCGGCTGCCACCTGACCTCCACAACCCGAAGGCTAACGATAACCTAAGGCTGGACCAGTGTCAGGATATTAGGGGGTACTGACTTTCCCAATAACGACTGCCAAATGTTACCAAAAAAATTTTGCAAATAGGTCATTTTAAAACTAAATATTAGATTTTCTATATAACGGCTACGATATTCTGTATGAAATTTATATTAATGTAACATGTTTTATGTCCCTATTTAACAATGTGTATTGTTTATTTTCACTTATTTGTTTTAAAATTTTCTAATAATCAACAATAACCCGAATCATTACAAAAGTCTCCGCCAAGCAGCTCCGCTACGCCCGTGACGCTTGCTCAGGACTGCAAAGCCCAGATCTTCAAGGTCATTGGGCAATGTAATGCTCTTAATCATAATATTAGTTAGGATATCGTCGAAGGGGTTGGAAGAGGCGTATTACACCTGCTTCGGCAGCTATAGGTCTATTAATATCTACTGGCACTACATTTGTAGGCTTCGTGCTGCTACCGATAATTACCGAACAGAAAAACCCAACAACGCTGTCCAACTGACGGTAAAAACTAACGCAAGTTTACACGAAGGGAACAATGAGGCACGTTTATTTGATTCAAATAATTGATATGCAATCACTATGCGGGCTCACTGGTATGACTAACCAAAAACATATGATATCAATACTAATATTATAAATGTAAAAGTAACTTTGTCTGTTTGTTGCGTTATCACGTCGAAACTGTAGCTACCAATAATATGAAGCGTATGAAGTTGCAAGTAACGCATAGTGTTAAAAATAGATAATGTAAAAACATATCTGTGTTACATTACAATTAAAAAACATTAGAATTGACATGAACGTTTCGCTGTTTCGATTTATGAAATTATTTTGTGAATGATATTATTAAATTTTTTAGGCTGGCAACTTTGATTACTAATGTCAACCTGAGTAAAAAATGTTATGGGTAATCAAAGGCTGGCAAGCATTTTTATCAAAAAGGGTGTCAAGGGAAGATTGTATAGGTTAGGATCCTTAAGCATGACCATGCCTTATAGTTCCATTCTGTATAACGCAATACTACCGATGTTGAAACCTATAGCACTAAGATTGTTTATTACGCGTAACCTTAGCAATCAAAGCTTTGAAGTATTTCTATTCTGAGAGCTATGTAAACTGCGCGGTATTCGTGCATGCCCGCTCTTATTCTTGAAGTCTGTACTATGTAATTTGTTTGATTAGTATGGTAGGTAAGTACACTAATTTAATTAAAATTGTTAAATTATTTTAATAACCGTTAACTATGAGTTAACAAATTTATATGGATTTTATCGCATTGTTAATTTTTATAAAACACCATTATTACATAATTTCGAAACTTGAAACTACTATTGTAAAACACTTTTACTAGTTGCTGTTTATTTCTAATTAAGCTATTTAAATTATAACCACCATCTTAGTCTCCCCGTGAACATGGCTGCTGAAAAGCAACCGAAACGTCGGGGAAAGTGTAAAATTTAATCTAAATAGTTTTATAATTTAAATAGCTATGACTATAAGCTGGCAGCTCACACAAACTAATAAAAATTGTAAAATAATGTACTTAATATTACTACTCGCTTCTTCCTGCAGTTGTGTCCTCACGAATCCCGCTGAAAACAATACCGGTGGTGATCTAGAAAATAGTTTGTGTGGCAAGTTTTATCCAAATCCGTTCTACGGTTTTAATTATTGAGTAACAAACATCTACAGTTCTAAAAATAAACGAATAGACTAATCTTTTACATCTATGACATTGGAACATGTCAAACAATTCCTTTATTTATCAAATACATAACTGTTATATACATCCATATACAAAACAAGAATGAGATATAAATATCGTTATATATTGCAAAAATAGAGGCGCCTACAGTGTCCTTACGGTATACTAAGCTGTTCTTTAGAATATCGTGGGCTTCTCCTAATAACATAGGTACTTGTTGTTGGCCCATAAATATCGCGCCGAACCAGCGTGGGAAGTCCTTTGAAAGCTCAATTGCCTGTACTTCATTGTAATTCAAAACTGGAGAAGTAAATAGTACGCCATCGACATCTATAAGGCCTATTTTACGAGGTGATTCCACCTCTATTTACGTAGGCATTTTAATTCATGTATTTTCTACAGAAATTTACGAAGAAAACATACGATTTACACTGTTATTCAATATTCAACTCCATATTAGACGAAAAGGCATAATTTCTCTTGCACTTTGATACGGCAGCTGTAGGGAATTTGCCGTCTGATGTCGATTACGCGCGCTTTCGTGACGTTTGACAGCTAATATAATGGCGGGAAACAGATCGTCACTTGTCAATTTGTCGACCATAGAGGTAATTTCCTGTTACATTCCAATTTTTACTATAGCTAAATATGACTTGTTCGTTTAGTATAATAACCCGTTAACAAGCCATCAACTGTGTTATTGCATCTATCAATTCTAGTACCCATTACTGCTGTGGATATCAACATTGACCCGAAATAGCATTACTATGACGTACGTAGTCTACGTTCATGTGAATGAGATTAAAATTATAGAGCTTTGCTCATAATACTATCCTCATAAAGTAGGTCCGTAATCTCTAATAATATTTTCCGAATAACCAGCCATTCCTGTTTATAAATATTTCCATTGATGCAACTGTAAGACTTTCCTCTCGGAATAAGAGGGCTTACAGTTTAAACAAGAGCATGTTGCCAAACTTACATATCTTTTGAAAATAATTTATAAGAACCCTTATGCATTTTCTAGCAGAACGACCAACACTGTTATAGAGGCGCGTGAGTCTAACTTGCAGAAGACTGTTATTAAGTCACTCGTGTCTCTAATTTGATGGACCAACTACCAACAGTCGCCCAATTAAGCTATCATCGCTTTTACAAAGTTAGCTAGAACAGGTTGCTCCATAATTATGTAAAATAATTCTAGTGCAGCGTTCAAAACTAGAAGTTTAATGGTGATTGCATATTATCACTTGTTAATAAAGTTAACTGTCTATTTCCTCACATATTCTGTTTGTATTACACGGCTAGAATGTATTCTTCCCATTAATTATTCCGACATCTTTGAACAAGGCATGTGTGCCGTGATATACCCTCACGATCTTCAAATTAAAGTTTGAAGGTCACACGATATTACTCTCAACAGCTCTAAGTAAGGCTCGCGTGAAAGCTATGATTACAACACCATGATATTATTAATATTATAATATAATTGTATAGGTAGTGTTATATTTATTGGATGTTATTTAACAAGTAGCGATAACGGTACCAGTAAAAAAAAATTTTTATTGAGTGTTTTTGTACCGATAAAATTATTGAGTGAAGCTTTTGGATAACGGTGCAAAGATGATAGTTTAAGTGGTGATTCCTTTATCATCATTCAATGGTTCAACAGCCTTAGTGATACAGAGATTATCCGTAATGCAGAAACTGTTTAAATATAAAGTAATAATAGCGTTACATATTATTAAATATTCGCGTATTTTGTAAATTATTTTATAAAACGTAATATCTCAATGTTTTAGAAAAAAAAACTGATGGAATAAATAATATATATGTAGCAAAAAAGAATTCATTTTAATTTACTTTTCCAATATCACAATAAATGAGTATGACTTGTATTCTATGTGGAATGTCGGCAGCCATATCGAATAACGATGGCGGAAGCTCGGTTTAAATTTGGAATAACATCGTATCCATGCAGACGATGCTCGAATGCTAATTCCACAACTATTCCATTTGAATTTGGAACGTTCCCGTTAAGCGATGCTTCACGAATGGCAAAATATACGCACCTCGTCATAATGCCAGGAAATAGAGTTTTACTCTTTGCCTCGAAACTAGTTTTTGTTGCTTCAGTATTAATATATTTCTTTATTAATATACTATAGAAGGCACTTTTATTGCCGTATACATGTTTACGTAATAAAGTACCTAGTCTTTATTAAAGTCAACTGTAATTTAACTTATTAGATAATAATGTTAAAGTCTGTTAACGCTAGTTTGGGCTCTAATGGAGCAAAGTGTCTTGTCGCGACGACGCGGCGACGTCGTCGTCGTCGTGTAGATCATATAAAAATATAACCCTTGGCTTGGAGTCATAGACATAATTAAAAACCTATAGTGTGCGGCTGCCAGTGTGCCGCTGCGATTGAATAGGTTAAAAATGTATCGTCATATTTCATTATTAGCGATAAATCACCGTTTCACCTAGAAACTATGAAACGTTCCAAATTTGAATCAAATTTTATTCATGAACATTTTACAAAAGAATTTAAATTCAGAATTATCCAGCTAGCTGCTGACAATTCTATACAATACAATAATCTCCGAAATGCTTGCAACACTGAACACACTAGAGGGACGTCGGAAGCTATTTTTCAATTTAGTGGCCGTCCATTTCAAATTGCATTAAGCATTGTCATGGGCGGACTGTGGGATAACTCGGGATCCAGTTACGCCTATTAAGTGATGATGTAGATTATTAATTCTCTCCATAATTCCGGCTCGTTCTTTTGCGAAAGTCACCGCTTATGCTAATAAGGAAATGAAATTGTGTCAACTTGCGAGAAACTGAAAGGCTTGTAGTAATGACATTTTGATGAGCTTGTCATAATGTTGTTAGAAACTATTCCTGCATTGGAATAGTGTACTTTGTAATTACAATGGTGGCAAGCAAAGGTTTGGTTCCATTCGAAAACTTTCTTGTGATTATTTACGTATCTGAATTTAATTAATTTAACGGTGTAATGTTCAAACAACTTGAGAGAAAAACGATTTGTAGCAATCATTATACCTTTTAGAAAATCCCTATTCCCAAAACTTGTCAATAATATTTTGTAACTTGCATATGACCACCTAGCTGTTGCTCACGTCGCCTTTCGCATTTCGCATTTCTTTTAGTGATCAAAACTAACTTAATACGAAATTACAACAACATCAATAGTTAGGTCATGAAGACCAAAATGCAAAGATAAAACGATAAAATAATTTAACCAAATCCAACTAATGATTCACAGAAAATATTCAATCAATTTTACTGCATATAATAATAATTAAGTTCACTTTATATAATAGTAAACAAAAAACGAAATATCTAGAATAAATTCCCTCGTTCTTTACCAAAATAGTGCATAAATCTCTCTACATCTCTTACAATAAACCAATATCAAATGGAATTGAGGTATATTTATCGATGGTCCTGTCTTTCTTCTACTCATAAATTCTGTAAAAAGCAAAGAACATTACGATATGCCACCAACACTCATCCATATCGGCTCTCCTTTACAATTCTTAAAACTCAAGTCATTTGTTTCACAGGGTAGACAGATTAAATATCACGAGCACTCTTCACTCCTGGGAGTATAATCTCTGTGAAGAGAGAGACAGATAATACCTATGACGTTTAAACTCAATAAAAAAGTTTTAATCTGCAAACTGGAGCAAGAAAGTAAACATTTATAGGGAATTATTGTGCGTCATTGAAATCCCTTGGCTGGATAGTTGGTGATCTTTGAAGTCTAATAAGTTATTGTTTATGTATTTGAGGTTATGTTGAGTAATGCTAGAGTAACTCTATAAACAGTTATAAATTATAGCACCTATTATGTTGAATTCATTAGCAGTTTCCTATAAATCTGTCAGATTTAAATGACTCATAATGACCTCATAAAATGTCTTCATTTCTTAAAGCAGGTATTTTTTCATACATGACTAGCTGCGATTTTACTATGATTTATATTTGTCGTTTCATTGACTTGCTAAAATCGTCTATAGTAGGTACTTACCGTTCCATTTCTCAGATAAAACTTATCGTAGATCAAAACTTAAAAGAAAATTTGTATTGATAGATGCTCTTTATAATTTTAAATTCTAAAGATATTTCTGTTGATACTTTTTGTTGTTAAAATACATCAACGACAATTTCACATTTATAAATGAGTACTAATTAGTATAACATAATTCTCGCAAAAACGTGCTACACAGAATTTTACTAAATGTTTACTTATTTATTATTTAATGATGTAGCAAAACAAATTTTTAATATAGATCAAACAATCTTTTTCATATCGCTATATTGCTGCTTTTAGGTCGTCTTGTTTGCTGTAGCAAAATATCCACTTGCCAAGCTAAAACAAACTCCATGGTTGATAAAAGTTTTACGTGGAATGGAACGTGGGGCATTTTCTATTTATGTTTTTCTTAGTTGCATCATCCATTTAAATGGTTGTCTCATAATAATGCATACTATATTAAAAAAATTACAATTATTGTGTGGTTTTCTGACTTTATTAATTATCCACATTAATTAAAAGTTTTTGTTATTCTTTTACCCTCTCTTTTTGTTATGGCAGCTTCAAATTTATTTAAGAAAGAATACAAAGCTCTTTTGTTTCGCGCCAAAACTAGGTCATGAAATACGATAAAATTCTCTTTATAGCGTAGACGAGAAATCACAAACCTGTGCGTGTGCGTGTGCGTGTGCGTGTGCGTGTGCGTGTGCGTGTGCGTGCGCGTGTGCGTGCGCGTGCGCGTGCGCGTGTGCGTGCGCGTGCGCGTGTGTGTGTGTGTGTTTGTGTATATGTGTGCTGGTGTAAAGTGGTGTGTGCGTGTTTGTATGTGATATCATTAGTTTAGATGATAGACAACATTAGGAGGTTTTCTGTGTCGTCGTAATGAAGTGTCTGCAACCATTTATAAATATTCCGCTTTCATTCATTTACACAAAGTGGATATATGTTGAGGTATGATGTTGTGAAATGTTACAGATATGAGTAATGACAAGAACAAGAACAGCAATGTCTATATGTAGAAGCTCATCTTATACATGCACATGACACTTTTGTTAACAATTTAAGAAATAGGCAGATAGGTATTACATCCACATTTAGCCATCTACATTTATAAGTTCCACGTAGTAGCTCGCGAGCCTTCAGTCGTCTATGCAAGTTTTGTGAAAGAAAGAATCAACAGCACTGCCTTACCCAGAACTTAAAGCGGTAACTACGGGACCAGCAAACATACCAATAAATTATTGTTTTTATTAAATATGCTATCGTATTCTGTGAAGTCATAAAGTCATCATAAGTTGGGTCGTAGGTCAAAGGTTGCTCTGACAGGTAAAGCCACCTCAAAATTCCGTAATGTATCGTAAAACAAACAAAAATGACCCGAGATCGACACAATGGGTCTCATTAAAAGCGACCTTAAGAAAGGCTCACTTTGTTAACAACTTTTATAATGGCAGCGAGTTCGTTAGACATATTATTTGTTATTAATTTTGTTTGGAAGCCCGCCAGCTAACCGCTATATCAAATTAAAAAATTGATTGATATCTTTGTAACGAGTCGAGGTTGATTGACTACTTTCATTATTTTATATCTTAAAGGCTTAATGGTATAAATGTGCGAGGTTTGCGCGGTTGCGTTGTCGGTGATGAGGATTGAAGCCCGGTTCAAATATGATATTATTGAATTTTTTGGACCGAGAATTATTAGTAGCTTCTCAAAGTGTTGAAGAAGCGATTACTTAAGCGTTTTAAAAGTTGTTAGAAAAACGTCATTAATGCTGTCAGAGGCACAGTCTGGATATCAGGTAGCTTGAAAACCGCAGACATGTTTTTTCTAGACGTAAATACGTTACTTATTTTAATGCTAAATACATTACACACAGATCTTCTGTTGACTACATACCAATAAGCACCTCCTCGATCATTTGGTCAAGGCTAGGACCCTGGAGTACAGGCGAAATACTTCTTCCACTTTTTTCGTTTTTAATTAACTCATAAAAGCACTTTTTTTTTACGTGGGGTAATGCATATGCATGACGCATACCCCTCCGCGGGGGCGGGCGGAGGGGTTATGTCGGACTCGCCGGGGTAACAGAAAGATGTTAAGAAGATAATGTACCTCTTGGAATACCGACTAAACCTACCACGGTGTTCCTCGACAAAACCACTATCGACGGGGCCGCGCGAATCACTTGCACATGCGGTCGCGACCCCGCCGAGGTTTCGGCCCGCCGTATGAAACGGCAGGCCACTATACGAACAGACCTACCCAAAGGCACTTCTCTCAAATTATCCCTACTGTCCCCCCTAGAGGGGAGACGGACTCGACACAGAGGCGCGCGTGGAAACACGCACGCCGCCTCTCGGACCTGGTGCTGAACGGATGGCGGGCAGGCCCAAAAAGCCCGCAACCCCCAGGTCAATCCTCAGGGTGACTGGAGGTCATCTCGCGCCCTCCGGCGCCCGGTTCTGCGGTTGGGGAGAGGGTTTAAACGCTCCCTCACCCGCTCCGCCGCCTCCTTGATGGAAATGACTTCCTCACAAAAGGAGGCGACGGCGTTCCACGACCTCTCACTCCGGACCATAGACAGAACTACGGCCGGGAGCGAGAGGGCAACCAATCCGACTGCCGCGATCAACTCACGGCGCTGCGATGCCCAGGCGGGGCAATCCGCCAAAGTGTGCAGCGCCGTGTCCACAACAACGTCGCGGCAGTCGCCGCAGTGGTGACCACCGGGCGTCTCTTGCCGGCGTATAGGACACAGAAACTGGCCAAAACAACCGTGGCCAGTCATTACCTGTGTCAGCCGGAAGGTGAGGGCGCCATTCCGCCTCTCCAGCCACTTCTCAAACATAAAAGCACTGTATTAACTGCAGGAACACAATACAAGGTAGTTTTCGCCTATGTAAAGTCGAGAAATTTCTTCAGCTGTGCTACTTGGCATTTAGCGAAATATCAAGTTTAAGCAGATGTCTAAATTCCACTGTCTCCTACCTTCCTAAGAAACCTAGTTACCTATATAGGAATTTACCCGCCACTACAAAATTTTCCGTATTCAAGCTCGTATTGTCTTTACGTAAACATCGAACACACCGTGGCCATACAAATCAGCGTACAAGTATCAAAATGCAGCCCGCATTACGACACACGAACGGATCATGATCGTTTTTCTAAATGACGTATCAATATCATAACTGACATCCTTATTCTGAAATGCTCGCAGCATTTTAATTAGCCGCCATCACTATTGCGCAACGCGAAACACTATTAACATACCTAGTCAATTTATGTGCACTTTAAATTATATTTATAGATTTTCTCGTTGGATAGTGGTGTAAGCGTGAGTGTTACGGGATTGTCATTCATGTAAGCTCAATACTTTAGTGGTATTGATTTTCTCTGTGAGGAAATTTTCTTTAAAAGAACGAAGATTTCGTTGCTCGGTTTTGAAACAAAGACGAAAATTTCTAAAGATGTCCAATCTGCTATTATTCCGTGTAGATGACTACAGATTAAAACCTCTTTCATTCCAAGAAGAGTAGCGCTGCACGAGTCACTAGATAAGTGTGGGATATTTTGATAATTGTATGAATCTACATTCATATATCGATTTTCTGTCACTACTTATTATTCGAATAATAACCGAGAATCGAATTTTCGAATTGTTTTCATGACGTTATAAACAATGTTTAAATTATTATAAGCAGCATTTATTAGTTGCACATGTATACAGTCGCCTTTCAACTAAGTATATTCCTTGACATAATACTAATGCATAAGCAATCAACAATTAATGCATTCGATCATTCAAAATACATTAATACAAAATCACTTGGAAAACGAACGTCTTATCGATAATCACACATCGTTAAAGACGAGAATTAGGTCCATCAGAGAAACAATTATAAACATGGTAAAAAATAACATGTACTTAGGTATTCTTTCTGTTTACTCCTTAGTACCAAACAGCCACGTGTATACTATATAAATTAAGCATGTTTAGTATTGTTTACATCAAGAACAAGCATATCGTATAACAAACATTTTGTTATAATGGCGCCTATTATTGACATATAGTTTGTAAGCTTCATTTTTCTTATGGTTTGACACAAAGTCTGCTGGCATGTTTGGCAAATTTATGGGTAGTTATATCGGGAATAGCACTATAACATAGAACACTTGCAGATGATAATTATTATAACTAAGTTTGTGAAAGACACTTATCTGTATTTTTATTATTTCTACAACGCTATGTAACAAAATTGTATTACGTATTATCATGTCAGTTATCCGTTTTTGTCCAACACAGCTACGAAAAATATAAATATAAGTATATAAATTTAAAAATTAGAGTAGATTCTATTCCTCATATTATAAAGCCAGAGTATGTTTGCACATGCTAATCTGACGGACTGACAGACCGATTTTAAAATCCGCGATATTGATTTTATTTACGCACGTATGTTAGAAAAGGTTATGGGTCACATTAGAACACGCTAATTTTAAGGCGCTCCCAGTATTATGTTTGCATTAGTATAAATTAAGAAACCGTTATTTCCAATAGATAGAATGTAACACGAGAATTACACTTTGTCATCAACTCATTTATTATAAATCGATATCTATACAATTTCTATATAATAATCCATAAAATAATCGAGTTATAAACTGAATAATAATCAGGTATACTGCTAGTCAATCGATTTATTAGTTTATTATATCAGACGCCACTTCATATCGATTTATTAAGTTTCTTGTCTATCGATTTAGTCATTCATAAACAAAAGAATATGGCTTCGGGCATAGTTTAGTAAACCATAAAGAATTAAAAGCTTTGTAATATGCTAACTGCTGTCTTTTTTGTGACATAGATAGTTCGCAAATTTATCTTAACACCCACCATTTATATGTCATTGTATACAAATTTATTACTTATTATTTATTTATTTATTTATTTAGCAAGCTAGCAATCCTATAACGTGATTAAATACAGGCATCGTTCGTCCACAGACTATATATAAATAATATCGTTTTAAGTTCATTATTCGGCCTCAGCAAAACGAACCTCCACGTTACCGCGCCAGGAGAGTGCTTAGTGTTGGAAAATTGGAACTCAAAATGCAGTAAAGTGCGCTTGGTGGCCAGAACTAAATTTTCTATTTGGCGAGCTGCCAAGTCTGTGCATTTTGGAAACTACTTCGCTCTTAACAACCTTGTTAGATTCGTGACTAACCTCTACTGTGTCTCAGTTTAAGTTTATTAATTCTGTTTAAAATAAAAAAGGTATGAGTCCACCTGACAGCCTCGTTGCCCCGTTACAGTTTTCACATACGTCTGCCTCTTGAGGTTTCTTTAGATGACAGCGGGTAATGTTGAAGAAAATCCAATTAGATTTTACTCTTAAAAATTCTCAGCACCAGCATGGGATTTCAAAATATACGCGGTAGACGGTAATAGGCTCGTTTGATCTAAAAACATTGCTGGTAAAATGTTGTCTCATCACTGATATGCAGGAGTGACCATGAGTCTATTTATCTGCTTGAGGGTATATTACACCGCAACATTTTTAATATCGTGTTTCTTTCAAAACATTTTCTGGCAGTGTCTCTTGTTGAAACGTTGATGAAATTTATCAATGTATAGAAGAGCATGACGATCAATTATGTTATGCGTCGAGAACCATACAAGTTAATGAGAGATCCTTTGAATTGGCTACCATGACTGGCGTTCGATTACTGCTAAGACATTTTTGGTAGTGGCACTGGTATTGTGTTGTTAATGTCAAAAGGCTTCATCTCTATCACATGGCGGCCATTGCCCAAATATGGGTATAATAAACGTCCACCCAGCTATTAGGCGTAGCAATGTTTACGTAAAAATTATAAAACCAAAACAAGTTATGCATGTGCATCTCACGGATTTCCTCTCGCATGCACGCCTTCCTCTAAATCGTAAAACAAAATAACCACTAATAGATTAGCCATACATCTTGTAAAACAATCCGACCTAGATTCCGACAAACGCTATAAAAACGTGATTAATTCCACATAACAACTCCATGCAACCATAGATTACAGACGTCAAACATTGCAGTTCCGTGTTCGTCCAAAAATAGTTTTAAACGTCGGTTGGGTCGAGCACATTCCACCATTTGGTGTTTGCCCGCCATATTAACATAGGCATTTCCGAACGTGAGGTAGGTGTTATGCGCGGTGTTAAATGTTGAATGAATGTATATCATTGTGTTGCAATTTCACTAGCTCTGCTTTCTAAAGTTGTAACAGAATATTGAACTATAGTCATTACGGAAGGAAGCGTGATACTTAAATAGTATTGAAGTGTTAGGCACACCGGTGAAATTTGAATCTAAGCTTTAACGTTTTATAACTTTTAGCAACGAATATTGAATAACTATGAATACGTACTTTGTGAAAAACATATGTAATGTAATAAAATTTAATAAAGTTATAACATGAAATAAACCAATAACTAATAAAATATAAATGCCATCTAACCACTTAATTAGGCGATATTTTCTACCATAATATTATGTCAACGAATGTATATCAGTCTTTAGTCATTATCAGTCTGTATTGATAAGCATTAGCTAATCTGTGATAGTTTTCATTTCTACGGCATTATAATAAATATTTTAAAATTTGCTATTCGCCGGTGAACGAAAACATTATTATGGCCAGTTTTACAATGATCAAGATATCAAAATATAAATCACTTGCTATCTTTGACTTGTTATGTTAAATAATAATGATGGCGAGACTTTTATCTCATAGAGATAAATGATATTTCAAGATTGTGAAACAAGGCCTTATAATTTACAAGTTATTTACAAACAAACAAAAGCGCAACAGCTGCATTAAAACCGAATTCCTACGTCACATCCAGACGACATTTCTCACAGCATATACATCTCATTTAATAGCATTACAAATATATCTTGTGTCTCCAAAACTCCAAAAAACGTCATTGGAATAGAAATAGTCTGGTCTATTTACGTGTGTATCAGAAGAAAGGCTAATGGCTTTCGTGAAGCGTCCACTCGGTTGGGCTTAGAGCCATCCGGTGGAATTGCCCGCACATGCGTGAAAACCCTTTGATGTTGAATGTTGGCCCATGAGCATCAGAGAGAATGGACAGGCCTTTGTTGCAGCGATTTGCAGACACTTGGGAGGTAATCACTTAATAAGTGACCGATAACTTACAAGTTAATTCATAAACAGTACGCATTGTTTCATTCCTTTGGCTGTGTGTGGCATTAAAAGGAAGCGCCACAGCCTGTTCTTAAAAAATTTCGCGGTCGCAATTTAGTTTAACTTTTCTGGGTGTCAATTGGCTCTATCGAATAGGTACCGATATTTCTGCTAATGTCAGGATGGAAAGAACAAAAATGATTGAATGAATTAATTGATTGTGATGATGTAGACAGTAAAATGACCATTGACCGGTAATTACAGCTTTGGATTTTATTTTGTATACAGTAAAAACAACACAAATATTACGAAACATAATAATAGAGCTAAAGGGACATTTAGTTATACAAGTTGTACTTTTGTTACAATCTATCTGAATGAAATTACTGACAGCTCATCTTTAATTTAGCATTAGGTGATTTAATGGCGACTAAAAGATAAATCTGAATTATTTATGATTCTTCGTAGTTAACTGTTTCATTCATTAAATAGTTTACAACCTGACAAGCATTGTAATGCATAATAGAATTAATTGATTATTCTGTAACGGCAGTCGTATTGATTTTGTGAGTAGGTACTCATTTAAATTCTACTTGGTTGTCAATTCAATTACGGTGCTTATACTGTTCCACAGGCCAAGCCGCGACCCACAGGCATAAGTTACTGATTTATATGTACTGGTACTAGTACTATAGCAGTCATGTAAATTACATTCAAAGGTACTGCTATTCTCCTTTGGACCGTATCGTGATGTTATATAGGTTATAAATTTCCCGACTCAAAAAAGGGAACATGTCGATCTGGATGTTCTAAATATTAAAACGTAAAATAAGTAAAAATCATTGATTTAAATTCAGATTTTAAAAACGAATACATTTGTAACGCAGCTATTGCTCTAATATATTTCAGTTACTTTCTTCATTTCGATTGTATTAAACAAGGCACACATAACTCTGTTCTGCCTAAGGCTAGATTTATTGTTAACGGCGAGTATTCGTCGAGAAAGTCGTGGAGTTTTATAGCCAGTTTCTTTTGATAGCAGCTTTTACGGAGCCCAAAGATAAACACAGCTTATTGATTGAAACATTGTGGTTTGTGGGCTCTTTCAATTCGTAACAACTGCTGTCCAATTTTCGTTGTAATCAAACGTATACCACCCGTTCTTTTAATATTACGTCATTTATTTTGGTTTTATAACATCTTTATATAACAGATCGTAATTTGTTAGTGTTTGAATTATGTAAACAATTTCCGTTATTTTTGAATTTTCCTTCGAATGAACGGCGCCTCGCAAATTCGTGCCGATAAATCTTTGACTATTGGCTGGCGTGAGTAATGGTGAACGAAAATTCATGTAAACAATGTTCGAACAACTTTAATTTGTAGGTACTTAGTTAACGAACTCATGCAGGGCATTTAAACTGAGTACTGGTTTTAAGCGCTCTTACGGTCTGCTTAATTGTAAGCGATTACCGTAGACACACGTAACCTCAAGGACACACAAGAGTCAGTAGTACCCACAGAAATCTTAATAATAAGACCTTATTATTAAGATTTCTGTGGTAGTACCCTTGCAGACGACCCCTGGTTCTACTTCAAGGAACCTAAAAATCCTTCTCAGCTCTATCTTCTATATCACCTGAAGAGCGCAAAATTACAGAATTAAGAAATGGGTCATAGGTAGACATATAGACTTTCTATCATTATAATCAATCGATTATTCGAATTATCGATCGAAATATCGATTAAATGGCCAGAAACTAATAGAAAATATACATGTAGCTTCAATAAGTAATTAACGCCACATAGTTTCTATAATTGTCATAGATATCTCCCGAAACACGCTACTGTCACCATAATTCATCAAAAACTATTATTGGCAGACATCTGACCTACTTTTAGCGAATCATTCTAATAGATCAACACCTTCGTAAAAATACTCACTGAATTTATACTAAAATAAAACGCAAAGGAAAAGTTTCATTCAGCCTATATGCTCGTACGTAGCTATGTTGATGTTGCCTTTGCCAAAGTTTCGGCCTTCATTTGTTTCGATGGCCACCTTGATCGCGAGTTCATCTATTTGTGGCGAGCACGCTCTCACTCGATTAATGATCGAATAGCATTCAATCGAATCGATTCTTCGATTGGAATTCCAAATTGCTTATTTATGGACAGGTGTGGTTGAGCATGTTACTTTTGGGTCCCGGTTTATTTTCAATTTAATTAATAGTTTTTATTTATGCGCTATTATAGTAAGTTTTTGTTTATATTTTGCTGTAATGGTATTTAGGAATGGAATTGCTGGATTTCTCCTGCATTTTTTACCGTTGACAATCTTTCCAAAAAAATGTGTATAAAATATAGAATAATAAAGATAATTGAAATTAAACTACTATATACGGATTTTATCGCGTTATTTATTTTACACTTTATTACATAATTTTGAAACTGTTACACTACTAGGTACTAGATACTATTAAACTATACTAATTTTTAAGTTAATTAAATTATTAAAACTATTTATATTTATATTTAAAATCCGTATATAGTAGTTTAATTTCAATGAATAACATTCGCGTAAACAGAAGACAATATTTAATAAAGATAATGTTGTTATTAATGGCGAATTATTTACATGTGTCTAATTGAGGTTACGGAAATAGTGACATTAAGAACACGAATGTATACGTGTGGTAATTATTTATATTGTTGTATTGATTAATTAAAATAGATGAAACTGCGAAACAGTACAAAACTCTCGCTTGATTGCAATTTCATTTCATTTTGTATACGTTGATTGAGCTGTATCAATATTTTCAATTATGTCGTTCATTGGTTTGCGAACGCGTAGGCTTTATCTCATTTATTCAATAGAACGTTCGGTTTGAATATAACTCTTGTGTGAGCGTATTTACGCAAGAGCTGAATGGAATCTGGGTTTATAAATGCAGAGGCAGATAAATTCCCTAGCGACACTTAGTCCACTTTTCCGTTTTGTGCTATTTCGGACCCTTTTTCAACCTACGTCGTGTTTGTTTTTAGCGTATTTGATAATTTTCTTTCATGGTGTAAAGTATTGTTACGTATACCTATATATTTAATCTTGAGTTCATACTAAAGGGACGGACGTCAGCCTGCACGAGATTAGCATGGCTTTTAAACAGCTCAAAAACAACAAGGTGCCGGGTAATGATGGAATTACGACTGAGCTTCTGAAAGCCGGCGGCGAAACCGCTATGGAAGTTCTACGGAAGGTTTTAATTCCGTCATACTCGAAGGTAAAGCGCCACAGGCATGGCACAGAGGTGTGTTGGTGCTCTTCTTTAAGAAGGGTGATAAAACCCTTTTGAAGAACTACAGATCCATCTTACGTCTGAGCCACGTCTACAAGCTGTTTTCAAGGGTCATTACGAATCGTCTCGAGAGTAGGCTAGACGACTTTCAGCCTCCCGAACAAGCCGGATTCCGTAAAGGTTACAGTTATATAGACCACATACATACGCTGCGGCAGGTTATACAAAAATCGGAAGAGTATAACTGGCCCTTATGCGTGGCTTTTGTGGACTATGAGAAAGCCTTCGATTCGATCGAAACCTGGGCGGTGCTGCAGTCTCTCCAAAGGTGCCAGATTGACTACCGGTATGTCGAAGTGCTGAAGTATTTGTATGAAAACGCCATCAAGTCAGTCCGTCTCCAAGATAAGAGCTCGAAACCTATACAAATACAGCGAGGGGTGAGACAGGGAGATGTCATATCTCTGAAACTGTTCACCGCCGAGCTGGAAGACGTTTTCAAGCACTTGGACTGGAAAGGACTCGGCATTAACATCAACGGCGAGTACATCACTCACCTTGGATTTGCTGACGATATCCTGGTCATGGCTGAGACCATGGAAGACCTCAGCATTATGCTCGATGGCCTCTGTAGAGTCTCCCGATAAGTAGGTCTTAAAATAAACATGGACAAGACTAAAATCATGTCCAACGTCCATGTTGTACCTACTCTTATTAAGGTTGAGAACTCTACTCTCGAAGTTGTCGACAAATATGTATAACTGGGACAAATGATCCAGTTTGGTAGGTCCAACTTCGAGAAAGAGGTCAATCGTCGAATTCAACTCGACTGGGCAGCGTTCGGGAAGCTACGACATATCTTCGCGTCCAGTATACCGCAGTGTCTCAAGACAAAAGTCTTTGACCAGTGTGTGTTGCCAGTGTTGACATACGGATCCGAGACGTGGTCGCTCCCTATGGGTCTTATCAGAAGTCAAAGCTCAAAGTCACTCCGAGGGCGATGGAGAGAGCTATGCTCGGAGTTTCCCTGCGGGATCGAATCAGAAATGAGGAGACCCGCAGGGAAACTAAAATAGCCGACATAGCTCTCCGGATAGCCAAGCTGAAGTGGCAGTGGGCAGAGCACATAGCGCGCTTAACCGATAGCCGTTGGGGCAGAAAGGTTCTGGAGTGGCGGCCACGCACCGGAAGACGCAGCAGAGGTAGGCCTCCTACAAGGTAGACCGATGACCTGGTAAAGGTCGCAGGAAGTGGTTGGATGCGGGTGGCCCAAGACCGGTCTGTGTGGAAGACCTTGGGGGAGGCCTATGTCCAGCAGTAGACGTTTTTTGGCTGAGATGATGATGACTAAAGGGACTTTGTAATATTTCAGAACGAAAAAAATAGTTATTTTTATTACTAAGAAAGAAAAGCGGCAGTTTTAAGACATCTAGTTTAGACGTTCGTACGGCGGCCAAAATATAGAAACAGAAGAATATAATTTATATTTCGATAAGCCTAGGTATACCTAACAAATCTTTTTTAATACTCGCAATGTGAATGCGGGTTATTAAATGATTTAGTTTACTGTCTTCCATATAAGATGAACGTTTGGCTTGTAGCTCCACGTCAGTAGAGCGGCCATTGTGGAAAAATGGAAATCACAAGTTTGTGCGACCTTAATAGAAAAAGCAATATTCCCATTTGGATTATATTTAGTTTAATCATTAATTGGGCTACCTTTGCATGCACTATTCATTTTAATAGTACTATAGTAGTGTTCCTGAATACCTATATATCTATGGCAGAGATCCCAGGATATTCTAGTTATGGAATGTCTTAAGAACATTGAAGCTAACTGTATTTTCAGTCAGCACAAACAACAATGATTACAATACTACGCCATTGAAAACCATAATTTTCTATATTTTCCTGTCTTTATGGTTGCGTTATTATAGCAGTTTAATGATATTGTTAAGAATGACTTATAGCTAATTAATTATGTATCGGTGTATAGATGACTCAACACCACAGATTATGCGGGCGCGGCTGGTTTGTATCATAGATTAAAATTATTAACATATTTTTCGGATATATTTATGTAAATATTCGTCATAGATTTTATGAATACTTACAGTTATTCGTATTATAATACGATAAAGTTTAATAAGAGAATTTTATTATATTTCTTTTTAATTCTAGTAACGATTAACCCGACGGGAAAATTACACTATCTTGTGTAGTACTCTTGCAGTGACTAGGGTTGCCATGTTTCTTGTGAAGATGTGTGTTTTTTTTTTACAAGTGCACTGGCAACACAGTGTCTCCATTTTGTAAGGGTTGGCAACCCACGGTTGACATTTCAGGTGTTGCAAGACTACGATAACATTCATATTATGTAGTACATATTAATTCATGTTCTTAGGAAAAGTAAACAATAGCAACCATTTTTCTATAACCTTCACCATAACTATTGTTTGGAGGTTATTATTGTCATATTGTTTTAAGATGGATTCTTGTGGATAGGGAAAACAAAATTACTGTAAAGGGCACATAAAGATTATAATAATTAGCTAGCCATTGTTATACACAAAAGGCCAATATCCAACATGGCGGCGTAAAGGTCAGGTAGTCTGCTTCTGATTATGTCCTGAAGACTGCAACATTTTTACTTCATAATATTAATTTTATTATAATGCTTTACGTATTATTGTCAAAGAGCGCCACATCGCAACGCGTACGTTAAACTTACATTATGGAATATTCTTTCATTAAATAAAGTAAGTATACATTGTTGAGGACGTCAATAGGCCTGCTACGTCGCCGTAAACAGTTTACAAAGCGACAAGACGCCTTTAGCTTTTGCCTGCGGTTACGCTCAGAAACAGTACTTTTTCTGGATACCTTTCATCCGGAAAAAAGTACTGTAGGAACATAGGGTACACAGTGTTAAGGGTACTTACAACGTGTATGCCAAATTTCATGACGTTCGGTCGATGAGTTAAGGCGTGAAAGTGTAACAAACAAACTCACATTCTCATTTATAATATTATAGTTACTTTTTGTCGCGCGCGCATTCCCTCATGGCTAAGTCAGATCGTGCATAATACTGTGTCGTGTATAGTCGCGTTAAAAACGTTTTACTGAGCCGCACCGCGACGCGTTACTATCCACGGCTCGGCACGACAATAGGTTATAATGAGGGGCATATGGAAAGTAGAGGACATTGTCGATCCAATTACTAATGTCCTATTGTCTTGTCCTTTATTTGATTGGTGTTTTCAACGGTACTTTGATACTACACGTTCTCTCATTTAGTTCTAAATTATATTTATGTATGTGGAGTATATTGTAGCGAGCCTCACAAACGAAGTAGTTTCGACACATGACAAGAGATAGCGCTGTATACAATTACACGCTTCTCATACATTCCTGAATCACGCAAGCCAAGTTTACACAGTGACTTACCATATAGGTAGTTATACAAATTCCCAAAATCAACCGTCGGGCCGTGGCCCCCAAAGCATGATCACCCAGCCTGGTCGGAAGACCCTTCCCTTGTGTTGGACGGACATCATACAAAGTTCCTCAACAATATTGTTTAACCAATGTTGCTAGGAATCAATTCTAGTACACGTACTGATACTAACAGCGCCCACAGCAACACAGCGATGAACTAATTGTTGAAAATATTTGCTTTGAACTGCGTTTAAAGCGGGAGTGACAAAAACTCCAACGAGGATTACCCGTCTTTAAATGTACGAGTACAAAAATAATGAAAATTGATGTTTTAAATTATTATTGTTCCTTGCTCCCGTGCACACAAATCCTAGCAGTAAATTTTAATCATACGTACTGGTATGAAACGTGAAATTTGAAATATACTGTTAATTAAAACCGATATAGTTTTTGAGATTTTTCTAGATAGTGTAAAATTTTCCCTTTGGAAAGATGTTGTAGTCAGTAACGTCAAGTCGGATTTAAAAATAATTATGTTATTCCTATGTTCAAATAATATATTTTTACTTCATCACACGATTTTAGGGATGTTTTCAAATTATTAATGAGCATACGTAGATATAAATCCATAAAAACGTCTTAATTTGATAACTTTTGAAAGATAGTATAACAACACGAATAAGTAATTATAAAATACACATAATGTCTATTTGACAAAAAGAGGAACTATAACGCTACGTAGACAATGGCGCCGCTCCCGACTATACTAATAAATTGGTATTTGTTTGACAACTTTGTTTTTGGCCACCCGCTGATAGCGTTGATTAAAACGTCACGACAGCGCCAACATCCATTCAAATTAGACATCAAGCTTCAATTCGATACAGATACGACAACAAAGAACGTCCGTACGTATAAAACAATACTTCAAAAGCTTTAAATTGTATATAATCGATTGTTTCACGGAAGTGACAGACCACAGACAACGCGGTGTAGTTTAAGTGACCCATATGAACCGCGCACGTGTGTATATTTATAGCGGTAGGCGCCCGCGATGATCGGTGGCTTCCGTCTCACACCGTCTCAAGTGAACGGGATAGCTTTAGATTTACTAACCACGAATTTTCTACTTTACGACGTGAGCGTTGCGTAAACCTACATACATGAATTATTCCAAGAAAAAAAGATTTGTTGTAATCGTTGGGGATGCGTTCGGGAATGTTTAAAATACTAGATGTTAAGGTAAGAAATATCCGTTTATTGGTATATAAAAGTTTACACTAAAACGATCACTGTTCATAACTAAATGTTCTAAATGTTAATGTTAAAATGTTGGGTAGTGTTGTGAATGCACCCGGTCGCGACGGTTCCGAAAAGTACACTAATTGATGTTAATGAATTAAGTAATATAATGCGTCGCCGGCCGGGCACCGTTCACGTGTTCGATGTCAGCATTAAATCGAACAGTCGTAGTTTACGAACGAAATGATTTTGAAAAGAGAAGCCAACGCCAGCCATCTCAAGTAATTACCTATCAGGTAAAATGTTATTCTCATTTCAAAATTGTGAAATGTTAAAGTTACTGCACTTATTATATGAATTGAACTTATTGATTATTTATATTAGTGTTTATAATGTAGAGTTAGATAATCCTCGATATATGTATTTTTTTTTTAACACTTAGTAGGTACATTTTACTCAAAGGCTACGGCTACCCATTAGGGGCATATGCTTATTTACCATCAGGTAGAATTTAAAAACATATTATTTTAAATACGTAAACCGTATTAGTAATTTAATTGTCGCTTTTCCTATAACTACGGATTTAGGTACGTGTTTACGCTAATACGTTGTGTAAGCTAGTTTTCATTTTATATGTTTGATGTTTGCGCGCGTATTAAGCTCAGAGGGTGTTGTCAGCTTTGTTTTAAATGTTACATTTAGGACACGCTTAGTTCAGCTGTGTTTACTTTGACTGTTCGTTATCTAAAAGCTGTTGTTGCTACATCTAAATCCTAACTAATATAATAAATATGAATAATAATAATAACAATAATAATATTCTACCATATGCAAACAATGTGGTAGAATATTATTATTGTTAATAATGAATGTGCGTTTATTTGTTTTTTACACCTTAATTACTCGACCAAACATCATGAAAATTTGCATACACATTATCAGGAGTACAGAAAAGGACATTGGGCCTATAAACTTGAAAAGACGTACTGTTCCCAAACAAGCAAAGCCGCAATCAAAAACTATAAGCATATAATTTTTCGTTTAATAAGCACAAGATTATTTAATATGGTGATGTTTGCGTTAGTCCAGGAATTAACATAATATAGTAGAAAAATGTATTGTACCTACTCAAAATGCTTTATTTAATATCAAAATTATTGTATAGATGAGATAATGTTGACGACGAAGGAGAACTTAACCAAACCATAGCGTTTCTTTTATTTATTTTCGTTTATTATTTACATTTATTTAAAATAGCAACAATCTGTATGTATCGTAGGCTATTTTAAACGTTAAAACAACATACATAAATAACATACAACCTAAACCATGGGTGGTTCCTGTGATACATGCCATAGTTCACTCGATACATA
This sequence comes from Catocala fraxini, assembly GCA_930367265.1. NCBI lineage: Eukaryota > Metazoa > Arthropoda > Insecta > Lepidoptera > Erebidae > Catocala > Catocala fraxini. The sequence continues at coordinate 6,599,163 of OV884026.1, read as the reverse complement.
ATAAGTAACTATGTACATAACTATTTATATTAAGTGTATTAAAACGTCAGCAACAAAACGTTACGACAAATTTAAAACAACTTTTTCAACATTACTTATATCACTAAACAGAGTATCTTATCTTATCTTATGTGGGAGTCAGTGCAGACCGGCGACACTTCGACCCAGTGGGATCTTTTGTGTCGACACTCTCCCAATAACGACTGCCATAGATGTTCATTGCAACCGGGACCGACGGCTTAACGTGCTCTCCGAGGCACGGAACAGGCGATAATTGTCAATCAATACGCACATAATTTGGAAAAGTCATATAACTTCCGAAAGTCAGAGGTGCGCGACGTGGGTTCGAACCCGAGACCCTCTGCATTGTAATCTGTTGGTCTCCCCACTAAGCTACCGCTGCTCTTTAAAAGAGGGTATAAACCAAGCACTTTTCAGTCAGCCGTGCCTACTGTACTAAAAATAATACTTACCCATTCACTTTCACACACCCCACTTCAACACTTTGGTATGAAAGGTCAAAGTTATAATACATATGTAAGCAATTTCCCCTTTTAAGTTAAACTATCTAATAGAAAGGTGTTCCCTAGGGACTGGTGACATTGGCAACCTATGAAAAGGGTATTGAAAATGTCTTTCAAAGTGTTATGACTGTACGTGTTTTAATTTTTATTGATACACTTTTCTATTTAGATTTCACTTACACATAGGCTTTATCAATATATACTTAAGTAGGCGATACGTGGGGCAAATATTTGAAAACAAAGCTGATGTTATTTTTATAATATGACGGTAAACAAGCGTACTTTATAACGATTGAAATACTAGAGGTATCTAAACTTATAAAACGGATTCGTTCCCCGCGCGATGGCCTTAGACGAGATGTTTCTAATGTTATCTGCCTCTCTAAAATACTTGTGGATATATTGAGTGTGTATCAGAAAAAGAGGTTGCTTTCTTCTATTATATGTTCTATGCTCAGCGTCTGTTTAAGTAACTACGCTTAAACTTATTCACTGCAGAAACACAAGTCAAGGTAATATGGCAGCTATTTTCTTTAGAGTCTAGACACTAAACTTGGCACTGACTTACTAAGTCCTTCTTCTCATAACATTTTAAAGGCAGTCTCACGTATGACATTAGCTAAGGCTAATCACGCCATCTAGTGGATAAGAGCGGCAACCGTGCGAACTCGTAACTTTAATATGGACTTTGGTCAAAACACAAGACAAGAGCTCTAATAAAATAATAAATAATAATGCTTATAAATATATAAAACAATATGGAGGCGATAATTGATTTAGAATAAAACGAATTGGTGTTTAGGATAATAAAAAAATAAGCCATTAAAGAATCATACGGTCAGGAAAATGTCGACTTATCTATCTCATTTAGTTATATATGAGATATATATACTTCTATAAGTTTATTTAGTAAAGCAACATGGTCGATTTAGTATGCACATAGATAATATAATAAACGTCTAACACCCTTTGAATGCATAGATGGTGTAAATAGTCACCGACAATATACACAAAATGCAGAAAGAAAGAAAAATATATTGAGTTATCGTTCACTGCTCGTAATTAACGTGAGACAAGAATTATTCCTTAGATCGTGCATTATCTTTAAAGAAAGCAGTTATCCATACAACGGTAACTATATCCCGTGATAATTCAATTACGATGCACTTAGCTAATCCTCGCACTTTATCTCCCGACGTTGAGAAGACCTCCCGCGTGTTATCAGTGCATTCCACCAGATTAGATGCCTTGCATGCCCTCTGACGTCATGCAAATGATATTTTTATAGGACATTCTCGTAGAATAACAACGAGATTGTGCAGTACACAATAATAACATGTTTTGACGTTAACTGTTGTGTCCTTACATTGTAATATGTTAAATTAGCTTTATAATTTAATATGATAATCTGAACATGCAGATATGGCGGCGGGCCTGCGTATTTTATGAGTTTTTAGCATGCACACGCATCATGGGTATATTTTGTTACATATACCCATGATGATGATGGTTACATTATAGCCATACTAATACTAGAGATGCAGTAAATGTCTATTTATATAATTTGCACGCATAAACCGCTTAACCGATTTTGAAGCGGTAAAGTATTTTTAAGCTTAAATAAGTCTCTAAAACACGCAAGGAGCGCCTAAAATATTTTTTTATAAACTGTATAAGGTGTTTATAAATCAACACCACAGTGTAGCTGGTGTTGCCACATTTAGTTGCTATTCATTATAAAAATAAACGCTAGAAAAATATCTGAAATTAATAAATATAATTACCTCACCAATTTTTCATCGTTATAATTACCGTGTGACATTTTAATACCTACGTCTATTGTCTTGTGATATAGTAATATTCAATTGTATACAAGTATTTACTGCAAATAAATACACATAGATAACATAGTAGTGCTAGAAATACCCAAGGCTTAGATGTATTATTAATGCAAATAATGATGCTTCTGTGATAATTGAAATGCAAGGTAAGACATGTGCGGAATATATGTAGATATACCTGATAACAATACTATAACAAACGAATACAAGGAAAATACCTAGCTTATTTACAAAATGATATCTATCAGTTTAAGTTATTTCCGAACGAGCGAGAAAAAGGCGGGAATTTGGAACTTCTTTATTTTTAAATGTATGCAGAACAATGCATACCAGTATCCATAAATAAGATTCTATTTTTAAACATTCGTATTCGCGGGAAACGTTGACATTACTGACACAGATTATGAACAGATTGGAAATAACGATGTAGTAGATACTTTATACTACATCGATACTGGATATCCGACTACGTGTCAGAATGCTCCAATGCTACGTATGGCCAGTAATCTTATACGGCTCAGAGACTTGAACTATTAAAAACAATATACGCCAAAAAATAGAGGAGATGTGGCTGTACCGCAGGATGCTAAAGATTAGTTGGATTCATAGAGTGACCAACGAAGAGGTGCTGCGACGAGTCAAGAAGCCCCGTGAACTCATGAAAACTATTAAGAAAAGGCAAGTGGCATATTTGGGTCATATACTCAGGAATGTGCGCTACAAACTACTTCAAACAGTAATCATGGGTAAAGTGGAGAAGCGCGGTCGAAAGGCCCAGAATGTCATGGCTCTCGAACATCAAAGATTGGACAGGCGTCGCAACGTTAGAAGATCTATTCCGTTTAGCGAGAGATAGGGAGAAATTTGCGGGACTGACTGCCAACCTCCAGTAGTGGAAAGGAAGAAGAAGAAGATAATTTAATTACTATCTGCTAAACATTATGGTTATTACGTCGATGTAACACTTCTTTGCATACCACTTCAGATAGATGAACGTGATATATATTTATCTACACGAATTAAATGTCGGTTCTGTGGGTGTCCGCTGTTATCTAAATACGTGTCAATAACAATATTTTATAAATAAACCGAAACACACAAATTACCCGAAATACCCAATTATTTCGACACAAACAGCTTGATTGATATCGTATACGGTTTCTAGTTAGCATTCCAGTAACTTGATATTGGCGTCTATTCTGCTATACACTGCTAAACTAGTTTTAGTATCACTGCGTCTCTTTCTAATAATAACAACAAGAAAGGGATGAAATATTTTTAGAACTGTCAGATTAGTTTTTGTCGGCGACGTGTAATAACATTATCGTCAATGATGAGCAGTTGAACTAGAATAGAATAGATTATAGAATATATTTATATTTATGTGGGACACTAATGGATCTTTGGCTTATTGAACGTAAATAGAAGCGATTGTTATCAGAGATCGGAGTAGATAATGCTATTTGAGGCATTTTTTAACCTTTATGGTGGCAATCAAGCATACGGGCAGCCTAATGGTAAACAATTACTAATTATTACTATAACCCATGGACACTTTCAACACCACAAGAACCAGCTGAGTAAAAAAAAAAGATATCTCTCCTTGAGGACTCCATAATGATTTTAAGTTTATCTAATTATCGGATGTTTATAACGAAAAAATCCCTTTTATGTAGTCGGTATTTGTACGATGGTTTTCTATAATTTCATATTTTCAAATCTATTCCCGCAACCGTTATTAGAAAGGGACAAACCTAGAATAAATTAGTTTAACGAAACAACAGAATGGACACCATTGCAACAGTTTATCTGGCTTAGATAAACTCTCCAAACGTAGGGCGAATTGTATCTACAATTTGATACGCAGTTGGTAGGTATCTTGTAAGTGGTATAGTCGTAAATCTATTCAGGACTGGTGTAGGCGATTCGCTACTGCATAATGTGATGTTAAAGGCGGGAAATGGCGTGCTTTGGAAGGATGTATTTGTATTTTGTTATATGAATTATGATAATGCGATGGCTCGGTTCGTAGTAGACGTATAGAAAAGTTGGAACTAGCTTAAAGATGATGCATAAGGGTTAATGAAAGAGTGCAATAGATAGAACAATGTTTTGGTAAAGATCTTTTAACTAAATAAATGAAGCTGTGAAGAGAAATAACATAATTTTTGTCGTAAGGTATTTTAATTTGTAAGGCACCTACTAATAGTTATCCTTACTGATATTATAAAGTCGATAGTAACTTTGTCTGTTTGTCTGTTAGCTTTTCACGGCTAAACTTTTCAACCGATTTTAATTAAACTCGGCACAGAGATAGTTTAAAATCAGGGCAAGGACATAGGCTACTTTTTATTGATGTAGGTACCACGCCAGCGGAGCCGCGCGCAAAAGCTTGTAATATATAATTGTCCTAGATAGGGATTTCTAAACTTATGAGCATTCTACATATGTATACCTAACTGTTTTATATATATATATATAATAATAATATTCTACCACATACACACAACACCATCTAGCCCATTAGTTTTCGAAGTGGTCCAGGAGGTCCACGGGCGACTCGACGGGAGTCTACGTTGGCGTGACAAAAAAATGGAGGTGCACAATTCGTAAGCCACGAAAATTTATTTGCTTTCGATAGTGAAGAACTAAAATGTTGGCTTGACTTCACCTAAAAATGGTCAGCCCGCCTACCGTGGTAGATCCAGTCCAGAAAAATTCAAAAAGATAAAATGTTGGCCCGTATATATTTGATAATTTTTTTTTATTGCATGAAATTGTTAATTGCCAAGGAATATGGTATAAATGTAGCTGCCACGGGTCCACCGGAACCCGCTAAATATTGAAAGAGGTCCATGAGAAAAATGTCTGAGAACCTCTGATCTAGCCTAAACTAAGCAGAGCTTGTACTATGGGTACTAGACAATGGATAAACATACATATATACTTTTTTTTTATAAATACATACAAAAAATCCACACACACGTCTTTCTATGAAAGGGGTGAAAGTCAAGGGCCGTACGGGCTCGTAGCCCTTTGCGCGTGTTATTTTGAGGTCAGAGGTCAGAGACCATATTACATCCTCCTATACCTAATGCTTAATTATTGTAATCATGCTTTATAAAATACATCCAGACCAAGACAAACATCCATGTTCAGGCACACAAATGTTTTACTTGTGAGGGAATAGAACCCGCGACCTCAGGCCTATATATACCCATAAACATTCAATAAAAAAAATGTGAAACAAGAATAAAGAAAAACGATATACCTACCTAGATTCTGGCCAAACACAGTTTCTGCCTAATAGATTTCTAAAAATAATCCTACAATTATGTATGGATAAAGTAATGGTATTCCGTTTTTTAGTCACCGATCGCATAGCAGACTACGCGGTCGACACAATCTTTGTTAATAAATGTCTCGTATTTGAAGTTAATTACAAAGCTTTGTAACTATGCTGCAAATAGCATATTACCTTTATATCTAGTTGTTTACATAACTTAGTGGGTGTGGGTTAAATATAAAGGTTATTCAATTAACTATAAACCGCCAATCATGCACGTAAACACATCTGATATTAATTAATTGATCACGATATTAATTTGTTGTAGGCAATAAGTTAAATAATGCACTACTTATTAGAGGCAACATCATTAGTAAATGTTTGTGTAACGCGAACAATTTGTTTTAGTTAGACAGTTGAATTTCGACATATTTTTCATAGAATACATGTCATAAATTAACTGTCCGAAGGTAAAACCAAAAAACGTCTAGTTTCTCGGATATATGAACCGGGCCCACCGATTATTGCAACGACATGTTTGAGTTCAAACTTTTAATACTTAGGACATGCCATAGGACATATTAATTACACTACTGCTTAATCCATATTGCACACAAACTTGTCGTTCCAGTAATCGCCTGACTAAGACTGAGTGATTACGAGAACATGCTCTCTACTAACTCATGAAACATTAAAGCATGAGATGTCACCTTTACTACGGAGTATACACTAAGCCAATGGTTGTAGGTCAGTTTCATTTGGTGCTATATTATTAATGGACTCTATGGTTTTAGATTTTATAAATAATATAGCGCCAAATTGTTATTTAGAATTTATAGAAAGATGGGTAAAAAGAATATAATGTATCATAGAATCCTCTTGGATATTTTGATATCTTATAAGCCCTTTAATATTGCGTAGCATACTTCATAATATAAGCACTTAAAATAAAACATAACATTTTCATATATTTATCTCCCAGCGAAGTTATTATTCAGGATATTTCTGTGCTGTCTAGAGGTAACGTGAAAGAGCTGCTATGAAAAATAAATAGGCTCCAGCGTATTCTTTATAAAATGTAAGTGAATCATAATGAAACTGGCGTCTAGCCAGCTGAATATTACAATGTATGATCTCTTTAGGAAATGTGCTATCAACTTTCTTTATAAACGCCCCGCCCGTCGATTTATAATACGTATGTGCGTCTTACGTATAAATTCTTTATGGTATCTATTCTAAATTTTATACCACACAGCGTTTATTTTTTTAGACGATCAATGGTGGAAAAATCCTTGTAATTAATGAGGGTAAGTACTTATTAGTTCCATTTCAAGAGCAGGTACTTAATTGATTATGCATTTATTTATAGAGACAGGCAAAAAACAAACTGTTACTTATAGGTATTGATTTATTCTATCTGTACAAAATAGTTCTCCATAGTTGTAGGCAAACAATCAATGTTTAAAACATCAACGTTTACTTACATCGCTGTAATAGTTGCCAAGTAAATATTTAAGTTCAAACGAACACACGACCATAATAAAACAAATCTTTATCTTATTTAGCTTTGTTTATGGTAAATTCTGGTGCCTGTATTTGGCAACACTGACCCAACGTTTAGTTACTACTTCCCACGTCATTCATTACACTGTCAATAATAAACTATTTCGTAAGCCCGCCATATGGCCTGCTAAATGATACAATTCACATTATTGATCAATACTATATTCACTTTAAAATGAATTGTTGTATCATACCATTCCTTATTACAGCTGTATATTATTCGTATATATAAAAAACTCACGTTGAAATATGAAACAATTAAGTTGTAAATAAATGTACATAACTCTCTGTGTAATTTATTGGATAATTACGATTTTCAAGAGAAATCTATGATTTGCTGGTAATTTCAAAGTGGTTAGGTATGCTTTATGTGCTACTAGTAATATCTACTAGTCAGAATATATTCAGTGTGCTATGAGCATCTAATAATAGCATTTAAAGCTGCACCCAATACTAACAATAAAAGTAAAATATAATTACCAACTTTTTGACAGGTATTATAAACTAACAACTGGATAATTATGTACCGGAATGAGAGTACGACCGCGCCAGTATAATTTTGTGCATACGTACGATGTCCGCCCTTTAACATTACGTTCAATGCAACGCCATGCTAAGAGACAAACCCCATTTTGATTAGGCATTACTCATCAAAAACTGGGCATTTTAGTTGCATATTTTGCGTGTCTGATCGTCTAAAACGTATCAAGACTATTTGTAGGTAAAACAGCTTAAAACTTTAAGGAGTAACTCTTCCAAACATATCTAAGACATCTTTAAACCTAAAAATAGAATCTCATCTCTTGGCTTTATCTAAAATCATTCTTCGCTATGAGAAATAGAAAATACTACGTTAAACTTAGCTTGAAGTTAAACGTATAAAATATCTGCCTCAATAAGTTGAGAAGTGGAGATAAATGGTCACTGAAAGCTGACACGGGTTGCTGGTAATGAATTAATTAAGGCATTCAATGGGAGACAGCAGTCTGTCCGGCGGACTGGTATAACCAAACTAAACTATTGTGATAATTGTCGAAGTCAGTTAGCCGTATTTACTGATTGTAGATGCGTGTACTAAGGTTTGTATTTAGCCTTTCTATATAATTAGTTGGTTTAATGTTGTGATTATGTAAAGTTCAAAAGATATCAAAAACAAATTTTTAAAATGGCATGTCCATTGTCATTTGTTTTGGAAAAGCTCTAATTTTATTTTCTCGGATATTAAAAGCTCTTTAGTTTTAATTTGCAAATCACATAATCTTTTTCTCTAATCTCTTTCTTATGTATCATTAGGATCTATAAGAAAAATATTGGCGGGTTAAAATTCCTCTACAGCCAACAGTTTTAAATATGATTACTTTAAAATACATACGTCATATCTCGCAAATTAACACATTAATTATGCTTTAGGTCATTTCTGGCGATCACTTTGGGCGTGTTATTTTGAGGTCAGAGGTCAGAGACCATATTGCATCCCTCTATACCTAATGCTCATTCATTGTAATCATGCTTTATAAAAATTCGAGCAAAACATCATACAATATGCATACTCTGACTTATTCAATAGCAAAGTAATGATAAAAACAGTAATACGGACCACATTACCCGTAATGAGAAGTCTTCTCGATAAAAGTTTAAATGTTAATATTAATCTGTCAAGTCTTAGAATACCAGACATAATTAAAATATATTGTGTCTAGCTACCGGTGTTGCGCTGCGACTCGATAGGCTATTTAATAATAGCTTGTATATCGTATATCGATAGAATTAGGCGCACAATACTGTCATTTGTAATACTCGACGTGAACTCATATCTAGTTTGATTTTAAAACCCGATCTTGAGAAACCGTTCTATTGTACAGAACAAGCTTTTAGATAGATCAAACGTTGTTGATAAGTATAATAACAATCCCGTTCATATTGTATTGTTTGATAGTTTCAGTATTCAGTACTAGGTTTCGCTTATCTCAAACTTCGAAATAGTTGGCAACGTTGTACGTATTGCCTGCAAACTGGATCAGAAACTGCTAGGCTCTATCAAAGTTGGTCGGATCTGGCGAGCACAAACTTTTGTATTAGAGGAAAATATTATTCGAGATATTGTTTGGCTAGAAACCATAATCAGAAATGTGTCAGGGTGAGATTGTATAGTACGTTTTAAACAAAGCTAATAATCGAAATAGTAGTTGGTGTGTGTCATTTTGGTGTTAAATATTCGCGTTTTTGTTATAAATGTTATTCTAATAATCATAAGTATGTATGACTAGATTGTGCCCGCGGCTCCGCTCGCGTAAATGTAGGTTATGTTAGGTTAGATTAGTAACAGTACTTTTTCTGGATGACTATAAATGGTACCCTATGTCCTTTTCTGACTACGTGTATGCGAAATTTGGTGATGATGATCGGTCATGCCGTTAAGTAGTGGAAGCGTAACAAACAAACAGTTAAACAAACAAACTCACATTCACATTAATAAATATTAGTTTGGATTATGTAAGAGTTTAGATATAACAACACTTATTTCGGGTAAATTTCCTGGAAAATCCAGTTGCCTTTGACCAGCCAACCAAGATGACTTTCTAATATCTTTAAAATGAACTGCAATGTGTATGCTCATAAGGCATCAAGAAACATATAAACGACCTATTCGATACACAAAGCCAAGCTATAAACATCGTAAGTCATTATCGGAGTAGAAAATGATCTCTCGAGAAAGGAAGTAGGTATTCAATTACTTCCATAGAATCTACTGTGAACGCGCGCTCGATTAGAATGTTGTATTTCCTTATTCATCAGTGTGATAAAAAAACTAAAACGATGCAATGTTAGCTTGTATTTATAACAGTATACAAATAAATAATAAACAAATAAATCAGTTATGATGAATGAATTATTTTGTGATAAAAAATTACGATGATTACAAAAACAAAATGGCGCCTTTGACACATTTTTATCTATAATTATTATGCTTTTCTTTTTAAATTCGCTTTTAATCCACGGCACTATTTTTGATAAAAATACATGTTTCGTCATATATTGCTGTGATATAATACTAATAATCCTCTTTATTTGTTTCAGGTAAAATATTTCTCCAATTCTCAACTCAACATTCAGTTCAAAGGTTTAATTTTTCTTTAATTAAACGGTCAGAGGGCGTGTAATCGAATTATCCATTACTAAGTGCACTTTAATCAAATTAAATACGCTGGCAGTTAATAATATTACCTGCATAACATCAAATTGATACCTTTTAGCAACGGAGCGACAGATTTATGCATTATTGGATTTTGCTTCAGCGTACATTTTACCTAGCTACGGTACAGCTCACGGAGAATCTAGTTACGGGATTTTAACGCATCGATTGCACTGCACGTAAATACAGTTATAAAATGATAAATACGTATTTCGCCGGTTTATTTTCGTTTAATATTCTGCATGTGCCAGTAGTTCAGTATAGAGTCAAAAGGAAAACTGAATCTCTTATATTTCGTACGTATGACATAAATAAACAATATCGAGATTGGATCTATGACATTTAATTTAAGATAAGCCTGCTCTACTTCTGTTACCAAAGACTGAAAGGACTTATCAAAGTGCACTAGTGTTGAAAAAATGTCTTGGGAAACTTACAATCTATTGCCCCGTATGTGTGTCGTGTCGTAATTTATTTATACTCGTATTACAATCTTTTCAAATATTTAAAAGTAGTAATACACGCAAACAAAAGCGCTATTCTTTATGTACCTGGCACATTTGTACTATATTTTTAGTAGGCAATCTCCGTCATTTTCAAACTGTTTTACGGCTGGATGCCAAAAACAGTAATTTTTCCAGAATATACTGAAATAACTATGAGACGCGCAGATAACCTACCTTTTACTATTAACACAAACTGCTGCTATTTAAAAGCAATTAATACGGCAATAATTTTGAAAACACGTGGCACAAGGAATTCTAGTGTGGTCACAGGGAGCCCAGGGTTTTGTGAAAATGCAAAGAATTTAAACAATATGTTGTATGTTCTATCTCCATACAGGACTAAAATTAGTATGATCTACAAATAGTTCTTCCTAGTCTGGGTGTTCCTTGTGTCCGTTGTTTGAATGTTTGTAAAGTCAACCGCGAAACAGAAATAGTCATACGTCAAGATCTGTTCTTAAAAATAATGTTTTTTAATATAATATTGTCTTCTGTTTACGCGAATATTATTCATTGAAATTAAACTACTATATACGGATTTTATCGCGTTGTTTGTTTGACACTTTATTACATAATTTTGAAAAACTATTACACTACTACTACTATCAAACTTTACAAATTTTTAAGCTAATTGAAATATTATTAAAACTATTAAAACTATTTAGATTTAATTTAATTTTACACTTTCCCCGACGTTTTGGTTGCTTTTCAGCTGCCATGGTCACGGGGAGACTAAGATGGTAGTTGTTTCAATGTTCCAGTGTAGTTATTTCAAAGTACCCGAACATAATTTAATCATTGGTGTTTCTATTTACGCAGAATGAGCTCAAAGTATCATGAAGTCTAGCTGTGGTTTGCTTCTTCTTGGGTTTGACTATTTTTATTACTGGATCCCAAGCTGGTGGTACATTCCAACCATCTTCTCGAGTCGAAAGTGTAAAATTAAATTAAATCTAAAGAGTTTAAATAGTTTTAATAGTTTTAATAATAATTCAATTAGCTTAAAAATTTGTAAAGTTTTATAGTAGTAGTAGTGTAACAGTTTTTCAAAATTATGTAATAAAGTGTCAAATAAACAACGCGACAAAATCCGTATATAGTAGTTTAATTTCAATAATGTTTTTTAAATTAGAACTGCTTGCTGTTTTATTATGCAACCTCTTTGGTCTACACTCTGCGCATGTCCCGACTTGTCTATCGTTATTAATTTAGAATTAGACTTAGTATTAATTGCATCCGTTAGAGTCTCAGATATACTACCCAAGTAATGACTGTGTAAAACAAATGTATGTCACCTAACTTCACTTTGATCTGTCTTTTCCTTTAATAATTTTCATAGTCCAGAACTATATTGAAAGCAAAATTGAGGTCGGCACTTTAAATCGTCACCCACTTGCAAATTATTGTGCAATGTAGGTGCAGCTATTTTGTCGAACGGACGAGTCCCTCGCTAAATTATCACGTCGAGTTTAAAATTAAATCGGCAAAGGAGGTCGGCACACCTCACTCCGATGTCCCTGTCTCCTGAAGCGAGATACTTAAGTTTGCGAAATATCTGCAATTTATTCTCATTTCAAATCGACCTATTCGAAATAATCCACCTACGTTTTTAAATATTGTGTTTAAGATAGTGTTGGTTATACTTATAGAATACGATAATCATTATTTCCTATTCTGATGTTCCTGATTTTTACAGAGAATGGACTGCCACCTAATGCTTAAAAAGATCTCCCAACAGTCTAACAGCCCTCATAACATAATTGCTGTTTACTAAATGCCAAAAAAGTATCAGCGTTCGACACAGCTGACGAAACTTATCTCATCTTTCGCCACTTTTGTAGCAAGTCATAGACGTCGTTGTCATTTACAAAACGAATTCAAAGAACCCCAGATTCGATACAATAATTTCTGGATAACACAAATTCCGTGTGGGGATCAAGCCCACAATATTAGCCGCGTCGTAAAGGCAAGATGACTACGTAATCTATTGCACCACCATGCAGTATTTTCTTACTACAACTAAAAACTTTATATCCTCCATTTACCGACGAACTTTTCAAACCCAGTGCTATTTTATATAAACCCGCGAACTAGAGACCTTATCTTATCTTATGTGGGGGCCAGCCAGTGCAGACCGGCGACACTTCGACCCAGTGGGATATTTTGTGTCGACACTCTCCCAATAACGACTACCACTACATAGATGTTCATGGCAGCCGGGACCGACGGCTTAACGTGCTCTCCGAGGCACGGAGCAGGCGATAATTGTCAATCAATACCCACATAATTTCGAAAAGTCATATAACTTCCGAAAGTCAGAGGTGCGCGACGTGGGTTCGGGTTTGTTGGACTCCCCACTGAGCTATCGCTGCTCTAGAGACCTTACTAGTCTCTGGAACAACAAGCTCATATTAATAACATTGATTCCGAAAACATACTCTTTTACGGTACAATAACAAACCTTCACATACACATTTGCAGGTATTGCAAAAGCGCTGATATTTCCCACCAGCACTAAGAGCATCTCATTCATCGGAGTGAGGCATTAGCTATTCAGCAAACGTTCATTTCACCGCGCTTTCATTCCTGAGCCAAAGGCAGCCTGCACTGAAAGGATACGCTTTCAATGCTGCCATACGTAAGGAATAAAGGCTACATATGAGCCTCAGGGAAAGACTGCGACAACCGTATAATAGTTACTGTTACGAGTTAATCTGCTTTTCTTTAAGTATTGTCTGGTTTCAAAGAGCTATTTCAATTGTTATAACAGGCGCTTTTAGCTTTTAAGCGGATAAAATGTTAATATTATTGTCAAGATTTCTTGTACAAAAACAAAAGTAACGTGATTTTTATGATGTTGATAGTTAAAGAGCTAAATCTAACACAAATTAATTACTTAACCAGGTTAAAACACAAACAAACATAGAAATAAATTATGAGATAGACGATGCTGTGTGCCTTTTTACGTTTTTAAACAAGTACTGTTTGATATACGGAGATGGATGGATGGATATACATAGATATTGTTCCCAAATTTAAATTTTTTAACACTAAGATTGTGACCATGGCTGCTAAAATGTCCGAAAGAAGCTATAGAATAGCTTTAGTAGGTTTACGATCCTATAACATTTAAGTGACTTCACCGATTGAGGTCATATTACGTCACAAATTATCACAACATAATTATATTAGTTTTCTGGAAGCGATACTTGGTGCTGGCAATTAGAGTTTCCTAATAGAAAAAAGCAATAACACCTCCACAATCGAAACCACCTCACGATCGTTCGTAAACAGAAACGCAAACTTGCCACTAGATTAATAAGATAATTAATTAAAATTTTATAACACGTATAAAAATACTGAATAGTGGTCAGTTTCATAATAGCATTTTCAGAAATAAAATAGAACGGCTGTTATTAAAAGAAAACAGTTCAAACTACTAACCATAGAGGAATTTTTAACGAACTTAGGTAAATAGACAATTAATTTCAGAACCTTAGGTTGTTTGTCTGTTTGTTACTACTGAATGCATTCATCGATGATATCGTTTTGGTTGCTTGGACTTATACATATAATCTACTTATGGTTCATCTAGTGTGAGATACTAGCTTTTGCGCGCGACTCCGCCCGCGTGGTACCTACATCAATAAAAAGTAGCCTATGTCCTTCCCCAGGTATTAAACTATATTTTTACCAAATTTCATCTAAATCGGTTCAGTGGTTTAGCCATGAAAAGATAACAGACAGACAGACAGAGTTACTTTCGAATTATAATATTAGAGGTAGTATTTAACTGCACAGAAAAAAAATACTAATTGCACAGCATATTGTGCTTATCAAAAATAGGAATTGCACAGCAAAATATATTTAAAGAGATCAAACTAAGTCGACGGAGCCCCGCTTCGTGGGGCTCCTATTTTTGGGTGGGTTTAAGAAGCAACCTAACATAACCTAATCCTTCCGAGACGGAATGCAGTGATTTAAGGCGTGTAGGTGCTCGTTATGCTGTGCAATTAGTATTTTTGATGGTCATTATATTTAATCCCTAATATTAGTAAGGATGGTGCAAGGCAAATCGTTATTAATTGAAGTCACATGTAACTAATTCCCAAGAAAGCAGTCATAAACAAAAGCTAATATGTTTTAGTTCGTACCTACTGAAATAGCGTTTAAATGTAACTATTAAATAACTGGATAATTATAATATAACAAATATGTTATGCAACAGGATGTCGTGCCAAAGTGTGTTAAACACAAAAATAACTCGTCCCGCTTTATGGATAAACATAATTTCGTGTTGATGATGTGTAAGTGTAGCGGGCATTTAAATAAAATTTGTTGTGTTCACTCGCTAAAATAGCCATGTCGACACATTAGAAAGCTTATCGTAATTGGCCTTTCGTAAACACGAATGTATGCTTGCAAAAAGTTTTAGGTTTTATCGGTATAACTAAGGTATAATAGAGGTGGCGCTTTTTCTTTTTGTACCGCTAAAAACCTTTTACAAAAGGCTTATTTCTTAGCAAATGTAGTGGTATCCTTGTCTTACTAGTAAAATCACAAAGGGACATCACTTGCTTTAAGTAAGTTGCTTCATGTCTTTACGTGAAGCCAGTTTAAAGCCTAAAGAAACCTTAAGCTGGTTAACAAGCACATGCTATACTTAATGATTAACAGTTATTATAACCTATGATTGCTTGCAATACCAAAGAGTATCTTGACGGAAATCTGCACATGCAACATTCTCATTTATTTTAATCCTGTTTGATTACTTCAAACAAGTTAAAGCTGAAGACATCTTACGTATAAAAACAACTTAGCCACAAGGCCATTATCGTTTAAGCTTAGAGTCGAGTCCTGAGTCGGGCAAGTTATCGTGTTTTCTGATTTTACTATTAAGCAATTAACAATAGCTGCAAAACATCTGAGAGTTAACGCGATGGACGTAAAAAAGCTCATCATCTTCGCCATGGAACTTAATACATATGTACCTGACGAAATGTGAATGCGACACATCTACCTTCCTCTAGGTACATGCATGAGACTATGCATGTGTGACATATATTTCAAAGTTCCTAACATATTAATAAAACCATTCTCGGAATGTAGACCGTATTTTTGTGTTATCTGGAATTTATTCTTTGTCATTGTTATTTTAATTAACTGGACGTAGCTTTGTGCGGTATAAAATGAAGCTAGCAACGTGACTCTACTGTGGAAATAGCTTTGTATTTCTCTTAATTTAATAGAAAATAAATTTACTAGGTACTCCCTTTATAAAATGTTGGTTTTTCGGAATTAATTGCTGGATTAACTCTGTAGTAAAAAGTGTTTTTACATTTAGATGAACGTATGAACGGTATAAAGCAGCAGCCCGTTGGATAAGACATTTAACATACAAGTGAGAGGTCGGTGGCTCGAATGCCAGTCATTGCACTACCGATGTGACCGTAGGGGTTACAAAAATATGTACCTGCAAGTAATTTGTAACACAAATAGCTAAATAAACGGCATATTTCGTTAGCTATCTTCAAGTCCCACATGATGGTACAAACTTATTTAGGCATCGCAACCGTAGCTTATACATAAAAACAATGTATGGAATATCCATGGCGCACATGCTTCTTTTTCTTATTTCAGTGATATTATTCACATATTACAATTTGTTCTTTCGAGTCGTCACAATAGGAAATGCAGTAACATGTTTGCTTTTTTTTTTAAATATTATATAGTAATATCACTAGCTATCTCTCGAAAACAGTATTTTTTTCTGTATGATAGATGATACCTTATTCCTTTTCTGTATTGTCCTCTGACATTATTTATACCAAATTACATGATAATCGATCGAATAGTTACGGCGTGAAATCGTAACAAATAAACATACTCACATTGGCATTTGTAATATTATTTTTAAATCATACAACTTTATAAGGTTTTTATTGCGTTGTTTATTTTTTATAAAACACTTACATCATTTTGAAACTTTAAACTACTATTGTTATACCCTTTTACTTGTTACTGTTTACTTCTATTTAAGCTATTAAATTTAAATTATAAAAATCTATTTAAATTTAATTTTACTCTTTCCCCGTCGTTTCGGTTGCTTTTTAGCAGCCATGTTCACGAGAGGACTAAGATGGTGTGACTTAACATTCGCGTAAACGTAAGACAATATTATTTATAATATTAGTTAAAATAGTTAGGATCATAAACACATTACACATTACATACAGTACTTACATTATTCGACTAAAATATAACCTCTAAAACTAACTAGAGCTTGGAAAATCACGAAGACGCCTCAAATATTACTTCCACAACGAAAAGAGTCATAATGGCCTCGAGATTATATTAATTTATAACAAAGCTTCTAAATGCTTACAATAACTTTTAACAACTTCATAAGAATGCTCTGGCGAAGACAGATCATTATGTTACCAGCCTAATAAAGTAAAGGAGAGTATTTATTGAAGTGCGTGTACGGAGATTGTTTACGTTTTTAATTAGCTGTCAGGCAGTTGTTTATATGTGGTTTAATAATGTAAAGTTTGTTATAGTTGTGGTTTTGGATATATTAATGACAGTATTTTTAACGCCTTATTGGTTTTGGAGCGCATGTTTGTGCATATGTTTACCTACAATCACATGGTCTTGGGTTTGATGCCCTGGTATTTAGTTTTTCCATTAACTGTATGTAATTTGAGATTAACCTAGAGGTCAATCCTATTACACACGCTGTTATAGACCCTACATAATAGATTACGTAGGGTCTATAATCAGCTGGCGAAATATAGATGAGCACTGCTATTTATTCTTAATGCCTAACAATTTTGATTCATTTTTACTCATTGAATACACATTAAAAGCTCTGGCGTATGGCAGAGTTACTATGGTATCTACCAAAACTTGTGGCGCATGGTGTATTAAAAACATTTAAACGACATATTTGCTATGAAATCGACATACTCAAAACATCCTATGATCTGGATGAACTATCTGTGTATCATCCTATAAATCCTGTTTGGATAATGCGTTCGTAGCACTCCATGTGGATGTTCGTGTCTATTGATGATGATGTAATTACTATAACATATAGCCTCTGTACAGTCCTTAAAAGGATATGTATTATGTCTTATGGGTATTTAGTTGACTTGCACGTTTATGAAAACAAATAATATCTACTATGCTCTAGCATTGAGAATTTACGGGCAAAATAAAGCATTAAACAACTGCCTAACTGTGAAAGAAATAAAAAGAACGCCCATCAACTCCAAAACACGCAAGGCTGTACAATAATAGAGTATACAATCATTATGCCTTGTCTAGTATTTTTTCATTTCATTATCTCTGGTAATTTGCTATAATGCAAAAACACCACCATTTATTCAAGCACAATTTATTTATTGAATATATCTGCGTCTAATGTGTCTTGATCTACAATACATTTTTACAAGTTACAAGTATTACTAATAATAATGTAATATTTTTAAAACACGCGTGATTTTTTATTAATACTATTTAATCGACTTTAATATCACTCATGCATTCATTCATTCGTAGCATTTTATTAGATTCGAATTTCGAATGAATCATCGCTCGGCATACGGGCTGGAAATAAATTGTCTATGACTTCAAGAGGTTGTTCGAAATTTGAAAAGAACTTATCTGGTATTCTAGTTGAACGGGCCATCAGTCATCGTTACAATGGCGGGAGATTTAGTTAACAAATGGATCGGTTAGTATAGCCGGCCGGTCAATTTGATCCAATTTGTGGGATCGCTGCCGTCGCCACTTTAGCTAGATTGGCTCGGACAGATGGCAGGATACGTGTGGATTAGACGCTTATGCTTTTTGTATATCTATTACCTATAGGTTTGTAATAAGTGTCATTGTTTTCCAATAAACATATAGCAAAACTATCTTGAGTTCTTTGTTGGTCCAGTGGGGTAAGCTAAGGTGTAAGCGACGGCCAGGAATACTTTTCTTTTTTTACAAAATTTTCTGTAGCAGCATTTTGACTCTCAATCCGGTTAAAGGCAATAGGTCAAGTACTTAGAACCTAAACGTAGTTAACATAATGTGAATATAATTATGTAGATGCAATATTATACGCTTCTGCCAAAGAAAACTCACACTTGTGTATTCTCGAAGAGTTAAAAGGACTATATTATTACTTATTCATTAAAACCAATATATTGGACTAGACAACGGCAACGGATTCGTTAAATATTTTAATATTGATTGAGTACGTCACGTTGACGCGACCGCGACGCCGCGTCGCGGCGTCGTCAGCATTCCCTTATGAACCGAATTATTTTTCTATAATTAAAAACTGTCCAATATCAGAGAGACATATTCGGTCATACACAGTCATTAGGTTGTAATGTATAATCTGTGTCCTTATAGTATAGTCAATGGATCGTTATATACAGCAAAAAAAATTTTTTTGCCCTGTGTGACATCAATGAGGTAGACATTGTACATAATTATATTAATTATAGATACTTTACTTTTTTGATTACTTGTTATGTTGTGCGGTATAATATAATATAATAATACTTAATAGTGGTATTATTATTTATTAAAGTGACACATGAAAGTGACTTGCGTAATTTAAACAGTTTGACGTGACTTTAAATACATAGGTATTGTGCCACTTTAAATTTTATAGTTAACCCTTTCGCTGTCCCGTATTAGACATAATAGAAAATCTATTGTTATGTATATGTGATCGGACAGGAAACCTGATAAGTAAGAGGAGTAAATAATTACAATATTTTTAACACACATTCAGATATTTGATTGTGTGTCGAGATCATAAATAGGTACTTACTTAAAAGAATAATAACTAAGTGCAATTATCTTTTTAGGGTATTTAAAGTTTAATCATCTTTAAGTAAGTAAGTAGTTCATCTTTTAGTAAATCCACCTGAGGGTGTTTAATAAAATTTAGGACGGCAAAATATGGGCATTTTTAAATACCTATGACATCCAACGCTTGATTGTGGGAATCTTTGTTACAATATAAATTGTGAGACGTATCCCAAAAACACGGGAAATCTTTATAAATATATATAAAATAAAACTTCCATAATTAATATTTTTCTATAATATTTACTGCTTCATGGTCGGACATTAAAACGTGTGTCTCGCTCAGAGGTAGAAGAATTACGACTGAAGCGCCGAACTTGCGAAGCGAGCGAACTTAGTGCGGACTGCACCAAATCCTTTGCAAAAACCATCGAACCGTCACCGTCAATAATAATAATAATGTGCGACGAACCGCTGAACACACCATCCAATATGGTTGGAAGCGCACCAAGTTCGCGGTGCGGTCCACACCAAATTCGATCGTCTGTTAATGCTTTTACATTTAGATTTGAGACGCTTGCCTTGGCGTTTAATTGGTTCCTTAAAAATCCTTCTTCTTTAAATAAGTAATCATATCATTAATTATATTGTAAATAAGAATGGTGCGTTATGTCTTTGTCGTTATAAAATATATATTGTATCGCCATGTTTGAAATTCATAACCTTTACATAGAGGTCATTATCCTAAAAAATCTCGTGTTGTAGGTACTACTAACTATTGCTTTCTATAACATAGCTAACTACATTGTTTTAATAAATAGCCATGCCTTTATATTTACGAAGGGTAGGCAGAGATCTGTCACAGATACAGTATTTCTTCTAATAGAAAAACCTATTGTCAACTCGCGTTTTTTTATTTTATCCAGTGTCGCGGGGGACTTTATATACATAAAAAAATAGATACAAAGAACACCTAGACTCGGAACAACTATCTGTGAATCACACACATTATTGTCCCTTGTATCGAATACTTGGCACACTGGACGTACTAAGACGACCACTTCTACGCCATACCATATCAACCGATTTCATCTCACTCGGGTATCAAACACAAGATTGCAAACGAAAGCGCACTATGCCATGGCGCCAAAGACACTGTATCTATTTGTCTAATCGTTTTATATAATATCAAAACCAAAACGATTAAATTTAATTGAAACAATAGCCCTTTATTTGTTCAATTTCCTTTATTCGAACCATTTAAGCTTCTATAGCTGGCGTGTGATAAGCTTCAACATTACAACGCTTTTAAACTTCACTGCACGCCGATGCTACACAGATAAAATAGAATTTACGAACAGTTCTGCTTGTTTTGTTCACTTATCGTTCGTAGATAAAGCATTTGAATTCTGTTTTCCGGTTCCGTTTTGAATAATTATGTATAACTAAAAGCAATCCTTTGTAACCCCTTTTGAAACATATTGAAATATAATGCTGTCAAATCTCGCAAGTTGTTGTATAGTTAAGACTGCGCCGAGCGTAAGACGCGGTTGGACTGAATGACAGAGCTCGATATTCAAATCGGCGCGCGGCCGCCATAGTAAAATTGTATGGAGGATTTAAAGTGCTTTTTTAATAAATATGTATCTTTATTGTCAACCAATAACTTAAATATTTGGGACGGACAAATTGTAATATAACTAATATTGTCTTCTATTTACGCGAATATTATTCATTGAAATTAAACTGCTATATACGGATTTTATCGCGTTGTTTATTTGACACTTTATTACAAAATTTTGAAAACTGTTACACTGCTGCTACTATTACACTTTACTAATTTTTAAGCTAATTAGTCTTTATTTTATAAAGCTAGGTCAGGTACTTTTGAAGATATTGTAAATTTTCTAGCTGACCCTTTTTCTTTGCGGTCCAGTGTAGTATTCGATCGAAATAGAGTAGGTTTCATTGCAACATATTCAAAGTAAAAAACAAACCCATCTAAAAAAGTAACGCCATAAATAAAACATTTCACGTCCAATTCCAAAAATTCAAACTAACAATCTATCTTGCACGCATAGACAAACCGTCGGTATGAATAAAAATAAAGAAGAAAAGTGCACAGGCAATGCTGGCAAATAGCCAGCGCATTCGAATGAAGGAAAATGAAAATTACCGTTACTTTGTGAGTCTAGATAAAAATAAATATTTGTTGTTTACAAACGCTCGCAACTTCGTCGTCGCGTCGCTTCATAGTTGTAACATAAACATACGACAACATCAACATTTTACATATTTTTTACACAAGTACTTGTTCTATTTAGCTGCTTGACTACTCGCTAAAGAATTTCTATTGATTATGCATTTTATAAAAGTGTTCTTGTTGCTGTGATTACATAATTTTGCTGTTTTGTTGAATTAATATTTACAATAGGTATTATGTATGCTTATACATTTACGATAAGTAAGACGGTTAGTTATCAAAACTTTGGCTTTTTGTGTTAATTTGGCTACAAATCGGATATAATTCAACAACAGATAAAGTCTATAGAATTACTGTACAATTGTGACATAAATCTGTCAAAGTTGGCCGGTTTCACATTGCAGTGTTGCCTCACTATCCGCTGCGGTTACCCGCACCCTAACTCTCTGACACTAATGCCGCTAATACATAACGCGTTTAAACTTTTGCCAAAACTTCCCAAACTTTCATATGAAGTTAACGTTTTAACTTTATTAAGTCCATGTTTTATAAGGATTAGCTGGTTGTTTGAAATAATTTTGTGGAGCTTAGTAATTGATTTATTCCAGGTTTAAATATATTTACTGCTTCAGTAGTAAAAACTATTTGAATTATTCTACTTACTTACTGTTATATTTTGTCAGAGAACTCAGAGGAGTCTCTGTATAGCTTCTAATACTCGAAAACAACAATGCGTCAGGTATATAGATCACCTTGATTCAGGACTGTTTATAAAATCACAATTTTCCACCGTCGGGCATGTCGGATCTATCCTAAAGAATGGCCTATGGTTGTGGGGTAATTGGCAACCGGCATGGAGAGCGTTCATAATGCAAAAAAAATGTATACGCTTAATTTGCGGTGTAGGGCCGCTTGAAACATGTAGGACACTCTTTAGGCAACTACAGGTCTTGATTTTGATGTCTATATATTATATTAGAAGTAGGAATGTTCGTCAGGAACCAAAGCCATTTATTTGTAAAAGTGAAACAAGTAAATACGATTACGATACACAAAACTAAAGTTTGAAACTTTCATTAAAAAAGCCTAGTTATGACAATAAAAGTATATAACCACATCCCTATAAATATCAGAGAATCCCGATCTGCCAATTCAAAACAAATTTAAAAAAATGGCTATTTTAAAATTGCTTTTATACATTAAATGAATATTTTAATTGCCAACAATGTAATTTCACACATGCTTTAAAACGAAATGTCTGTTAACAATATAATAATAAATATTGTATAAAATTTCAAAATGTAATTAATGTAATTAATAAACTGGTTTACATTGTTTATACTATTCTTTATACAGTTACGATATTATTTATTCTCTTCGCTTTTTATAATTATTATTATTGATATTTGACATTTGTTTATACTAATGAATATTATGTTTAATTAAATTTTTTACTAAGTAATAACATTCGTACGCGTAACCATGTCTCGTGCCAATAAACTTTAATTTAATTTAATTTAATTTGGCCGTAACTACAGCACTCGCCTAATTAATACAGAAGAGCTGACCGTGATGACATCAAAAAGCTGATTAATTATTATTTTCAGGAAGGGAACTACTAGGTTTAAATAACAAAAACAGTGACAATATAACGTTATGTAGCACAGCTATAAACATAACCTAACTATAAAACTGCCCCACTTATTTCTCGTTTCGACACATTTGACCTATCGTGCCCTCCAATAACAATTAAGCTTATAAACGCCCAGTGTGTACGCGTACGAAGCACAAAATAAATTAAATTCCTTAGATAGAATATGACTTTATTCTACGAACGGAGAGGGAACGAAGAGCTCTTAGGATAAGTAAAGTTGACGCTATTCCACTTCTGTCAAAGGTTAAGCCCGATATTCCCTTGCACTGTACCCTTTACTTTTTACGGCACTTGAGCCACTTGACATTTAGGTACTTTTATAGATATTTATACTTTATGGTTTAAGAAAACCATAGAATGATGTTTAATCATATCTAAATTGAGGATAAATATCAACGTAGTGAAATTAAAATATTTGTTAAATAATCGAATAATTTGGAAAAAAAATCGTGTGGCAATATATATTGATATTGCAAAACATGAGCGCGCGTAACTTTAATTCTGTTTATGTATAATGCCAGCAGCTCATTCAAGTATGTATTTACAATTGGCACTAAATCAAATCGATACTAATATTATAACGCTGAAGAGTTTGTTTATTTGTTTGTTTGGTTGAACGCGCTAATCTCAGGAACTACTGGTTCGAACTGAAAAAATCTTTAAGTGTTGGATAGCCTATTTATCGAGAAAGACTATATAACATCACGCGGGTGAAACCGCGGGAACATCTAGTAAGTAATACTTGCATCAGCACGATGTTATAAATATTCACACAAATAAAAACATAATTACGGAATTATATAGAAGTAATATTATAAATACAATAACATAATGTAATTTGATAATGAATCATGAATATCGTAATCATAAGGACGTTGTTAATGCGCCTAATCGCCAGAACTAATTCGGTTTAGTATTATAATTTTGACGTTGGCACATGTAGGATACCAGCTTCCCATTTTAATACTTATTGAAAGTATGAATCCTAATCTTAACTTCATAACTAATATAATAAATGCGAATATGAGTTTGTTTGTTACGTTTTCACACCGTAACTATGCGACTAAACACGACGGTACCGAATTTATCCAGAAAAAAGGAGTTGAGGGATAGAAAATTGACATAATCTATGTTTACGCGAGCGAAGCCGCAAGCAAAATATAGTTATAAAATATTTTATTAGTCTAATTGTACCTTTCTAATGTTTATGTCAACTCTTCCAGTAAAATATTTGTATGTATGTATCTTATGTGGGGGCCAGTCAGTACAGACTGGCGACACTTCGACCCAGTGGGATCTTTTGCGTCGACACTCTCCCAATAACGACTGCCATAGATGTTCATGGTAGCCGGGACCGACGGCTTAACGTGCTCTCCGAGGCACGGAGCAGGCGATAATTGTCAATCAATACGCACATAAATTCGAAAAGTCATATAACTTCCGAAAGTCAGAGGTGTGCGACGTGGGTTCGAACCCGAGACCCTCTGCGTTGCAGTCTGTTGGTCTCCCCACTGAGCTATCGCTGCTCAAAATATTTGTAAGTGCCTATTTGGAGTAGGTTCACATCGTTAAGTAAATTGCTGGTTTCCAAACCTCTGGATAGGAAGTAAAGCAAGACCTAGTTTACCATCTAAAATAATATGATGTAACACGAATACATAGAAATTCTTCCACCTGCGTGTACATAAATCTCTTAGATAGTGCATACGAGCCGCAATATAAAGCAATTAAAGGCTAACAGGATGAATTCCTGTGCGCAGCGGTCTTTGATGTAGTCTTCCGCGAGATATGCGCTGTAACTTATGAACATATCAAAAGTGTATTTATGAGATAATGGTTCTTGTACATCGCAATATTTTTCTTTGAATTATGTTTTAAAAGACGTTACAATAGTTTGTTAGAGAATTCATCAATTAATACAATATACTATGATGCTTTTCACTAAGGAGATTTAAAGGCTACTTACGCAGCGGTATTAGCGGTTACTACCTAAAACTATTTTGGTAGGAGGAACTGTATTTTAAGTCTAAGGTATATATCGATACATTTTTGAATTTCGGTATTTACATTTAGGTCATAGTTAAGTTACGTTAAGCTTTCGGGCATTATTTACTACATAAATGATGTATACTTTTTAGATATTTCTTCTTTAAAATAGTTTTATTCTCAAAGCCTATATCGGCTAGGCATATGACAAGATTCAGTGACCCGTTTTAAGATAAACCACATCGATGTATTACGATATTCAGGCCGCACAGCTAAGCTCGTTTCCTGACCCACCGTGGCGTAGCTTCTGTTTATTCTGTGACCTAATCGAGTCTGATATGTTGACTGAGTAAGATGTCGACTATACGCGCTGCCGACTTTTTGAATACATATTTTTCATACGATTGTTTACAAATACATGACTTAATAATGTTAGCGTAATTGAAGTTTTTAAAGTATAATAACGAGTAAGCACAGCTGACTGAATGATTAAGCATTTTATTTATTAAGTAAAAGCACTCAATACTGATTACGCCCGCGCAACTTGACTTCGTTCTTCGCTATGGATATATATAAGGACTTCTGCGGCATTCACTACCCTTCAAAAGCTAAAATAAAATATCCCATTACGTAAAAAGAGGTAGTTTATCTACCACCAGGCACGGACCGTTGCCTCCTGATTAACAACGACGCCCTTAAGGTTTTACAAATCCCTTAGCAATTTTCGAACCAACGGCTGTCCGAACACCGCACTGACCTAATTCTTGTTTTACAAGACTTTCATGACGCTAATAGGTTAAAATAACAAAGTGAGTTAGGTGCGAAGCAACTTCTGCCAATTAGGAGCCACACAGCAGCCATTAGCGGGAGGAAGACGCAAATGTGTTGTCATTAACACGTAGGCAGAACGCGATAAATGCCTTTGCCTCGGCTGTATGCGTATGTCCATAGCTATATGATGTTGTTTATGGAAATTTGCATACTATCTTGAGGTTATGCATTTAAATTAGCTGATCATTACAAACACCGCTTGTTAGGAAGTTTGTTTAAACTTGACGTAATAAGTAAATTAACGGGGTTTCGTTGGCATTCAGTTCTATAACTAACTTCCTATGTTTACCAACATTGATAACAAAAATGGCTGCCAATAAGTAATGTAAATTTTAAATAAATTTTG
This sequence comes from Catocala fraxini, assembly GCA_930367265.1. NCBI lineage: Eukaryota > Metazoa > Arthropoda > Insecta > Lepidoptera > Erebidae > Catocala > Catocala fraxini. The sequence goes on along the minus strand of OV884026.1, from coordinate 6,572,416 downwards.
ACAATCTGATTGTTTTTAAAATACAAGTTCATCAATTTCGGGATTCCCAAACATTGACTGCATGGTTTGCAAAATGGTTTAAGTGGTCGCCTCGCCGGCGACGAGTTTTGTAGGTTCGATCCCCACACAGGACAAAACATTTGTGTGGATCCACAAATTGTTGTTCCGGGTCTGGGCGTTCATTGCGTCCGTTGTTTGAATGTTTGTAAAGATGACACGGAATTTATCTCTAGCAAGATTATCTATGGATCACACTTATTTACGATATGAGGATCGAATACCTAATAAAGGACCACAAACCATAACGAAGTGTTTTCCTTATCTATGACGTCAATTAATATTTTGACACCTATTGCTATACTTTAAAATAGTTATGTAGATAAAGCTCCCGACTTACTAATCGCAACACGAATAGTATAACTTACTAATATAACTTTTATAATCTTTACTAAGCCCTTTGCATGAAGAACATTAGATTATTGACGATATAACAGTCTACACGCATATTTTAGGGCAATAATACGTAAATAGCATGTCGTGTCAAACATTATTAGTTGTATTTATTTGTCCAAACTGACCTTTACACCTAATGGTTATTTATTGTATGTTTTCGTCGCTTTCCCTACAAGGTCACCTAAATTATTAGTTTCTTATTCTGAAGCAGTGGTTAGTATAACTCTTATAGTTTTGATACAGGAAATTACGATTATTAGATTGCCGTCCATAATGCAAAACGTTGTTGTATTCAAATATCGAAACGACGGGCTTCTAACGAAAACACTCGCATTCTAGCATAATTAATGCAATGTTTCTATGTATAATATGTATGTATTTACAAAAAAAAAGTATCTATGTATGTTTATCCATTGTCTAGAACCCATAGTACAAGCTCTGCTTAGTTTGGGCTAGATGGTGTTGTGTGTATGTGGTAGAATATTATTATTATTATTATTAATGTCATAATATGGTCATCATAGATTGATCGAACACGAGGTTATCCAAAGACTCATTAACTGTTAGTTCTAGAAGAAATATGTAACGTAACCAGCGCTAGTCTCTTGGATAAGGCATTTAAAGCAGCACTAGTCGGTTAAGGTATTTGACATACGATCGAGAGCTAGCAGGTTTGATTCCCATCTATTACATTACTGAAGTGTACCGTCTGCTAACACAAACAAACAAAAATTTGCTTATAGCTAGAATGGTTAGCGAGAATATTAGACATTTGTAACTTAAATTACTAGAAAACTTGTAAAGAAAAACTGCCAAAAGTGGTCACCTAAATATTTCTTACCTCACATCACATTTATAATTAAGGAACTACAACTCTACTTACCACAAACAAGCGATAATAAAAACAAGATCAGAACGTTTAATGTTCAAGCATTAAAGAATTACCTATCTACACGCAATTTAACGAACGGAGGCGTAGCTCCAGAAGATTTATTACGTCGGTGATGCAACTAGAAGCTGAATAACAACCTCAAACTTCCACCTCACCATCATAATTACCTCCTGCAATTGCATTGCAACCGCCTACCTACGCTCATGCACTTTTGATGTACCTTTAACAACTTCCAAGCGGATTTAGAAATCAAAATAAGCTAATGTACCAATTGTCACTCGTCCTGTGCAAATTGGCTTAATCAAGTGAAGGAAATTATTCTCTACCGCGTTCCTATCTGATGGAACTACTTACATAACGCAAACGTATTTTTTTATTCTGTTTGTATAAAGGAGTATTTTTACTGTAATGTGTGTCTGCAATATACTGGCCAACGATAGCATTCATATTTTATTCTGTTTGACAAAAGGGGCTTCTAAAGAGGTGTTATTTTACTGCAGTGTGTGGCTACAAAATACAGGCCTACACGTCAATATTTTAAATGGGCGATGCATTCAAATGTTTTTAAGCTGGCCGGGCTATAATAAAACCGATGCATCCACATATTACAGTAAAAATATTGCCCGTTTAGAAGCCCTAATGCATGTAATCAGAATGGAAGAAAACAGATCACAAAGCATAGTACGTGTAAATGGAACTGTCGGAAGGTGAAACTTTAGGAAAAATTATAGAGATATTTGTCGCAGCGGGCATTTTTTCGTAAACATGAATTTCGTTCAATCTTCAGAGACTCGACTGAGAAAATACATCGAGTACACACGAGACTGCAGGCAAAAACTGTGTTGTGTACCTGCGTAGGGTCTATTCTAGTCTTCTTAAAGAGGTGCTAGGCTTTCAGTGTCAGTAGTAATCTTTATTCATTGCGCTGTCCACATAGCGACTTTTATTTGAAGGGTCAATAGCGCGCAATAGTTTGCGTAGTGTGACAAGCACTATGGATTTCAGTAACAGCTTAATATTGGTGGGACATTGTTTGTTTGCCGGCTTAATTGTACAAAAACTTCGATGAACGAATACTGAAGAAAATTCTGCTAGGTCGGATTATCTATATGTTTATATGTTACGTTAGAGTAGGAGATATGAACAAGAGATGCAAAATAGGTAGATAATTATCGTACTAAATGAAATGCTTCCAAAGAAGTGTAAAGCATCTCATTTACATTGTGTAAGAATACATACATACATAGATTCACGCCTGTTTCCAAGAGGGGTAGGCAGAGACTACGGATTTCCATTTGCTACGATCCTGACACACTTCTCTGGCTTCATTCACTTTCATCACATTCCTCATACACGCCCATCGGTTCAAGGTGCTCTTAACCTGGCCTTTGTCCAGAGTGTAAGAATAAAATTAAATAAAGGCAACTATGTAGTACATTCTAACATCGTGTGTGCTCTACCTATTGCATTTAATCAGCATAGTCCAAAATATCTTCATCCATAACGTACCGACACTAATATTATCAAAAGCAAAAGCTTTTATGCATACATCCTTACGATTTATCTACCGGATCTATTTACATTACATAGGGGAGATGGGGAAGTTCGATAACAACGGCAAGGAAGTTAAGATTTATTATATTAATACAAAGTGTATATTAGAATAATCAGATAAAAAAAGGATTCGCTAGTAAAAAAATTAAACCTTGTATAACGATAATCTCGCCAAACACCATAATTAAGTACAAAAATACCCAAACCCGGAACAAAAACCCTGTCAATTACAGATTACAGATGATCGCAAAAATGTTTTGTATGAATACCGAATTAGTAATATGCATAATTGTATTCGAATAGGTATAGTACTGTACACTACGATACCTACTATGCATTTTCAAGGACGCAATGCACGTATTTATGTAAAGATTTCTCAATACATAAAAATAAATAATACTATACACATCGTCATATTGAACTTATTACCATATAATAGTATTCGAACGATATTCGAATATAGTTGTGGACAACGCGATGCCTACTTTACACGGTCAAGGATGTATCCTTCCATCATATCATCATCCATCCATAATTGACACCATTATGCATGCACGGGCTGTAGCCCGTGCATGCATAATGGTGTCAATATATAAACACAATAATACTAGCTGACCCGGTAAACGTTGTTCTGCCATATAAATTAACAAAAAAAAATAAAGAAAAGAAAATTTAAAGTCATAGAAAAAATCTGGATAGGGTCTCCCTAATTACCTAGCGGTGTGAAATATACTTTATGACCTATTCTCATACCTACCAAATATACATAAAAAATTCATAAAAATCGATCGAGCCGTTCCGAAGAAGTAGGTACGACTACAAATACCGTGGCACGAGATTTTTATATAATAGATTGTACACAACGCTATATTATCGAACTCATTACCGTTTAATTTCTAATACCATTTCTTAATTTAGACAATATAGAACTCTTAGGAGAATTCCAAACAGGGCGTGTTTTCACCATTTCTTCAATAACGTTTCCTGAGACAGGGGGCCCGTTTACCTCTTGCTCTCACATGGTGCCGGCTTGTCCTATTTTCGAAACACGATTCGTTTTCCTCCTTCAATTTATTCTTACATATTTATGAGAACACGTTTAACGTTTGCCAGTCAGATCAGATGTTTTCCATGGAATATGAAAGTATTGTTGGTATGTATAGATATTTACGTGACATTAATTGACGTACCATCCATTTCGAAGGGCAATATTTTTCTGTGTCACAGATAAGATCGCTCCTATTTTAATGTATCATTAATAGAGTCGGTCATGTAAGGCTTATGGCTTGTTTCAAATAATCAAGTAAAAGTTATTGGATATATAAATAGCATGCTGGGTCTTTCCTGTTGGGTTAAATAAAAGTGATAACATGAGGTTCATCAAAGGAAACTATTACTATGAGTATTTGAAACAGGTCCTATTTAGTGACTATTCTAACTAAAACTGCTGAGAACCGCTAGAACCAAAAGCTGTTTGCCAATTAAATATTTAACACGATAAATTCCTAGAGAGCTTTGCTCGATGGTATATTATATTTTTCTCAGTTAACGTTAAGGACGTCTTAATTACAGCCGAGTAGCACTTGACGTCCCGGTTACGAGGTCCAACCTGTCACGCTATGCCACACCCACATCCAAACAAATGCTCCACTTCAACGAGCGCCGAACAAGTTCACATCAGCTGTTTACATACCGCGGGCCTATCGATAAGTCAGCCATCCATCGCTGTTTCGATATCCAATAGATGAAATAAAACATCCCCCAAGACGGCAATGTATTTTCAAATACTGAAAAGACTAACATTTACGTGACCGTTATTCTCACAATAGATACCTTCATCTGAGTAAGCGAAAGTCGAATAGAGCGAAGGAGAAATGTGTCATCGTAATAAAATGATTGTTGAAGCCACTAGAATCTGATAGTAAGGGTGTGTGAGCGGCGCATGCGCGCTGGCCAAGGACACGCGCCGCGCCTCAGTCTGGCGGGAGGCAGCGCCGCGGCCGCCTGCCCTCTCGGACACCACTTCTATGTCCCACGATGCGGAGTGCCGCAGTGGCCGACGCGTAAGTCCGACCCGAACACCGCATGCCAGACCCAGCTCCAGTTCCGGCATCGGCCCGCAGAGCGACCTTAAGCTCGGAAGCCCCGCGGTCGCTCCGATTCAGTCTTGTAATTGGATTTTGTCGTTCGATAAGCAACGTTATTCTGATTTGATTGGCGAACGCTTTCCGCTTCGATATTGCAGCTTGCTTCTTTCACTTCCTCTGAAGGCTCTCGTAGCTTTATGTGTAGCCGCTTTATATGTATTGAAAGAGAATTAGTGTCGTATCGAATGTGATATGACGACTTACGTAACGTAGTATTACGGAGTCAGTGGTGCATCACGATGCGATTGTAAGATCAGTACACGGGTGTACAGTTGAGCGGACACTTGTCGCGAGTGAACAGTTGTCAGTGGACATGACTTGCTGGGAAAGCGTAGGACTGCTGGGCCCATGCGCGCTACTCGCTTCGTCTGATGTCAGGGTGAGTTCTGTACCCCAAGGAGCCGACTCCCCAAATATGGATTATTTCCCCAACCGAATAAATCCGTGGAAATTATCTGAATATATTTTATAAATTAAATACCGACATCCTTTAACAAAACTTGCTTCCTTATCAAAGGCTCAACTGACCCTTGAAATTGTCCTAGATGTAATTTTCTGAATCAATGAACCATACCATTTACAAAAGTTGTAATATAGCGGTGTAAGCAAGAATTATTCTAAACATAAATAATTTATTTAAACTGTTGTCTATGTTATTTTGGATGCGTTTATTATTAACCTAATTGCCTGGTGATTAACTAATTAGGGTATTGTTTTCAACACCAAATGTTAAACAAACAATATTTGCCGTAAAGTGTATAATTACGAAGTTCTCTTAATTAGTTTGTGTTTGACAATATTCAGTTTAAAGCCGGTGCTCAGTTTGAGAAGTGCTCAGTGAAAAATGGTGTCAATAGTGCTTCTAACCACTGAAGAGGTGCTTCAAAAAAACGCGTTTTGGCATTCCCTAGACACAGTGTGGATCACGGAAGAATTGGAACCTTTCGAAGATGTGAAACAAGAGCATATGTTTATTAAACCGCTTTCGAGAGATCTTTACTACACGAAGTATCCGGATACACCGAGAAGTGAATCAGACGAAGAAAATTCTTTAAGCTTAAATGGATTTAAAAGCAAACACCGGGAATGGCAATCTAAGATCTGCGTGAGAAGACTCGATGCGCAACGACGTAATTCAAGCCAATCCTACTTAAGCTCATGCGACGTAAGATTTACTAGAAGTGGCTTGCTGAGTAGCGCGAGTAATAAAGTTACTTCTGTGGTGAAGACCAATAACAAAGAAAATCCTACTGATAGCAATTATAAAATAGAAAATAACAATGAACGAGCAGTGGAATTTTTACAGCGGTTACAACAAAGTGTTCCCCCTCCACCTATAGAAGATTTTCATAACTTAAGAGATGTAAATTTTAGCTCAACAAAAGCTTCAAAAAACTGTATTGATTTTAATATCATTGAACTACCGGAATATGAAGATTTTGTAAACAATAAGATGACACAGATTGAAATGGAAAGAAACATATTACTGACGACTTCGACATTAAAGAAATCTAAAAGAGATAAAAGGAAATATCACACCCGTGCCGCCATAGTACTAAGCAGAAGTATTTATGTATAGACGCTACTTAATAACAAGCTATGTCAGTGTTCTTTTAGGTACAGTCGTAGAAGGATTGCCGCAACAGAGATATAATTAGAAAAAAACAAAACGTCAACAACAATTTGTTTAAATTTCGAACCAAAAAATAGGCTGACGCTCTTGTACATACACCACTGGACTCGAAGGGTTAGTTAAAAGAAAGTGAGCTTTGCCCCCTTAAACATAAAGCTCTAAGCATCGGTGAAGAAATATGATGCCCGCTCTATCGTAATATGTTTATTATTATTTTGTCCAGATTGCAACTATAATTAGGATACTGGATTTAAAAACTTGTAATAGTAATTAAAAGGATATGGTCGATTATATGCTATATTATAATAAAATGATGCAAACGACGACATATTTCATAGCAGTGAAGAATCATAAAAAAATTACTTTAAGTTCTAATTTGCTATTTACATATGTATACAAAAATTACCTTGACTTAGAAGCAACTGAGGACAGAGAAGCTGAATGCCCAAGAAGTAATATTTATAAATAAAGTAATCTTTTAACATACAAGCTAACAATATCTTGTCATTTCCGTTATTTAAAGTTGAAGATAATTTCTTTAACGAAACACGAAGAGGTTAGTAAAATTTTGGAACAATGTACCGTAATTTGATTGAAGATTTAAAAAGAGATAATTAATTTCCTTTATGGAGGTCAATCAAATGTTAATACTTATGTATTATTATGTACACTATAATTTATAAAAAAAAAATGCTAGTTTTAATGTATTGATTTCGGACTGTATAATCCTTTTCAAACACGCTAGATTTTATGAAATCAAACCATTACAGTTTCTAGTAAGTATTGCATAAATATGCAAAAATATCAAGTTGATGTCTTTGTGAATGTATAGCGCTTCATTCGATATTATTTTTATGAATACTTATACTAAATATGAAGAATTTTGATGAGATATCTGACGTAATTGTTTTTGTTACAGCCTCCAGAGAACGAATTGCAGAAGAATTCAGACCGCGTGCTATCGGAGCACGAGTTGCGGGTCCAGAGATCGTTGCAGAAGCTCAATGTGCCGGAATGGTGAGTACAAATGAGTCTTTAGACGAAATACGGCATATTCTCGCTGAACATAGTATATCTTATTTAAGTGAGACATAATATAGTCTAAAGGTTATCGAAAGAGCAATCAACGTTCAATCAGCTATCGTATAAACTACAATAATATATCATCTCAGATCGCAGTGAATATATACAAATTATATTATGTCTACGATGATGTAGGTACTGATAAAATCGCGATGTTGTTCAGTAGCGATGGTAGGTACAAATATTAAACATTTGTTTTCATGAATATGTTAGCGTTGATGCCTAAAGCGCACGTTCCACATATTTTTTAAGAAAAACAAAAGCAACCGTCGTTTTCTTGGATATAACTAAAAAATATACGAGCATTAAAGTTTAACCACGTCTCGCTTCACTCACAATCATGTCAAGGTTTTAGGAAAGGCGTTCGATCGGGTATATCGCAAATTATTTCGTCCTGCTCTTAGAACATTGGATGAATTATTATCTTAGATTGCATAGAATTTTAGCTTGCGACTTTTACATTTAAGTTTAAAGTTGGACGGTACTGCATAAACTAATATAAAATGATAATTTAAATTGGCATGCTACGTTGCCTATCCGAATTTATTCATGAAATACGCTGTATCTATTAAGCTATCCTGCAAGGTATTGTAATAGGTCCTACAAAGATAGCGATTTTTATTAAGCTTCATAAATCTTTATTTTTAAACCTTGCTCACTAATTGTTGTTTCATATAATAGAAACGTTATTCTTTTTTGTCTTTACATATACATATAAGGATTTTAAATAAATAAAAAATATTATCTTAGAATTAGCATTAGCATAATTATGTTGTTATTTCTGTATTTGACTCAAGCTTTGATAAACAATAACAGTGTACAACTTAAGTACCATTCTATTAAGTAGGTTACATGAGCCAAGCTTAATCCTCATAACTGTCTCCCAGGCTCACGATAATGAACCACCGGTCGGTCTTTATTCTAATTAACGATGGCCTAATTGCATCTTGTTTAGCTGGACTTAGTGGCACTTCATAGCATCAGTTAGCATATGAGCTATTATGTGTTTGTTTATATATATAATATTTATGATAACTTGAACATACAACATGTCTAGCTTTTCTGTTACAACGTGTAATAGGACACGTAAAACGATCTACGGTCATGCAATCACCTTAATTCTATAAGAGCATATGTGTACCTAGGTGTATATAGGAATTTTACTTTGACATTGTCAAAACAAAAGCTTTGCATAAACTTGCTTAGAACTTTTTGTCTCACTCGGGTTTAATAACGATTTTGATTACTGTTTCGCTTTTCAGGTCATGTTCTAGCCAAGAATATAACGATTTTTTTCTGAAGCCAGCACTAATTGCTTTCAAATGACTTTATTGATATATTTAGATTTAACCAGTGTCACTGTTCTCTCTGAACGATTTTTAGGCGTATAACTACGAGGCGATATTATTAATCAAGAATTTGATGTTCCATTGTGTCGAATAATTTCCATTTGACTAACAAAGTTTACGATGTTCTTTGAATACAGAATACTAACCATGGAGACCACTTTTCATATCAGACAAAAAAATATTTTCAACAAAATTATATGTAATTATGTAAAATTATAAGAATAAAGTACTATAATCTACGGTTTCATGTTTTGTATATCTATTATATATAACATATCCTTCGTCTGTCATTGAAGTAAATTATGTTATTAAAAACGTATCTCTGTGGGTTCAAACACTTACGTAAATTGGTGGTTTTACGATCTACTCTTTATGTATTAAACTCTTTACTCCATGGTCTAGTCTATTCACTATTCTGCTCTTTATATTCTCTATGCTCGGATGTTCACAATGACTCCATGATGATTTCCTGTATAGGCTAAATGACTTAATTAAAATTTGTAAAGCTTTTGCCAGACTAGATACATTTTGCTAACGTATAGTATCGTATGTGGAACGTCCGAAACTAGTCAAGGGACTTGTAATTACGATAATTACTATTGTTGTCGTATTTTTAACATATTTCAGGTTATTTAGAAATCCCATCGAAGGATTTGATTCGATTTTATCAATTGAACGTTAACAATTAATATTTTATTGAATTAAGTAAACAAAAGATACCATTTCTTGTCTCTCTTTTAATTTTGTAATCTATATTTGGGTAAAAAGTAATAACTTGATCGATGAAAATAATTGAAGAATATTTGCTGCTTAAAATCTATTAGATTACGAAAATAGATACTTATGTTGTATCAAACATTGAATGAATGTTTACAGGGGACTACTAGAATCTTATTATTAAAACAAATTATTATCCTATCAAGTGACAATAAGCAGAGGCATTACAGTAGAAACTGACAGTCTGAAAAATGACAAATACTGACTCGTGTCAAATATTGCACTATTTGCTTCATCGATTTAAGACAATGGTCCAAGCTATAAAATAAAAAATATTTCATACATCATTTCTTACATTTTGTTTCGTAGTGCGCCCCTAAATTACTTCATTAGTATCAAGCCGGTTTTGTGTCAATTAATTTCACAGCAATTAACCTATTGACTCCGTTCTTTTATTTAAAGACTTTAATTGATCATTTAGAAACATGATTTCGTTTATTAGCTCATATTACTTAAGATTATAGCGAACCAGCTGTAAAGTGCAATTGCGTTCACGTTTGTTATTTTAAAAACAGCCTATATACCTATTTACTCAGTTTTCTTTTTTGTTTTATAAAATACGCAACTCCCACCCTTGTAATAAATCCTAGGTATTCGGAGGGCTTTAAAACCTTTTAAATAACGGACACAAAGAACACCCAGACTAGGAACCACCATTTGTGGATCACACAAATTTTTGTCCCGTGTCGGATTCGAACCCACAACACTCGGCATAGTGGCAGTGCCACGCCATCCGTGCAGTTGAAATCTATGTCTGAACCAAATTTTATCAAACTTGGTTTGGCGGCTTACCCGTTCAAAGATAACAAAACAAAAGCGTTGCTATAGTATTTATAATATTAATATCGATAATAAATATGATATGCTTCACAACATTGATACTTATTTGGACCAGTATCAATCGACCATGGATTCCTTTACCTTCACCCAAAAACCTTAAAAATCCCATTAGACATGGACAATAAACTTAGCTTCAATCTCGATTCTATTTAACGCTTTTGGTGCAGACTGATCAACATTGTCATTTTAAACTGTCATCAATATTCAAAATGCTTAGGCCTGTTGTGTAAACCTCCTATACATTAGAAGCAAACCATTGGGAAATTGCCTAAAGGGTACTTTAATGAACGGTAGCCATTCAATTCAAAGATTTTACTGGTTATAAATAAATTAATTCGCTTTTGTAATACAGCAGCCGGACATTACAGATAGAAAGTTTAATTTATTAGAAAGATTTAATTAATTAAATCTCGCTTCGATGTACAAATACGGCATTTGTTAATAATATATTATATTTTGTTTAATATCAACCAAGTATCAACCTTGTTTTCTCTCTTTGAAATCACAATCAATAGCTGTATAATTACGTCACAATGACATTGACCTAGATGGAGCCGTTTCTCAGAACGAGATCTGCTTTTTTCAGACGCATGTGTTTTATGTTCTGTATCATAATCCTTTTATACATCGTGTGTAGCGAGTTTGATCCTTTAACAGATTAAATATTTGTACGATGTGCTTACGCTTAGGCACTTTTTGTTCCTGATTTCAATGTTTAAAAGGCTCGATACTAGGTTGTTTTATTAAGCTGTTTACTTCAGAACCGCAACGCAGGATGATTTGACAGTAATCTTTAGATAGTGACCTATGACTTACTGTTTTGCTCTTAACGCAAGTCGATATGTTTTCGAGCTGTGGCTCGCATATTTATATACAGATTCTAAAAGGGTCTTGTGCGTAAGCGTGGGTGAACTAATCAAAATGTATAACACAGCCGGCGATAATGATAATAAGGTGTTAAGTTGGCAAGTCAATAATTGTGATTATGACAGTTATTATAAAACCACGAAAATACTTGGTCATCTTTGGGTTTATAGCCCTTTTCGATTCGGACTGCTTCACTTTTGAGCTGTGTTATCTTAGTGTCCTACCTTTAAAGAATACTTAGTGTAATTAATGTATATGTGTGTTTCAGGTACAAAAATGCGCCAGCGCCCCGCGAGGGCTTCCTCCTGCGCAAGCGCTTGTCTGACGCGGCCGCATCAGCGGCACGTTGGAGCGGGCTCAACTCGAAGACCACGTCGCTGGGCAGCCTCGGCGGGACCGTGCAGCCACCCCCGCCACAGCTCAGCCCACATACCACCAGCTTCGGACGATGGTCTACTAGCCGGCTTAATTCTAATCAAGTAAGTTCTTCAATTCCAATAGCATTTGTAAGTCCGCTCTCTGTTGCTACAGATATGCTACAGCTTACACCGCAAGTATTTGTTTTTAATCCCGATGGCCGTTCCGTTGGCGCTGTGTCACAATTCAATTAGGATTTGCCATATGATGGACGCGTAATTATTAATAAATATAAATGGTACAGAAGTCATTCACCTATAATGCATGGATAGTAAAAAAATACAATGGTTTGTTCGCCATCTTTGTTGTACTCGATCTATGTAAATACTTTTTCTAAGATGCACATCATTTAAACATATTTGACGTTCGATTATATATAAATTCAATCGTTATAGTAATGGTTTAAATTTGGGAACGACTAAAAAGTAAAGAAGAAAGGAAAGAAAAATCTCAACCAAAATACAAACCGATAGACTAACAAGGAGCAGGTTTTAAATACTAGAAGTGGATTATTAACGCGCGAGTAATCAGCTTCGTATAAGTTCAGCCACCTCTGCTTTAATCTACTCCTGTTCGACATTTCTTCAAGTGTTAGCTGGTCGTTCATATGGCTTCTTCAGTAGCTTCCGAGCTACGGTTCATTCACCGATTTATTCTTGTTATGTAAACGATGCTATTGTGCTGGTACTTCATTGTGATATTTGAATTTTAATGGTGACCGCCCAATGGACCGTAAAATGACCAGTAGTAAAAATGTTTAAGGAAAATTCTGGAACTAATGAGGCGTAGCGTTACTTCCTTACAAAGACAATGTAATTTGTTAACTTTCATGTTGGTCTATTACGTTTCTTATTTAATGGCCAAATTTAATATGGAACGGCATTTAAGCTGTTTAATCTATTTAGGTACGGCGCAGCAGAATTCAAGGTTAATCTTAGAGACTTACAGAATATTGCATGCAATTAACCTTGAGTTTGATATTTTTGGTAAATGATGTTGGTTTATTTACCTTTCCAAGAGTCGCTGTGTTATTGTAGGAGGCAATATTGTCAGTCCCAAACCATGGCAGGAAAAGCAAAACACGTGCATAGCCTATAAATGTCTTTCGTCCCATAAAACCACTCAAAAGCTCATCCATTGTCATCATTAGTTTGCTTGTTTGTGACGCTTTGACCTTTTGGGCGCCACGGTCTTGTATAGAAGACAAACGTTTCCGTGCCCTTCCACGCCATGTCTTTATTAGAAGACAATGTCTACTCGTAAAATATATTTAAAAATATACATAAAAGAAATAGATTTTATTATTTTATTGGTCATTTTACTATTGCCTAAAAGGCTAGTTTTACATTTTAATGTCAAGAGGGGCCTTTGTTTATTTTAAAAGCAGTAAAATTGAAGTAGCTAATATTTTCCAACTGTTATAGATTATACTATTACTGTTATAGATAGCTTGGCGCTGGAGGACACATCGCGTTCGGAATAGGTTGGCGCTCAAAAGGTTAACGCCTGAATTTGTAGGGGTAATTAGATGTGTTCTTTTGGGTAGTCAAACTACTCGACTGATCATCATGAAATTTCGCATACACGTTGTCGGTAAAACATAAAAGGACATAAGGTACATTTCATCTAGAAAGAAGTACTGTTACTAACCTAACCTACATTTATGCTTACGAATACGCGGGGAAAATCTACTAGCATATAAATACATTAGGATACTATAATAAAAATAAATTTAAAATCCAAAATGGTGCCCGATCACACGGTTTCAATTAACGCGTCGGGGTTTTCTGTTAAAATTGGAACCACCCCATCTTTTTCCCGCGAGCATAGCATGTGTGGAGCAAGCATTATTTCCCTTGGGTGAGACAACTAACAACCGTCAGCTATTACTGGGCCTCTAATAAATAACGTCTATTATTAACTATTTTATTATGCGTGCTGTTCACCGCATCAATTTATTTCTTTCTTTTGTAAATTGTAAACGGATCAATAAGCAAGACAAGAGTTTTAGTGAGCAGTTTTAGGTGATTGGTCATAGGAGCAGAGTTCAAAGTTATATCTAGGCAATCTCTATGTACATAGTTTAAAGAGAAGACTGCTTCAGTGTCGCATCGGCAGTGAATGTGGATGCTGAGCATGAGGTATTGCGTGCGATGATCGGGTCGGACAAAGTTAATATTGAGTTTTCCTGTCAAGAAATGTATAATAGCAGTACAGAATCCAAAACTATGCTCGGTACACGGCAGGTTGGTAATCTATCACGTGGATCCCAAAGCCAGAGCTGGCAAATTGTGCGTGTGGTACTCTTCTGCCTACTCCGTCAGGAATACAGGCGAGATTATGCATAAATAAAAATATTTAAAAGATGGTCAAACGCACGTCAGCTTCTGGGATAGCTTGACTGAAGTACAATAGAGAATACAAGATTCTGTATTGTAAAAAATATTAAGTGCAATGTATGCTTCGGAGGAACACTGACTCCCACAATACAGATTATTACCAAGTTTGGGAGGCAGCGGTTTCAACATTTTCTTATTAATTTGCCAGTCTGTATGTATCTTTTAAGAATCTATGTACATTGTGCCTTATATAGTATGTTATATAAATATGAAGTATATAAAAAAAATTAAATAGCCAATCAAACCAATTGACATGAGTTGGATACCGACAGATCATTGACTAGCCTCTCAGAAACCAGGTGTTAGTGCCAGATACTTATGTATACGACTCGTGCGATTCTACCAAAAATATTTGTCGGATAAATCTGACTGGATCGTTTAAAAGGTTAATAACCTCGTTGCTTTTGCAGACGTCACCGTGTTCATCGACTCGCAGCAGCATCAGGGGCGCCAGTCCGCTGTGCTCGCCATCTGCGCGGTCCTCGTTCAGCGCGCGTCAACCTTACCTCGGATGGAGGAGTCAGGAGCGACTAAATAGTACACCGAGAACGCCACATGAAAGGTAAAGCAATAAAAGCGTCTCAAAAGCAGTTTCTTTAAATTGTTAACTTTATGATGCTTGCTAATCTTCGCCCATTTTGCAGCGTTAAATCCGATTATATGTAAGAATTTTTCTGCCTTGACCACGCTGTATGGTGATATAGTAGTCTCAACGAAAGATCCACCATGGAGCCAGATCCACGGATCGACATTACTTCTTTGGATGCCACAGCGGCGTAGTTGTATCTTTTTAGATTTTGGACCTTTTTCAATATGTCGCTTCGCCCGCGTGAATCCCACCAGTGTGCGATTACGGGCCGCATGCCGGGATAAAAGTACCATGTGTGTTAATTCATGACATGGTCTATCTGTATGCCAAGGTAAATCCAAATCCTTTCAAGGATTTAATTGGCGATTTAGTAAAAACATCTGAACCAGGAATTTACAAAAATTGTCACGTTTATATTATTAGTACCTACGATATCTTCAAAAACTGCTACGATTACATTGATAGTAGGATATATCATTATTTTAAAAGCTTTTATCTTATTCCAGGCTAGCATCATCCCTACTCCAATCAACCCCTAAATCGGAGGTGTCGGAAGCGTCGAAGGCATCGGAAGAGATCCAGACCTCGATCAAGGAAGTCACGTCCGCCATTGTGCACTATGTGTCTGGGCTAGAGCCAGCCAATGGTGACATCGACAGGCAGCCCTCGCCACGGTCCAGCCAGAAACTGTACTGGCTCGAGAGCTCTTTTGTTGGTACGCATTTCTATAACTTTCGAAAGCATACAGTCCCTTCAGATTTCATACATGACTATAATATTGTCATACTCGGGCAATGATAGTAAAGATTCCTTTTGTCATGTTCTAGGTACAAAGCCGCTAGAGTCCCCGCAGACGCCATTGGTGGTGTCAGAAGCGTTACCTCCGCCGCACCCGCGCCCTCCCTCGTCTCTTCGCCTCGACCATCGCGCGGCGCCCGGTGAGCGAGCGTGACCGCCACGGTTAACACTGCAGGTTTCACACCTAACTAACGACACATTCCCGTGTAAAAGCAGCAATGTACATGCTGACTACCGAAATATTCGACACGACGAACGCATCGCGTGATTTTTGAATAGCACATTGGATTTAACGTCAATAGACGCATTGACGGTTGCGAAAAATCATGAAATTTGCATTTATGTTTTATGAGTCTGAACCTGCAGTGTATACACTTTGTTAATTTTTATGTTACGTTAATACTCTGTGCGTTATTTTTGTGCTGTTCTGTGTATTTAGTTATTTGTGAAATGAACTCTTGCAGCTTATGCAGCTGAAGGATTTCATTTTGTGAAAACCTATGTGTAATAGAGCTTTATAGACTGTGTGTAAGACTCAGGACCATTATTATAATATTATTATATTATTAATTATTATTTTTGTCAACATTTGCACTATTTTTGGAATCCCGTTATCAATTATTATTGTGTACAAGTGATTTTTATTTTGCATTGTGGAAATAAGCACTTGCTTTTAGATGCTTACTTTTAATTTATGTGTTTCTCACACGCAGCTTAATATTTAATTTCGACTTGGCGGCGAAACCAACTAAGTTTGAAATTAAATTTTGGGAGCCAATCTAATGTTGCCAGCACACTACATATGATAATACCCGCCAAGTTTATTTTTATATAATACCGTGAACGTAAAATATATAAAATATTAATTTTACCAATGCAATATTTACTATTGACGCATTTCTGTTAAGATGTTTCATTCTAATAATTTTTTATCATTGTTACGGAAATAAGGTTTCCATTAATCATTCTGGTACCTAAATCAAATATTATTATATGATTATAAATGAAATAGTCATAGTTAAGATTATTTTTTGTTTTAGATATTGCCATAATTATAATTTCAATAGTAATCTGACAGAAACCAGTAATTTTTACTAGTAATAATTTCGTCCGATGTACAGATTAAATTATTTTGTTTTGTGTGTTTATTTTAAAGCAAAATCTCTAGTAATTAGTTTAATGGCTAGTTAATATAGTGGTGTAAATAAAAATATTATGTTGCTATGTTTTATTTTAGGTGCTAATACAATTTTATCTGTTTTCAAATCTGGATGCCTACACTTCTGTTCCAATTTCGTAATCACAAGCTTTAAAGAATGTCACAAAATGTTTGAATAACGTAGTATAACCTATGTTATTCGGATAATATTTTATACAGTTTATTTTAGTCTACCAACAGTTATCAGAACCATAACATAATGTGGTGGTGAGAAGTGACGGTATAAGTCTGAAATCTATAAAATTTCAAGTTCCTTCTACTTAAATCACCTCGTAATTTATGTTGGGGTCACGCCCCTAAGTAAATTATACAGGTTCTGATTAGGTTAGAAAAATGCAGCATAATTATTGCGTTCAAAATTCGCACCGTCGAACTACGAAAGCGAACTATAGACGATTTATGTTATAAAACAAATAAAGATGTCTATTGTCTATGACAGTATGTAAGATGGCCGCCTAGAATTTTATAACATTAATATAGCGCCAAATTGAGTACATTTATCTAGTATTTATTGCAGCTCTCTACAATCTACTAAATTCCAAATAAACAGTACCTAAAAGAAAATGTAATAATTATATTATATCAATACGTAGTTATAGGCTAATATTTGTATGTTAGAATCTCGGTACCTTGTTCATGTTGTATGAAGACTACAGGATAATATTGTCTTCATTATCATTTCAATTATTGTACTTTTAGTTACGTTTTAATCATAATGATTATTGAATATATTCATTTTTATTTTATATGTTTGGTTTTATTTTTATTTTTGTGAACGTTCATTAAATTTATTTAATGCTTTTTAAAAATTATGCGACACCTAGTATTGGCTATAAACACGACACGCTTTTCGTAACTAACTGCAGCACTTTATTCTTTTCAAAATTATCAATAGGTACGTGTAAGTAAACTCCAGAATTGCATAATATTGACCCACAAACGCGAAAAGCCCTACCTCCTTCAAATATTATTTCTTCTACTTATTATCCTGCATAAAGAAGAAATCTTATATTCTTCTGACATACATATTGTATGAAACTAACAAAATACTTAAGGTCCGGCGTTCATGGAATTATGAGTGAATGACATTAGTAGAGATTCGGATCCAAATTTTTTTGTGTCATGGTTCCAATGGATTTTGAAATTAGTAACTATCAGTCAATACCACGGTAAAATAATTGACTTATAAAACGTATGCTCACAACTTTTTACGGATTTTATTGGGATTTATTTTGTTTACCATTCCAAGAATTGACAGGTGATTGGATCCAAAGTTGAAGATCCAATCTAACCATTTTCACCGTTGAAATTATGTATGTGTCCTTTTTAAAAGGGTATTATTTTGCAAGAAGTTTCAAGTAAAATTAATTTGGTAACGAGCAATTAATTGAAATTGCCAGCGGTTCTTTTACGCAGATGCCTGTACTAAAATATAGATCCTAAAGAATATAGGTTAATCAATAAATTAATTCACATCCAGACACATACAGCGGAGGTTCTTGCATGATGTGGGCTGGGATCTCCTTAGAAGGAAAAATATTAGATTTTATGTATTTTCTATTTTTTTTGTTTAACTTGTAAAACAGCCGACCACAGCCCTTTATCGTAAATATCACTTTTTTCCTACACTTACGTTCAGATATTATACATTTAAAAAATAATGATTGGATGTCAATAATAATAACACCAAATTAAAGCTGACATCATAAGCTTTCCAATGACATACTGTTATCATAAATACCATGTATAGATTTTGTGAAACTGGTGTATGTGTGCGCAGTGAAGGGTTGAGTCGATTTGGTTGCTCGCGAATGTAGATTCAGGTTGGCTGTTGCAGTTTGGTGTCTCGCAGTTGGAGCTAGCTGGACCGTAAACATATTATTATTAAATGGGATTAGCATATAAAAGGAAATACCGGGATACAAGGAATAGTCGTAAACAAACTAAACTGTGATAAAATCTGTAACAAGTAATTAGATTCAAATTTAACGGTAAGGTAAGTTTTCGCCATGTTAGCAGTTTGAAGGTTAGGGTACAATAGGGTACAGGGTCTCAATGTGTCTGTTGGAATTACCTAATATGTGACGTCAAAATCTCATCAATTCAAATCGCACCCATCCTCCATCCATTCTAATCTTCATGATTGACTGGCGACTTCCAGACTGGCAAGAGTCACAACGCTCCTTGAACCTAGGTATCTCGCGGCCATCTCCAGGGTCCACAACTTTGGAGGACGTACTGGACTCACTCTTGGGTTTGCCTTCGCAGCCGACCAGAATACCCACGCCTCAGCCCAGCCCTAGAAAGGCTTCGAGCCCCTATTATTTGATGGGCGGCAAGGTACTTACAGTTTACTTTACTTTTATAAGTATTAAAGGAAAGAGTTTTACAGAATGATTGAAGTTAAAAAGTTTATATTCGTATTTGATCTAGTTAGTCTTATTACCGTTTTCAATAAAGCATCGCAAGCACTATTTTGAATATGTCTAACAAAAGTTAAAAGTCTTAAACTGCGACATAGTTTACCCGACAAAATATGTTCTGCTTGGTCAGTTTGATTCTTGGAGCGAAAAGCAAGTCAAGCCAAAAACATCCCAGTTTATCCTACCAGTCCTGAATAATCCGTCCTCAGAGTCCCCGGTACGAACAACTGGCCAGTAGCGGGCACAGCAGCGCGTCTCCCGCGTCGAGGTTCATCGGCACTCCCAGCGAGGGCCCCAGCTCCATCACCGACAGCCCCGACCACGACCGACCAGGTAGGAACGATATGTAAGTCTGAGCCGTTCCAATTTTTATATTACCTTATCTCACATACGAATGACTAGGTCGTACCGCCTACCCGCACTTTCGCACTAGTTCTAGAAGTATCTCTCAGTTTGCTTGCTGTTTTTTATTTGTGATGCTAATATTGTCCTTTTGTACAGAATAAATCGATGGTCAATTATTTATTTTTTAAAGTACAAACACTTGGTAGCATGAGTGTCCTTCGTAGCATGTTTGTTTATTTGGTCCACATCTTCTGGTATTTACCTTTGTCGTTGGTTCTGAGTCTTACAAATTGGCTTACGTACATTTCACAGATTAATTGATATTTTTAATTTGGGCAGTTTAAATATAAACAAGATTGCTCGTTATTTCAGGCAAGGATACAGTTGATAATTCTGCCGCGATGCAAGAGTCGAGACGGCCGCGTTCGGCGCAGGGCGATCATCACTCTCGGCGCCGGAGTGAGCCCTTCGCCCAAACAAGTGTCTCCCTCGACCGCCGCACTAGCCTTGACGCCGCAGCCCTACGCTCCGCCGATGTTAACCTAACTCATCATGATTCCCGAGCTTCCCTTGCTTCTCTACAAACAGAAAATAGCATTGACGATGCCTTCGTCAAATGCAAATATCCAAAATGTCCTTCCCGAGCGCCATTAGCAGACGCCAAAAGACATTATAAGACTTGTCACAATTGCACCACAATGTATTGCTCAAAAGAATGCAGAAGGGCACACTGGGAGAAGCATAGAAAAGTTTGTTTACACACCCGAGCGAGCGCCCTGTGCAGACAAATCATATCAGCGGCTAAGGAAGACGCCGATTCGTTGCATCAAATTAGCACTATAGCGCATAGAGGCTACCTGGCCCTCGGCAGAGGCGTCGTCAAAGTATTCTTCACGAGCCCCGAGTCGGCCGAAAAGTTCACCACACACGGCTTCCAATACTTAAGCGAACCAGAGTATATGAAATGGACGTCTCTCCAGCCAAACGAGATGGGTGTAGAATTATACACTGAAGTGGTTAAACTGTGTAAAGCTTACAATCCTGAGACAAGAGTAATTTTATACGTGGCTGTGTGTATTATCAGTGAAGTGCCGACGAAAGGTGCCGTCAAGTGGGAAAGACAGATGGTGTCGAGATGCGCTAAGCTACGCCTCAGTAAAACTGTAACTGCTGCGATACAAGAACAGAACAGAAGGCGACACAGAAGGGACAGCAAGTCAACACCAGAAGACAGGGAAACTTTAATTCTAACTTCTAAACTAGGCAATGCCGGGGAGAAGAACGCAGCAACAGCTCACAAATTCAGAGAAATATGTTTCCAGAATATAACTAATGAGCTCGAAAATAGGGGTGTGAATTTGAAGAAGCATTTCCCCGAAGTGCACTCAAGGTTAGGTGCATACGTAGATGGAACGAGTGACAGGTTCATTCCTATGACCATATACCCCAAGGACGTGACAAATGGAAAGTCGTTTATGTGCGTGATCATGCCAGATAACGAGGTGGAGAGTGGTACGCCGGTGGACGGTAAAGTAACGACAGTAGATGTAGGTGTAGACCGGTCGCGACACCAGCTGTCGACTCCCATGTGA
The DNA here is from genome assembly GCA_930367265.1 of Catocala fraxini. Classification (NCBI taxonomy): domain Eukaryota; kingdom Metazoa; phylum Arthropoda; class Insecta; order Lepidoptera; family Erebidae; genus Catocala; species Catocala fraxini. Next base: position 6,551,039 of record OV884026.1, on the reverse strand, counting down.
GAGTATTATATAAAAAGTAGGTAATTAGTAATTGCCGCTCTGGCTGGCAGATGACATCTACCGATACGGTAGTAGTGAAAAGACATTGTGGTTATTGGTGATGGTGTATTTCCCAAAACCATTTCTTCTAAAATATATTATTATTTAAATTTTAATCTCCGAATATGAATCTCGTGTGTGAAGTAAAAGTAATGTTAAACGTGCCCTTAAGAGTTAATATATTATTATTTTAGGTACATATTGATAATGCTAATGCTAGCTATACGCGTCTTGAATCCACGCAAGTTACTCGAATATGTTTCGTATCATCTTCAAGATCTATGTTAAGCAATTTCTTCACTGCTGTATATTTAGGACGCGTGTAAACTGAACATCTTATATAATACAAGTTTTTTCTAACTTTGTACAAAAGATAAGTCTAAATTATATAGCAAAATATACTACAAGTATAAAAATATTGAAGTCTATATTTATATTAAAACTACAGAAGGCCGGTAAAGCGTTTATTCAATGTTTTGAACAAAGTTACTAAAAGCTGGAATAGAGATTTACTAAGCGTGCCCCGAGTATGTAGTGCTTGATCAACTCGTATATATTTGTTACTCCCCGTTACTATGACTGTGCACTTATGTTAGATAATATTAATTTAAGAGAAATATAAGACGTTATGACGTGTGTTATTGAAAATACATTTTTTATTCTAAGGTATTATAACTTGTTTCTGCAATTTGACAATAGTTTAAATTTAAAATGATATTTATTGCAAAGCCTATATTGGCACAGAGAGATGTATTTAGGGTTTTTTTAAAGAGATGTAGTATGCTTTTTATTATTCTGAAATAAAGTGATTTTTATACAAGACGTAAGCTTATAATGCATGCGAGCGATTAGTGAGAAATACGAAGTAAAACAATTCTAGTGTTTTGTCTTTAGATAGAAGATTCAATTAAGATTTTTTTAAAGGAAAATTTACACATAGCTAATTGTAGAGAACATGATTGTGAGATATTAAAAAAATTCTTACAAGATGGCTCACACTTATGACGTGACTAGCTTTTGCAAGTTAAGATGAAATATAATCAGATATATCAAAAACAAAGCTCAAAATTAAAACATTTTAATTCACATACTTTTTGACTATAATAATTAAAATCGCTACTAAGTCACGTCATAATTTTAGAATTTATTTCATCGGCTGGAGCGGGAACGGACAGTATGGATATGCAAGTGTCAAATATACCTAAATCTTTACATTCCATTAAAAAAATTGTAACGGCACAAACATTATTGAATAGTTTTATAATTAACATAATATGGTGCCAACAAAATGAGATATCAAGCTTGAACGACCATAAACACACATAATACTTTTATCTACGATTTTTACAGGAATTTTCCATGAACCATGACATTTATATCAATCTTTTAATAAATCATCGGTTAAGCGTGTTACTCGAAAGTGTCATATTACTTGCATTTACTATTAGGTAGGTATATTACCTTCGATTTTTAGAACTCTTTCACATTTATACCATAGTCATATTAATAAAAACGTACTATTTTAAGTACATTGCTAAGTAAGCAGATCTGCGTTCTACAACACCTAGGGACTACCTCCATCTCATACTACAATGTTGTTGCATAAGTGTGAAAGAGAGAGACTCTTTAAGGGTGTCTTGAACTCGCGTGTGCAATAACATTGTTATAGGCGAATTGTAAGGCTTATGTTAAAACAAAAACGTCTCCTGACATAGAGAAGTGTCAGCTAAAATATGACTTTCTAGAACTTTCGAACTAACACGCTTACAACTACTACCTTCAGCTGCGGCGCTGGTTACGTATATTCTTCAGCGAAACATTGGCATTCTTTGTGAAAACGAATCTGATAATGTGTAATTGTTTATACTTGTCGTTGTTATGTAATTTAAAGACATGATATCATAAATGTTCAGGGCTCTGGATCATTTTGTGCCCATTGTGGCTGATCAAGAATGTTTGATGGTTGTTCTAGCTGTATGATTCCGTGAGCCGTTTGGTTGCCATGAGCGCAAAATTGATACAACCCTTAGTATAGAAAATTGTATTGTTGTGTTGTTCTACATTTAAACCTTAACTGTCGATAACATATAAATGCCTCATTCATTAAATATGTGTTTGTTATTTTAACGCAATTTCTTCCACTTAAATAATCAAGTTAAATCTATTCGGTGTCAAAATATCGATTCAACTTGTTCCTCCGAAAATATTAAAGTATTTTTCGTGTCAAATAATAATATTTTTTTAAAGTCATCATTGCCTGCGAATATGTGTTAATGAAACAATATCATAAATTAGTACCTAGAAAAATTACGGCCCATGATGCAAAAAAATGTCTAAGCCTGTGTATGTAAAAACTAACGCTCATTAACGTTTTTCTATATAATTCTATAATAAATTATAATTTAGACATTTTTAAACTAATCTACTATAACTACCTACTTGTAAACGCCTATAAAAAGATTTTCATACATTATTATATTCATAATGTTGCCATATCAATTGTTTTTCTTAGTCTGGAATCCAGATTTTTTATCTAGTTGTTCCTTATGTATTTGAAATAAACGGCCCAGCTACTTGATCGTTTTATTATGTACCTCATGTATTCTATTCTTTTTGCTTTAAATAGTGTCCGCATAATCCTGAATGTTTAAGCATCCTGCCATATATTGTAGGATGATCTGCTTCCTGGTAATAGCTATCTATTATGACAGATTTGGACTGCCATTCTACTCAACATGCTAGGTCAAGCATGAAAATTATTGTATATGTAGTATTTATAAATAAGTTACATGGATAGGCACTGGAGCAAAGCCCGCCGTGATTTTATGGCAAGTGGTGTATCTAAGGCTATTTATTCTGCAAAGTGGCGCCTGGCCCTTGAACAATAATGCCCTTATACAATATCTTTGGTAATGGTCTAGGGCGTGTGCCATAGTATTTTAATATAAAAGCTTACGTTCAATGTTAGGCATGAACAACTAGCCTCTAGCATATGCATATATACGCTAATGCAGTGAGTCCTCTGCCTCCCTTAGTCATACCTCACGTTATCATGTTTCAATTACTTTACTATGAAAGAATTCGTTCCAAGTTAAGTATTGTGATAGGTAAAGTAAATACTCTTTTACTTACGACAATAATTTTACCAGTGCAATAGTCAGTTTTCTATACATTCCTAATATTAAACCTAGTCTATAACCTACATTATTTATTATATTTTATATTTATGTTTAAAGCAATAAAACATTCTAAATAAATATGTATTATCCCATATCACTTAAGTTTTAGTTTTTGTCTTGGTCACCACTTTATATCTGTCAATTTTCTAATCTTACTTATCTAATAGTTTTTGGCAGAATATCAATTAAAACGACTGTTATTTGACCTCCTCAACCCTAGATAGCGATATTCAAAGATTAAAACCAATCGTCAATAATTGACTAGGTACTAAGTGACTAGGTACTTTGGCGATCAAGACCTACACGTACCGATTATGTACCAATGACGGTACCGATAATCTCACATACTCTACACTCGCACACAGTGAGAGACTTTTGGAAACGTTCACCTATGTAGACTTAACTGTGGTACTGTTACCAAACTTCGTGAATCGATCGATTTGCATTCGTTGCCTTTACCTATCAAACTAACAAATCTAAATTGCATTTCTTTCGCAGCATGAAGCTGTTAATTTAAAATGTTTCGATTTGTGTACTAATAATAACACACTATACAATAGTATGTATATTATACCTAAAATGATATGTCCATACTACGCATTAATTCTATTAAAAACTTTTTACAAAACATCAATGTCGTGGCAATGCTCAGTTGCACGCTTATATAATATAAGTATACGAAAGCTTATTATCAGTCAATACACGATACAAACTACGACAAGTTCAACATGAAGTGACGTAAATAAAATTTGTACCAAGTTAATTTTAATTTTGAAGTGCGTTATAATTACTAATTTGGTAGTACAACACGATGTTAGGGTAAGATTTATTATTATATTTTGTATTTTACGTGTAGCTCGCATAATTTATTGGCAAAGATAAATTTAGACTTTATATTAATAAAATGTAAAAATAGCAATGACACAATAAATATTGTATTTTAAATCTACCGCCAATCTCAATTGGTATGAAGTTAGCTCCGGCAATTATTCTCGACTGAAATAAAGATCTTATTTAGACATATTTATAATAGTATTTGTATTTTAAAGAAGAATATACAAATGCTATCAAAACTGTAACAAACATGTGGATTTGTTACTGTAATACTTATTTCAAATGTCTATCATATTAACCAGAATACCGGTAATAATTCTAAACGAAAGTTTTTAAAGTTTTCGAACGTACCAAGTCTTTGACCTTTGACCGAGTGACATTATTATGACATTAGTCCTGGCGAAACACGGGTATGAACGCGTAACACAAGTTCTGTTTAAATAAAACGCATAAATATATTACTAAGAAATTATAGTGTTACATTTTAATTGAAAAATATTTAATTATGGTGTCGTCAAATGTATTGTACGCGGCTGTGCCGATATCGGTTTTAGTGACATTAGGATTGATTCGTAGATGGAGGGCGAAGAGTTGGGCAAAGTGTATCAGCAACACATGCTTAAGAGGGAAAACCTTCCTTATCACTGGCGCCAACAGTGGTATAGGCCTAGAGACTGCTAAGGCTCTTGTCAGGAGGAAAGGCCGAGTGATTTTCGCTTGTAGAGACATAGTTAAAGCAAAGGCATGTATTGCTGACATCAGAAGGGAACAGCCTAACGGCGGTGAGATGGTAAGTCAATTTCTTTAATTTCTTCTATATTTCTAGTGATTATTTTTGTGTTTATTTACTTATACTATACTTTTATAAAAATATAATTTAACATGAGTTAGTTAGTAGATAGTACCCATTAATAATAGTCAATAGGTCTGCTGTATAACATCAATAGCAAACAGTTTTATTAACTTGATATATATTGCTATATCATTATATAAATACTTTAATTTTAGACCAATAATAAGTTAAGTTCTAAACAAAGAAAGTTAATGTTTTTCATCGTTTTGAATATTAAACAATGAGACTATACAAAATCTATTGTTTCGATTCACTGCTGAGTCACATAGCATTAAATTCAAATAGAACTATTGATATGCTCATCTGCATATGGACGACTGTGTACAGGTACAATGCTTTTAAATTCATAATATTAATAATATTGTCCTTATATAAAATATCAAGTAAATACCTATCAAAACAATCTTATGAGTATATTCGCTTCTGTGCCTAATACTAGGCTAATCTTTGTAAATTTATTTTTGTTTTTCCTTCGAAAGACTTCTTCGCTCTAGGAATAATACTTACATTGATTGAAATTTTACGAACAAAACCATAGGTACAAAGACATAGCCCTAAATCATTATTTCAGGATACTGTCCTGTGTGGAGTTTGAAACCATGTGACACGGCATAGTGACTACTTATATTATTAATGTTGTGCCATGAAATAATTTGTATTAGTCTTTTTCTTAGTTATAAATCTCGAAATTTATTTATCCAATGGCATACAGATGTGTGTCAAGTGCTTTTATCTTTTTATAATAAATTACAAGTTTTAAAAGTGTTTATTGATATTGTGTTGAGCGGTGAGAGAACCAATTGTTATCTCCCTCACAGGGTCTAAAGAGTGAACCGGCAGGTTATCACAATATTATCTTACACACATACCTATCACTGAACATTTGAGAGGCACTCCTTATCTCAATTATACTTCAAAACTAGTTACTTAACTGTGCCACATACCTAATCTTATTGTTCAAAACAAAACCTTATCAGATTCATATTTAATTCTTATTAATAATACTGTACTTATACACATTGACTAGTATTTTGTTTTAAAATAAATAATACCTGTGCCCATGCTCTTTTCCTGAACTCTGGTACCCATAACACAAGTTAAATCTTAGCATGGGTACCGGTATTCAAATAATTAGTGTACTTATAGAAAAGTGTAACATTTCATGTGTAACTTACGGTATGTGTGTTTGTGAAATTAATGATTTATTATTATTTAAAAGACTAGATTCCAAAATAATATATTTGTAATTGTATTCTAACTAATATTATAAATGTGAATGTGAGTTTATTTGTAATGCTTTCACACCTTAACTACTTGTTCAATCATCATGACATTTCATATGCATGTTGTCAGGCGTACAGAATAGGATATTGAGACATAAGATACAATGCAAGGGATAAAAATAATTAAAACATGAACTGTGTTATTAAACATAGTTTACAGTATATTTAAGACAAGCTATCCTTCACAGTTTTTGCCATATTTATGATTACTACTATCCTTGCCTTGTAGGGAGATGATATATCGCCTATAATCTTCCTCAAGAATTGTGCTATCAAATACAAAAATAATTATATATTCAACTGGTCGTACCAGAGATTTTCATGTTCAAACAAAAAACAAACAAACTCATCTTTATTATATTAATAGGCATAGATTGGTTCTGTAGTTTCAAAAAAGTTTAATGCCTCACATACATATTTAAGTTCTTTTTAAACTACTATAGATAATAATGCAACATCAATTACTTAGTTTGTTAGTAGATACAGATAATATCATATTTGTAAATAAATAGTCAAAAATTTATGTTTAGAAATGTTTAGTAAACATTACTTAACATGAAAATATTTTAAAACATTTTTTAACATTGTGATCAAATGTTGGCTAAAAACATTTACTAATGTTTGTAAACATTTTGTAACAGCCATTGTGGGAGCACCATTACATTTTACTGGTGTAGCAGGGTATGCAATTGCTGTATATAAATTCTTAGACTCTATTTTCACATTGGAGAGTCTTATTGGTTTTTCCATTCTCAGTAGCAATAAGTATTCTCAGGAGCATGGTGTCTAGACTTGACTCTGAAACCAGGCTCCATAGATGGCAATAGAATAACTACCTATAACAACTTTTGTGTTATAAACCTCTGTTTATTCCTTTAGAACAGAGGTGCCAAGACTTTATCCCATAGGCCACTTTTAAAATTTAGTAGGTTCCGGTGGACCCCCCGTACTACATTTCTACCATATTCCTTGTCATTCGTATTTAAAATTTGATCAAATTTCTATGGGCTAACCTTACTTTTTTTTTTGCAATTCTTCAGTCTGAAGTCTGAAGTCCCTTTCGAAAGCAAATAAATTTTCGTGGACTCCCGCTTACGAATTGTGAACCCCCATTATTTTTTCACGCCAATGTAGGCCTCCGTCGAGTCTCCCGTGGACCCCTAAGGGTCCACCTGGACCACTTTGGGAACTATTGCTTTAGAGATATAGGGATGAGATTATGTATGTTGTACTGCAAAGTCAATGGTGTTGAGCACAATACATTATAAGAGAATTAAGTTAATTTTCCTTAGTTTTATTACTAAGCAGTAATATGCAAACCAAGGTCTATAGATGAATAATTACTGAACAACTATTATGGACATATGTTTGTAAACTGATTCGGAACATAGCGACTACTCTGCATGAAGCATGCATCTAGTATGCATTTCAATTCTAATATTGAGCAAAGTGTTACTGAGATTTTTTTGTCAGAAATCCTCATAACAGCACTAAGTCGGATATTGGCCTCGATAGACGGTATTCACGTGGTACTTAGAAACCATAGTTCGCGAAATGTGCATGTATTAACACTCTGCCTACCCCTCGCAGATATATGCATGAAACCTTCTATAGCATACTTAACTACTTTCTTGTCACAGCTTATTAAAATAATGCAATAAACTTGATATCTCAAATTTTATCTAGATTCGTCGACAAATATTTTATTTATATTAGTCGACAAAGCAAGGAAGTGCAAGTCGAATCATTCGATTAGCTAATGGAACATCAGAATTACACACTGATTAGATAATGTTTCTATAGGTATGCCGCTATTTTTGTTCGTTTCGTGCGTTTTGTTTTGTCATCCATGCTTTTGGAATGACCCAACCAAATTATTTCCTATTTTCTCACCTTCCTTAATGTCGTTACCGAATTTTATTTAACATCGCTACACTCTCTTATCTCTTGATTTTAAGACTTCCATATCTCGATCTTAGATAAGAATACGAAATTGGTTTATTGTTGCCATCTTGTTACGTTCCGAATATTTTATGTTTGTTCTTTTAATTATAATTGTTGATTGCTTTATCTAGTATGTTATATAGAAATACACGACTGATATGTCAAATTACCACACTATTTTTTTCTTCTTATACAACAAAGGTGAAGACTTGCATACAATCCGTCTGATAGTAAATAGTTATCATAGCGTATGATAAGCATTGTAACACTAGTGGTGTCATAGCATATTGCTGACTCTAGAGAAAAATAATTAAAGTAGGGATGACCAGAAAGAAATGGGGAAGTAGGTATGTCGTGTGAACTTACCAGACGGAAAGCAATAACATGGTTACCCGGCGCGCCAGTTTCCTGTATGGGAGGAGCAATTCCCTACACGAGCCAATTCATTTTTACCTTCAGCAATATTTTTCTATATTGAATTAACTGGGGTTCGTACTCATTTGATCGCAAGTTCAATACTTTATTCATTGGGCTGCCATCACTTAGAAAATCTGTGAATGTTTCTGTGATTTCAAGAATTTGCAATTGCATTCGTCGACGTCACTATACGGCCACTAAAAATGAACACACTATAATAGGTTTATAATAAACCCCAAAAAAAAGTATTCTAGAAAATGCTTATCATTGCCAAACATTCATCCATTCCTTCAGATTTGCTTAGTTCATTCGTTTTAAACCTCGTAATTACGAGGAACTTCATATAAACACTCCGACTGAACGTAATTTATATGTTTTGTAAACAAAGGCTATTTGTGGCCGGCCCCATCTATTTGGTGGCAAGGTGTTAATGATATAGTCAATTCATGTAAACTTCTACAAACGAACAGTTTATTGCATAGTCCACATCGATCTATGGCAAGTAAGAATCAAGTTGGTAGGTATGACTACATGATTGGCGCAAGAGATTTTATTTTTAAGAGATTTTGCTCCCATCTTCCCTGGCGTATATATAGGTAAGGTTGGGTTAGTAACAGTTCTTTTTCTGGATAAAAGCTACCCTATGTCCTTTTCTGTTCCTCTGACAACGTGTATGTGAAATTTCATAATGATCTGTCGAGTAGTTAATGCGTGAAAGCGTAACAAACAAACATTCATGTTTATAACATTAGGAATAGGACTTACAAATATATGATTTTTGGTCATTCAAATCTAGACAACCACATATATAAAAGTTGCATTTTATGTGTCTTTAAATAAATTAAAATATTAACAAACTATTTTTAAAAAGATAACTCCCGCACTATTTTTAATTCCTGTGTCGCGGAGGATATTACGAACTTTCAAACAACGGACACAAAGAACACCCAGACTCGGAACAACCATTTACGGGTCACACAAAGTTCTGTCCCGTGTGGGATTCGAACCCACAACCCACTCGGTGCAGTGGCAGTGGCGAGGCCACCACTTAGACCACAACGTCATCCGTGTTTCACATGGAGACCAAAGGTGATCCACAAATAGTTGGTCAAAGTCTTTCTTTGTGTATGTTGTAACAATGTTTGTAAAAAAATAGGTGACAGGTATTATTAGTATATAATGCATGTATCACATGTTCGAGTGTGTAAATGAAAACAACAGTCATGGAATAGTGAAGACGTATTCTCGCGCGAATTATGCTCACAGATTTGGTCACACATACAGCGGTCTACTTTGGACGACATGATGAGTGTTATGTATCTTTCAAGAATTAGCTGTTTATTTACTCGTGTGGACTTTGATCTATTTCGTCAAGTATTAGAATACCAGACATAAGTAAAAATCGATTGTCTCTGGCCGGTGTGCTGCTGCAACTCAATGGGTTAATATTTTTATCAATAGCATAAGCTCATAGTCTGACGTAATAATAACAATGAGCTATACTCCATTTGGTTAGGTATTTAACTAAAGGTAAACAATCTTGATGTGATTTTTTACATAAACACATATTAAACAAATAAACTACTGCTTAAACTAACGGTTCAATTGATTTAGTAATCGTTATTGTTGTATTTACATTGATCTTTAGTAGCATTTTATTTTTAAACTGAATTTTAAGATGAAAAGATACAAAAATCACATCAAGATTGTTTACCTTTAGTTAAATACCTAACCAAATGGACTATACGTGAGTTAACTCTTCAATGTACTCGTATTTACGCAACGATCTCTAACTCAAATATCCGTTAAAGGAATAAAATGGAATTTTATATTCCCACCATCAATTACAAGTACATCAAACATCGGTTTTATAATTGAAGGTCCCACCATCGTTCGAGTACATTTTGTGTTTATTCTTACACCTCACACTTAGAAATTGGAAACGAAAATTTATAACAAACATGCATAGACTCACACCTCTGTTGTCGAAGGGGTAGGCAGAGGTCCTACGTAGTAGAAGACGAGCTTATTGCCGTTTACTCGTAGAGATACAGACTCCGTGATTTTATTAATAATTCCTTGATATAAAGCACTCTATCCGACCTAGGAATCGACCCGAAATTTCTCAAACTCAAGACCACATGCTTAGCATGCGAATGTAGTAAAGAAGCTACACAAAATGATACATTACATTATTTGTATCAAGAAGTGTGTGTATTAAGTTTTAAAAAACACAAAAATGGAATAATATTTTGCATACAAATATTTCAACTTCTTTTAACCGTTTATCTAATATCCATCCTCAGATGGAATCAAATGATCACTATTTTAATTACATAAAACTTGTACCTGTTTTACCCTCTAAATAAACAAATTACCAAGCTAAATTACCAAGAACCCTGAAAAGAACGTATCTTTAATATAAACATAACTTCAATTTGTTCGCCATTCCTGTAGAAACAGTCATCTACTTAAATCCATTTTTATATTGTTGCTTGTCTAAATGATTACACTCTGCCTGATGATAAGCAATCAATATTTATAACTCAAAAACATACGTTACTTTAAAATTTACAAAAATTCCAAACACTTCCGATTTAATATGGATATAAGGATAAATTATTAAAATCTTTGACACTTTATATTTATTATATAATATATTCCTTATATACCTTCAGCCAATATGTTATTGGGTTTTCTATCAACAAATGCTCAGAACCAGCACGAGGTCTCGAATTGCGTCCGGTAGACGCTAATAGGTCAAAAAGCATACCTTGCGAAATGTGGGCATAATACACCTCTGGCTACCCCATGGAAAACATCGCACTCTTACTACTTAATAAATTGAGACCTATCTGAGTATCGTGAATTAAACGAATTTCAACCCTGTTGCTATTACTTAAAAGTGTTCAAATGGCCTAACTTCCAAATTTCGAGTTAAGTCTTACTTTTATTAAGAGTGCGACATGTGTAAGCCTACACAAGGCTTAAAGAAATGTGTTAACCAATGCATATTTTTCAGATTCCGATGCAGTTGGACCTAGCTTCATTTGAATCCATTGAAAACTTCGTAGAAGTCGTAAAGGCGGGTTTCCACAAGATCGACGTGCTGATCAACAACGCCGGCGTGGTGGTCCCGCTACAACAAGACGAGAAAACTAAGGAGGGATTTGAAATACACCTTGGAGTGAATCATTTGGGCCACTTTTACCTTACCAACCTGTTATTAGAACACTTGAAGAGGGCAACGCCTAGTAGGTGAGTTGGGTAATCGTTATCATGCAGTTAGTATTGTTAGTGTCACATATAGAAGGAAGTAGGAGAGGAGAGGCATTGTCCCTAGGTCATGTAAATATGTATATATGTGCCTGTTTATTAACTACTAGATGCACCCGCGGTTTCACTCGCGTTTATGATTACTGCGCCGCCCCCATGGGTCGTAGCATGATGTTATATAGCCTAAAACCTTCCTCGATATATAAGCTCCCCAACAATAAAATATTTTTTTAATTCGAACCAGTAGCTCCTGAGATTCGGTTCAACCAAACATACAAATAAACGAACAAACTCTTCAGCTTTATAATAATATTAGTATAGATTTGATTTATGACCGCGTCTTCGCCTGCGTGTCGCATACAGGGTAAAATGTATCCTTTAAGTTAATCCAAGACATGATCAACTACAACAGCAAACAGTTTTATTTGGTAAAAATATAAAAACAATTGAGATGCCGTCAGTCAGGTAAAAAAATACGCACGGCATATTTCAATTAAATTAATACGTTTTTTCATGTGAAATTCCAGAAGAATTCAACAGAAATGAACTGAAAAAGACTTATTTTACTCAATATCTACTCTGAATTGATGCTGTAGTGGTTTATGTGTCGCTTCGCCACAGCTACTTCACCAAGTTTTGTGAGGGCGAATCCCACACGGGACAAATGTTTATGTGATCCACAAGTGGTAGTGCCGAGTCTGGATGTTCTTTGTGTCCCTTAGTGGATCTTTGTAAAATCTCCCGCGCCTCAGAAAGTCCCCTCAGAAAGTCCGAGAGTTGCCTATAAAATAAATAAAGTTAGGTAAATCTGCATCTAACTTCATTCTTAATTTTATTATTTTCGTTTCCCTAGCTGGGTTAAAGTCTTGATCATTTTTCCCTATTACCTTTCTGTAAACATTAAGCAGCGATAGCTCAGTGGGGAGACCAACCGACTGCAATGCAGAGGGTCTCGGGTTCGAACCCACGTCGCGCACCTCTGACTTTCGGAAGTTATATGACTTTTCGAAATTATGTGCGTATTGATTGACAATTATCGCCTGCTCCGTGCCTCGGAGAGCACGTTAAGCCGTCGGTCCCGGCTGCCATGAACACCTATGGCAGTCGTTATTGGGAATGTCAGTACCCTCTAATATCCTGACACTGGTCTAGCCTTAGGGTATCGTTAGCCTTTGGGTTGCGGAGGTCAAGTGGCAGCCGCTCCGTGTAAAAACTGATATCCAGTCAAATCCGGTTAAACTAGAAAAGCCGACCCCAAGTGACTTGGGAATAATAAAGGCTAAGGGAGAAGAAGACTTTTCCGTAAACATTTGAAAGCTGTAAACTGATGTTACAATTTTTCTTTGATTAAATACTAAATGACTGATTACCTTTTTTATAAAAAACTATCAATAAACAAGGCTAGCCATAACAATGGACAGAGTTACGATGAGCTCAATAGTTCGACACATTTGTTTACCGCAACAACAACTGATAATCATTTCTTAAGAAAAACACATTCGGCCTACATATCGAATATTATCAAACCAGAATAGACAGAGTGCATCGGCCAAAAAATGTACGCACGACGTACTAAATGGCTATGTACTCGTAATTAATTGAACATAAACATTCCATGCTGTTTCGTCGATATAATTTTACGTCTACGTTGGGTACCATGTTTGAAAACCTGGTCGAACGAGTTTGTTACGAGGTGTATATCTCACGAGATTCTTAATAGCAGTATGTGGTCTGGAATTGCGTTCGATAGACAATCGGTCGCTATTACTTGAGATCTACACATAGCTGGTAAAATATGGCAGTGCCCCATCTATACCTTACCTACTTTCAGAATCTGCACCATTACGAAATAAACATTTCGTAAACATATATAACATAGGATCCTCCAGATCAAATTTCGATCAGCGTAAATACACGTGCACTTTCTATTCCCTAACTCTCATAAACTGATAGGATGGCAACCCGACACGACCGGAGATAAATCAGTCCCAGGATCAACGGCTTTACGTAAATTCCAAGGTACAAGGGTGTTTGACAGCGCTATCTTTCTAGCACCGGCTAGCTATTGAGAATTTCTTGACAGGGAGACCAAATGACTTGTTTCTGGCCCCATCCGGGATTCGAATCCGAGACATGCAGCTGTCACTACCGCTGCGCTACCAAGGCAATCAGTAAACAAATAGAGCATACTGTTATATAGAGATACGTAGCCACCCATTTTTATGTCTTTTCTTTTTGTTGTCTTATTTTACTTACTAGAGAGAATAAATATAGCATGAAAGTATACCTGAATAATATTTATAAGTAATTTGTAGTTTACTAAATAACATAAATGGGCTATAGGAACAATAATCGTTTCGTCGAAATAAATGCTGTATCATAATTAGATTTAGATAGCACATTAAGTTGATAAGCAATCTTTAGTACTGCAGCACTTGCATAGTACAAAGTTTAATTGCTGCCATTAATTATAATATCTACATCTATGTCGTGTTCTGTTTATTACGTAGTCTTTAAGTTAAAGTTGTGAATGTTTGTTTAGATCCGAGTTCCAATTAGTACGCCTAGTAGTATGTAGTAGAGTAGGATATCTTACTAACAAATGTAAAACTTGGCAGATGCTTGGGTGTTTGTGTTGTTTTAAAAAAAGATAACTCCAGCAATAGGTACAATTCCTGTGTCGCGGGAGACTTTCAAACATTTAAACAACGGACACAAAGACTCGGCACTACAATTTGTAGATCACACAAAGATTTGTCCCGTGTGGGATTTTACAGTATGCTATCCTAGTAGCAAATGTAAAAGTTAGTTGAAGATGTTTTATGTTTGTAAGAGGATCTTATCTTATCTTATCTTATGTGGGGGCCAGTCAGTACAGACCGGCGACACTTCGACCCAGTGGGATCTTTTGTGTCGACACTCTCCCAATAACGACTGCCATAGATATTCATGGCAGCCGGGACCGACGTGTTAACGTGCTCTCCGAGGCACGGAGCAGGCGATAATTGTCAATCAATACGCACATAATTTCGAAAAGTCATATAACTTCCGAAAGTCAGAGGTGCGCGACGTGGGTTCGAACCCGAGACCCTCTGCATTGCAGTCTGTTGGTCTCCCCACTGAGCTATCGCTGCTCTTTTGTAAGAGGATTCATAACGATTGTTGCTTATTATATCGTCGTTAGCGATAGCCTAGTTGGTGACCTCGAGTTCGATGCCACGGACCTCTGACATTTCGAAGTTATGTGCGTATTATATAATTAATTATCGCTCGCATAAACAGTGAAGGAAAACATCGTGAGGAAACCTGCATGTCTGAGAGTTCTCGATGATATGTGAAGTCTGCCAACCAACACTGGCCCAGCGTGGTGGACTGTGGCCTAATCCTTCCCACACTGAGAAGAGGCTTATACCCAGCAGTGGGTCAGTTCATATACAGGGCTGATATTAGTATATCGTTATTATTCCTAAACTTTTAAATAATGATAATAATATTAATATTGTTCATAAACTAAATTTTAAATTCAAAATAAATTTATTTGGATTAGGTTACAAGGTAACACTTATGAATGTCAAAGTTACACTATTTTTTTCTGCGAATTTACTTTTACTGCCACGTTCAGCAAAGCAAGGGTGTAGGGCTCATGAGAAGAACGGGCAAGAAACTCATGGTCACTCTTTTTAATCGCCAAGTTTTTGTTTATAAATCAAAAGAGCTGTAAGGTGCTGCAACCATTTCTCCATGAACTATTATTGAACATACCCAAGCATTTAATAAAATTTGATGGTAGCCTCTAAAGCAGCAGTAAATAGGAGCATCCACTTACATGTACACTAATAATCAAGACAAGGCATGATTGTAGTCCGTAATTTAATCTAACTGTCTCTCTACTCCATATAAACATTAAACAGTCAACCGTTCTTTAGTCTATGGGCTAATCCTCAAAACAATAAGTTATTGTTCTGACATCTAATCTTAATACCTTCACAAATAAATTTATTCAACAATTCTAACCTCGAAAAAAATGAAAATTCTTTGGAATGTGATATCTCTCTTCCAATAAGTTATACTATTTTTTGTGGTGAGGCGCATACGGAAATATGTAAATAAGATTTCACTATTTGTATATTGATGGGCGTGTGTGCCATTGCTGACCTTTAGACTTTATACTCAACGTATTAAATACATAGTTATATACGTACTCAATCGCTATATTTAACATCATACGTCAATAATATAGATAAATGAAAAAACACTGGTAGCAAACATTACTTTTTATTAGCTAGTTAGTATAAATAAAATTACTATTTACGTCGTCGGTGCAATAGCATTTAGTGTAGTACGCGGCCGATCGTAAGGTCCCTGTGTTGAGTAAGAATAATTTCAGAACCATGGAGACTGAAAATCTACATTGGTAAACATTGGTAATAAGTTCGCCTCCTATAAAAAGGCATAAAATATAGCTGGGATAGATCTCTTAGAGATATTTAAAATTTTGCCCGTGGTTTCGCTTGCGTAAATGTAGGTTAGTAACAGTTCTTTTTTCTGGATGACAGGTCCTTTTCTGTTCTCCTAACAACGTGTATGCGAAATTTCGTGATGATCGCTCGAGTAGTTAAGACTCGAAAGCGTAACAAACAAACTCACATTCGCATCTATAATATTAGTTAGGATAAAAAAGATATCGAAACAATCTCACGGACGCGGACGGCTCGTTTAACAGAAATACATACAACAGTAAATATATTCAACATTACACATAATACAGTAGGTACCTTAAAACTGGTTCTTATACATACACTATGATAGGTATTGTTTATAACCCTCTCAGAAGATTCAACTGGTTCACCAGCCGGGTGAATGTGAGTGTACCGTGTAATTAATCTCTGCCTTCCTCTCTGTTTATAAACAGCTGACAATATACATATGTATTTACTTCCTCGTTGATATCGTTGCTCGTTGGTCAAACTTATGAGCTAAATCTTTATTTGCGAGCGGTTGTTATGAGTGTTAGGCAATGTTTTAGTTAGATTTTTCTGTTAGTTCTTAGCATTTTGGAGTCTATATGCTCGATAAACAGCAATAAGACTGCTTAAGCTGATGAGTGCAATTATATACTGCCTACAATATATAGGCTTCAATTTATGTATCTTTGACGCTTTATATCCATGACGTAGTAACACATGTCATATGAAAAATTTAACTCGCATGTGTAACGTTGCGTCATACATTATTTTATATCTGACGTACGAAGCTCACTGTTGCCTCGTTGACCGTTCTTATTCTAGCGTATGTGTCATTGGCTGCCACGGTGGCGCAGCGGTAGTAAATGCGACTGCTGTGCATGAGGTCTCGGATGCCGAATCCGGGTCGAGCTAACATAATTATTATTAGGTTTTACATTTCGGTGACAAAAATTTAGCAGCTCATAATAAACGAAGAAGTAATTTAATCAAAGCGAAGAAGTCAGTTATACTGAGTGAAGAAGAAACTGTGATGTCCGCGTCATGAGATTTTCTTTTATTTTATTTTGAAACGCCGAGTTCCGCGCTAGTAATACCTAATTCTTGTGTCGTAGTGAACTTTACAAACATTCAGACTGGGAACAAATATTTAATTTTGTGTCAATGATGTTGTCTTGTGTGGGATGGAAACCTCAAATTAGATTTTTTTCTTTTGTATGCTTTGACTCATACCTCTCCGCGGGGCGACGGAGAGGTTATGTCGGGCTCACCGAAGGAAAGATACCTCGGTAATACCGACTAAACCTACCACGGTGTTCCTCGACATAACCATAAACAGCGAGGCCGCGCGAATCGCTTTCACATGCAATCGCGACCACAAACCACGGCAGGGTTTCGGCCCGCGCCGTGTGAAACGGCAGGCCACGACACAAAAATACTTCCTCCACCGTCCCCCAACTGCTAAAACGACTAAGCCATCCGTGCAGTCAACTCTAGACCTCTGCGTAGCTGTCCAAAGGTCTGCTACTAGGCTGTCGCCACCATTAATAATAATAATAATTCATTTCGCACTCTCAATAAAACAGACTCATCTGAGTATTTTGTATTTAATAAATGTGAACCCTATTGCAAGTACTTGACACAAATATTACATTAAATTTTTAGTCACACAAATAAAGTTGAAATTGCCTTACTTTCAAATTTCGATTCAAGTCACTGTTTTATCAAGAGTGCGATTTATTTCTATCCACAAAATTAAAAAATAACACATAGGAGGTACATGGAACTGGTAACAAGGTACACATTGAATTTTGTGAGAGGCTGGTGCGTGCGTGCGTGCGTGCGTGCGTGCGTGCGTGCGTGCGTGCGTGCGTGCGTGCGATTGTGCGTGCGTGCGTGCGTACGTGCGTGCGTGCGTGCGTGCGTGCGTGCGTGCGTGCGTGCGTGCGTGCGTGCGTGCGTGCGTGCGTGCGTGCGTGCGTGCGTGCGTGCGTGCGTGCGTGCGTGCGTGCGTGCGTGCGTGCGTGCGTGCGTGCGTGCGTGCGTGCGTGCGTGCGTGCGTGCGTGCGTGCGTGCGTGCGTGTGTGTGTGTGTGTGTGTGTCTTATAACTGTTGATGTAAGAGTGCCTCAGTTTGTTCATAATTTTGTTTTTTAAGCCATAACCATTAACGCATACATAATTTTCATACGCCAAATACAGCCAGTATTGCGTGTATGAATGTGTTAAGTATACTAATTGTTGTTGAAACGTGTTACGATATTAATAATGTGCAATAAATCATGAGGCCAAACGTTGTACATGTAATTGGTTCAAGGGCCTACGTGTTTACATAGAGTAGGTAATATAATTATGTACATAGTCTACCCATAAACACAGATACAATTTAAAAAAATACATTGATACATTTGAATTTGGAATATGTCATTATTATATGAATATTTTATATAGATTGCACAAATGCCGTTGTAGTTTAAGTGGTTGGCCTCGCTGCTGCCACTGCGCCGAGTGTCGTGGATTCGAATTCCACACGGGACAAAAAATTGTGTGTTCCACAAATTGTTGTACTGAGTATGGGTGTTGTTTGTGTCCGTTGTTTGAATGTTTGTAAAGTCCCCCGCGACACAGAAAATATTCCTAAAGCGGTGTCTTTAAAAGAAAAATGTCGTATATATACGTAATCTCACGTCTGTATCCCCGAATGGATCGGCAATATCTACATTTCACTAGTTAAAATCACGTAATAGGAGGTATTATTGACATCTAGTAGGCACCGTTTAGGAGTCCAATCTGCTATTGAGTATTACTTGATAGACAAACCTAATAAAACTACGACCCGGGAATCAGACCCGTGTGTTTACTTCGTTTTAAAGTTTGTTTGAGGTCCATAATTTAGTAGTTGTTTAATAAAATATCTAATTATTCCATTGTATAAAACACTAGTTATCACCCGCGACATCGCCAGCGTATTAAAGTGGCGTCGTTCTCTCTTTTCTATCAATAAGTTTAGTCAACTAATGTCCTTAAAAACTTTAAAATTGAGCTATAATTACAACGCACACAAATATCGGGATAAAAAGTTAATTCAGAAGATGGTCTATTTCTGTGTGAAGTTTCATCCAAATCCATTCAACGGTATAGGTACGCGTGGCAGAGCAATAAACAGTCAAACTATAAAATATCTACAACACTAGCAATTTATTCTGTGTTGCGGAGAATTAAATTGTTATCAAACAACAGATACAATGAACACCCAGATTCAAATCAACTATTGGTGGATCACACCATTTTCTTTGTCCCTTGGAGAACGAATTCACAGCACTGTTCTCATAATAGCAATGGCGACACGACCACTACGGCAAATTTTAATTATACCCTGACCCAATAGAATTAGTATTTTATATAAACAATCGTTACATGTCTAATTAAATATAAAGTCATTTAGAAAATTCAAACTCTCTTTGAAAAGTAGTTAATGAATACAATAAGCCGTATGAAAGTCCTTCTTTTGATTAATATCCATAAATTTATTTTACAGTAAAATATTTTATGATAAAAGTCACTAAAAGATGTTAACCTTTTTCTCAAATTTTATCAGGATAGATAGACTATACATTTAATTTCATCATTCAAATGAATATTATTAAAAATTTACTAGCATAGAAACTTCCAGAAGCGCGCACATATTATTTTGATGCTGCGTCATTGTTTACAGTAAAACCTAATTTAGTTTCACGAACCTTGTGTTTAACTAATTAACATTAAAAATATTCATCATTACAGAATCGTAGTCCTGTCCTCCACACTCCACGAGCGCGGGAAAATCGACTTTGACGACTTGAACATAAGGAAGGAAATCGAACTGGCGAAGAAGAATGGCTCTGGGCGGCACAATGCTGGCTATTGTAATTCTAAGCTGATGAATGCTTACTTCGCGAGGGCCCTCGCGGCTAAGTTGAGGAATACTGGAGTTGATGTCAATGCGTGCTGTCCCGGGTTCTGTGCTACTAACCTGTTCAGGTAAGTTTGTATTTTATGTATTTTGTTTGCCATGTTAGGCTTGTTACTTATGCACAAAAGCGAGTATGTTTACCATGATATCCTTGTTGCATATGCACCAAAGTTGTTTTTTACCGTTACAACCTAGTCTTGAATGTCATTTGTTAGGTTTTTAGGGTTAATGCGGTTTGTGCAATAAGTGTGGACCGATCCCACGACCTTAGGTCACAAAGGCATATTCATAAATTTTTATCTTACATTAGATTTATTCTAGATTATTAATGTTGTTGTTGTAAATGCCCTGTTTACGGACTGTCCCACTGCAGCTAGCCATGAGCCTCTTAGTAGGAAAAAGGGTTAGGCCATAACCCACCACGCCGGCCCACTGCGGGTTGGCAGACTTCACACATCGTTGAGAACATTTTGTAACACTCTCAGACATGGTAGTTTTCTTCACCATGTTTTCATTCAACGTTAACGCGAGTGATAATTAACGATATGACTTCTTAAAGTCAAAGTTGCAAGCCTTGGGAACGAACTAGAGACTTCTGCGTGGCAGTACAACGGTTTTCCATAAGGCTATCGCTGCTTATTCCTGATTTATCTATTCTCATTATTATGTGTACTCAAGATAACAGCATTTAACAATCGATTATTATTTTCAGATATTCTATAAAATGGTACCACTACATTTTAATGGCACCAATCATGCTGTTCTACATGAAGACTCCACAACAGGTGAATATTATTACTCGTTTTATTTCATTCATATAACAGAACTCACACGATTGTTGTTTATGTTGATGTACTTAAGACTGCGACGATCGAAATGTGCCAAAACAGGCGGTCACAGTTAAGTTGATACAATCAATACTTTTTGTTTAATAAAAATATAAAATATACATTTACCATAACAATGAATGTGTTTACAATTACTTCGTGTAAAAAACTTAAAACTTAAAAAAAACGCCTACAAAATTTCGTAAATTTGCACGAAAAATTAAAAAACGTAAGTGTGTTACGTGATTTTTAGATTATAACAGTAGAAATCTATCCTATTTTACAGCTTAAACGAAACATAAATAGTTATATTACAATTTGTCCACCCCAAATATTTAAGTTATTGGTTGACAATAAAGATACATATTTATCAAAAAAGCACTTCCAATCCTCCATACAATTTTACTATGGCGGCCGCGCGCCGATTTGAATATCGAGCTCTGTCATTCAGTTCAACCGCGTCTTACGCTCGGCGCAGTCTTAAACATTTTAATTAAATCATGTCTTTGTATGTTAATCAAATGAGTGCGTATATGTTTTCAATTGACTTAAACATTAATATTAAAAATATTCGTATCATTTACATTATTTTTAAATGTTGTTACTAGTTTAGTGTTATGTTATATGTGTGTTTAATTACGTATTTTATAAATGGGGCAATATATCTTAGTATAATGGTTATTACATCTTTTGTTTTTACCATTTTACTTTTATAGTTGTAAACATAGCATAAATGTCTCTGGCCTTCTAAATTTATTTTCTAAATTGATTTATAATCAGGATGTTGTTCTTTAAGTTTCCATATGACTTGAAGAACTGCCTCGGTGGTGCAGCAGTAGTAAATGCAACTGTTGTGCCGAAGTCTTGAGCTCGATTCCTGGGTCGGGTAAAATGTAATGGAGTTTCTGTGAAATAATCTTAGTGGACCGAAGTGCACCTCCTACTATATAAGATTTAAAACCATGGTTGTCGAAATGTATATGCCTACCCCTTCGGTAGGGTAGGGGTAATATAGGTTAGGACTATGTAAATATGTACATAAATAACTGTAACTCTAAATTCTCGGCAAGCTAAGCTAACTAACTATATTTTTAGGTTTCACGTAATAGAGGCCTGTTACCGTTTACCGCGAACGTACCAGACTCCATGCATTATTAGGAATTTGCAAACAGAAAAACCTGATAACACTGTCTAAACCAGGAAACAATCCGAGGCCACATGCACATAAGTCGCATACACTACCTACGGACCACTGAGCAGTCTAAAATCCCATATCGCCCAAATATTACCCAGCCTTGCCTTACCCTAGAAACGCACATGTTATAATCTAGTAATAACCTATTAATAATAATAACTGTTTTATTTCGCGTGGCATAGACCTTATGAACATAGTCCTATACTATATTAGTATTATGTTGATTAATATTCCAGGGAGCCGAAACAGTAGTATTCTGCGCCTCAGACTACAGCATCGAAGGTAAATCTGGAAAGTTCTACCGCAACTGTGAGGAGTACATGTCTAAGCACAACTTCGACAAAGACATCGAGACTAAATTGTGGGATGTTAGCGAGGAGCTAATGAAGGCTAGGAAACCGCTATGAGCTCGCCATGGCGCCGTAGAACCCTCGAATAGGCTTGTGTAGTGCCATCATTGGTGGTGTGAATTAGGTGGTTGTATTGCGTTCTTGCGTCTGACACAAGAATACCCAGCAAGCAACGTCGCTTGCGTAGAAACAATAGCCCATTAGTGTTTTTCTTAAGTTTACCACAGTAAAACTGTCTTTTACGGATTTTATTTTAATTTTATCTATTAGGTACACGTTTTTTTAGCTTTCAAGGTTGCTGTAAGACAGGTTTTATTTTCAATAGCTCAATGTCTTGCAGATGTAATTTAGTTCCTATTTACGATGAATGCACAAAGAAAAGCTTAGTCTCTTGAGGCTTTGTTGACCATAGTATCAAATGAATAAGTCTTGGATTGCCAGTCATAATTACCTACTGTGTTTGGCTGCTGTGACTGGATTGGTTAGTGACCTATCTTTCGACTGTTTAACTTATCAGAGGTGGATATTTGACGTAACTTTATATGACGTTTCTGTCCAATTTCTTACTTTGTAGGTCCGGTTATCTTTAGGTTTAAGCCTTATAAGATCATCAGGCTTAATTCCGTTATCACGAATATCGATGCTATATGTTACAACTAATATATACAATAATAAAATCCGTAACAGAAGTTTTATTTCAAAAGGCTTCATAATTCTAGATTTTTAAACTGTTATAATTAATTTTGTATCGAATAGTTTTACTTTTCCACATACAAATAAACGACCATACACTGTTCTATAAAGTTTACGTTATATAATCATATTTTAGTGTTGTTTCATACGTGTAAACTATTTTAACTTATATTTTCACTTAAAACAATTACAGTACATAAATATTAAATACTCCACTATTTAGTTTTAAATTTAACATATCTAATTTTGGTATTTGAAAATTGTTGTAATTAGTATATATGAATTCAAATTATATAATTGATTATAATCTGTTTAATTTATTGAATGTTTGTAAATCGTAGCCAAAGTTATTTACTTGTAATATATAAAATTTGAAATTGTCCAATATCATTGTAGAGCCAAACATTTGCAGACTATAAATATAGTTATAAATAATAGTCAACAATTTCCATATTATTAAATTAGTTTTATCGTCAATTAGAGTAACAAATCTTTTATTATTAAATATATGTATGAATAGTACAATGCAAATATAAGAAGCCATTTTTATTTCATCTTTTAAAAAGTTTATACATGATTTTGTTTGTTTTATAGCTGTTCATATATTTGTAAAATATATTTATGCTCAACATAAAACCACAGAAGCAGCATCCTTATTATATAATAGGGTTGGTAACACTGAAGTGATGTCATAATCACAATTTTAATGTTGGCTTGTAATATAGAGATTTTTGATAACGCATAAGATTTTTAATAATTATT
The DNA here is from genome assembly GCA_930367265.1 of Catocala fraxini. NCBI lineage: Eukaryota > Metazoa > Arthropoda > Insecta > Lepidoptera > Erebidae > Catocala > Catocala fraxini. The sequence goes on along the minus strand of OV884026.1, from coordinate 6,526,973 downwards.
GTAATCTTTAAAGACCTTTGTGCAAATATCGTAGATAACACAATTGTCATTGTTCCCAAAGTAGTATAGCGTCTGAACATTGTTATTTAGTTCAGACGCTATACTACTTTGGGAACAATGTTATTTTATTTTCTATGTTCTATAATAAATTTTGAAATGGGTTTTACATTGTGTTTTCTTTTATGACACTTATTCCATGAACCTGTTGAGACGCAGCGGCACACCGGTGACCAGACACAAAAGGATTTTAATTATATCTAGCATTCCAGGACCGACATAATTAAAAACCTTTTGGAAAGATTTTACCTGTCAAGTTAAATAACAAAATAATGGATACATTGTGAGCAATCTCATCTATCGATCGTCAATAATCGAAATTAAGAAATGATAATTTAAACCTGGAGAATTGTTTACTTCGTCAATGTGTAGATGGCGTAAGTGTTGTGTATAGAAGTACCGACAGTGCAAATATAAATAATGACCAAATTGCTAAAACCCGCACTTCACGAAGGTGTCGCAGAGCTCACATGAGTCAACCCGTGACCACGATCGATTCAAGTCGATCGAAACGTCAGGAAATAAATAGGCATTTATTATGATTAAACAATAACCAACGCGATTAAGACCCATTGTCTTATATTAAGTAGATGTGATAGTTGTTTTTGTGTACATGGATAACAGTGCAGTGTAGTGAGGAATATTGGGAGATCAACAATTCAACATTTAAGTACTTTGAATATTTGTCAAGTAAATTATTATTCTCTAGATTTTGCCCGCAGCTGTACTCGTGTTAATATAAATTTTGTCAACAGTATTCCTCGGGAACTGTAGGTTTTTTATGAAAGGTTACCTATGTCCTTTTCAGTGCTCCTGATAACGTGTATGCGAAATTTCATGATTATTGGTCGAGTAGTTACGCCTAGAGCGTAACAAACAAACATACATTCGCATTTATAGTATTAGTAAGGATTAGGATATATGTAAATTTACAAAGAATTGATATTTGTTTGTAGTATCTATGTGTATATATACATATTGTGTAAGTACGTGATACTAAGCGTGTGTTACGATAAATGAAGTATGGCTCATTCGTATCCAAATAAGTACTAAGTTGCTTTTACATAAATATAACATAATTCGTCAGAATCATTAATGCTTAGTAAGCTGGGTTTCGGAAGTAAGTCTTAGCAAGGTGGGAATGGGGAGAGATTTCTAGGTCTTGATAGGGATTTGTGTCAATTATGGTCTTTCAGCTAGCCCAGCTCACTAACCATCGGCTTAAAAAGGAAATTCCTAGCTGTAAATAATAATTTTGAACATGAAAGGTAGGTAGTACCAAGTAGGTACACTAGCCGTCGTAAATATAAATTCTGACAAAACGGCTTGTTCAACAAAACACAAAAACACAGCAGTCTTCTTATTATTTTGCTCTGCTTAGATCCATATAATATAATTTTAAGATTTTCATTTATGATTAATGTCGTCTGGCCATCTGCACAGGTGATATTATAGTGCACAAGTGTGAGCGCATATACAAGTGCACCCTCTATTCACTAACTTTCATTAGGTACGGCAATCCGACACAACCGGAGAGTCATCAGCAGCTTAACGTGTTTTCCGAGGCACGAGAACGTCTAACAACTTTCTAAATCCGGGCTGCTATTAAGATTTTTTGACAGAAAAACTCAATTACTTTTTGTTGGGCCGCTCCGGGTATTTTTTTTTCTTTTATTGCTTTCATCGGTGACAGACGAGCCAGCGGCCCACCTGATAGTAAGCGAGAACCGTGGCTCATACACATGGCTGTGTTTTCTTAGTATTACAAAAGCAATGTCAAAAAAACACATCCAAGCCGCTGCCTACCGGAAGGAAAAGGGAAATGGAGCAGGATAGGGTTTGAGAAGGGAAGGGTGATTGGGCCTCCGGCGCGCGGCTCACTCATCGAACGAAACATAACAGATACTGTTATTTTACGTCGATCTACTGTGAGAGGGTGGTACTTCCACGGTCGAGCCGGCCCATTCATGCTGTAACCAGCGTGGCCCTACCACTCATTCGAACCCTAGACCTCACGCATAGCAGTGGCATTCACTGTTATAGTAGTCCTAGGTAGCGGAAATCGTTAGCTCCAATTAAGCAAATTTACAGTAGATTTTAGTTATTGCAACGCTAATTACATTTGGTATATACCAATTTCATTCACCTGATATCTAGTCGATATGCTTTACACATGGCCGTTGTTACCGTGAAAATACTTACCAACCCAATCGCTTCTACTCAATCAACCATGCCATTGCACGGCCTACTTCAGTCACGTCAGTGATATTGAATAGGTATTATCTGTGATTTAGCTTCGACGACTTCTTTGCAAAGGCGGTCTTTTAAGCAGAAGGCCAGTTTTCGTAGGTTATCATCTTGACGTTTATGTATCCGTAGTAATAAGATATGCTCGAAATAGAGCTCCGGTCTAGTCTAATGAACGCCAAATGTGAACTAAATTGAAATTTATTCAAGGTGACATTTAACGTATCTATTTTTTAATTTAAGGGAATCTCTTTCTGATATTTACGACAATATGAGACTTGATCGGCACCCTTGTTTGAAATTTTTTTGGACTTTTACTTCTTGACATCAGTCATGAGTGTCATGACTCAAGACACTTTACTAAGTAAAGGAGAAGAGGGCAAAAAAGAAAAATTACAGTTATTTTTCAAATCCTTTATTAGGACCATGATTGAAAACCATGAAGCAATTAATATATTTTACATTTTGTGAATCCGAAAGATAAGGCACACCTCACACGGTGTCTTTAATAATAACCAAGGGCTCAAACATTCTGGCTTACTGATTAGTTTAACACATTCAAATACAAACTGAGGCCATCGTAATTGCCAACTAATGTATAATTTCAAAAACATTATATTGTTTATATAAAATAATTCAGCTGCCGTGTGTGTATGTAGCTAAAGTATATAATAACACTTTTATATAGAAATGCAACGTGTCAAAATATATACGGACACTATCGAAAAACTTAAAAAGTAGTGAATGAATTGACTTAAGACTTTTATACAACGTTGCATTTTATATAGAATATTTTTACATACTTTAATTCCGAAGTCCTACGGGACCAGGACATCAAATATCAGACTTAGCCATAACAGAGCGTGGCCGGATTAAGCTAGTTAAACATAATAAATAAATAAAGCCAGAATATCAGATCACCAAATACAAACATAATTTTATGACTACATGCCTTTACGCGTTGAGGTAGACTCTAAGACGGCAACAAGAATCACATGCGCCTATCATCTATCAACACACTACATTTACAATAACTATTATAATATAAGGGTGCATTGTTATTTGTTCTTGTAATGAGATAAATATGTCTGTATAAAACTTATTTTAAGATTTTAGGTTATTACTTATTAACATTTAGGATAGTGAGCGACTAATAATGTGATGTGAAAATATTATTAACCTGTTAGTTTAACCATATCGAGATGTAATGATAAAAGTGTTGTATTAGGACGCCGGTATCCTTATGGATGGATGATTTAACTAGTAATAATTTTAGGTCTGTTAATTCTCGGGTCAGCACAATACTACTCTTAAAATGGACTATGTTATTAGATCATCACTATGACTCCATTACTCCAAATAGCGCGTTTAGAGTCTTTGAGAAACGATAACAACTCAATTGAAGTGAAAGTGTTGATTTAAAATTAAATACAAGTTAAACACTCAGTTCAGTCGACTTTGAGGACATAGTTTTCGACTATATACTAACACTTTCGAGAACATTGAAAAGAACCGAGAACATTATAAAGGTATGACATTTTCGAGACAATAATGGATAGTCGTTCGGGTATTATAACCTTCGAGAACATTGTGGAGATCTATTAAGACTCTTGTTTTCTTCGAACACTTTTATTTTAAAAGCAAGCAGTAAATACTTTTTACTTGCATACTTAATTGTAATGGTAAAACTTATTTAGTTGTTATTAATGTGCCATGATTTTAAGCTCAATAGATATGTATAGTACAGTCAAATCCCCAATAGTTTATCTCATAATTGTTTTATATATTATCTAGCGACAATACACAACCTTAACAAATTATACATCTAAACCTTTCTCGTGAATCACTCTGTCTATTGGTGAAAACCGAGTGAAAATCTGTTCAGTAGTTTTTGAGTTTATCGCGTACAGACGCGGCGAAGGACTATTTTTTATAATATGTGGGTCTTCATTATTTGTCGCTCACCCTCCACAATGTCTAATCGAAAAGAACATTACAATTAAAACAAGTTTACCGCTTAACCATATGGTAACCACAAGCTAGGCACTTAGTGAGAACATCAGCATTAAAACTACTAATTTACCGACTAACATAAATACTATATTACAATTCGTACTAGGTACAGAAAAATTGCATATCTAACTAGGGCCTCCATCTCTTAAAACATTTATAATTCATGCTCGAGAACGAGATAAAGCTATAGATACAACACTGTACAGCGCTATTTCTTTTTCGCACATGCAATGAAAATGCTTCAAGATATAGTGGTAAGGTCCCTGATCCAATTTTCTATTTAATAATGCAACGAAATTGGACAAAAACATCCGCAAAATGTGTTAAACATATCAAATATAAAATTGACTAAATTGAATATGCATTCCTTTTAATAATCGTTGCTCAATAACGGTTATTGAAATAAAATAATCCTGTATAGACTTGGTTCTTATACAACAATTATTAGTTAGAAGGTTTAATTTTAAAATTAAGCACAAAACGTAATGAACAGAATGCGTATACGCGGCGGACAGGTTATAGGTATTGTATCTACTAGCGATACGCTATTGTTACCGAAATAAATGATTCAATAATCGTATCTACAGTTATCTATTCGAATGATTCGAATATTAATCAAACAATCGACTTTCATTGCGCGCAGCGCGACTTTCTCTCATGGGCGAAGATCCGGCGCTGCATTTATCTGTCAGTGACAAAGCATTGCTTTCACTTTAAAGAAATTAGGAAGTGCTCATTTTGGATTCGAGAAGTACTTTATTTCGTATGTATTCTAATATCTTTTTGTTGCAACAATTGCGTATAACTACGTCATATTGTATACATGCGCTTAAGCGGTCAGTCGTAAGTATGCCTAATAAGTCAATTGTATGTGTAAGAATTCATTTGGTTTGCACTCCACTCAGTAGTTCAGACCAGGCCACAATAAAATTCAATACAGAGATATTACTCAAACCAAGTAAAACTATACTATCTTAGTTAATAATATTATAATCGTATAAATGAGATGATTTGCCTACTTACGAATGCCAAAATGCCCTTAAGAACTTAAGGGTAGCAATATTTTTAATATACGAATGCCTAATTTAAGTGACAAACACAATCTCATCGACACACAACCATTAAAATGTTCATAAAATATACAGTAAAATCTTATATAGATATAATTTACATTGTATACAGTATATAACAGAGAAAGAGTTGATAAAAAGTAGCCTTTGAACGCTGCGGTTAATAGGATCGGCTAAGTTATTATAGCATAACCTATTTAAGCATGCAGCAGATATTTATAGTTTAATTATGTGTGTATTAATTGACAATCATCGCCTGCTCCGTGCCTCGGAGAGCACGTTAAGCCGTCGTCGGTCGGTCCCGGTTGCCATGAACATCTATGGCAGTCGTTGTTGGGAGTGTCGACACAAAAGATCCCACTGGGTCGAAGTGTCGCCGGTCTGCACTGACTGGCCCCCACATACATTTATAATTTAAATCAGTTTTTTTAAGTCGTCTGTCTGTCAAACCACGTTACTTTGGTAACTTTCATAACGCTTGCTTAACAGATTAGGATATAAGTGTTGAATTACATGTCTGTAAATATTGTCAGTCGTAAGTTGTATCTTAGTATTTCTTCCTATAGAAACATGTATCCAACCTTTAACCTCTCTGTTACATACTGTTATTTATAATTATAGATACAATATTGTCACAAAATACGTAAATATAGAACGCCAAAAAATTAAAATAAACGCATTCATTCATTTGATACTACTTCTGCCAAAGATATAAAACGTTTTTCCTGACCGACTCGAAATTGCTGAACGTAAGCGTCTATGTAATTAGCCATCAAATTGATGCTGGCAATCTATATTTATGTAATTTGTATCATTATTCACCGAATAAATAATGTTACAAATATATATTTTTAGCGTTGGATGGACGTTGGATATGCAAGGTATGTGCCCAAAATGTTTTAGAATATCGTATTATAATTATTATTTATATTAAGAGTAAGTATTCAAAATGTAGATGAGACTACAATGGTATTCTTCGGATAAACTTGTAAATGCTTTGCAATGTTAGTTAAAAAGTTAAGATATCCAACATAACTTCATGCTTGCAACTCTTAGGTAAGGCAGAGGTCCTATCACACATTTCGCCGTTTATATTTAGGTCTAGACTCTAGAATATAAATAGAGCCAGAGACAATTCCAGAATCAGAGCTGCGAGTAACATTTCCTGGTAGAAAATTTAAGAACATTGTTAGTCTCGATCCGGGAATTTTACGATCGAAAGCTGTACCAACGAGTAAGGAAAATATTTTCGAAACCAGCTCAGAACAGAAAATTAATCTAATAATCGTATAGCATATTATTTACTATAATAAAATAGCGTATATACATAAGTATCAAACTATATACCTATTTATATAATAATAAAAAGGACGGCAACTACATCGTTCGTAATGGTTTCATTTAAATGAAATTAATTTTATAATTTTTGTGTTTCTATGAAATAAATTTTATCATACGTGTATTGTATAATTTTAATGAAAGTAATTTTATAGATTTTGTTATTGATGACAATTTAAGAGAGTATAACAAAAACCTATAAAATTAAATTTATCATATATCTGCATTCAAATAAGTATTCTTGCATACTTATTGTCTATGATAATACACAATACACCACTTAAATGTAAAAGTCCAAAATAGTCTATAAAATTTATTTCATCATACAATATTTTAACATAAGGTGAAACTAATTTTACAGATTTTATTTTTTTACATTTAAATGTATGAAATATATTTCATCATGTGCACCTGAAATTTGGTTTAACGTAAATATTTTATTACTATATACAAAACTATAGACCGAATTATGCTTTACATATAAATACAACCTTTAAAAAAAACAGATTAAGCAGTAAGTCACACTAACGCATCTTTGGCATACTTCATACAAAATAATGTTACCAACCATAAAATTAAAATGAGAAAATGGCGGCAAAGATTTCTCTTGTCAAACTTGTTACTATTAGACCCGTAATTCCAGTAATATTCTATAATCAATTTAATATAAAATCTTTGTATTTGATAGCACTTTTTTAATAATTGATGGCATCGTTGGCGTAGTCTTTCGTCACCATTGCTACGCCACGCGTTGTCATCCGTCGATTGGACGTTGAAGTGGAACCCAATGCTTTTTCTCGTGTGGTATTTACCACACGAGAAAAAGCATTGGGTGTTCCACAAATAGTTGTTCTGACATAGGATGTTCTTAGTGCCTTGTTTTAATATTTGTAAAGTCCCCAGTGATATAGGAATTATTCCTAGTACGAGAGTTGTATGTTGAAAACAAGAATTAATAGTAAACATTTTTATTTAGATTCTTTGTAATTTATAAATAATCATTGAAGGTAGTTTGAACTACCTAAATCGAAGTATTTTAAATCTACTATGACAGCAGTGTTAACCTCCTTCGTTTGTATTACTTTGATTGATATTACGGGTTTATAAGTAACCATAGCAGACGCCGCATACATCGAGTCTTAGAAAATCTTATTCATTAGACTTCCTTCATCATCATCATACCTACATATATTTATTAGCTTCTTTACTTTAGCTATAAATACCAACCACAGCCGTCCATGACTGAACAGAACAACCATAGCGAGATTCTCATTTTTCCTTATGTCTTATTTAGTAAACAAATATGATTTACTGGTCACTAAAGACAATACACAGATAACCCATTTGTATGTACATTTTTTTTTATTGTCTTCTCTATTAACGAGATGGGTGTTGTAAAAACCCAGGATTCAACCTCTTCGTGTTTACGTCACCTTTTATTTTCTTCTTCAGCTTTTTGTAATGTCCCGCTGCTGGGCAAAAGCCTCTCTCTTGGACTTCCAAATCACTCTGTTGGTGGATATCCCCTGACCTTATTACCTTGTGACCCCTATATCTCACACCATATTCAAACACGACCGAGGGATGACTCCGAGGTGTCTGCACACCAAGTTACAAGTCAATCGGTCCAGTAGTTCCGGAGCTATGCCAGTCACTAACAGACAGACACACAGATCCACATAGTGATTTCATTAACCTCTTCGAAGAAGACTCAGAGGTAAATAAGACCATGATGACTGTACGGATGCCGTAATGGTTAAAGTCGTCGCCTTGCCACCGCTACTGCGCCGTGTGTTCTGGGTGCGATTCCCTCATGTGGCATAAATTTGTGTTCCACACATCGTTGCACAGAGTCTGGGTCTTCTTTGTGTCCATTGTTTACATGTTTGTAAAGTACATCGCGATAAGAGAAATATTCCTTCGTCTTTTAAAGAAAGATAATTTAAAAAGCAGTAACTAACTGATTCTTTATGAGTTGTTTGTTTACCAAATAATACATATGAGGAAAAAAATGGAATATAGATTGAAACTCTCCAAGAGCCTTGCCATCTTGGACCCATATCCCCATATAAGGCTTCCAAAGGATAATATATTGCCTAACAAAACAATTGTATTGGAATGTTGTTATAAAAGAGATAACAGCATGCATATCCCTAAAAAGAGATGAATTATATTTCACCCTACGTAATAGAAGGTTAGCCTTTTGGCATTTACCAAGCATGCAGACTTGCTGCTAAGATAACTTAAGATATTAGCATCTTAACAGAAAAGCCTAATAAACACTACTCGGCCCACAAATCAAAGCCGAAGATTTTAAGAGCAATCATTATGATTCAAAACCAATCAATAATACAGTTTCCACAACCAAATAGTAAATAGCGAAATATCATTCATATGGTCTATATATCATGCATAGTTGCAGTTAATATAAGATACTAAATTGAGAAGTGCCTAGGGTAGGTCTCTCGTGTAGTGGCCTGCCGTTTCATACGGCGGGCCGAAACCTCGGCGGGGTCGCGATTGCATGTGCAAGTGATTCGCGCGGCCCCGTCGATAGCGGTTTTGTCGAAGAACACCGTGGTAGGTTTTATCATTTCAACATCTTTCTTTTACCCCGGTGAGTCCGACATAACCCCTTTGCACGCCCCCTCGGAGGGGTTCAAGGGTCAAAGCATTCCCCCAAGTATAAAAAAAAAAAAACTTTAAATACACTTACAAGCACTTTGTTTTTATATTACTAAAGTGGTCAAAAAAGCGGTACGCCTAATGAAAAACGGTTACGGTGACTCCAACAGTGCTTGTAACATAACGATCATTATTTACACAGTTTGAACCTGGAGAAAAGTAATCGTGACGCTACCACCCCTGGGAACAAAAAGTCCCCCTGGTGGTAGTAAATAAATGTATTTGTATATATTGCAGTCTATAATAACTTCGAGGCTAATATTGTATAAATGGACCCGCCATACACAGTAGCCAGCAGTACTTCGTAAAATAAGTAGGCAGATATAATAGGTAGTAGTTTTAGATATAAAAGTATCGAGACACAATAGGATTTCGATTTCCAATATCATTGTACGGATGGCATTGTGGATTAAGTAGTCGTCTTGCCACTGCGGTGAATGTTAGCAGTTCGATCCACACACGGAACAAGAATTTGTGTGCGCCACAAATGTTGTTCCGAATCTGGATTTTCTTTGTATCCGTTTGGCTTAGGGCTAGAAATATCTTTAAAAATTAATAGAAACAATTTTTTTCTGTGCATATTATTGACATTGAATTAGAAAACTATCCCAACGTTGATGTAAAGTAATATTATAAAGACAATCAGCGCCACCTAGCGCATTTGCAGAATCATCGCATTTGTTATATGTATTTCCTTAATTATCAAGTAGCTTATTAAGGTTTAGCTATTTCAGTCTGTCTATAAGTACAAACAAACGATCAGACACACTTTTACATTATGTTAGTAAGATTTGCTAGTCATAAATACAAGTTCAATAGAGAGAGACACAAAAATATAACTCATTGAAATTAAACTACTTACTTCATTCGAACAAAGTCTAAATATATCCTTGTCAATAGGCCTTGCGATCGAGAAGTCATGGGTTCGTATCCTAGCCATTGCACTACCAATGTGAACCCACTCCTAAAACAAGCATTTTAGCTTAACTGGAGGGGTTAACAAGAATATTGCTAGACATCTTTTGAAAAACTAAACTCATAATATACTGCTACGTATGTATATCTGTCCTACGTGGTTTAATTTCAATGTTAATCTAAAATTACAAACTCATATAAGAAATGCGAAAAATATATGTTACAGTTACGGCTAAGGTAAGCCAATTTTGGTATAATTTGAGAAAGAGACTATTTCAAAAACACGAACAAAGAATCGGGCTATAACTACGTAGTTATCTAAAGAGTTTTAGAATTTTGGGACTTATAAATTTTATTAGACAACGGGTCTTAATAGCGGTAGTATTTTCGGTTCCCTACACAGGACAAAAAGCTGTGACCCACAAATAGTTGTGCTCAGTGAGTCTGGGTATTTTTTGTAAGATAAAGAGAACACCTTGACTCGGTATTCAATTTAACTGTTTTTAAAGTCCCCTACGACACAGGAATATTCCTGTGTCCTAGTGCAGCAAAGAAAAAAGACTTTATTTTGAAAATTATTTTAATACACTCCAAAAATTAAGGTTATATTGTAGTGAAATTATAATTACTAGCGGTTGCCGAGTGGTCGAAATTTGACCATAATTGATTTAAATTTTAAGTTTGATCGTTATTAAGGTTTTATTGTCTATAACTATACCCTTATAATCACATTTCATTTAGTCACCTACTCCACATACATATGTAACCATAGTTACGAAGAATTCTACGACATCATCATATTTAATAAAATATAAGGATTCGCCACTCCTTCTCCATATAAACTTTAGCTGTGCCAAATTGCATACTCCTCCGTCTGTGCAAGTTTCGTAAAGAGGGGTACAAAGTTTTTGCTTCATATATTAATATATTGATACTTCACTACACTTTGACCTTAATCTTTAGAGTTATTCCATCTATATGCTACGTTGCTGATTTGAACAAACCTCTAGACATAAACGTCTTAAGACCCGCTGTCTAATAAACTAATAATGAACTAGTATAGTATCAACTTGCTACTAAGTTATCCTTGCTACCTGATAACTCCTATAGCACGTCTGACTCGAAGTTCCCCATGGTTCATACCTCGCTGAACCGGGAACAACACGTGGATCTGATGTTAGACGCCGTAGTAGAGCCGTGTAGAGTCACCGTGTCAGGGTGATGCAGCATACCCAGTTCTTTCTCTGCTCTCTGTTCCAATTCCAACCACCTGGACAAATGGAGAAACTTTTGTGTCATTGCAAGGTTCATAAAAAAAAGAGTTGGTTCTACGCCTGATCTCACTCGGGCCGTGTCGGATTACCGTCATCGGATCTTGAAAGTTAGGAAACATAGAGTGCACGTGTGTTCACGCACACACTTGTGCACTTTATTATCTCCAAATGTTGACCTAATTTCGTCCCGGCGGACAATTTTAATTTTAAGCAGCGATAGCCTAGTGGGAAACCCTTGGACTGCCACACAGAGGTCTCGAGTTCGATCTCAAGGCGCGCATCTCTGACTTTGCCAAGTTATATGCGTATTAAATAGTTAATTATCGCTTGCTTTAACGATGAAGGAAAACATCGTGAGGAAACCTGCATGTCTAAGACTTCTCCATAATGTTTTCGAAGATATGTGAAGACTGCCAACCCGCACTGGGCCAGCCTGGTGGACTATGGCCTAACCCTTCTCGCACTGAGAAGAGGCCCGTGCCCAGCAGTGGGACAGTTTAATACAGAGTTGATATTATGAACTATTTTAAGAGAGACTGGTTATCTGTACAAGAGATTGTAGTGCACAAGTATAATAATAATTATTTTTCAAAAAGTTAGTTAGCATGAACACAGTACATGATATATCAAGACAAGTTAATACAGAATTTGTTGAACTTTGGTACCCAATGTAAGATTTGACTTGTGTTTTGGGTACCAGGTCCCTCGCAGTATTACATTTAGTTTACAGTTACATCATAATATATTAGGTGTTTGTGTAAGCAGCAATGAAAATATATGTAAGTAAGCACAGGTGTGTATGTGTGTGCGTGTGTGCGTGCGTTTGTGTGCGTGCGTGCATGCGTGCGTGAGCGCGTAAATGCGTGCGTGAGCGCGTAAATGCGTGCGTGAGCGCGTAAATGCGTGCGTGCGTGCGTGCGTAAATGCGTGCGTGCGTGCGTGCGTGTATGTGTGTGTGTGTGTATGTGCGATATTTATCCAATTAGAATACCGATAATTTTAGCATTATCTCAGTTTGAGCGTAACTTTTGGTCATAAGCCATTTTGCAGCTTTTTATGTATGTGTGCAAACATAAGTGTATTCTCTGTTCCCTAACATTTATAATCCGATGGGACGGCAATCCAACACGATTGGAGAGAAATCAGGTGCAAGACCAACCCGAGTTGTATTACACCAACATTTTCACCACATCTATAAATAAGTTTAGGTACTATGTAATAGGAGGAGGAGAGGAGACTATTGCCGTTTACTGACCAGAGTCTCAGACTACTGCTAGTTTGGATACAAATATTTAGAATATTATGTCGATAGTGTGTGCACCTCTGAACAGCCATGGAGAAGGCCTCAACCACGTTGTTGTCGTTCTTAGCCGAGGTCTCAATGTACGTCGCTATCTTGTTGTCCTCGCACCATTGCTTCAGCTGGTCGTATGTCACTTCCCTGTCCTTGGACGATACGTCTGACTGCAATGCAAAAAAAAACAATTTAAATAGAGTTAAATTGATTAGATGGAATCGGTGCTACTCGATTGTATCAATCGACTTGCTATACCAAATTGCCATAACAAACTGTCTATGCCTGCTCGAGGGTAGGTGTAGAAACATCTTAGGAGTTCAGGAGTCTAACATATCTAAGGTTTACAATTATTTCCCTTTATCACGTCGTTGGCAACACAAAAGTGCGTAAGCTTGTTTGCGATCTAGTAATAAAAATCGTATTTAACGACATACAAGCCTAAGTCTATGTACATATGTACCGCAGTAGTGAATGCGACGGCTGTGCATCAAGTCTTTTCTCAGTAGGTGAACGAAATCTGGAACTGTGCTCAGAAGATGGCAGTACGCTCCCGTAATATGTCTATGTGACCGTATATGTGAGCGTCTCCGTGCTTCGGAGGGCACGTAAAAAGTCGGTCCCGGTTGTTGTCAAATTGACAGCAGTCGTTAAGCCATGTCAGAGGCCTAAGTGCTTGAACAACTCTTGACAATATGTTGGCCATTAACCACACGAAAAAGAAAGAAAGAATATGTCCTCTAAACCGAATTTCGGTCACGGCGGCCCATCTTAATGGATACTGGCCATCTGCGCAGGAAATATTATAGTGCACAGGTGTGTGCGCAAACACAAGTGCTCTCTCTGTTCCTTAACTCTTATGATCCCATGGGAAGGTAATCCGACACTACCGGAGTGAGAACAGGCGCAGGACCAACGGCTTTACGTGCTTTCCGAGGCACGGGGGTGCCTAACACTGCCCAGTTCCTAACTCCGGGCTGCTATTGAGATTTTTCAGGAAAACCTGATAACTTTTTGTTGGCTCGAGCCGGGATTAGAACCCGAGACCTCATGCACAGCAGTAGCATTCACTACCGCTGCACCACGGAGGCCGTTACAGCAGCTCACGTAATACATAGGGCATAAAACCATAGGCGTGAAAGTAAGTTTAGTCTAGAAATACCGTATTACACCGAAAACAGTATGTTTGCTTGTACGTGATCGCATACTTCTCGACGCGAGATTGTTATATCTGATAAGCACGTAGGACAGTTAACAATTTACACCATTTATTCTCAAGTAATGGAGGTATGAACCGCAGTTATAATGATTAGCCTAGTTTAAGTAACGAGTTGGACTTACTAGTATCATAGTAATGCCAGTGCGCAACTTTCATGTATTAGAAGATACTGATGGCTAATTCTCGAATAAAAAAAATCCACTGAATCTAACGAAAATACTACGTTTACAAAATCAACAAAATCTCCTAAGTCTAATAAATGTACCATATCCACTGAATATAGTAAAAATACTATGTTTACCAAATCTACTAAATCTTCTATACTTGATATGTTCTACATCCTCTGAATCTACTAAATCCATCCCCACTAAATCTACTATTTCTACAAAACATGCTAAATCTACCAAATCTCCTATTTCTGCTATGTCAAATACTATTACTAAGTCTTCTAATATAGAGTTACGGTCTAGTAAATATCACAAATCGTATTCTCCTAATCCTAACTTCATATTATAAATACGAATGTGAGTATTTCTTTACAAAAACGCTCCCATACGAGGCATAATTCCTGTGCCGCGGGAGAGTTTACAAACATTTAAACAATGGATACAAGAGCACCCAGACTCGAAAACCATTTGTGAATCGCAGACATTTTGAAAGCAGTAACGAGACAAACACTTAAACCACTACGCCATCCGTAAAGTCGTTCACATCAGGGATGTTGCGAATATTTGCATCCGCAACCGCAATTGCGGAGCTTCCGCATCGATTTGGTCATCTCCATCCGGATCCACATCCGCAATTATCAACACGGATGTTAATGCGGATCCAGATATGGCGCAGGTTACGATAAGAAAGAAATCAGTTGTTCAGTAGTACGTGTTTATTTTATGAACCTTTGCAAAACAGGCTGAAGCCTGCGAAGGCGGTGATATTAGATAGTTCTTATTAAATAAGATGAACAATTTTCTTCAACATCCGCATCCGCAATTACGGAGCTTCCGCATCGATTTGGACATCCGCATCCGTATCTGCATCCGCGGATGTCAAGAAATCTGCATCCGCAACATCCCCGGTTCACATATCTTTTTTCATTTGTTACCCTTTTACGCCTTAACTTCTCGACTGACCATCATGGATACACGTTGTCAGGATACTGAAAAAGACATACTGACGGATGGTAACTTTCATCCATAAGAAAAGTCCTAGTATTTCCGAGGGATACAAAATCAACATGAACTCAAGCGAAACCGCGCGCAAAATCTAATTCTCTGTTCAAAACATCTCAAACCATATTCACCTAATTTAAAATAAACATCAAATGTAAACATAAATTGTATTTCAATTCACATTTGACGTTTATTAGACTAAATTGGAATTCTATTTTGAGGATAATTATTGGCCTTCAGATATAAATAATAATAATAATCATAATATTGTCTTCTATTTACGCGAATATTATTCATTGAAATTAAACTGCTATATACGGATTTTATCGCGTAAAATATAAAATCGATAAAATCCGTATATAGCAGTTTAATAATAATAATCATAATAATAATAATAATAATAATAATAATAATGATATAAATAGTAACATCACAACATACATAGGATTTATTTAAGTAATAATCACGTAATTTTAGATATGACAGCAACACCGTAAGTGACATTTGTATGATTGTTTGTATTTAAAAACACAGTTAAATTTGGTACATATAATATGAAAAATATTATGTCATTATTTTACTGCCCGTAACTAAAACGAAATGTTATTTTGTCCAGTCAGCGATATATGTAGCTAAACTATGTAGGGTAGAGGTAAGGAGAATCATCTGTGTACATGAAAAAGTGTCCGTCAAACTGCATTAAATTAGGGTGGCGCCACATTAGCATCAGGGTAAATTTTAAAGGAAGCGCCAAATATTATTAGAGTAGGATTGAGAAATAAACAAAGAAAAAATTTTTTTTTTGGTAAAATTAAATAATAAAAAATCAATAAACGTACTATTCACAGTTCATGAAATAAAATCACTCTAGCTACACATTTTCTCATAATAATTCTTTAAGGTTATATTTACTACTTTATTTTGTACTACGCAAGTAGTTGAAATTTTCAATAAGTAACTACTTTAGTCGACAAATAATATTTTTATTTTTTAACTCGGCATACTTTAGTCGACAAATAATATTTTTGTTTTTAACTCGGCATACTTCAATTCGTTAACAATTGCTACATTCATACCATACTCTTTGTCTACACCAGCGCCATTCTGGAAGGTTTTTGAACTGTTATGAATTTATAGCTTACACCTGGACACTTTTTAAAATTTTCTACCATATGAGATGACTCTCCTTACCTCTACCCTCCATAAGCTAAACATTGAACTAATTTCTAACCTTACTTTATCAAAATTAAACCTTTCTAATTATTATAACGTACCTACTTATTAGCTATCATTAAATTTAATATCCTTTAAATATTACTGTTATAAAAATATGATAATGATGGTTACTTTAAACGATAAATGAAACGCACCTGATGCATAACCCCTCGCCACAAGAGGGGGTTATGTCCGGCTCTCCTTTTCTAAAAAAATATTTGTTTTTCCTAACTTACTTTTATGCGAACAAAACAGCGGGCAAAAGCTAGTTAAATAATATAGGTAAAGATGTTTAGCAGTGAACGTCTCAAGGCTGATACGTAGAGGATAGATTTATAAATATCTACACAACCTAGTATTGCGATATAAACAACAAAATCTTCCATTAATCACTAGTTAATTGATAATTATTGTTCTTATATTAGATTATTATTGCATAAGAAAAAGCAAACGTAATTAATAAAAAAGCATCCTAATTTCAATAGAAAAGATGGTTGGAATGTACCACCAGCTTGGGATCCAATAATTCAAATAGTCAAACCTAAGAAGAAGCAAACCACAGCTAGACTTCATGATACTTTGAGCTTATTCTGCGTAAATAGAAACACCAGTGATTAAATTATGTTCAGGTACTTTGGAATAACTACACTGGAACATTGAGACATCTACCATCTTAGTCTACCCGTGACCATGGCTGCTGAATAGCAACCGAAACGTTGGGGTAAGTGTAAAATTAAATCTAAATAGTTTATATAATTAAAATAGTGTAAATTGAAGTAAACAGTAACTAGTAAAAGTGTTTAACAATAGTAGTTTAAACTTTCAGAATTATGTATTATTAGTGTTTTATAAAAAAAATAAACAACGCGATAAAATCCGTATAAATTTTGTTTAATTTCAATAGAAGAAGATACGCACGAAGAATAAAACGATCGTTTTTAGGGCGATGTCGTGCCTGTATTAGTGCCAATAGCAAACAGTTCGGACATTTATTGTGATTTTAACCTTTTGAACGCCACGCCATAACGGCACCTCCATGTCCTGTACGCCAAGCCCGAAAATCGATATATTATAGTATATTGTTTTTATGATCAAATATTTCAATAACTAATAACAATTTTGTTTGCTGTATACAATTAAGTAATAATTGGGGATTCAATTTTTAAGTTGTATCACTAAAACACAGAAAACTAATGATTAATATGTTTCATTTTGTATTTTTCTGTGAACCGACAAAAAACAGTTTTGTCGAGTATAGACGACGTTGGCGCACAGGGCACGCTTGCGCATGTCGAGTATAGACGACGTTGGCGTACAAAAGGTTAATAATATAGTAAATTAATAAAATAATGAATTTAATGTTTGTATAATTTGCTATGATTTAGTCACAGAAACAAAAACCTATTTAGAGTACATAGTAAAAGTGATGAATCAACACTAACAATTTGCGAAATATAGTTGTTGTTCAGAAAATGTACTTATGCATATTTTTGTGGCTACTTTGCCTCGAATATTATACCATTTTGGAATTGTAGTTAGTTGGGCCGATTTTTTGAAATATTTGCCGTCGTAGTGTCAATACTATAATTACTTTTATATAATCAATTTTAATTTTTTTAATTTAATTACTTTTTTTCACCACGATGAGTGAAAGTGAACTGAAAGTCAAAATCTTATAATATAATTTAAGGGAAAACATAATTTTGGTTGATTTTTGTGTAAAAACTACAGACATTCTGGGATTTTAATGGTTATGATGGATAGTAGTGCTACTTACGTTGCCAATACAAAAAAAAACACAAGTATTTGTAAAATTGTAGCATTGGTACTTAAAATATAATTAGGGGTGTCCATTTTTTAAGGATTTCGCATTCATTTCTCGTAATGAAAAAAATATCAAGATACAATTCTTTTCTTTTTTTTTCTTGAGTAGTCATAAGTAAATGGCTTTTTGGTGCCCCCGCTTATCGTTGAATTTAGGGACACGTTATATATTCAAGTCATTCCTAATTCACCTAACTTTTACATGAAACATTTAATGAGATACCTACACAGTATTACGAGTGGAATAACACGTATGTATGTAATTTATGTGGGGGCCAGTCAGTGCAAACCGGCGACACTTCGACCCAGTGGGATCTTTTGTGTCGACACTCTCCCAATAACGGCTGCCATAGATGTTCATTGCAGCCGGGACCGACGGCTTAACGTGCTCTCCGAGGCACGGAGCAGGCGATAATTGTCAATCAATACGCACATAATTTCGAGGAATAACACGTAGGGATTTCCTAAACCTTGTAATATCCATATTGCTCTATTGTAAAGGCGAGGAAGTTTCTTAAAAACAAAGATGGATACTAATCCTAACTAATATTATAAATTCAAATGTGAGTTTGTTTATTACGATTGCAAGCCGTAACTACTCTACCGATCATCGTGCATTAAAAAAAGTTGCTATGGATTTCTTTTTATTTTCTTCTGATGAGAGATCTGTTTTTTGAACTGGCTCATTTTCAGCCCTATTTCTTGTTTTATTATAAACTAACTTTTGCCAGCATCTTCGCTTGCGTAAAACTAGATTAGGTTAAGTTGTGCATATTGTAAATAAAATATAGCCTAAGTTGCTTGGTGATAATATAGCTTTCTAATGGAGAAATAATTTCTTTAAATTGCTTCGTTTAGTTTTTCTTTAAGTAAATCCTTAGAAACAAACAAACAAAAATCTAATATTTTCTCTTTATATTATTAGTATAGATAACGGTTTAAATGTCCAAGAAATGAAATCAGTGTTATGGAAATATTTGTTTGGCTTTGACATCATCATCATCTATTTATTTATGCAATTAGAACGGTTTTTAACATAAACCAATTAAACTAATTATAGCAGACGCAGACCTCTTCTAAAGCCCTTCACTAAACCTCTCTAAGTAATAATCTTCGTCTTTTCTACCGACTATATCGTGATGTCACAAAACTGGCATCATTCGTTACGTGTGCCGAGGCTCGGCTTCGAAGAGCCCGTATTTCCAGTACTTCGGCATACATGACCAACCCACTAACACTTTAGTTTGTTACAGTGATTTTTCAACAAAATAACTTATAACCTTTTACCAGTGACTTGTTTACATACCAAAAGACCACGTACCAAAGGAGGATTTGAACCCAATGTTACTCACAATGGTTTGACCTATTCTAGTGTAGACGCAGCTGAGGCTTTTGCAAGCTTCTTTGCTAGCATATTTTTGCCCGACATACCTGTATTTAATACGGAATTAATAAATAGGCAGGATAAAAGTTGCAATAGTGGCTACATAAGTAATTTCAAATCACGTCCAGAAACGTAGTATGGGCGATAAATAACTTTAAACCGAGCAGCTCTACAGGTCCTGACAATATTTCGTCGACTGTGGTAAAGCACACAAACAATATTTTTTGCATACCCTTGTGTCATATTTTCAATCTTGCATTAAAAACTGGATATTTCCCACCCCAATGGAAACTATCAAGGGTTACCCCGATACCGAAGAGTTCCTACAAGTCCAAGGTTGAAGAATATAGACCGATCGCTGTTTTGACGTTTCCAGCAAAGGTGTTTGAGAGAATCATACATAAATACATGCTCGCACAGGTGGACAAACTTGTAACGAACAGTACAGCTTTAGGCCAAAACGATCCGTGGACTCTTAATCTACTCACTCTCGCAGATTACATATCGGCTAGACTAGACCAATGTTATCAAGAAGATGTGTTGTACTTTGACTTTCGGAAGGCGTTTTATAGGGTTAACAATGACATACTGCTGGCAAATGTATGCCTCTGGACGTCGCCGGCTCCTCGCAGACTATCTCCGCGATCGCCAACAGTTTGTCAGTCTCGGTATATACGAGTCTAAACCCTATCACACGCGTTCTGGAGTGAGTCAGGGCTCAATACCTGGTCCTCTATTGTTTTTACTAATGGTTAACGACCTTCCAACCGTTCTCCGACACACCCGATGTTTGCTGTATGCTGACGATCTGAAAATCTTTACCGAGGTGAGATTTGACGCAGACTGTCTAGCTCTGCAGCATGAAATTGATGCTGTATTTCAATGGTGCCAGGAGAACAGGATGGAATTCAACGCTACAAAATGATATGCTATGACATTCAGTCGCATGAGGCACCCTATAGCGCACAGCTATAGAATAAATGGCAGCAGCGTAACTCGTCCAACCACCATGACATGAAGGACTAGGGTATTACATTCGATCCTAAATTAACATTCCATGACCATATTATTGCGTTGGCGAAAGAGTCTTATCAGCGTTTGCGTTTCATCCTTAGAAATTCTCGCGATTTCAGTAACTATCACGTCATTAGGTTACTTTTTGGGGCATTGGTTCGTTGCAAGCTTGAAAGCAATATGTGTGTGTGGAGCCCACACGAGAGCACATACGCTCTTCAGCTTGAAAAGGTGCAAAAAGCCTTTCTAAGATACCTATACAAGCGTGTCTATGGATATTATCCATACATGTATCCCACAATGTTTCTTGTAGGTTGTTTACGGTATAACTCATTGGAAGTCAGACGGGATATGCACCAACTTATAGCCATGCGCAATATTCTGAGGGGAAAAATTTATGCACCAGACCTTCATGACGAGCTGTGTCGATTTTTTATTCCTAATAACTACCGTCGCCACATGTTGTTTGCCGTGCCATCATATCGCACCGTAGCGCGCGCTAAGTCACCTATCCAGCGCTCGCTTTCTGCTCTCAACGCTCTCCTGTACGCCAATCCTGACTGTGACTTGTTTGCGGATGGATGGCCGAATATATTGTTAGTGTGTCAGCGATTTTATGAGAGGAAGGAATGATTGTTTGTATGGATACCAAAATCCATATAAGATTGTTTATTTGTTTTATATCTTTGTTATAATTTTGTATTTGTTTTATATTTTCCTATCTTTAATTATTGTAATTTCTGTACAACCGTTATAATTACATCAATAAATAAATCATACTTACCAACTTCTATTCTACCAGATTTTACAAACCTTAACGGTTCTTCTAAAAAAACTATTATAATAAGATAAGAATTGCATTCTCCGCCTGCCACAGAATGCTGCGGTGTGTTCTTTGGTTATGCCGCTGCTATCTTTTGCGACTGCGTGTAGTCTTAAGTCTTAGTCGTGCGATTGGACCAATTTCAATATTTGTATTTCTGTATGAAAAATAATCAAATAATCTATACTAATATTATAAAGCTGAAGAGTTTGTTTATTTGTTTGTTCAGTTGAACGCGCTAAACTCAGGAACTACTGGTCCAAATTGAAAATTATTTTAGTGTTGGATAGCCCATTTATCGAGGAAGGCTATAGGCTATATAACATCACGCTACAACCAATAGGAGCGGAGCTGGATAGATGAAAAATGTTGCAAAAACGGGAAGAAATCTCTTATGTGAAGCAGACGAAGTTGCGCAGGTCAGCTAGTGTATTATGAAAAGTGGTTATAAATGGTGTATAAATCATTTACGGGTAAAATATTATTTAGTATTTTTCAAGAATTCTGTGTACTTTACCCGATCAGTTCATCAAAGTTCAGAAGCTCACCAACGAAACCGTCATGTTATAATCCTTACTATAATATTATAAATTCTAAAGTAACTCTCGTATGTCTGTGACCTCTTCATAGCTAAATCACTATACCGACTTTGATGAAATTTGGTACAAAGAGATAATTTATTGGTGTAGGTACCACGCCGGCGAAACCGCGGGCAAAAGCTGGTGTGCTATAAATCAAAGAACGAATGAATACATACCTTATTGCCAACAACCATGAATGGGTATCTGTCGATGCCGTTCTTCACCCCTGCGTAATGCAGGAACTCGTTGAGCCACGTCTTGATATTGTTGAATGAGCTACGATCGTCAATGGCATACGCCAGGATGCAGATGTCAGAGCCTCTGTAGAATGGTGTCCGAAGAGACTTGAATCGCTCCTGGCCGGCTGTGTCCCATACCTAGAAAATCGTCAAAAATTAGCAAATACGATTTTTTATATTTAGGCGTAGCTTGATGGGATTCCATTGTAATAAAATGATTGCGAAGGCAAGAACCCTGAAGAGAAGAAGAGAGGAAATAGATTGAGGTTATTATCAACCTTTTTGTATTGCAATGATAGGGATGGGTAATCAGAATCGCTCAAATAACTTCAGTTCCAGCGACCTACCCACCTTTGAAGGTAGCGAGTTGGCATACCATGGTAGGTTTAGTCGGTAGGACCCTTGCCATTTTTCCTCGGGTGAGCCCAAGATACCTTCTCCACCGCCCTTTTAAAACCAAAAAAAGCATGTAATTTGACGGTGCCTGGTGGGTTCCTCTCCTCGAAATTAAAATCTAGGACTAGTCTGTTTGTTGGAGACCTTATAACCATTAAACAATAGTCACAAAGACCCGGCCCTGCTATTCGTAGGTACACCGCAGTCCCTTTTATGATTCTGTTATGAAAAACATGCATTGGCAGAGTAAAAATTGACTAATTTGTCGTTGATTGTCGTTTTTACGATTCCACTATACAATGCAGTCATGAGGTAACCTCGGCTCAGAAAACCATACCTAACCTATTTTCTAAACTGTTGGTCTTTAGTCACCTTTAATCAACTGATGTTATATATCAAAAGCACCATTAAACTATTTAAGTATTAAGGGTGGTTCTCTTCCTGGAACGCGTGAGCAATGCATAGCTAAGAAATTATATATCTACTTGATTTTTTTCGCAGCTTCGCTCGCGGGAACAGTTATTTTTTCTGGATGAAAGGTACCCTATGTTCTTTATTGTATACGAAATTTCATAATTAATTGTCAAGTAGTTAAGGTGTGAAAGCGTCACAAACAAACTCACTTTGGCATTTATAACATTAATTAAGATTTCCACCAAAGGTACTTGTAGCGGGTGAGATCCGAGTTAAATGCTTACGTCGTTGACCTATTTTGGGCCTTAATTGGTACCGCAAACCAAGCTCTCGTCCCCCACTCCTCTCGCATTAATAAATATGTAAAAAATATGATTCATTAAACCTTTTTCCACTAGAGTTAACTTGACATAATCCACCAATCCCTGCTGACATAGTACTCTAATTTTATAAATCTTGGATTCGTAGCGAATTATGGTTAACTATAGAGGAATTAAACCAAACATTTTGTTACCATTTTAACTAAAATCTACAGAGGTCAATCAAGCTACAAGGCATAATTGACGTCACAATTAAGGTTTTTTTATGTTTAAGATATTGCAGCCAGTAATGCGACATTCGCGTATTTTGGACCTATAAAGAAGATAGGACTATATTGTCTAACAGACCTGGCTATGCAGCTAAGCGGAAGATGGATAAACGGAAATTTATTTGCACGTAGGCGAACATATATTTACACTTGTTACTTGGGTAGACTGGCATAGGTACATCGTTGCAGTAATATATGGTTAAGTTATAGCACTAACATGGCGAAATTTTACGGCTCATCCCATGTTGAACGATAGCATCGTCTTTCACCATGCAAAGTAGTAACCACGATGTACACCTCTATATTCTAATTTCTTTCAAATGCAACTATACGCATCACTATCCCTACATTTATACCAGCTAGCTTATTTATGCTCACCAATAGCAAAAAACCAAGGTTGACTTCAACACACGTAACAAATCGAAACTGCGCTAGTGAACAGAAAATTGTACGCATTCGGCTTTTGTCGTGTTTATTATCTAGTGCCGTTTACGTAATATCAAACAAACATCGCAACGAGGCGTCGCGGCGAGTTTTAACGTCACACATAATTTTAGTGTACGAACTAAATAAATGACCAATGGACTATAGTCGTGCGACTTTCAAGTGACATAACAATGTTTAGCAATTACGTTTTTTGTAGTTCAAGTCTGAGTATTTATGTCATTTGGGGCCAGATCTTGGATATTTTAGAGAGTGGTATATTTAAGGCAGCAGCAATTGGAATGATAGATATTCAGTACGTTTTGTTGATAGACCAACGTTTTCTCAAGAATATCGGAATCTCATTCACCGTAAGAACATAACATAAGTTTATTTGGATGTGATATTCTCCTGCTGCAGTTTAACGTAAACCTGGGATTAACTGTAAATGTATCCGTGATTTAGCACGCAATAATTTTCCAGCCATGACCTGGGTAGAAAAAGGAAGGTACTGCGCGAACCGCACCCCACCCTGATGCAGCGTCAATTTTTAAGGAAGGGTTGCAGTGGTCCTTTATTGAAGATTAGGCAAAGCGCCACCCATAATATGCCTACTGGTATATAAAACTCGCAAATAACCTTGCGATGTGGTCCTACAGTGCGTATGTTTGTCCTTTGCGTTAGCGGCTCCTTTTTTATCGAGGTTGCAATGCGTGATTGTGTAACCTTTAAGTGTTGCAAGCATACATATTTGTTGGTTGAGGTTACGGCAACCGCTCACCATCGGGTCGTTGGTATATATACAACATGCATAGTATATAAAAGTATTTTCTTTAAAATACTTCAGCACTAGGAGTAAATGCTGTGTCGCAAGAGACTTTACAAAGATTCAAACATCGGACGTAAAGAACGTCCAGACTCAGAATAACTATGTATGGAGTAATCTAGGGTCACTTGCTCACCAAGGATTAAGTCGCGAAAAGCGAATCCTTAAAAGAGCATTAGCTGTGCTGCGACCATATAGGACAAAGTCCACAGATCAAAATATCGATAGTAAGAGCAGTCGGAACTGAAACTCCTGTACTTAAGGGAACGGCGTGGAAAACCTTTTCGACGCAAAATCAACACACAAGGTTGTGATCTTCTGTAGTATCCATTACCATCCAGGTTTTCGCTTAAACTATTACACTAAATCCTGGATCAAAGCAAGAATCCCACTTAACCTATGTCTATTGCAACATAAAGTATTAGGTAGGTACCTATGTTTTATTATTACAATATAAGGTTGTACAGTTAATTAGACTTCAGGTTGGAAATAGTTCCCTAAAATCCTAGATTTAAATGGGGATTCCATTGTCACATTTAACCTGTTAATTCTTGGAATGCCAGATGTAATTGAAAATCTATTGTTACTGGCCCCCTGTGTGCTGCTGTGACTCAATAGATTAAAAGATTAATCCATTAGTTAATAAAATGAGTAGGTAGTAAATGATCTTAATATGATAAACATTAAGAAATCATTAAATATAATCTGAAAATGATTGCCTTATTATTAAACATACATAGTAGGTGTTTATACAAATCTATATTTATATAAGACCTATACTAGTGCATTTTCTTCTCTCTTAGCCTTTGTTATTCCCAAGTCACTTGGGGTCGGCTTTTCTGGTCTAACCGGATTTGACTGGATATCAGTTTTTACACGGAGCGGCTGCCACCTGACCTCCGCAACCCGAAGGCTAACGATACCCTAAGGCTAGACCAGTGTCAGAATATTAGAGGGTACTGACTTCCCCAATAACGACTGCCATAGATGTTCATGGCAGCCGGGACCGACGGCTTAACGTGCTCTCCGAGACACGGAGCAGGCGATAATTGTCAATCAATACGCACATAATTTCGAAAAGTCATATAACTCCCGAAAGTCAGAGGTGCGCGACGTGGGTTCGAACCCGATACCCTCTGCATTGCAGTCTGTTGGTCTCCCCACTGAGCTATCGCTGCTTTAGCTTTATTGCATTATTTTATGAAAATACTAATTTGTTAATGAACACAGAAAAGAATAACATAAGAACAAAAAGAAAGTATTGATTTTGTCCCACAATGCTGCATTGAGTGTTGTGAGTTTGAGCCTCACATAGAACCAAATATTGTGTGACTGACTGAGCCTAGAAGTGCTTTGTACTGACTATTAAAAAGTTTGTTAAATATCCAACCACATGTAAACCATTTAATCAATTCAAAACAAATATATAATGCCCTGGATTAATACAGGGAATTTATTGTCTGGTATCACACACCCATGTGGTTTACACAGACCAAGCCACGGGCATAAGTTTCTTGTATATGATTTAGTTGTTTACCCATCAGCCTAAAATTATTAACTGTCACAGGCTTAGTATTATGCAAACTGACAAGCCTGTAGATAGATAAAGTAACCTGGCTTTTGAAAATGACATCAACAATAAAGTAAGGATAAACCGCTAGTTACTTCTATCATAGATATTCTTGTTATATCTACAATAATAGTGCTTGGTTGTTTGTAATATAAGACTGCATTATTGGTCCTATGGCACAATATTACACTAGAGTTATGCAATTATGAGGCTTTATTTTCTTTTGAGCAAACTGGTTATCTGTTAGAAACTCTCTAACAAATAACCATAAAAATATCTCAATAATAACTAATTAACTTCTAAAGTGACAGAGCTCCATAGTGCAACTTAGAAGTTTCTCAGGATGTATGCCACATGGACAGCAACAGGGTTGCTTCCAACTGGAAGTGACCCTGTTGTTGTCCTGTCCATTTGTTATGTGGGATTAGAGTTTATATTATATGATGCATACAATATAGAATCAGACATAAATCAGGCAGACAAAATCATTAGTTAATGCCATTTTAAGAAGAGGTCAAATTAGAAATATTAATCTATTTAAAAAAAATTTTACTTATTCTTTTTGTGTTGATGGAATTATTTCTATATCTTTTCCTTTGTCCTATTACTAACTACAGACTAAAGATCATACCACAGTCAATGCAGATCTATCTTATGGCACTAAAAATATATTATATGTAAAATATGCTTGCACTGTCTTACAACATACTTGAGGACATTGTTTTCAACATTATTATTTTCAATAGAAAACAAAATAAATAATATGTAAATATGAATGCATTCTCAACAATAGATTTACTATATTAGTGTTACAAGGGTCTTGACTATACTGCTATATTTTTCTTCTGTTTGGTCAAGGTAAGCAAGTAAATAAACAGCAAATAAATACTTTCTGAGATGAATTGAAATTAGATACAAATGAGGCTCATAATAGAATGCACGCCACAACTCAATTGGCGCGAAAAAGTAATACATAACTTTGAAATTTTGTATTTACATAAACACAATCACAGACTTGATCTTCTCCAATGAATATTTTTTTTGTGGCATGCACTCAGTCTGTCGAATTTATTTACATTTTAATAACATGGTAAATTACTATATAGCCTACAGGGGGAAAAAATACAAATTCAATGAATAATTAATGAAACAAATTACCTGTAATGTATACTGTTTGCCGTTCACTTCAATGGTTTTGTTCATAAATTCGACGCCAATTGTGTGAAAACTGTGATCGTCGAAATGATTTGATATAAATCTGCTCATCAAACATGACTTCCCAACTCCGCCTTCGCCCAAAATTACAATTTTCAATAACGTGCTCTTATTAGGAGTCCTGCCGTAACCACGATCATTATCTTCCACCATTATGTCGAATCACATCAGTAAAACGTTTCTTTTATTACAGCAGCCTTGAGGATTAAATATGAGCGCAAAATAAGTTCAATTAGTGACTCATTTTCAATTAATTCGTTACGATGGACTGTGTACCGCTCTTTTAAGTAACTAACAATGTTTCAACTCAACACAAAACTAAATTATATTATTCGTGTAAGAAGTTGATGAATTATTTTTATTAGTAAATAAAAATAATCCTGAATGACGAACGTTCACAGCTGTTTCAACGAATTTATTAATTAAATGTCAACATTGTCAACTAGCATGGTGCGCTATAGTGGATACTAATCACGTTTTAGTCGATTATTATACTTTTATGTTATATAATAGAATTGGTCAAAGTTTGATATGAATTTTTCAAATATGACATTAATCTAAATTACACTAAAAGTTGTCTGATACATTTTCTAGATCACAACTCAACACAACTAAAGCGACATTGGTAAAATGATATAGATAATTCGGCTGGTATAGTGATGCGCATTACATACTATTCAGTCAGCGACATCTACTGGTATTAAAGAAGAACTAAATACGCTGTAGTAGTGCCATCTATTTACAAAGAAATAGAACCATGCTAACAAAAATATACAGATATCTTTGTAATTCTGGTTTTTAGCTTCTGTTTGATAATAATCTATTATTAAATATTAACACACTCTGATACTTTGGACTGCGTTTTTAAAGAGTGCTTGTTTGAGTTTATGAACACAGGAATTTTTTCAATAGACCTAGTGGTATTGCCATCTAGTGTAATTATTTTCAAAGTATCTGATTATAATATTCGTAGGGAACGATAACCGATGTGTATAGTGACCGCCAGGTGTCGATAATTTACCTTTTGTTTTGACGGCCTCGAGTCGCGACTGCTCGCAAGATGTCACGCTCACTCGGCCGTGCGCTACAACTTTATTCCGCTTTGTTTTGCGGAGGTGAGAGGACATGGTGTAGATATCGCTCGTGTTTGTGCGTAGTGTTCAATGTTTTTCTTGTTATAAAGAATTTTTGAGTGAATAGACAGTACAAATTTGTACGAAAAGTGTTCTTAAATTCGAACGAAGACTGTGTATGTGTTCGAGTAGTCGAAATATTGCTATATTTGCGCAATCGTTGGTGAGACTCGATGTCAATAAACTTGTCGGTTGTATTTTATGGGAAAGGTGTGCCGCGTCGCGCTGGTACCTGTTCGCGACGGGTGGGTGCTCGAGGCCGGGATGGTGGCTGCGAGGCCGGCGGCGGTCGGGTCGTCAGTGCCATGGAGTCGTAGATAGGATCGAGGTAAGTAGCGTTCGGTGGTTTTCGGTTTTGTGGCGGGTGCGCGAGGGGCGCGGGCGCGCGGTCGCGTGCATTCACCTCTGACCCGCGCGCGGGGCGAGCGCCGCTCAAGGTCGGTGCGCCGCCTGAAGGTCGCCCGTCACGTGACGCGGAGGGTGCACACCCCTCACCCCCGCTCTCCCGCCGCCCTTGCCGCCCCTGTTGTGTTTTGTTTACAATCGCGCACACAAGTGGCATGCGCATCAGCATGCTTTTTTGTTATTATTTAAATATTTTTTTATTTTAATTGAAATATAAAGGAAGCCGTCGTGCAGTAAGCGATAAAATTTTGTAAATTTCAACAATTCACTTGTCTCAAGGATGTAACTAATAGTAAAACGTAAATAAATGTAATATCTGGCCACTTATTCTTAGTCTCAAGGTTTCACCTACTTCTCACTTCCTATTAGATTCTATTCAGAATTACATAGAGCACGGCAGGCGCATAGATAACGGGCATGCCTACAAAGTGACAAATAGTCGCCTGCCTCTATTTTTAAATCGCATTGTTTCATGCCTCCGCTCGGGTCGGCAACGCATGCATTTAGCTAACGGGGTATAGGTACAGCGAAGCTATGCGATGAGATTGCGATTTATATTGTAGTTATATTACTGTACGAATAAACCCGTCACAGGTTTATAAACATACCTTTAAACATTGTAGTGTCATGTTGCCGAACGTGTATCAACTAATCATCAATACACTATTTAGGTACATTTCATAGCTTTACCTATCATTGATTGCTATCTCTAATGTATGAAGCTATGTACTTATTTCGATTATTCAATTTGTATTTGATTCATTTATCAATGTAAATACAAATTGGTACATACAATGTAATGTACCTAGTTAGTACTCTTAATGAATGATTAGTAAGATTTATAAGTATTTTCACGAAGTACGTCACAATTGATTTAGTAAGTTTTGACTAAAATATAAACGCGTTGATAATAGCGACATATACAACAACCAGTAATCTAAAATACGTACCTATACATAATTTGCATTAAGTATTTTTTTAAAATATCAAACGGATTATATGTTCGTCAAATGACTGTTCACAAAACCGAAGCTTCCTGATACATTTTATTACAACGCCAAAATTCTTTTCTGTCTGGCTCTCATAAAAAATCTGAAATGACTAATTTTATAGCGCATTCCAAGAGATTTAGAATGCATTTTTTGTATTTTTCAGCGTTCAGATACGTTTTATCGTTGTTTCGTCTACCGATGAAACTTTTAAACTTCAAGATGACCTTGCGGGCATAAGTGTATTTAGAATTTTAGAGTATGTATAGAAATAACTGCATCTTTTCGCAAACCGTCTAATAATCTGGCTTCGCAAATCGTGATCTACGAACGCCACTTAATGCCGAGCCCGACGAAGCCGACGTGAGCGACAAAAACTTGCATATTAATGGACAACCTGATAGTTATTATAAACTTCATGCCAGACGCTCGAATCAGTATGAATAATTTTAAATCATGTTCTGACATGTGTTTTATCAAGAAACGATTGCAATGATTATATTGTAAAGTTCAATAATTAAATTGTAAATTTCTTTAGAAAGGTACCGTTTAAAGTAAGTAACTAACCATGTAATTGCAGTGATTGTCTTTCTGTTCGCTATTAAACGAATAATAGCCTTGATAATTAAAACATATAATTATACCCAAACATTAATTCGGAAATGGAATGTTATACGATACGTTATAAGTTTACTTACACGGTAGAAAGTAATTCGATGTATTATTATAATAATTATCCGTTTGCACTACCTTGAAGGCACTGACACGCCTTCGTTCATTAATGATTTCGCCACTAGCACACCACAGTCCGTGGGTGGTAATTGTATTGGCGATCAGTATCGTAAAGTAAATATTAATACCTACCGATAGTTCTACATCTAATTAATGCAACGGTACACCGTCGTAAGCAACATTGAGCAACTCTCTGCATATAAAGTGGTTGTTCGTAATGCATTCGAGTTCAAATCGATAAAATTAATGTATCAAAAACTCGAATCCGGGAAGTGATGCCTGGGAATTTAAACTTATACGGAATATTTTGGGCGAGTTGCTGCAGCTTTTAGTTATCTGTGAGTTATTTGTAAATACATTATATTTTATGAATTGCGATATACTTTTAAATCGGTAAATGTTACAATATAATTTTTAGATACCAAATATTAAAGGCCGCATATGAAAACCGGTAAATAAATCTGCATTTAGATTATAAATTACATTTTATAGAACAGGCAATCAGATATGAATTATGTAAAGTGTTGTAAAACATTACGGACGATTTTAATAGTAATGTTCGTAAATTGTGGACGGCGATGTTTGGCAAGTCTTATAAATTATTGTATCTGTGCCTTCTATAGACCGTTCTGAAACAAGATTGGCTGTTTATTGCAAAATGGTATTCGAAATAGTATCTTAGTAAACGCATTGTTTATTCTTAGCCGGATGGAATTGATTAATCGCTGAACTACTGCTGTAATTAACCATTAACTTTACAGTTACCGGTCAGGCCGAGTTGCTCGTAATGTTATCGACTTTTGGCCAATCCACACACAACTGCATTGACCAGACAAACAACCATTAGTTATAGAAATATGTACTGGTCGCGTTGAAAATATTTATTATACGAATATATTGATTGTAAACTGCATGAAAATGGCGTATTCAGACGTCACAGCGTGCTTTCTATGTATAAAAAAAGCGCGAACTCGTAACAATTTTCAATCGCAGATCACGTTGCCGACCTCGAGTTTATATCACCAAAAATAGACTTGTTTTGACATCTCCACGTTTGTTATACCTTTAACAAGCTTGCTGATGGTTGTGAATTCGTGATCGCTCACTGAATAAAAATGTACGATGTATAATTTGATACTGCAGCAACCGGATTATAGGAATTCCTTAAGTATTTGCATGAAAGTAACGGATCGCATTTATTAAATATCATGTTATAACCATGTTATATAACATTTACGTTCTATAACAAGTTAATATATTTTAGAATATAAATAAGCAAAATTGTGTAAATAGTCATGAATGAAAACAATTGGCATCGTTTTTAAAATTTAACGTCATTCGTTATTAAAATATAAATAAGCAAAATTGTGTAAATAGTCATGAATAACAACAATTGGCATCGTTTTTATAATTAAACGTCATTTATCGTATGATTTATCGACAAAGCAAAGGTCAAGTTTGTTAGCTTCGCATTTGGCACAAAGAAAAAAAGGAATGAAAGAATCGCGTTTTGTTGCGAGTGTACTCTCACTACTTTCACGTGTGGTGGTGTGGGTGTCTGCGGCTGTGTGCGTCTCGGCCGGTGACCTTGCTATCAGGCGGAAGCGCGCGGCCGCGTGAGTCAGCGCGCGTCTGCCCAGGGAGCAGAGACCTTCGCGTAACGTCTATACAACCATGTTCCATTCAGTACCAAACGAACAGTTTTTCGGCCCCCTTCTTTGTTTGAAATTTGAAATTTAAATACATTTTCAAATCTCGAATAGGAAAAAAGTGTTCTCGTATTGTGTACTTTACTATTTGCAAATTAGTTAGGTACTCACTTATCTAATCAGTAATCATTTACAATAAGTGTATCATGAATTTTAAGACTTTAGATGAAGTTAAAAAGTTTATCAAAGTATGTATGTTGTACTTATTGCTCGGTTTTTAAGAACTGCAGTAAATACGAGGCTCGAATAACCAGCCTACCGCATATTCCATTGTGTACCAAAAAGAGGTTCTTTGTTCGTTTTTTTTTTATTAGTTTGAGGACGTGTGTTGTTTTAAGGCTGTTTCTCTTTTAAACGTCCTCGGTCATGTCTTAAATATGACGCATACATATACATCAATATACTAATACGTGAAATATCGGACGTGTGTTCAAATACTACATAATGTAAGTAGTAAACAACGAGAAAACTTTCTATGAACTTAGTACCTACACTGGCCCTTCAATTTATTTTTTAATGTTCGAATTTTAAAATAGCCTTGAGGACTTTGATTTTCGTACCTTTCTCGGCGGCCATTTTGTTTATAACGTCACTACACTTGGTTGAAAGTTTAAAAATCGAACCTTTCGTTGAATAACATTGCAAATGGCTATTGTAATCCAACGTCGTAATATTATTATTAGCCTTGATAAGTACATAGCAACGATGACGTGTTCATGGAAATTAAGTTATTATAACCTCGCATGTATTTTTGTGCGCAGTAAATTATATGTTTAGTAAGTATGATTTCGTATGATACATTTATGTATATAGAAGTTATTGTGTAATTTAATAGCGTAATGTTATAACGTACATTAAGGCAATGGCTGCCGAAATTGTTTATTTTATTCTGGTTTTATGCTTACCGTTTCACTGTTTTATGAGAAGTGTTTATTTTCTATTGCACTGAAAGTTATAAAGTATTAAGTTTAAATCATATTAGAATCCTAAAGTAATATGGTATAGTTTGTAAGAGCTTGTCAAAAATTATCTGGTCAAATCAGAAACCTACCTTAAACTGACGAAAGTGCAAAATGTATATGCATGAAAATAGCAAAACAGGTCGTTTGCGACCTTAGCAAGTTAAATTCGTAATTGTTTTAATTTATTACGCAAAGCAATTATTGTAACCAGTATTTTGACTCATATCACACACCTTTTGATTTGGCAGTATAATGCTCTCCTAAGTCCTCCATCAGTGGTAGTAATCCTGATAACACGGATCCATATATCGACCTTTAAAGAGGAAGGCATAGATGTGCTACACTCACATTCTGCCATATTTTGGGTCTTATGGCAATATCTTCGTCTATTAGGCACATTGCTAGACTCCGTGCTGATATTGATAGTTTCTGTACAAAAAAACCCAATCATACTTTGGTAAGTCTAGGAACTCAATACCAAACAGAACTAAGTCTCTATTTAAAAGATGATACAGAGGTAGGTACTCTCGACACACCTTATCATTTTAACCATGTTCCTATGTCCATCCTTACCTTTAATAAAAGCACCATACTTTGACTAAAAGCACTTATACCCGGTCTGAGAACTAATCAATACGGATCGTTGAGAGCTATGGAAACTGTAGACCTCTGGTCCTTCACATAATTCGATAAGATTTCCTCTCTAATTTAAATTCATCTACCCGCATGTCTCCATATAAAGACAGCATCTCCAAGCTTGCACAAATCAATGACGTTTTAGTCTATTTTTTACAATTATCCTATGTAGAAACAAATATGGCGTACCGGTAGCTGGATACAATACATAAACATCTTTAATTATTGTATTTTCTTATTTATGTCATCTCTATTTATAAGAACTGTTTTTGATAGCTGTTCATATGACATTTCTAAATCACCATTAACTGTTAAGAAAAGTCAAGTCAAATGCAGATCCTAGCTATAAGTCATATCTTAATTTTCCTTTGTACCAGAATGTTATAATGACCTTGGCTTTATTCTACACTAGCTGTGCCCGCAGTTTCACCCGCGTTTATAATTACTGCGCCGCTCCCGTGGTTTGTAGCGTGATGTTGTATAGCTTATAACCTTCCTCGATAAATGGGCTATCCAACACAAAAATATTTTTTCTATTCGAACCAGTAGTGCCTAAGATTAGCGCGTTCAACTAAACAAACAAACTCTTCAGCTTTATAATATTAGGATAGTAGTATAGATAAAATCAACTCTCGCCAATATCTATACTAATATTATAAAGCTGAAGAGTTTGTTTGGTTGAACGCGCTAATCTCAGGAACCACTGGTTCGAATTGAAAAATTATTTTAGTGTTGGATAGCTCATTTAGCGAGGAAGGCTATAGGCTATATAACATCACGCTACGACCCATGGGAGTGGCGCAGTAATCATTAACGCGGGTGAAACCGCGAGCACATCTAGTTTATTATATTCGTGAACAGGTATTAAGCAGATCTACCCAATTATTTTCGCCAGCTATGTTTTTAGGACTTAAGTCCTATGTGATAGGAGGTGAGCCTATTACCGTCTACCGAGTTCTTTATGCCTACAAACTTTTTTTTTCTTTAGCCATTTATACGTATGTCCCACTGCTGGGCAAAAGCCTCTCCCCTGGACTTCCAAATCACTCTGTTGGTGGATTTCCCCTGCCAATCCCTATTAAATGCGTCTAGGTCGTCCCGTCATCTCCGTTTAGGTCTGCCCCGTCGCCGTCGACCGTCTTGTGGCACTCAATTGGTGACGATTGGACCTTTATGGGTGCATGCAGTAGACGTGTCCGGCCCAGTTCCACTACAACCTGGCGAATTTCACACCTACATCGACTATGCGTGTTTGGAGCGCAGAGTAGTGTTTCGGACGTGATTCATCCTTTTCACTCCGAAAATGCTACGCTCAAACTCTAAAAATAAGATATACAGAATTTAAATGATTCATTTCAACTTATAACCAGAGACAATCTCAAGATCTCACGCGTAATAGAGCACATCACTATGACCCTAGCGGTAGTGCTGTGACACAGTTCCCGCATCGACACAGATATGCTAGATCATACGATATTCGCTTCCCGGACCGTTACTAGATACCTGATATCTTATCGATATACGCTGTTTCCTTAGCTATATATTTTGCTTCTTAAATCGTAGTAAACAGTCATATCAAGATGGAAAGTAGAGATTTGAAAAGTATGATCTGTATATTGTATTGTACATACGACGCAGAGTCGCATCAGCCAAACAGATTAAACCCTCTTTTTACCTTTTATTCGAAAAATAATCGTTTTAATATAAATAAATAATAAAACCTTTCAAAATCTGGTAAATATACCCAGCGCAAGAATATATAACAATATTTTCTGCGTCCATAATCTTCTGTCGTCTTGTCACCAACCGGGCTACTCCACTTTGAGCAAGGTCCTGCATTTGTTAAAACCGGCCAATGTATTCTTTCAGAAATAATTTTTCTACGAGGGTTTGCCACGAGATGGTCGGAACGATTTAAGATCGTCCAGAACTTCAGGTATCATGAACATTTGACGACTCGATGGCGTAGTGGTTAGTGTAACTGACTGCCACGCCTGAGGTCGCGGGTTCGATTCCCGCACAAGTCAAACATTTGTGTGCATGAACATAGATGTTTGTCTTGGTCTGGTGTTTCTATGTATAATATGTACGTATTTACAAAAAAAGGTATATATGTATGTTTATCCATTGTCTAGTATCCATATTACAAGCTCTGCTTAGTTTGGGCTAGATGGTGTTGTGTGTATGTGAAAGAATATTATTATTATTATTATTATTATTATTTGTAATAGTCAATATGAATACACCTTAAAATATTCCAATACCAGTCCATTCATCATGAGAAAACCCTTCGCCTAAGCAGTTAAATAAGATTTGAGGCAGAATAAACCAATTCTATCTAACGGCCTCGATGGCGTAGTGGTTAGTGTAACCGACTGCCACGCCTGAGGTCGCGGGTTCGATTTCCGCACAAGTCAAACATTTGTGTGCATAAACATGGATGTTTGTCTTATTCTGGGCGTTTCTATGTATAATATATAAGTATTTACAAAAAAAACATATGTATATTTATCCATTGTCTAGTACCCATAGTACAAGCTCTGCTTAGTTTGGGCTAGACGGTGTTGTGTGTATGTGGTAGAATATTATATTATTATTATATTAATTCTATTTTTCTAACAGTAAATGAAAATAAATCATCTCATTCGTTATTCTTCAATATCACTTGCATGTCGTGATTGAGCTTATCGAACGAAGCACATTAATGGGACGCCAGTGCTAGATAGAATATAATTAATTATATAAAAAATGCAAGTAGGGCTTATATGTATGTATCGTCATCGTGTACACATATAAGTATGTTTGTCAATTAAAGCCTAACTCAAAAGCTGCTCTGATAGAAATGGTACTTCGCATCACTGTCGCGTCAAGTCGTCGCGAGGTATTTTGGCGGTCAGCATTTGCCTCGATTGCGACTTAATTTAGGCAACCTGTGTTTTCCTTATTCTCAAGGTTGAAGCGGTGACGAGGCTGTCTTGATTACATACTATTGCACTCTGCTTTTTACATATATTGTCTATTAACACATTTCATAAACATAAAAATAAAAGCTCGTCAACGCCGTAAGTTTGGCGTTTTCGTTTGCAGCCAATCGTGAGGATCGGGTAGCATTCCTGAATCGGGGAGTTATTGTATTTTTATGTATTAGAAGTTGTCTCAGCAGCAGCAACGGATGCTAGTATCGTGTCCCATAATCGCCAATATGGCGTTATCTGTAGGACTTCTGAACATCATTGACGGCCTCGATGGCGTAGTGGTTGGTGTAACCGACTGCCACGCCTGAGGTCGCGGGTTCGATTCCCGCACAAGTCAAACATTTGTGTGCATGAACATGGATGTTTGTCTTGGTCTGGGTGTTTCTATGTATAATATGTATGTATTTACAAAAAAAAAAAGCATATAATAATATGTATGTTTATCCATTGTCTAGAACCCATAGTACAAGCTCTGCTTAGTTTGGGCTAGATGGTGTTGTGTGTACGTGGTAGAATATTATTATTATTATTATTATTATCATCCAAAAATCAAATTCTCACACTTTCGATGTTAGTTTAACATCTACTACTTTACAACCTGTTATAGCAATCATATTATATAATTTATAAATAACTGAAAAGATTGTTTATATTTAATATTACTCAACACGTTATTGCCAATTTTTATTAGGGACTCTAAAATCCTTGCTTAACCGGTTCATCGAGCGCGCTTTTTTTATCAAAGACTTACAGAACTCTTATAGACAAAATGCCGCAAAGCTACATAGTTTTAACAGACTAATTAATTTCGTCTATGGTTAAAGGAGGTTGTTAAGGTACTTACTCCGACTATAATCGTTACAGTTAAAGTTTATTAATACCGTCTGCCAACGATCGCACTACAGTTGTCTGGGTTGGTGGTCTGGTTGCTGGATACGACTCGAGAGCAAAGTACCAATTAACTAAGTAAGTGTGAGTTCTGTCAAGTAGTAAGTACCAGTAAAATTCTTAATTATTTGGTACTTTTTGTTACCTGTCAACAATCGCTAAGTCTTTTACAGATTATGGTTCAGCTATTGATAGCCTGTGATAATTGTTTTTAAAGTCTGTCGAAATCACACTGCTATATATTTCAGTTAAAATAGGTATGCTTTAATGTTAGATTTTTTAGCTATTTTCTTATACAATAGTATATGGTACTAATTAAAAATATGCTTGATGTTCTGGAGTTATCCAGCCATCCAATTTGGATATTTAGTTAGTGCCATTTCGATTTACATTTTACGAACACAAATTTTACGAAACCAAAATTCATAGTCCATTTCTAGCAAGACGCAATCTTTTATACAAACTGTAGAAGTGTGTCAAAGAATATAAATACCTAGATTTTAAAATATTATGCAACACCGAGACACATTAAATCACATCAAAGCATCGTCGCTTAATATATTTTAGCTTACAACTGAAATGTAGCACTCGTTTAAAACGCCAAATTCTAGCAGGTGGTTCAACATTTGGAATACGAACCGTTCACCATTGACCCCGGGACGTGTGCAGTGTTCGGTGTGTGGCGCAATAAAAGTAAAAGGCTTGGGATGCATGGTCGAACGGAGAGCGGTGAACTGAACGCTTATGAACATTAACATAAGTATATATTGCATTCGAAAGGCATGAATTTTTCTTAAGTTTCAACATAATAAATTATTTATTTATTAACCTATTGAGTTTAGTTTACTTTTTTTAGTGCAGCGGCACACCGGTGGCCAGACGCAAAAATTTTTCAATAATGATGATACTACTGCTTAATTTCTGTCCATATTATGTTTGCCATTCCAACAATTGACAGGTTTCAATCATTCAGTAACACTTTAGCCAAACAAAACTGATATCTTAAACTTGAATCCCGAGTCATCTTTATTGCTTTGAAATAAGATTAACGCACCTTTTTCTAAAAGGTAGAAGAACAATTAGTTGACATAGTACGTTCAAACAAATTATTGTATAATCAGGTTACTCATCCGAGTACCAACTTGTCTAGAGTCAAGAGAGGCTGGTAATCTGTCATACAGCTCTGCCTAGTACAGATACCAGTCTCTCACACAGATTCACCCTTTTGATAACTGTAACACCTTAAGATTCTGATTTTTTGTAATTATTTCTGTGTGAGAGAGAAAAATAAACGGTTAGGTATTATTATTATTAAACATATTATATCAACAACTGTTATGATTGGCTGAGAGAATCATCAACAATCTATCAAATCACTTGACATTAGTTTGATTTAGAAATATCGTTCTTTTCTTTCTTTCTTTTTCGTGTGGTTAGTGGCCAACCTGTTGTCAAGAATTGTTCAAGCCGCCTAGGCCTCTGACATGGCTTAACGACTGCTGTCAATTTGACAACAACCGGGACCGACTTTTTGCGTGCCCTCCGAAGCGCGGAGACGCTCAGATGAAATACCACTAAGCGGCCACCCATCTATAGACTACCGCACCCAACGTTGCTTAACCTCGCTAAAATAAGCGCCTCAAGACATATCGTTGATAAGCCTTTTAGAAATCGGGTGTAACTATAATATATATAGATCAAAATCTAACCTGCGGAGTCAAAGTGACTGTTCCTAGAATACACCGAGCGAGGATCGCACCTATGTGCGAACCTAGAACACTCGACGCACTAGCAACGATAAAGTGAGTAATAAAACAACTGCGCCATTCCTACAGTAAAAATATTTGGCAGAACATAATCAGTATGATTCATCACAGTACTACAGACTACTACACAAAACAATATCTATCAAATGGATTACAAGTAACCAATTAATCCGCCATTTTCAATAACACTTGCGGATAATCTTAACAAAATCCATTTGTCCGCCATCAAAGAGGCAAAAAACATCCTATTAATATAGAAATAAATGACAAATGAGTCGCCTAAGCTTTGTTCCTCATCATTATGAGTCATTTATACTTCTCTCTGTGAACATTTCTATTTGATTAAATTGTGCGCGATTTGAATTGAAATGCTATATTATTGTTTTCGAAGCGGGAACTCGATGCGGACAGATAAAATAATATTAAATTGTAACCATAGATTAATTCGGTATAAATAGCGTCTGTGGTCACACTATGGTTTTAATGTTAATACTCTTACTGCTGTCACAGTCTAGCTACAGGTAATTTATAGTACATACCTACTTAGGAGCCGAACAATCGCCTAATTAGACGTAGGTACTTATGTTTAATTTGCAATACGTATTTATGCAAATGAACCATACTAACTGCCTTTGTCACAAATGCACCTAACAAGCGCAGTAAGTACTTAGCATTTTGTTTCTTGTTGTTAAATTTCCATTGAATTTTGGAGACATTATCTGATTTCGTGACTTGAAATCAATCAAAAGTCAACGATTACGGCATCACTTGATGTCCCGATGGAGCCATTTATATATTTCCAGTTCCAATTCCTGTTTTACCGTAAGCGACGAGTTTGCAACATTGTTGATATCAAATTAAGCGCTATTGAATATTCAACACAGTCTGGGTACAAAACTTTTACGGCCATTATCGAAGTTCTTTTTCCAAATAATACATGTTTTGCCGCCAATTTTTACCAATCAATACATAGTGGTTTTCCATTCTTATGTACCTAGACCATTATATTTCAGTTGTTTTATTAATTATCTGAGATAGTTAATTACGTAAACTTACTATAAGTTAATTTGTACTTTGACTTTAGTCTTCAGCAGAGTTAACCTCGAACTTTCTCCAATGTACCTCAGTTCCCACGTAAGTGATTGCGCGCCGAAACCATGAGACATCCTTGCAGGTTTCGCAACTCGCCTCGATACAGAATGATTCTGAGAAACCATTACCTTCTGAGTGAGTCACAGGGTTGTCTGGAACGGGTCTTGTGCCGCCGCTTCGCTTTTGACTCACTGGCCAACTGTTTTTGTGCATATCTCGCTCGCAACTTCGTTGATTTTAGTTTTATCTCCGATCAGAATTCTTGGTACAATATGCTATTAAAATAGTAATTAATTTCTGCCACATTTCAACTATTGAACTACAAAGTACAACTTTAAACTTTCATATTGACTATTGTATTTGAATAAGGAAAAATATTAAACTAAATATGATAATAATTGCTAAGATTTGCAACGGTAGACAGTAACAATCTGTTTCAATTCAATACCCGTCTAACAGGTTGGGGTACCTACGTCTGTGTATGAGTTCATCACTCCGAGGCGTCAATGGATATCATCTTTGGCAAAATCTTAGAGCATGAGGCACAGCATAGTAATTTCCGGAGAGCTTTTTTGTTCGTCAATTAAGTTGGTTTAATTTAGGCACCGGAAAACTGCGAGTGACGGTTAGACCGGTTCGACTAGACGCATTTGGTGCGAAGGATATTTTTTACGTTCACAATTTATATATTTGGCCTTTGGCGACGGTTTGGCGCTGAAAGTGCCTTGTGGAACGGAACAGGTGAATTCGTGAGAATGCTAGGTCTAATCCGATTGACACGACATTTTAAAGCTTCTATATTATTAATATTCGATAGGCTTATTCATAGTCAATGTTTTTGTAACGGTATGTTTGGGTGTCGCAATTCACTTAATAACCTTCGCGTGTCACGAAATGCAACTAAGTAAGTAGGACAGGAAGAAACTATTTATCTTAAAGATAAAAAAATATAAATGTTTGATTATTCCAAGAAATCGACTAAACAACAGTTATCTTGTTTGTCACACGAATTTGTCAACTATTGTAGCGTATTTTTAAGTATAGAACAGGAACATAAATCATAAGCTTGAGTTGTCATAGACAAGTTCGCAACAATCTTCATCTGTTCTAAATTCGAATGAACATTCACTTCAGCTTCATGATTCACCCTCTAAGAACCGTTATTTCAAACCTTTATCGTTACCCAGCAGCATGCTTTCCTGTAATGTCAACTGCCACGGAATGCGGCTGCGGCGACCCATTTACCTCCCCCCTCCCTTCGCCGAAGGTGGTGGGTGGGTACCGGTCCTGCGTGCCCTCGATGCGTTGATTCCGCGTTGCGAAAACTCGTGTGAAGCAAGCTTTGAAGCTGTTGTAAACTTGTAGATGTGGTGAGACGTTTAGTGGCTAAACTGTTTGCAACTTCATAATTTAAATACAGACGTAATTTCTATTGCGATTTATCTGTGCAACATGTACCTTAAACAATTTGAGGACATTTGTTTTATGTCACAAAAATGTTCTAAGTCTAAAATCAATCCATCTTTAATATGACATATTTCGATCATTGTACACTTCCTCAACAGTCTAGTGTTACTATACGCAAAGTTATAGGGTTTTCCTGTTAGAAAATTCTCAGTAGTAAGGAGGAATTCAAAATGGAGCTTTGGCGTTGGTGATTCAGCCTATATATAACCGAAAATACTGCCTATATAAACCGTACAATTCAAATGGTTTTGCCGAATGATTTTCGTTACCCAATATCTGGTTAATAGTTATAAGCAAGGACACGTATTTCTCATAAATCTACAACATGAACCGCAGATCGTAATAATTAACTGATTATTTCGGATAATGGATTAGTTATGCAAACGGTTAATTAATAAAGTATCCTACAGGACTGATTGACTGACTACATTCGTGATCAATCAAAAAATCGTGATCTAAGCTTTGAGCGTGTTAAGTGTTGGGACTAACTGGTGTATAATCGATTTTATTTGGTTGTGTTGTTGTATTTTGCATGTATCTTAGTTAGTATTACTATTAATAGTTAGTACAACACTACCTGCTACGCGGTATTAATAATAGTTCTGCCTAAACTTATATTGCACTGTGTCTAAGTTTAAAATGTTTTTATCTGAACGTGCTTTTGCTCAGTGGCAAAAGTTTTCATTTATATTTGTGACATACCAATGAAGTGTTATAACCATGTTTCATTTACCACAGCAAATCACTACATATTATATATCAAAGTTCCCCGCCATGTCTGTCTGTCTGTTGGCGATAAATTTAAAAACTACTAAACGGATTTTCATGCGATTTTCACTAAAAAACCGAGTGATTCATGAGGAAGGTATTGGTGTAAAATTTGTTAAGGTTTTGTACTACCCGTGCGAAGGCGGGGCTGATTGCTTTTATAAAAAAAAATGTTCCTAACAACTCGCTTTACAGATTCATTTTTTTTTTATTGGGTTTATCGGTGTCATACGAGCCCGCGGCCCACCTAATAGTAAGCGAGAACCGTGGCTCATACACATGGCTGTGTTTTCTTAGCATTACAGAAGCAATGTCAGAAAAACACAACCATGTCGCTGCCTACCGGAAGGAAAAGGGGAATGGAGCTGGATGGGGTTTGGGAAGGGAAGGGTGATTGGGCATCCGGCGCTATCACTCACCAAACGAAACATAACAGATACTGTTATTTTACGTCGATTTTATGTGAGAGGGTGGTACTTCCACGGTCGAGCCGGCCCATTCATGCTGTAACTAGCGTGGCCCTACCACTCAAATTACAATTCATAAAATATTTAAGGTATATTACTAAAATATTATAGGAGGCACTTCAAAAGGTTCAACTTTAGATAACATAACTAACCAAGCATTCACTTCTAAACACTTATTTAAAAAAAGTTGTTTTGCTATCTTGAATATTATTGAGTTGAAAACTACAAGCAGCAACTAACCATGATAGTCATCTTGACACGATATGTTTACTGCCGTACATTAATTACTGCTCTAATAAATCAAACCGAAATCCAGCATATTTTATAAACCTATCTGTTAGAAACGGCAGTTATTATCTGTAACCTTCAGTAACTTTGATCCGTTTTAGACACGACACATAATAACATTACGTTACATTAACAGTTAACCTGTTACATTACTAAATGGATTACGTAACATGCTTTGTGTTGATTACTGCACACCAAAATTGTTTGTTGATGTTAATTTCACAAATAACCTATGAACATGATGCAGCTGCGCAAAATATTTTCAATTTCGAGTTGAATACCACAGGCCGTTTAAAAAAAGAATGTTGCATAGACAACAAATTTATTTATAAATTGGCCCGAAGTAACGGAATAAGGAACTATGCTAAGAATTTCCATTCACTGTGGTTTATAATTATCTGTGCGCTATCGAAGGTTACTTGCTGTCAACGCGATTCATGCATTAATTAATTAAATTATTTGACCCACTATTTCTTTTATTTATCGTAAAACGGTATCATTTGTCTCCTCAAAATAAAGTTACGGTCTCATAATAAATGCAATAAAATGATAATAAATTGCAAAAAATCCATAATACAACTTCCGTGTATTTTACATATTCCACTCACACGAT
Source organism: Catocala fraxini (assembly GCA_930367265.1). Taxonomy (NCBI): domain Eukaryota; kingdom Metazoa; phylum Arthropoda; class Insecta; order Lepidoptera; family Erebidae; genus Catocala; species Catocala fraxini. The sequence continues at coordinate 6,482,289 of OV884026.1, read as the reverse complement.
TTTAAAGCTTACTAGCTGACCCGCGCAACTTCGTCTGTTTCTCAAGATAATATTCCCCATTTATGAAACATTATTCATTGATGCTTCGGTCCTATTCGTAGCGTGATGTTATATAGCCTATAGTCTTCCTCGATAAATGGGCTATCCAACACTAAAATAATTTCTTAATTCTAACCAATAGTTCCTGAGATTAGCGCGTTTAACCAAACAAACAAACAAACTCTTTAGCTTCATAATATTAGTATAAATGAGTTTTTCTTTTTAGTCATTATAAAAGAAAGTTGGAGTAGCATAGGAATAATGAATTATGAAATTAAAGTACTATATACGGATTTTATCGCGTTATTTTACACTTTATTACATAACTAGCTGACCCGCGCAACTTTGTCTGCTGCACATAAGAGAATTTTCCCCGCTTTTGCAACATTTTTCATTGCTGCTCCGCTTCTATTGGTCGTAGCGTGATGTTACGTAGCCTATAGCTTTCCTCGATAAATGGGCTATCCAACACTAAAAAGATTTTTTAATTCGGACCAGTAGTTTCTGAGATTAGCGCGTTCAACCAAACAAACAAACTCTTCAGCTTTATAATATTTGTATAGATTTAGACTACTGTTGTAACTGTTACACTACTACTAGATACTATTAAACTTTACTATCTTAAGCTAATTAAATTATTAAAACTATTTACATTTAAGTTTACACTTTCCCCGACGTTTCGGTTGCTTTTCACCAGCCATGGTCACGGGGAGACTAAGATGGTAGTTGTCTCAATGTTCCAGTGTCGTTATTTCAAAGTACCCGAACATAATTTAATCATTGGTTTTTCTATTTACGCAGTATGAACTCAGAGTATCATGAAGTCTAGCTGTGGTTTGCTTTTTCTTGGGTTTGACTATTTGAATTACTGGATCCCAAGCTGGTGGTACATTCCAACCATCTTCTCTATTAAAATTAGGATGTTTTTTGATTTCAATAGCCTCGCGAAGCATCCTTGGTAGGAATCGGTGTTCTTTAGCGAGAATCTGTGGTTTGTCAAATCTCAGGTAGTTTAATTTCAATAAATAACATTCGCGTAAACAGAAGACAATATAATGAATTATGATTGACCTTTACTACATTTACCTAATGTATTTCATACTAGCTGACGCGCGCAACTTCGTCTGCTTTATATAAGAGAATTTTCCCTGTTATTGCAACATTTTTCATTGCTGCACTGCTCCTATTGGTCGTAGCGTGATGTTATATAGCCTATAGCCTTCCTTGATAAATGGGCTATACAACATTAAAATAATTTTTAAATTCGAACAAGTAGTTCTTGAGATTAGCGCGTTCAACCAAACAAACAAACAAACAAACAAACTCTTCAGCTTTATAATATTAGTATAGATAATCATCCCTAATTTTATTTGAAGTAGTTATTAAATCAATAGGTACGAGTAAAGTGACAGCACGGTAATGTTATCTAACAGTATTCTATCTTCATACAAACGGTCGGAACGCGAATCACACCTACGCGCCTCGAGGATGGTATGCATTCGGTACGCAACCAGTCGCGAATGCGCCGCAACGCTGAACGGACGGTGTTATGGTTTTGTAAGCGTGCGATTTGTTAATATTTGATTGAAGCAAGTACAAGTACTTACATAATAATATAGCAACGTGCAATTGTAAACAAGTATTTTTATTAAAGTTTTTATCCGAATGCGGATTTTTGTATAATATTAAATTTAACAATAAAGCTTTTCGTACGTCTCAGTCAAGACGCAAATATTTTCAGTCTCAAAATATATAAGGATGTTTTTTATTAAATCTACTAATCAAAAACATACATACATGATTTTTATTGAACACTTTCTATTTCATCCACAACAATTATATTTACAATCACTAAACTAGAAGCAACTCAAGTAGGTAGATGAAATTAAAATACTGTAGGTGGCCCTCTAAATACTGTAGCAGCCTTCTCGCGCGTTCGCGGACCGCGCGGCTGTAGGTAATTAAAGGACAGAGCCGAGTTACAATACTGTTAGATAATATTACCGTGGTGAAAGGGCGCCATTTTATTTTATCATGTTTTAAATTATGAACAGAACACTGGCACAAAAATGCTAGGTACGTAAGTGAGGTTTAAAGTAGATTATTGAAGTAGACGTTCCTGTAACATTTTGCTTGAATACTTTGGCTGTCTGATTAAATACCTGACGATAATACGATGGTGCCGGAGTCGGCGACGTTGGCCTTCGAGATACAAGAAATTCGCTGACAGTTGCCTAGAATAAAGATCTACATTTACTTAAAACATGAGTAAATGTCACTTGCAAGACGTGCCTTCACGAAGAAGCATTGGTTTATATTTTTATCTCGTCTCTAGCAATGCGCGTGTGATTATTGCGAGTTGGAAATCTTTGTGTGAGCATTAGATAATTATAAAGACTCGGTGTGCTTTGTAAATAATCCCTCGCCATGCCATTGAGCTGTTAAGAACTACGTACTAGAAGAGACATACCGAGTAAATTTTTGTAGCTGGAGTTTAAGGGCATGCTTTCTAACTCACTCAATTTCAGTTAGGCGATTACTTGCACGACATGTTTGAGTGCAGTATTAATTAAGCAGTAACGCAATAAACATGGCATGTTTAAAATATTAGAATTTTAAACTTAAACGTGTCGTTACAAAAATCGACTAAGTGAGTTAGAGAGCATCCACTGGAACTTGTATTACAAAATAAAAACTTGAGATGTCTCGTCTAGTACCTAAGTATCATAAATTAACCCTGTACGTACCCTGTTATTTACGCAAGTAACAGTAATTCACTTTCTATCATAGCTTCTTTTTAGCAAACAAAACCGAATTTCTCCAGAATCGACGGCATATTTCACAATAACAGTTACCCCTAATAATAATCTTGTAAAATAAAAAGGTTTACAAATTGCTCGGCTTTGTAAACGCTGCTAGGAGTAACGCAAAAAATAGTTACGATATCGACGACACGCACGTACTTCAGATACGTTTGACAATCTAATGGTTGACTCATGTCTTAGTTTGACACCTGTCTGGTAACACTGCTTTTAATAAAATGAAATAGGAAAGATGACTACGATTCTCAAAGTAAAGACACTTAGAAAAAGTAACTTAGAAAATTAGGCGTTATTAATTAAATGTAAATGCGGTAGGCATTTAAAGACGACAACGGTTTTTAGAGTAAAGTTAATTTAAAAAAGAAAAGTTCTTTTTTAAATTAGGTAATACAGTATTTTTATATACTATCGGGTGCATTTCGATGGTCACGTTTAAATTTGACGCTAGGACCATGGCAGTCCAGCGGTCTATTCGATTAAAAAATATGGAATGGTGACTGCAAAGAATGATAAAATTTCAAAACAATTTTTCCTTACACAAAGCGAATAACATAATATTTAACCTTATCATTTTGTTATAAATATAATACCTATGTCATCAAGATTGATTTCGCCAGCGATAATTCATGTATCGCACAGAATTACGACGAGAAACTGAACAATATAAGTTTCTGTAGCTTAGAAAACTCAAGTTGTGTAAGCATCACTTGATTTTTTGGTTGTAGTCAGCTAACTCAAACCTCTATCTATCCATAGAGTAGTTACAAAAAAGATACTATTATAATAACTAGTTTTTGCTCGCGGCATCGCTCGCGTTAAAGTAGATTTTGACATTAATCTGGAGCCCTTCTTTCCTGGATGAAAGCTAGCCTATGTTCTTATTGTACCTCTGCCATCGTGTTAGCGAAATTTCATGATAATCGGTTACATAGTTAGGGCGTGAAAACGTAACAATCAAACTGGAAGTTAGGATTAAAAAGATTTCGAGATAGTATTAGGAGTTAAAGTACGAAATTGCCGATTTGTACTGAAAAATTGAAACTCGAGATGTACCATATTTATTTAATCGAATATTTACCCTCATTATCTATGCATTGCTGCCATCTAAACGGAAGTTCATTTATGCCTTTATGATAGAACTCCGGGGTCTAGATTCGACAAACTGTGTGAAAGCATTTTGTACTGGAACTACTCCTGGGAAGAATTTTTTTTATCACGTAGATAATTGTCTAAATCACGAAAAAAATGGTAGTCCGTTGGAGCAAGGTCTGGTGAGTACGGAGGATGACGTATGGTTTCTAACTGCAGCTCCTGTAGAGTAACAACGGTTTCTCGTGCAGTGTGAGGTCTTGCGTTATCATGGAGCGATAATGGTGAAGATCGATTCATGAGTCGGGGCTATTTCACTGCCAGTTTCGCCATCATTGTTCGAAGTTCGGCACAGTAAACATTTGCTGTTATTGCTTGACCAGACCTGTGAAAGCTATAGTGGATAACACCATGAAGAGACCACCAAACAGTTACCATTGTCTTTTTATTAGTAAGCATTGCTTTAGGGCACTGTTGCGGCGTTTGACCTGTGGTCAGCCATTGCATTTTTCGCTTACGGTTATCGTAAAGAACCCATTTTTCGTCACATGTCACAATTCAATCCAATATTCCTTCATTTCTGTACCGATTCAACAAGGCAACACAAGTTTCAACACGCATTTCTTTCTGCAGATCAGTCAAATCATGAGGCACCCATTTTTTATATTTTTTTAACTTATTAATTTAATGCAAATGAGCCAATATTGTAGGTAGGGTAACATTAAACCATGCCGCTAATTCCTTGGTAGTTTGACTCGGATCAGCTTACACCAACTTCAATTCAGCGTTATTCACCTGTGTGGGCGGTCTTCCATGTGGTTCGTTCTTCAAGTCGAAGTTTCCATAACGTAAGCGTTTAAACAAAAACCGCACGGTGCGTTCATTAACAGTCTTCTCTCCAAACGATCGCTGATATTGCGAGCCGTTTCTGCCGCGTTAGTTCCGCGTCGGAACTCGTATTCAAAAACGACTGATTTTCGAAGTATCCATCTTTCCTGTCTAAGCTGAATAAAAAAAACGTTAAAAGTCGAATATTGAATGCTGTACATTTTTTAAAAGAAGAATGTTATAGGTATTATGTGAAAAAAGTTTCAGTCGAAAATCTCACACCATGAAGGTTTTATGTCAATTCAAAGTATCTATTACCATACAACGGCAACTTCATACTTTAAGACCTATTATTTAGTAAAATTAATTTCGTAGTAGCTTTCTGCAGGTAATTTGAGATACGCTGTACTTACTAATGACATTGCAAAATTATGATTGATACATATAATTCGTAGTGTTAGAACGTCGAGGTCACATTTGCGTACGACGCAGACGATGAGACCTTGGCCTTATTGGGAGATTGTTGTGTGCCAGAATGATGCCTTTATGGAATGAATTTAAGCTATTCGACCTTTGGTCTGGAGTAGCTATCGGAGCATGCATTAGTCATTGACATATTACTATTAAATTTAAAAGAGTTTTCTATATACATACTTACACGTTACTGTCTTGTTTTAGTGTATGCTTTTTTAGATTGGCAAGAGTAAGACAAAAACCTTTTAACTATCGAACATTTGTGACCTTTTTATCGCGTCCCTTTTGTTATTTAAGTCCTCTAGCCAGCCACAGCCCAACAATTTAATTCATAATTGAATTGTCTGATACCACCACGTGGAAATGACAGGCCAACTTATTATTTCTTTTTTCGACCCAGAGGATGTGTCTTGAAGTGTAAATTTTCCTAGAGGAATATCGAAAATGTAGCTTGCCGCGTCAAGAACAGAATGAAATTACTAAAGCAGACATCTTATGTTTCTAACAAGTTACGAGTGAATGCTCTTTAACTCACTTACTCTGAGCCAGGCGATTATTAAAATGAGACACTTAAGTGCAATATTAATTAAATAGTAGCGTAATACACATGATGGCACGTTTTAAATATTGAAATTTTGCACTTAGACGTTTCGTTGCAATAGTCAGCTGAATGAGTTAGAGAGCATGCAATTTAACTCGTGTTAAAAAATGTTACACACCACAAAATATTAATAGAATGATAATTAAGCATATGTAATTACCGCATGCTTCAATGTAAATAATCTTGCTATATTTAACGAATGTAATTATTCATTTATATGTTAATAGTTCGCCGATAGCTTTGTATTTATATGGTTCATATTTTGCAGTACTTGCGCGAGACCACCAACAGGCTAATAACTTTTACTACTTTGACACTGTTGAGTTAGGTGAGTTTGGCCGGCTAGCTCTAAGATAAAATATATCTTCTACTGCAAATAAAGCCGCAGCACTAGGCTCATTAAAAGTTACGAGGTAGGCACGTAAATTGTAATTTACTATACAATTGGTGTTATCAAGTATCAAAATAATTTCGGCGTTGATCCCAGTAATGAATTACAGCAAATGTGTATTAGGCCAATGTTACCCAAATCTATCAATATTCATTAACACAATTTTATTAAAATGTATATTTTTATTAATTATATAAATACACAATTGTAAAAAAGTATATTTAATTTTTACTTACAACTATAGTCTAGCTAAAACCATTTCATATTTCAAAGAGCCTGCTTACTATCGCATTATACCAATTGTGCGTGTGTTGCGGGACAAGACCGGCGAGGAATGCATGGGCTAACCGTTTAATTATCTGATACTTTCAGGCATCTGTTAACTTCGTTGACAATCATTATCAGACTGTATGCATTTGCATAAGCTAGACCGGAAAACATGTCATATTTGAAAATTCTTCTATTATTTTTATTAGACGCTAGGTGTAGGGACACTAATGTTTATGATTACTGCGTGACTTCTTTAGTTCGTAGCGTGATGTTATATAGCCTATGTTACTTCTGGATAAAGCAGCTTAGCTAATAGTAGTAAATATATTAATAAATGAACTTTCTCTTTATAATATTACTAAAGATATATTTGCTAGAATTTCCCGCTACTAAATACGAAATAATACTCAGATATTTTGGTATTAATTTTGAACGGAGTACATAAACGAACAAACTTCCCCGACCGCAATAACACAACTCTTAGTTAGTATCAAGGTGTACAAGATTTGCTCGCGCGCCGCCGCCTAGCCGACATTACTATCGCATTACTTAACCAGTAATCGCTTGGAAATTGTACGATCTAAATATCAAACAAGCTTCGAATAACTAAGTACAGGATTTCAGTTAATAAGAGAAATTATGTTTTGATATCTATGGTGAGCAGGTAGACGGTACACCTGCTTTTGTGGCTGATTGTAATGGCTGAAAAGAAAATGCCCTATGAAGGTTCTTTTATCAAAAGTCTATGGGGAAAAATAAAGTTGCCTGGTAACTGTTAAGTAGTCTGTGGTAGAGGGATGATTTGGTGGGATTAAGTCACATACTGGGTAGAATTTGCGCGAGCATTTGACGAGAGCTTAAGGTGTTAACGCCATAGAGGCTACGTAAGGATTCTGGCACCATGAGCGCTAGAGGAATGTAATGCAAAGTGATTTGACTACAGTTATTTTATGTAAGATGGATATACTTTTACAGTAAGGCTGTTCTAGTTTGCAAAAACCAGAATTCCGATGTGCCTTACCTACTTTATGGATTGTCATTTAATGAAATTGTTAAACATATTCTAATAAACTAGGTGAAAGGTCGTTTTTATATTTAATTGTTATTTTCAATACTAGCTGATCGCGTATTTATATTAAACGATATGCGATTGCCTTCGAAGCTTACAATATATTATTATTATTATTATTACAAAGATGCAAAATTTCAAACCATGTTTTGAGGATCATAAGTAGCTTATTTGGTAAAATAGCAACACAAACCGTTTATCGAGGCCGCGAGTTTAAATCCTGCTGCCGAGGTTGGCTTTTTCCTCTTATAATTTACATTTAACTTTAGCATGTGAAATGCTTAAGAATATATCCTAATAAACTATCCTAAAATTATTCGATCTTTAAATTTATGTTTGCCACCAGAAAAATGTCAGGTTCGTAAAATACCATCACTACTAGTATAATAAAATACAGTCATAACTTAGTCTGCATTGCCACAGAGTCCAGTCTAAACACACAGAGATAAAGTGAACAGTAAATCGTCGAGGCAATACTTCGTTAGTTAACGAGAGACAATGGATAGGCTGTCTGTGCACACTTTATTTATCGCCACACTTCTCATTATACAACTTGTCTTACAGATTTACCGTTTAATTTAATTGCTGGCAACACCTAAAGTGTTAGGACATAAGGCATTTTATAATAGACTCACATTTGTGTTGAAAATAACTGAATGCTTTAACAATCGCTAAAATAGCAAATAGCATCTTTAATTAATTACGATTTGTTTTTATTGGTTAAATATTTTATGGATATTATAAGTAATTTTCCCCCTTCGCTACAGAAAATTAAAGAAAAATAACCAATTAGCAATAGGCTAATGGCAATTTTTTAAGGGTGATTTCTTTCCGAAGATATGTGCGCGTTAAATAGTTGATAACACCAAATAAAAACATTATAAGGTGATAATAATGTTCTAGAAGATATTATTATAAAATCTACCAATTTGACCTGGACTGGTAAAACGGACATTTTTCGTACTGATAGGAGACCCTTGCTCAGCAGTGAGCCAGTATAAAAAATCGATATTATTATGTTTTATTCTATTGAGAATATTCTTATAGAATACCCATTCACCGTGACTCACACCGCGAATAGAATCCTGGTCCTGTATTGTCAGCAATTGTTTATGACGTTTATGCGATTGAAATGACAGCGCGAGTTATATTTAATAGAGACATTACACTTCCCTGTTCCAAGTAAACCTCTGATACGAGTAATAGGCACTCATTGAAGCCCCGGGGAATGTTTGCTCCATGGCCCGTGAGTGATTACGTCAATTTGTCTCAACCCTGAATTGCCCTTTGGTCTAACAATGTATACTTTGAAATTCGTATTTCGAACTTCATGGTTGGCAGTGCACTCGACTGGCCTCTAAGGAAATTAAAAAAAATGCTTTTGATGTTTTAGATTCTACGTGTGGTCATTTGAAAAGCTCTGGTATAAATCAACGGCAACCAGCTAGTTTTCCGACTTTAAAAAGGGATGTTCAATGACACATCTCCCTTGTATATCACCTATTATCTTTCTGGACGGAGCTGAGGTGGTATGACCGTAAGTAGAGTCGCGTCGGTCACTTACGCACAATGGCCCAATTGTAAGTAGGCCTAAGTGCGAATAACACGCGTCCAATTAACTAACTTACTCCCTTGTATCCAAACGTAGCTAAGGGCTTAAAAATAAACTAAAATATTCTTCAAATAATGTCATCACTCTGTTTTTATTAATCAATCAGTGTTTCACAGTCATTTTTATACCTGGGATTCCGATGGAACTAGAGCATTCCAGCTAGGGACACCAATCACCAATATAGAGAACATTGCAATCAAATCATCTTATGTTGTGCTCCAGCAGTGAGCGGAGTTGCCAGGCTCCATTACGAAGCACTGTGCTGTTTAATTAAGTAGAAGACCAATCAATTTTGTTTCTAGCGCTGGTAATACAGAAACTTAATTGAAAGCGCAACGCGCGAATGATATTCTTAATATTACAAGCGATCATTGCCTTAGAGAAGCGGTTGGATGCGGGTGGTCCAAGACCGGTCTGTGTGGAAAACTTGGGGGAGGCCTATATCGAGCAGTGGAGGTCTTTCGGCTGAGATGATTAGTAGCTTAATAGGTTTACTATTAAGCGAGCGCTACGAAATTTTGTCATCTTACTCATAAAAATATTAACAATAGAACACAAATGCTTTGCTCGTGTTCCAAAACAGGAATATTCGGCGTCTAATCAGTGTTTTAATATTCATAACTGTTGCGTCATTTTATTAATCTTAGCAACCTTATCAAACGTCTTGTATCCTTTCCATAGACAACCAAAACATTTTATTTCCCAGACACAATGGTGTGGCCAGAAATAAAGAGTAATTGCTAACTAGTACATTACCTATGTAAGTTTCTGTGAATTCGCTGTTTGTACGAACAGTTTGGACAGCTGCCGTGTGACGCAACACTGCAAAAATATACAAAATATCTTGTTGAAACTTCAGACAATATGTATCAAGGTATGGTACTGTTTTAAATTGAATATTGTGAATAGATCAGTGAATGAATTCTTATACTAGGGGCTTTTGAATGGCTAGAATGTATCAAATCTGAAATTCCTCTAGGCGAGGCAAAATCCAGGTTGATTACGCAAAACTGACGACCCTGCAAGAAGCAATTCATGAATGTAGGAAGAGACAACGAGTTTTTGACATATAAAGGTCGTATCCAGTAGATATAGTGCGTAAAGTTGTAGAAATTGAAGAATTTTGCATAAAATATCCCAATACAAGAATAAAATTTTCTTTTACGAAATCGTGGGCAGCTTTATTTCACAAAATTGTATTGTTGCTTATTCTGTTCCAGCTTTTAATATCTACGGCTTAAGACTGCGCCGAGCAATGTGCCAAAACAGGCGGTCAAAGTTAAAGTTGATAAAATCAACACTTTGTTTAATACAAATATATAATATACATTTACCATAACAATGAATGTGTTTACAATTACTCCGTGCAAAAAACTTAAAATTATTAATATTTTCGCCTACGAAATTACGTAAATTTGCACGAAAAATGTATAAACGTAAACTCGTGTTACGTGATTTTAGATTATAACAGTAGAAATCTATCCTATTTTACAGCTTCAACGAAACATATATAGTTATATTACAATTTGTCCGTCCCAAATAAAGTTATTGGTTGACAAAAGAAAAAAAGCACTTCAAATCCTCCATACAATTTTACCTTCTGGACCACAATGTTGAATTTGCAAAATGTTACTATGGCGGCTGCGCGCCGATTTGTATATAGAACTCTGTCATTCAGTCCAACCGCGTCTTACGCTCGGCGCTGTCTTAAGGAGTCTGGCCACTACCCCGTCTCATACATACCATGAGCGTGCTAGGAACGTGTCAGGCAAAAAAATATTCTTTGTAAGCAAATGTAGACTATGCCCACTAGACCGTTCCGTCACCGACCAGCAGTTCTTATAGCAGGGCGTATCGTGTTGCTTTTCGTGTCTGCTACGTTTCTAGCACGGTCATGGTATGAGACGGTGTAGTGGACAGACTCCTTTATTCTGTAAGTCTCGCTTTTTTACTGTAGTAGTAATATTTTTATTTTGCGTTTTTATATTAATTAAGCTGGCAACAAGATACCTAAGTGAAAACAATCTCGATGAATTATAAACAATACAACTTGGGTTTTCCAATAGGAAAATTTTATGAATGTGGTCACCGACTTGTAATATCACGTCCTCGAGTTAAGGATAATATATACATAAGTTCGATATCAAACGATCTAGAGAAAACATTTTAGGTATCATCAGACATATTGATATAAATTTATTTATTTAGGGCTTGTCCTACCACCTCCAAATAGTACTTAAGGTAAAAGTCTCGTCATCTCTCTTCTTTAACCTAACAAGAGCGAGACAGCATGCGATTTATCTTTCGGATAACTTTTACTTGTTAGTTCTGCGACTGGGCCTTATCGTTCCATATAAATAACATAACGGGAAGATTTAACGCGATAAGGTAGACACGAAACATGAATACCTGCCTATATACAAAACATTTTAAAAACAATATTAATTTAATTATGTATCCATTATTAAATGATGTAACTTTAAATAGGGTTTCACAGTTTAAATATCTCGGCCATATAATAAACGAAGATTTGAAAGATGACGAGGATATAGAGAGGGAGAGGAGAGCATTGTCGGTCCGCTGTAATATGCTGGCCCGCAGGTTTGCTCGATGTTCACAGGAAGTTAAGATCACGCTTTTTAAAATTTATACTTGCAGCCTGTGGGGTCAGACATACGCAGAGGGCCTACAACATTCTCTGAATCCAGTATAATAATGCTTTTAGGGTGCTGATGGGGCTCCCACGTTTCTGTAGCGCATCAGGGATGTTTGCTGAAGCGAACATAGATAGCTTTCAAGATTCGTAAATAATCTACACATACTATGTATAAATATTATTATAAAGTTAAGGGATATATCGATAAAAAGTTGATGTTTTAGGTCATTATGATATTGTTATATTTTTTTAATTTAGTTATAAGGATTATTGTCAGTTTTTTATTGTCAGTTTTCTAACTCGGTCAAAAAAGAAAGTGCAGGCCAACCTTGAACCTTTAAATAAGATACGTACTAACGAAAGTACGACTAATGCGCTATATAATCAATATATAATTAATAAATTTATAAAAACATGAATCACATATTTATTTATACTAATTACTGATGGAGTATTAGCAATGTCATTGAACTTGACCGAGCAGGAAAATATTGAATGGATATTAATTTTCTGCCTCACAATAATTTCCGTTTGTATAATCCTGATATTGCTTGTTTATGTTTAACAAAGTAACGACTTATCGTAAATATCTATAAATTAAATGTAGACACGTACTAATAACATAACATTAAGTAAATCGTTATTGGTTTATCGATATAATTAAGGCTTGCCGAGAAAGAACATCCCTTACGGCTGATCGTGAGTTCTCGATTCTTATTGAAAATTTCTGATAGGCAATCCTTAGTAGTAGTCCGGAGTATGGCAACCTGCTCGGTGGCCAGCATGAGACTCGCGCTTACGTAGGACTTAAAACAAATTTGAATGTACTTCATTCCTGCCTAACATTTGGGGCATAATTAGGTGTGACTTTATGTATTTAACTGACAATAATGGTAGTTTTGTTTTAGACGCACATAATCACGGCACCTTTTTAACCAATTGTATAAAAATTATATCACCGAATTGATGCACAGCCATTGGGTCAACGGTGTACCGGGCAAGATAGATCGGATCACCTCCTAGTTAGTTGTAGAAATTCATCTTGTATGTTAGTTCCAAGATATGGCATGATTAGTGATATACTAATAAACGTAAGCTAATTAAAAAATGTTACAAACGATTAGCACCAGTGGTCAATCCTTATAGTTTAGAACTCAAACATTTCAAACACATGCATATGCAGTCTTAGTTCACTAAAGAATATTATATTTGACTTAGATAGCAGATAACAGCAAAGACTGAAAGAGTTACCTTGCCATTATCTTTACGCAATATACACCTGAGGTTCGCTCTTTAAATGAGACAGATATTTTTGGTTCACAAGTATATTTTTCTGTCCGTTGTTCCAAAGGAGGATTCCATTTTGCTGGTGTCGCTAACATCTTTCATTCTCTTGGGCAGCTGTGTCGTGCAACCTTTTCTGTCATTCCACTATTACTCCTACATCAAGATAGTTGGTTGGTCCAAATCTGGGTGAACTTAGATTCCGTTGTTTGAATATTTGTAAATATCTCTACAATACAGAAATTATTACTAATTCCCTTTTTCTTTACTTTGAAATACAATAATATTCCAAAATTAACAAAAATCTGAATGCGAGGGAAGCATGACACTTTAGTTATCTAATAATTACCATAGTGTATTTTATAAACATTATAATAATGATTATTATCATTAAAATTCTAGAAAGTAAAAAGTAATCATAAATACCATGACAATTGAGGTTAATTTTATCCAAGTTTGACAGCGAAACAATGTGCGTAAGACCATTATTTACTACCTAGCACCTATCACCCAATACCTTTTACTAATCGATAATGACATCCTTGGCATCACATCAAACGGAGTTTAAAGCCAGTATACCAACCTTAAAAGCAGTCATTAACCTATAGAAATATAAAAACGAAGAACGACAGCTATACCGATCGAAGAACACACAGCGTCCAACGTCTGCGCAATACGACCTGTTAAATTATCACAGCTGATTGCATAGTTGCCAAATATTAATGATTCTGACGTCAGCGGGTTTTAAAATGTTTTAGTGTCGATTCCAAGATAAATTCTGAGATATTTTTTATAAAAATTTCAGTAAACCGAATGATCGACGTTTCTTATTTTGTCCTCTAAAAACGATATCAAGTACGTATCAGTTAGATTTTTAATTAAGTTCCTTGTTTATTTTGGCGACCGACACTAATGCTAGTGAATGAGACTTCTGTGCATAATGCTCCGCAATTGACTATCGGGTCGAACAGTGTTATTTCATTTTCTGTCACAATATGCTTAATAGCATGTATAATATATTATGAATATTATATTATAGCAGCACGGGTTTTGGAACTATGCCTTATCGATGGCAATAGGTTTGACTAGAGCGTCGAATCGCTTTTAGGAAAAAGCACCTCTTTTTCATAGTATATATTTTTACACAATATAAATCAAATTCAATCTATACTAATATTATAAAGCTTAAGAGTTTGTTTGTTTGTTTAATTGTTTGTTTGTTTGATTGTTTGTTTGCTTGTTAGTTTGTTTGTTTGGCTGAACGCGCTAATCTCGGGAACTTCTGATTCGAATTGAAAACTTATTTTAGTGTTGGATAGCCTATTTATCGAGAAAGGCTATATATAACATCACGCTACGACCCATAGGGGCGGGGCAGCAACTATAAACGTAGGTGAAACCGCGGGCACATCTAGTTCTCTATAAAAATATGGTTGCGTTCGTCGTTGGCCCAAAATGAATATATTTAGTCCTTACAATACTAATCACAAATCCTTAGAAACAAATATAAATATTTGAAAATTCAAATTCCATTTGGCAATTAAAATACTTAATAAAATGTAAATAAATTTACGGATAATTGTTTAACGTAGCATAAATCAAACAAAAGGAAACTACGTTAATACTCATATTTATAACAGCGACGAACCGCAATTATACTTGAGTTGGCATTGTCTCTAAAAATGTTAACACGTCAACTTCCTATTAAAAAAGTATTGCCATAACAATCACGTTTTCTCCCATCCTTAATAGCTGACACCTGTTGGCATGTCAGCCGTCGACTCAGGACAGTTCGTTGGCGCTGCCATAGATCAGCCATTCACCCCTCCTCGTCTACTTTCTTCTATGACTAATTGTTACAACTCGAAGTCTAGACTGCTTTATTTACACAGTTCATGAATAAAAATCGTATTAGTTAGTCAAATAACTTGAACACTAGAGTATTTGCACACCCTAAAAGCTTTTTATTCAGATTCGAATTTGGAGATAGCTATATTTGCACGTGCTTTGTTGAATTTAAAATACGAAACGCGTTGGCTGATTTAAAATTATAATATGCTACTGACAATTTCTTTTACTTTTTTCATACCAAGGTAACTCTTTCGACTTCCGTGATTCTAACTACATACTAAAAAGTATTCCAAACAGTGGAAAAAAATGGAAAAATAATTTCATCTACCCACAGTTACAAATTTAAAAAAACATTAATATTCTTGAGTTTTCCTGTTGTCTATGATGTTTTAATTATTTATTACGACATAAAATTGCAATATATGCATAAAAATATTTTAAACTTACAGGGTAAGAGATGGGGCAAAAAATACCGACTGAACCCTTGCTTAGCCAGTACCTATGTTACCTGTTAACGATTAACATACTGTATGGATATGGCATTAGTTAGCCTGTGCTAACATTGTAAATGTGAAAGTAACTGTCCCGTTTTCACAGCCAAACCGTACGGTACGTATTTTGTCCGAGACTTAGAACCAACAAAATTAACTAATTTATTACTACTCTTACAAAATCAACATCAGTAATCAGACGATCTATCAGCCACAACCAAAAACGCATAATTACGCCACGCGACGAACGAAGCAGTTTACTATCATCACAATCAACAAAAAAATAAACGTGTTTCATCAAAAGCCTTTACAATTGCGTAGTCACCAACCAGGTGCTTTGTTTCATAACTAAGTGC
This sequence comes from Catocala fraxini, assembly GCA_930367265.1. Lineage (NCBI taxonomy): Eukaryota > Metazoa > Arthropoda > Insecta > Lepidoptera > Erebidae > Catocala > Catocala fraxini. The sequence goes on along the minus strand of OV884026.1, from coordinate 6,466,456 downwards.
GAGGGGCTAATAACCTCGTCTATTTCAGTGCGTGGGCGATAGGGTGCGTCGCACTCAGGGATACACGACCTCATCGGGGTCAAGGATGTAGGAAACTGACGCACTTAATTTTCCTCTACGGTATTTTACTTCATTGCCGTGGCACGATGTGATAGGCGAATTTCGTCTGATATGTGCTGGAGGGGAAATGAGTGCTTTTTTTTTATTGATCAGTTCCGTTTCAGTATAGGATACGATTATGAGTATTGTTATCTGTTTTATCCTGGATATGGAATTACTTTTAGATGAGACAGATTAAGCCATAGTATTCCGCTTCGCTGTAGGTATAGGTTGCCAGATTTTACACATCAAAGGGAACGACTGAATTAAGATTTTATTTCGAATTCGACTTCGAACTCGAGGTCTATAATACAACTGTCGTTGGGTTTCCCCACGAGGCAATCGTGACATTAGGATTTACATTTTAAAATGTCCAAGGTATAGATACTTTGTAGTCGCGTGTGATAAAATATTCGCAACGTGATATTTTGTTCAATTCAACCAAAACGCCCGCTAAAGATAGTTATGCTTTATCGTACTTTATCAATGATTACACGTGAATTATAGGAATAAGTACACACCTGTACCGTAGGACCGATCCATCACTATCACAATGCATGGCACTCAGCTTACGTCACAGATAGTGCTGTGACCTTAAGATAATTATCGGTCGTCGCCTCGTCTCACGTACTCTTATCGATAAGTTATTACGACAAAGCAAGGACATCACTCTGCCGCGCCTATAATTACAGTTCCCAGTAGATATACAAAATCGTTTTCCCTTGTTACTTAAGTATTTCAGTAAGTACTAACTACCTCGGGTTGAGCAACTGATGGCTGGTACAGCCGCTATAAATGGCCGTATATTTCTGTCAAAGTATTATTATCAGCTCTCGGTGCATATCTTTAGCTACTTATGCAAGATTACGAAACTTGTTCTACACAAAGTTTGTTTAATGAATGTTTGGAACCAGTCTCTGAGTGGAAAATCTTATTCACGCCGTACGAAAATTATTAATATAAATACTCTGTCACAATTTGACATAGTTCCATTATTCAAATAAACAATGTCATCGTTAATTGTTTAAAAGAAAATGTGTTAACCGAGCCACTTAAAAATCCGCCACGTTGAATTGAAAAGATAATCCATAAATAGGAGGCAGACAAAGCAGCTCGTCTGGCGTATCGTACAAATGACCGCTCGGCCTTGTCTAGGCCACGGTGACGCCATCTTGCGTGCGGATGAACTCCTTTTATTAGGATATCAAATTTATCTCTGTCTCGCTCTAAAACACTATTTAAATAATCAAAAGAAAGAGACAAAACGTTCCGATCACAACCGAATTTAATTATAGAACGCGATAAACGTCAAGCGCAATAGATTAGGATGAAGACGATTTTTTTAAGTTCATGTTTTCTTTGTTTGATCAAGTTGGATTATTAAACAACAATTCATAATGCTTATTACTAATGTCAATATAAATAATGAGCTTGTCTGAATGCTAACAAAGGCATATGCCAATAACTGTTTCTAGACAACGGTAATGGTGCAACTAGACAAGCTATACATTGTGTAATTGGCGGTTAATTGCGTTGCCAAGGCGACTGCACCGCTGTCTGAGTGTCTGATAGCGATAACTGACAAATGTCTGGGGGCAAGGGACTTTATTGGACGCTAATTGGCCCGCCAGACAGTACTCAGTACCGACTGATATTATTTATCCCAGCTCTTACTATACGCTCATATCGATTCCTTTCGACATTCTATACAGGAGATTTATGATCTTGAATGGATAGTAAATAGTGTATGTTGCCTTTCATTTCAACGGTAAATTGTGAGTCACTGTTGTCTGTTGTAATGGTGTACTGTTTGTTTGGTTTCGTGTTTAATTACTCAACATTGTACATAATACTCTCATCTCACACATTATCGAGTGTGTTGGCGCTGGCGCGGCTCGTTATTGGGAGCGGCGGACCAGTCCCGCGCTGCGCGCGAAAGGCGAAATGCTCGCGGCCGGCCGGTCGCTACAACCGGCTCCGTGAAGGCCGCACAACGCCCCTCCCCCACTCCCTTCTTTGAATTATGCTAGTGACTGGTTTTATCGATAACTGACCGTGTAATCCGCGCAACAATGGCAATTCTTTGATACCGATAAAATACCTGTAATTGTTATCGTTTGCCAATACAAAGTGATCCGGAAGCGTTTACGCTATTGCGTTTAATTTAGTTAAATATAATTGTCTTTATGTTAAATAATCTTTACGGGTGCAACGTTAACAAAGTCATGTCGAAAACGGCAATTCATTCAATAAGTGAGTATGACGCGCATCGTCGCTATCGCGACCGAGCTTCGCCCTCGTAAACAGAATGCCAATGACACGAGGGGTCGAGTGGCGTATCGATAATAATACCGCGCACTATCGCGCAGCACTGGGCGCGTTCGCAAGGCCGCGCGACGCGTCCACGACTACACGTCTCGTGCGTGTACACAAACACTGTTTCGAAACGTCCGACACTTTATTCCAAATTCGAACAGAGCCACGCGCGGAACAGAGCTTTGCTTTTTGGCCTTATTCATTTTGTTTTATATTTTTCTTTTAAATACATATCGAATACGCGCTGTATTTTAATAAAAATTTTTGTTTTCCGACTTGGGTTAGTGAATTAATTAATCTTTTTGATTAAATTAGTATTAGTAAGCATAGTGCAAAATACACATTATTAATGTCATTTTTCTTTTCTTTTCAGGTTACCCAAGATGCTGGTTTTATCATCTGACCGTAAACCTCCACATCCATATTTAATCCGAGAGCAGACATCCTGGTCTTTCAACTTACATTCTACCAAGAGAATATGTAAACGAAACACAGACTGCGCAAGACTGAATCAAAAAGTTGCCTTAAAAATGAGAGGCGACGCAAGATGATGGAACGTTAATATTTTTCTATTAGAACATTATGCGGAAAAGACTAAATAGTTTTTGAAAAAGTTTTCGAACAGTATTTTTTATAAATTTACCATAGACGAATATTTTTGTGTACGGTGCTTTTTAGTGTAGTGTTGTGATATCGAACTGTAGATAGTTATCGAGTGGTGATGGTGTGAGTGTCGGCTGGTGATGAATCCCGCGATGAGCAGTGAAGGCGACGCGGTGAAGGTGGAGGGAGGACACGTGTCTGTCACTACTATCAGCATGTCAGGACCAGAGACTAGTAACGGTGAGCTTCTTACTTTCTAATCTAATGCCGTAGGTGTTGGCCTTGAGCATTTATCCTTAATGTTTTAAATTCTTGTGTGAAGTAGCAATAGCTCAGTGGGGAGGCCAACAGAATGCAATGCAGAGGGTTTCGGGTTCGAACCCACGTCGCGCACCTCTGACTTTCGAAAGTTATATGACTTTTAGCAATTATGTGCGTATTGATTGACACTTATCGCCTGCTCCGTGTCTCGGAGGGCACGTTAAGCCGTCGGTCCTGCCTGCCATGAACTCCTATGGCAGTCGTTATTGAGAAAGTCAGTACCCTCTAATATTCTGACACTGGTCTAGCCTTAGGGTATCGTTAGCCTTCGGGTTGGGAAGGTCAGGTGGCAGCCGCTCCGTGTAAAAACCAATATCCAGACAAATCCGGTTAGACTAGAAAATCCGACCCCAAGTGACTTGGGAATAATAAAGGCTATTCTTGTGTGAGTCAAGTTTTGCATACATACAAAGTCTCACGCTTATATTCTTCAAAAGGGTTTGGCAGAGATGTATCAAGCTCGTCTTTTCCCAGTTATGGTTCTCGAGCCCACTGAAAATGAGGCGAGCTAATTGCAGTTTGGCACGTTCCTGATGTTACTGAAAATTTCTTAACAAATAGTATTTTACCCGACCCGGCAATCGAACCCAAAACCGCACTACGCCAGTAGTTTAGTTTTTAATACCGCTGAGCCACTAAGTCAATACATATGTTTTAGAGAAGAAAGCACATTTTCAACCCATTTTTCATACCCTTACTTCAAAGAGATGGGCAGACTGGATTACACATATTTCATTAACTATATACCTCTACGAGTCTTTTAACAAGACTAGAGTAAAACTCACTATAAAGCTCTCGATCATTCCGAAGGGCGAAATTTTCCCATCGATGTATCGTATACACTGCGATTGTGCGCGCGCATTAAGTTCAACTAACTCCGTGTTTACACAACAACAGAAACTTCCAATAGCTAAATAAGATTTTCTTCAAGTTTTATTATATTTATATGCTTATACTAGATTTGCCTGCGGTTTCGCTCGCGTAGTAGGTTCGGTTCGATAAGTAACAGTACTTTTTTCTGGGTAGAAGGTACCCTATGTCCTTTTCTGATCACCTGACCTGAAAAATTCGCATACACGTTATGCGAATTTTTATGATGATCGGTCAAGTAGTTAAGGTGTGAAAGCGTAACAAACAAACTCACATTCATTTTTATAATATTAGTTAGGATTAGATTTACCTACCTTAGAATTAGATTAGAATTTACCTGCCTGTTTGCCGTTTGCTAATACATCCATCACAATAATGTGTGACTACCTTGGAAAATACCAAGTACTGTTGCTTTGTATTGTAAGCATTCATAATCCCGAATCTTGTAATAATTGTTTTGGAATGCTATGAAAGATAGTGTTATTAGTAGAGCGAAGTTCACTTATCAAATAACTTTTCAAAATCCTAATCCGAGTGTGATACTAATGTGCGTTTGTTTGTTTGGTATACTTGCATGCCTTAACTACTCGACCGATCAACATGAAATTTCGCATACACATTGTCAGACGAGCAGAAAAGGACATAGGGCACCTTTTAACCAGAAAATGTACTTTTACTAATGCAACCTTTTCTTTTTTCTTTTTTTTTAACGCGGGAAATGTGCAAGTCACATTCCCCATCGCCGGTTTTGGGGCGGGCGATGGGGATATGTCGGGATCCAGCCCATATGTTTGGGCTGAACCGACTAAAACCACCGCGGTGTTCCTCACACCTTTATGGCGGGGTCGCGCGGATCGCTCTCGCATTCGAATCGCGACCCCGCCAAAGGTTTGACCCGCCGATAGACGTGGCGGGTCTCACAAAAACTTTATACACATAATTGGGGGACCTGGTCCCCGACAACATAGCGGGGGGACCTAGTCCCCTTTCCGACATCGAGAGGCGTGCGTGGAACACGAACGCCGCCTACTCGGACTTGCGCTGATCGGGCGGTGGACGGCCCCAATAGGTCCACCGCCCGCAGGCTTCTACTCAGGGTGGCTGGAGGTCGTCTCACGCCCTCCTGCGCCCGGCTCTGCGGTTAGGGAGAGGGATTGAGCGTTCCCTCTCCCTCTCCGCCGCCTCCTTCACTGACATCACCTCCTCACAGAAGAAGGCGACGGCATTCCAAGACCTCTCGCTCGAGATCATGGACAGAACCATAGCCTCGAGCGAAAGGACGACTCTACCGACTGCCACGTGCATGACACGGCGTTGCGTGGCCCAAGCAGGGCAAGCCACCAATGTGTGCAACGCCGTGTCCTCGACAACGACGCGGCAGTCGCCGCAGTGATGACAACCGGGCGTCTCCTGTTTGCCTATTCGACACAGATACCGACCGAAACGACCGTGGTCGGTCAGCACCTGCGTCAGGCGAAACGTGAGGGCGCCATGACGCCTCTCCAGCCACTCTCTAAGTACGGGTCTTACCGCCACGATTGTGGCGTGCCCGTTACTAACCTAACCTACATTTAGGTGAGCAAAGCCGCGGGCAAATCTATTAGTATTACTAAAATATATTTAGTTATTCTTCATAATTTTAGTTAAACTAAATAGTTTTAAAATTTAGTAACTAATTTAATTATTATTGAAAGAAGAATAAAGAAATCATGTTTATTTCGTACAGAGCACACACAATTAGATAAAAAAAAAAAAAAAAAAACAAAAAAAGGTGTATGCCTTCGCCGAAAAGGGTTACCACCTCAGCATTAGCTGGGCACCCAAATTGAGTGCACCAGCGCTGGTTTTCAGTTGGTCACCCGATACAATTGATGCATTGAGTTTTTTAACTAATTCAGTCACCTATATCATTTGTTTTAAGCGTATAATTTATTTATAATTCTAATGAATATTAGTGTTCACTGTTCTAAGATTTACATATGGCTATATCAAAGAGACTTAGGTATAATATACCCAAATGAAGAAATAATATTGATAAATTAGGGAATTACGGGTTCAGCCGTATCGGCCATATTGTTATTGGGTTTTATAGTTTGAATATTTTCGCTGCCTGGTAAATGGCAATAAGCTCGTCGTGGGATCATATCTCGCGAAATGTAGGTACAATAAATACCTTATCATTTGAGGATTTATGTAGGCGTACTACTATTATGATAAGATTCTGGATTCCGTCCTTCAGACTCACTTGATAAACTATATCAGATTATTACTCATCGTATCGATTAGTAAGCAACCTCTTGTTTCAACGTATACTTGAAAAGTTGGCCATTATTGTGCAATGTGCTACATTTTCCCACCCGTTTTTACTATTAAAAATCTCTTTCTATTCTGATGCAAACTGTTATAATACTAACTTAATATTTTAAATGCCGATCTGGGGATTTTCTGTTTGTTACGCTTGAATTTCACGCCCTAACTAGGTACTTGACCGATCATGAAATTTCACATACACGTTATTAGGGGTCCATAAAAGGACAAAATATAGTTACCTTTCATTCAACCCGAGAGATATTATTTATTAGACGTCATAAGGCAATTAAAGGACCGATTCGCGTAATAGAAGTCTTATGTTATAAATAGATTTCTGGTCTAAAAAAGGTCAAAAATGTGAACTGACTTGCAAAATACATTGCGACATTATTACGGCGAAGTTACTTGAGATATGACATTGAGACGAGACTCGATCGGAAAACTGTTTGACCAGTTTTTATTATTACAATTGGGTCTTAGATTACGTGTGCGTGAATTTGAATGTAATTTGCTAAAGTATATGCATATGTCAAAGTTTTCTTAAAAGTAAATATTAACGCTTAAGTTTATAAATATCAATATTGGTAGCATTTCATTGAAACTAACTTATACGGCTTTTAATTGATTTATCAATAAAATCACAAGGTCTGCCTTTACGCACGAGACTGAATTAGGTAAACAATGATATTTTCTTTAACTAGAGTTCCAGCTGACCAGTTTAATTAAGGTTAATTTCACTCGCACCACCTTCTGTCAATTGTTATGGTTAATCATATAATAATTATATACTATATTAGCAGCTTAGGTACATAAAAACGACTTTCGTAATATTGTCTTCTGTTTACGCGAATATTATTCATTGAAATTAAACTACTATATACGGATTTTATCGCGTTGTGGATTTGACACTTTATTACACAATTTTGAAAACTGTTACACTACTACTACTATTAAACTTTACTAATTTTTAAGCTTATTAAATTATTTTTATAACTATTTAGATTTAATTTAATTTTACACTTTTCCCAGACTGACTGAGTCAGTCTCCCCGTGACTATGGCTGCTGAAAAGCAACCGAAACGTCGGATAAGTGTAAAATTAAATAAATCTAAATAGTTTTAATAATAATTGAATTAGCTTTAAAAATTAGTAAAGTTTAATAGTATTAGTAGTGTAACAGTTTCTAAATTATGTAATAAAGTGTCAAACAACGCGATAAAATCCGTATATAGTAGTTTAATTTAGACTTTCGCTTTACATGACATATATAACAACAAACAAGCCTTCAAAAATCGATGTAAATACCAAAGATTGTGTCAATACCTGTTCTCAGCTTAGTTTATATCATGAGACGTAAAAGTCGAAGTATCGGCCCATTGTTATTCGTACCATAATTCCGAAATATGTCCTGAATTTTGGTACTTAATGTTTCAATATATTTACTTAATACATATATCGATTGGCCTCAAGGAAGATCTACAGATTTGTAAGCTTGGCTTGACTACATGTACAAGAGAATGCAATCGGCTTTATTATTTCGAAGAATTTCTATCATGTGTTCCATACGCTTTATAGATAGCGATAAACTGAGTGCTATCACAATTATTATCGTGTAGAAAATCACAAATAACATGGACGTACACATCGACGCATAGGTATGTAAAAAGCTTTCGTATCAACTGAGGCAAATTATTTGACATTTGGCCGACTCGATCCGAAGTTGTTGTAGGCACGCGTTTGGGGCTATTAATTTATTACGTAAGACGATTTAGGGGAGGTAGGGGGGTCGACCATGTATTATTTTTACTTACAAGGGGGTGGGAGGGAGTCCTTATAGTTCTTACATAAGATCACACATATACGCAAAGTTAAGATTTGAAAAAGCGCGGGCAACCGCGCGATTGCCGAGTTGCGCTCGGATGCGTATAGCATAGATAAGAACACGTGTATAGGTAAATTTTTTACTATTTCTGACCATTTTGCAACTTTGTGCGACTATCTTTAAATATAGAAGTTGAGACCCCATTTAAGAGTGTTCCATATGATTTTTACTGTCAATCAGTACAAGATGCGCTAATAGACAGAATTTGTATAGTATGCTCTAAATACATACTTTGCATCAAAAAAGGCAGCACAACTTCACAAAACAACTTCATGGGCATATCTCAAATATAGAAAAAGAAAAAGCTTCAGCCATATTTTCAAGGCGAGGCAAAGAAGTTTTGTGCTGCATCGGGGCTGGTGTAGAATGGGTGGACGTCGATGACGTCACAATCCAGAATGACCAAGAAGAAGCAACACCTGATATTAGAGATGTTCCAGTGGTAGATTCACTTTCTGAGTGGGTTTTGAGCCCCTGGACTGAAAATGTTATGTAGTGATTATATCCAAATGATTAAAATGATTACATGATCCAACATTTGGAAAATTTCCTAAAAATTGTTACTTTTAAAATTAAACATCAAAATGAACCAAACGTATATTCATTTTTCCCTTTAGATTATTACTTAATAAATATTAAACAGAAGGGGAGGAGAAGGGGGTCAAAAACTAGTAAAAATCGTCTTACGTAATAAATGAATGGCCCCTTGGGCGTGCATCCGTTTACGCAGCTTTTATTAAACTGGCCAGCTGTATGTATATTGAGTATGTTTATCTTAGTTGTGCGAAACTTAAGAGTATACAAAAAAAATAGTTTTTTATGCGACCTAAAATCAGTTTAAGTTCTTGTTTTGTGCCATAGCTACTGCACCGACCGTTGTGGATTCGATTCTCACGCGGGATAAAATTTGATTTGATCCGCAAAAAGTTCTGCCGAGTCTGGCTGTGCCTTGTGTCCACTGTTTAATCAGAGGTTCCCAGACTTATTCTTACAGACAACTTTCAAAATTTAGCAGTTTCCGGTGGACCCCCTGCAGCTACTTTTCTATCATATCAAATCTATGGCATGACTTTCTTTTTTTAGAAATTCTCTACCGATAAATCAGTAGGTACGAGACCACTGGTACTGAATATGGATAAGTATGCAATCTGCCTACATTGATAGGTGAAGTCAAGCCAACATTTTAGTTCTTCACTATCGAAAGCAAATACATTTTCGTGGACCCCCGCTTACGAATTGCGGACCTCCAATTTTTTGTCACGCCATCGTAGACCCCTGTTGAGTCTCCCATGGACCCCTGGGGGTCCACCTGGACCACTTTGGGAACATAGTTTAAACGTTTGTAAGTCGTATGTAAAAAAAATTAATATTAATTTAGTATACAATAAGCAAACTGTTTATTTATAAACAATATGAACAGTAATATTTCAATTTCGCGTGCGTTTAATCACGTGCATCAAGCAATATTTACTTTATGGATTGATAAACGAGCGCGTGTGTTGCATAAATAGATGTTATGCGATAATTATCTATTATTTATGTTTATTGCTATTTATTGCCTACGTGAAATATCGATCCTTGGGTCAAGCGATATGTTATTGGGTTTTCTAGTCAAGAGATTCCCATTAACAGCACGGAGTTTGGAATTACTATGTGGAGTATAGACTTGTCCCAACTCCCATGCTTTATGGAATCCAGTGAACGGAAAAGTATGGAAGAACTAGATTATGCCCGCGGCTTTGCTTGAATTAATGTAGATTTGATCGATAAATTTCTATCCCTGGGGAACAATACTTTTCCTGCTTACCTAAGTAAGTACTTATACACACTCATTTTCTGTATTCTTGACAACGTGTATGCAAAACATGATGATCGATTGAGGAGTTAAACTGTAGGAAGTGCGTCTAACAATAAGTCAATAACTCACTCACGATTACATAAATTTATTTGCAAGACAGCTTTCTCCTAGTCTTTAAAAGGTGCTGGTTATAAGAAATGAAGAAACAGTATAGAAGTATGACACGATTAACAGATCTAGGAAGACTTAAACAATAAATCTCAATATAAAACATACTGATATTCAAATACTATGACTGAAAATATTTTCCAAAACTGATGGCTTGTACCGCAGAGACAACAAACCAGGAACGTTCTACAAATTTTGAATTTGAAATACTGTTCTTACGAACAGCCAGCGCTAAAATTACATACAACCTGCATGTTAAAAATGAGGTTTATAATCAATAAACACGTGTAATTATAAATAGTAAAAAAATACATTACACCGTAGGTAGTCTACAAAACAAACAAAGTCACATTCGTATTTATAATATAGTACACAAATATGTGCGCAAACACAAGTATCATTTATATGTATATTATAAGTTCCCTAACTATTTATTATTTGATGCTTTTCGAGGTACGGGGTCTCGAACACCGCCAAATTCCTAACTCCGGGCTGCTATTGAGAATTTGTTGGTAGGGAAACTCAATAACTTTTTGTTGGCCCGTCTCGGGATTCGAACCTGAGACCTCATTGCACAGCAGTCGCATTCACTACTGCTGCGCCACCGAGCTTATATTTATACTAGAACTTATACTAAGGAGGTAAAAAGTCGCTAATTTAAAAATAATGAGTAAACATATTATTTAGGAATGCGCGTAACGTTTAGAAAGGTTATTTAATGCACGTCACGCAGTAATGTCATAATAAAAATGCGGTGATAGCGAGGTCGTCGACCCCGGCGTGGGGCCTGAACCCGCCGCATCTAATAAACATATCCGAATGTTTTAGTTTTATGCGGAATGTTTATCATTTTATACGAAGTTATGATTTTTGTAAAATGTGTAAAATGTGATTTTTGTATAAAAGATTTCGGTGTAGATAGTCATTTTGAAATATGTGGTGTTGGTATAAAATCGATGAAACTGTGTGTGCTGTGCATTTACAGGACACCTAATTCGAATCCAAACATATTTTTTGCAAAACTACAGTCTGTTCTTCCTAAGCTAGAGCGTAAATATGTTAGAATTGTAATCTGTGGTGATTTCAATATTAATATTTTAGCACGAGACCGTAACAGTGTTCAGTTCTCCGAATTATTATCTAATAATGGCATGAATTCCATATTCGCGAACCAACTCGTCAATTAACATGCATAGATAATATTATAAGTAATGTTCCAAATGTTGTAGGAAAAAATGTTAAGCTGTTTTTGTCTGATCATGAATCAGCACAAGTTGCATTTTTAAAAGATGTTCGATATAATAATCAGTCAGAGTTCTATTTTGAACAAGTCTTTGATATGAGCAAAGAAAACATAGCAAAGTTCATTAATAGTATCAGTAGTCTGAGTTTCACAGACATCTACAATACTTCCCACTCTAATGATGCGTTCAATATATTTCATGATCATTTAATTCTTTTCCATAGACTGTGTTTCCCTACTATCAAGATTAAAAAAGTTTTCAAAAGATTTAAACGTAAACAGCTGTCAAAAGGACTAAAGATAAGTTGCAAAACTAAGAGAATGTTAAGGTTTGAGTATTACAACAATAAAAATAATAAAAATAAAACAAAATTTAAAAAATATTCAAAATTACTTAAAACATGTTTAAATAAATCTAGATATATTTACAATGAAAAACACATAAATACTGCCAAAAATATGGCTAAAGCAACTTGGGAAGTTGTCAATAGTGAAATAGGTAACGTAAGGTCAAGAGAGTTACTGAATCGAATTCAGGATGATGGCAATATTATTTCATGTGGTACAGATATAGCTAATATTTTAAATAACTTTTTTACTGAAAGTGCTGACACTGGTCCTACTGTTTCATTCGCAAATCAAGGTCATACGTTATCCAAGATTACTTCAACCTGTAGTAGTATTTTTCTTGATCCTACGACCCCTGAGGAAATCTACAGAATCACTGGTAACTTAAACAATACACAATCAGCAGGGTATGATTGTATTACGACTGGGCTTCTTAAAGATATTCGTCGCTACGTGTCAGCACCGTTGTCCTATATCATTAACTTATCTATGGAGCAAGGATATTTTCCGGATAGACTCAAATTGTCAATCATCAAACCTCTTCATAAGAAAGGTTCTAAATTTAATAAAGATAACTACCGTCCGATAGCATTAATACCTGTCCTTTCAAAGATCTTTGAAAGGGTTATGTATAAGAGATTGTTATCATTCTTCAATACTCATAACACTTTTACAGATGCGCAGTATGGGTTTAGAAAGGGCAAGTCTACAACATTGGCTTGTTATGACCTTGTGAGTTCAATAATAAATACTTTAAATGCAAGATCCTTTTGCTCAGTCCTCTTTCTTGATTTAAGTAAGGCCTTCGACCATGTGGACCATACCATCCTATTAAAAAAATTAGAAAAATATGGCATTAGAGGCATATGGCTCACAACTTATGTGACTAATAGAACACAGATCACCAGAGTCACAAAACTCGACTTAGATTCAAACAGTCTTATCAATTATGATTCGGAAGCCAAAAGCAACGGTTGTGGTGTGCCTCAAGGGAGCATTTTAGGACCCTTGCTGTTTCTAATTTATGTCAATGACTTGCCGTCAGAAATTGGACATAAGAGTATATTGTTTGCAGATGATACCACCATAGTAGTAAAATCTGGTGACATAAAAAATCATGAAATTGATGTTAATAATTGTTTTAGAAATGTAATTAATTATATGAATTCAAACAGTCTTAAAATAAATATAGATAAAACTAAAATAATCAATTTTAAAACATATAAAAGAAAACCTGTAACATTAAATATTAAGAATAACAATAAAATTATAGAACAAGTTAATAATATAAAATTCCTAGGTATACATATTGATGCACATTTGTCATGGAAGAATCACATTGAAGCTATTTGTATTAAACTAAATAATCTGGTATTTGCTTTAAAAAAATTAAAACATTGCACACCTGCAGCAACTTTACTGACAGTCTACCACGCCTATGTTTGCTCGATAATCCGATATGGTATTATTGTTTGGGGAAATGGAACAGACCTACTAAGGGTATTCATAGCGCAAAAGAAGTGTATCAGAGCTATTTATGGTATGCGATGGGATGAATCTTGTAAGCCTGTATTTAAAACTAAAAAAATACTTACTGTGCCTAGCATCTATATTTACGAGATGGCCAAATTTGTCAAACATAATATGACAATGTTCGAAGTCAATTCAAATTTCAATAAAAGGACGACTACACACATTAGTCTTAAAATGCCTGTTCCTTCCTTAGAGTTGTTCCGTAAAAATTGTTCATATATGGCACCTTTAATATACAATTCTTTGCCGCGAGAAATAATTAAACAGCCTTGCAATAAATTCTGCATGGACTTAAAAAAATGGTTAATTGAGGAGAGCTTCTATACCGTTGAAGATTTTTTACAGAAAGGGTCATGTCGATTTTATAGATATGGAAATACACTGTAGATGAATAAATAGTGAATAATTATAGCTATTATGGTAATTATAAGTTAAATATAAGCTTAAATATTTGCATGCCAACTTTATTTGGCGGAATGTGTCGCTGCTCTAAATATAATAATATTGTACCAACTTTTGTATATACCACATTTTAGGCAAATAAATGATATTATTATTATTATTGATATTATTATTGTATAAGCTTTTGCCGAATGCTGCCACGGGCAAAAGCTAGTAGGTACTTTAAACATGGAATTTTTCTTTAGCTATTTTCTTTTTAATAAATACCGGCACTTGGAATGACTAAAGTGTCTTAACAAACATTCAACAACGGACACAAAGAATAATGTCCACCAGACCGAATTTCGGTCACGGCGGCCAGTCTTAACGGAGACTGGCCATCTGCGCAGGAGATATTATAGTGCACAAATGTATGCGCAAACACAAGTGCACTCTCTGTTCCCTAACTCTCATGATCCGATGGTACAGTAATCCGACATGACCGGAGAGAGATCAGGCGCAGGACCAGCGGCTTTATGTGCTTTCCGAGGCACGGGGTATCTAACACCACCAACTTCCTAACTCCGGGCTGCGTTTGAGATTTCTTTACAGAAAAACCCAATAACTTTTTCTTGGGTCGACCCGGGATTCGAACCCGAGACCTCATGCACAGCAGTCGCATTCACTACCACTGCGCCACGGAGGCAGTACCTAGACTCGGAACAACTATTTATAAATCACACTTTTTTTGTTTCGGTTGGGAATTGAACCCGCTACACCCGGCGCTACGCTGATAGCAAGACGACCAATTAAACGACTACGCTCCTTTTTATCCTATCTAAGCATCGAAATATTCAGAAAGTCGTTATTACTGAGTGTAATTACTAATTACCAACTAATATACCTATACGGTGTCTGAATTCGTATTTTTATATAGCTAACACGTAATCTTACAAATCGATATCAAAGAATTCGATAAATAAGTTTGTTTTTAATCTATAATTGGACCGTGCTGTGCAGAAATGATCCAATCCACAAAAACATAAATAAAAGTTATGCTGACTTGAAACATAAGTTCATTTTTCTTGTGATTGTGTAATCCTACCACATCACGTTATGCATATAGTTTTATAAAGAATTGAATATATATTTTTGCATTACTTGATGTTTATTCAATAGACCTTCATACTTATAGATAAACTATATGCGCCCGCGGTTTTACTCACGTTTATGGTTACTGCGCCGACCCCGAGGGTCGTAGCGTGATGTTATATAGCCTATAGCCTTCCTCGATAAATAGGATATCTAACACTAAAATAATTTTCAATTCGAACCAGTAGTTCCTGAGATTAGCGCGTTCAAACAAACAAATAAACAAACTCGTCAGCTTTATAATCTTTATATAATTATATAAATCTACTGTGTGTATGTCACTGAACTCCTCCTAAACGGCTGGACCGATATTGATGAAATTTTTTGTGTATGTTCGTGTGGATTCGAGGATGGCTTAGATTTAGGTTCTTTTTTTTTTTTTTTTTTTTCTCTCTCTCTCTCTCTCCGTTTACTGGGCAACGTCTGTTGGGGCAGCCAGTATTAGTATAGATTAAAAAGGAACCGCTGAGTCATTTCTGCACAACACGGTCCAATTGTTCTTCGCTATGGGTTGATAGAGGTGGCTGGATAAGGGTGTGTCTCGGCTCGGCCGTACTTTTTCATAAACAGATTTGTGCGGAGAAACAGCACTCTCCCACAGCACATGGTGCTCGGGTGGTGCAGTGATTGCAGTGGTCGTTTTGCCACTTGTAACGCTCTGAGTGTTATGGGTTCGATCGCCATACGGTACATAATTTGTGTGATCCATAAATAGAATTTTCTATTTATCATAAACCTAACTAATATTAAAAATACGAATGTTTGTTACGCTTTCACGCCTGAACTACTCAACTGATCGTCATGAAATTTTGTATTCTCGTTGTCAGGGGTATAGAAAAGGACAAAACCCTGAACAAAATCTAGTCAGAACAAAAATAGTTACAATTACAATATGAGGGAATTAGTTCTAATATATTTTTCTATGTCCGCGAAATAATGTTTAAGGAAACAATTAAATGGGTGCTATGATTAAGCAGAAAAGTAGATAGGTAAGTTGTGGTTAGTTTTATTAAAAATGTTACTAATTGTTCCAAGTCTGATTCTTCCTTGTGTCGGTGGTCTGAAGGTCAATAAAGCATCCATTACTTATATGAGCTTTCATTTTAATTTGAATTGCGGTTTTACTGGACCTCTCCTGCCTCCAGTTTGAGATGACGTCATTAATGGCTGCCCCCAAATTTCCCGCGACACAGAATTTATTCATAGTACAGCAGATGACTTAATGAAAATTAAATAAAGACACAGGATTTGTATTACGGGTGAGGTGTTTATTAAAAAAAATTAAGAAATAGGAAGCTGGCGTAGGAGTAATAAGACTTTTACTTTTTACTTGATTCAGTTCAGCGGAGTTTTACTTCCCCCATTCCCTGTAACTGTTCTAATTAACCTGTAAGTCTTTAGGGCAAACTACCCGCAAATTACACCCCTGGTATGGTCAATGATCTAAGGCTACAATAATCACTTTCCATCAGTCTCGCCATAAGCTCGTTTTCCAGCCCGGTAGTACATAAAATTCCCACATACTGGAGTGAATCATGTCTTCGTAACCCTGACCGCAGATGTTCGGAATGCGATCAAAATGTCAATTAAATAAAGTTAATTGGAATCTGTAAAATTATTCTTATGTTTTATTTATATTTCTCGGTATTATAGTTTAATAATTTGTGTTATAAATATATGTAGTTGACTGCCTTCTTGCAGCAACGGTGGTGAATAATATTCTATCATACACACACACACACACAACGCCATCTAGCCCAAACTAAGCAGAGCTTGTACTATGGCTACTAGACAATATATAATATACATATATACTTTTTTTTGTAAATACATACATATTATACATAGAAACATCTAGACCAAGACAAGCATCTATGTCCATGCACACAAATGTTTGACTTGTGCAGTCGGTTACACTAACCACTACGCCATCGAGGCCGCCGAAATGCAAATGCTGTACCTGAAGTGTTCAAATTCGATACTCTATCAGGCATAGTATTATCTGATCTTACTAGACAATAGGCTTGTCTCCTAATACGTGGTAGCTAAAACTATAGCTGGCGATATATGGGTGTAATACACTCTTTCTAAACCTTCGGAGATTTAGGCGTGAGGTTATGTATGTTTGTTATTAAATTGGCACAATACTGACTTAGACTTGGAAGCAGCGATAGCTCAGTGGGGAGACCAACAGACTGCAATGCAGAGGGTCTCGGGTTCGAACCCACGTCGCGCACCTCGGACTTTCGGAAGTTATATGACTTTTCGAAATTATGTGCGTATTGATTGACAATTATCGCCTGCTCCGTGCCTCGGAGAGCACGTTAAGCCGTTGGTCGCGGTTGCCATGAACATCTATGGCAGTCGTTATAGGGCAAGTCAATACCCTCTAATATCCTGACACTGGTCTAGCCTTAGGGTATCGTTAGCCTTCGGGTTGCGGAGGTCAGGTGGCAGCCGCTCCGTGTAAAAACTGATATCCAGTCAAATCCGGTTAGACCAGAAAAGCCGACCCAAGTGACTTGGGAATAATAAAGGCTAAGAGAGAAGAAGACTGACTTAGTCTTGGACCCTGAAGTCTCGAGTTCGAAACATCGGCATGCACTATTGACTTTTACAAAGTATATTCGTTTAATTATCGTTTGGTTTGACAGTGAAGGTAAACATCGTTAGGAAACCTACTTCTCTAAGAATCGATAGAATATTCTCGATTATTAGAAGACTACGTCCTGTACTAGTATAATAATGGACTATGACCCTTTTCACACTGGGGCGAATTCCGCGGCTAGAAGTGGGATAGTTAATAAATAGAGCTGTTATTATCATACATACATACATAGATTCACGCCTGTTTCCCAGAGGGGTAGGCAGAGACTACGGATTTCCATTTGCTACGATCCTGACACACTTCCCTGGCTTCATTCACTTTCATCACATTCCTCATACACGCTCGCCGGTTTAAGGTACTCTTATCTTGGCCTTTGTCCAGAACGTCTCCGATCTGGTCAAGAAACGTTCGCCTAGGTCTGCCTCTTACGACTGATCCAGTCACTTAGCCGTAGGCCTAGCCTTATAAACTTTCTTAGTCAGTCTTTTCTCGTCCATTCTTTCTACATGCCCAAACCAGCTTAACATACCCTTTTCTATTCTTGTCAGTATATCCACTTTCATGCCGCATTTCTATCTAATCACACTATCCCTTATTCTATCTTTCAGAGACACACCACATATGTCTCTCAGCGCTCTCATTTCTACAGCATTTATTCTGCTCTCATGTTTCTTTTGCCATACCCAATTTTCATACCCAACTTGGGTAAAGTTATTGAAATATGTACATACATATGTATGTTCTTTACAATGGATGTTTACACCGATAGCAAAGCAGTTTTAGTGGGCATCTCGCGTGGTATCTCTATAGTGATTATCGATGTGTTGCGATGTACATATTATGTGTTAAGCCCCACATCGAAGAGTTCGTTAATCCATACATAAGTAGTTCAGAGTCTGGATAACTTGAGTGTAGGATATAATCGCAGCAGTTCACGTGGTGTCTATAGTTCAAAGAAGATAAATTTAAAAAAATGTTCGATACATGGACGTGAAAGCATCCAAATTCGTTATAGCTATCCGTAGATTAAGACTTTCATCATACCTAGTAACTTTTTTTATAAAAACCTTTTTCACCGATAGGAATAATTGCTGCTGGACTTTTTAAATATTCAAACAACGGTTCATCCAGACTCTTTTAGTGAATCGCACAAATTTTTGTCTCGTATGGGCGATAGCTCAGTGGAAGACCAACAGACTGCAATGCAGAGGGTCTCGGGTTTGAACCCACGTCGCGTACCTCTGACTATCGGAAGTTATATGACTTTTCGAAATTATGTGCGTATTGATTAACAATTATCGCCTGCTCCGTGCCTCGTAGAGCACGTTAAGCTGTCGGTCCCGGCTGTCATGAACATCTATGACAGTCGTTATTAGGAAGTTAGTGCCGTATAATATCCTGACACTGGTCTAGCCTTAGGGTATCGTTAGCCTTCGGGTTGCAGAGGTCAGGTGGCAGTCGCTCCGTGTAAAAACTGATATCCAGTCAAATCCAGTTAGACTAGAAAAGCCGACCCCAAGTGACTTGGGAATAATAAAGGCTAGGGAGAAGAAAATGGGACTCGAACCTACAACGCTCGGTGCACGGGCGAGGCGATCACGTAAACTACTTTGTCAACCGTGCAAAGATGACTATCTTTAGCTTCACCCTACTTTGATACTTACCTTATAGCCTTTTATAGACACAATCGCACATATTACATTACATAATAATATAATAATATCCTCCAGACCGAATTTCGGCCACGGCGGCCAGTCTTAACGGAGACTGGCCAACTACGCAGGAGATATTATAGTGCACAAGTGTATGCGCAAACACAAGTGAACTCTCTGTTCCCTAACTCTCATGATCCGATGGGACGGTAATCCGATATGACCGGAGAGAGATCAGGCGCAGGACCAACGGCTTTACGTGCTTTCCGAGGCACGGGGGTGTCTTACACCGCCAACTTCCTAACTCCGGGCTGCTATTGAGATTTCTTAACTGAAAAACCCAATAACTTTTTGTTGGTCCGACCCGGGATTCGAACCTGAAACCTCATGCACAGCAGTCGCATTCACTACCGCTGCGCCACGGAGTCAGTTCTACATACATATAAGGTACATAGATCCTGCCATATTATATCTTTCTCCACCAGACAGACCGCCCGTGCAGCCAGACAGTTCGTTATACCTTACACAAGTATACACAGACAATTTTCACTCAATACTGAACACATTTTTTTTTATGACGCTTGTTACAATCCACGCCCTTTTTAACATGATTTTATTAGCTTCACCTGTTTGTTTGTTTGTTTGTAACTTTGTTTGTAGTCGACTCTTGTAGACTTGATTTTGACTCACTTTAAACGGTCAGATTTCATTTAAACGTAGTAGACTCGTCGAGGACCGATGACAATACAATAATTTGATAAGGTTATCTCATTATCCTGATTAGGATCGTCAGGATTAATTTTCTCACAGATCCTTTGCGTGAGAGCGAGAGAGATAGAGCAAGAGAGTGGTCGGCAGTTAGCTGAACTAAAAAAAATTATATAAAAAATACTTAGTTTTAAAAAACTAAAAAAATAGTTTTTTTTATAGTTCTTTATATGAATAGAGTGGTTTATGAAAGAAATCATTTTAAAATGTAATGTAAAAAAGCGTAGTGTGCTTTCTAAGATATTTTGATAAGTAGCGTCATCATCAAAATATCGACGCCAGTCAAAACCATGGCTTTTTGAAAATGTTATACATAAACAGAGCTTTCCTTTCTCTTATGACCTCTTTTTGTTTCTGGTAGCCAACATAGTCATTACTTCTATACTTATGTTGACGTTTTTTTTCTATACTGATAAGTATTGTTGAGTTGAAAGTTTGTATGTCTAAATGTGGTAACTTTAGGAATGGTTCGAGCCAAAGGAGAATTGCAGTAATAATAAACCTTATTGAAAGTGTATAGAACTGTGGGACATATCTTGTCTTTTTGTAATAACTTGCGTTAGGCTCGGGGTCGAAATTCGACAATGATCTTTTTTGTGATAAACCGTTTTGTCTTTACTAATGTTAATAGAAAAAAAACAAACGCTCTCCAACTTTTTTTTGATAACACCATACCTACTAAACAGAAAAAAGAATATTGATTGATAAACAGTAGAAAAAAAGCCTGAATTATTTCGTCTTAGCCTATAGGTAATAGGCGGCTGTGTGTAAGCGCTTAAGTTATCGTAAATTATAAAATGAAATCGTTGCATGTGCTTTGTTAGGGTTCAAGTAATCTTCCTAACATTTTTGTATATTTCAAAGTCATAGTTTTGTTATATAAGCGATGCAGAATTATTTTCGTCTTCACAATATTACATTGTGAGTGTACCTACTATATATATACTCATGAAGTATATACTTCGATATAAAATTTTTATCAGCGGTGGTGCATGCGACTGTTGTATAAGTCTCGGAATCGATATCCAGATATGAAATATAATTTCATTGTACACAACAGTTACGAGCCCGTTCGCCCCTCAAGGTTCGCCCCCTAGTAGGTATTTGTTCTTCTTAAATCCACCCAAAAATAGGAGCCCCGCGAAGCGGGGTTCTGTCGACTTAATGAAAGGGGCGAAAGTTAAGGGGCGTACGGGCTCGTAGCCCACACAACGTAATTTGGAACTGTACACCGATGAACGGCCGTAGGTTACCCCTTATTACATAAGACCTTAAACTTGGCGAAATATGTGTGTGTAATACACTTCTGACCCCTTTAGAAAATATAGGTGTGAGACTATATACAGGTTTACCCAGAAGTCGACGTCAAGCAGGAAACAGGTTTAGGTAACAATAATGCTTCTTTAAGCTCTCGATTTCTCTCAATAAATTGGGAATACATAATTAAAAAAAAAAAACAAAAAGTAAATATCTTTAGTAACAGGAGTGAAAAGACCGTCACAGAGTGTAGATTTTTTTTTGTTTCTTAAAAAGGCCTATAATTTTTTTTAATACGTAACTTAGTTTTTTATATTTCTCTTACAGCTGTTATAACTTAGCCTGTTACCTGATTCCGGCTTGACGTCGACTTCTGTGACACCCTGTATGTATGGATGACAAAAAACATATGTGTATAAAAAACGCATTAATTCATAGTTTTAATATTTGACCATCGTAAGCTTGTTGGCTTTTACTAATAGATGCGTTTGTTTGTATTGCAGGCCAGTTCTCGTATAGTTCGAGCGGGGTGCGCATCAGTGTGTCTTCAGAGCCTCATGATGAAGACTCCACTGACGCTGAGATCTCCAAGATCGACTTCACACAACATCAGTATGAGGTAATACATATTAACAAATATTCTTATACATATTGATTAAAAAAGGTTTATTGTGTAAGCTCGACATTGTAGTAAATATTAAGGGCTATTGACATTAAGTATAGTACAAGCATTTAAAAAAAATGCATCATTGCCATCATTGATTGATTGTTTATTTCTTTTATTTAAAGGCTTTAAATAAAAGAAATGAACACGCGTTAAGAATCATTTTGGTGTCGTTGGGGACTTTGCACACATTCCAACAACGAACACAATGACCCCCAGATTCGAAACAACTATTTGTGGATCACACAAGTTTTTGGCCCATATGGGGATTGAGCCCTCAACACTCGGCAAAGTGGTATTTAAGCCACTACGCCGACACCGTATTAACATTTAGAATCATTGGCGTATCTGCCTGCGGTTTCTGTCATTGTAATACAGCCCTTAAAATTCTGAGGTGTGTAATCTAACATTCTGGGTGCTAACCAGATAGTCGTGAATGAACACTTATATGCCAACGCCTAGAAAATTAAAGCACCAGACACGAAAAGAAAATAAATATATTTCAATAATTTAAAATTGTTCTGAATGTGGTGTTTACAAGTAAACTGATATATTTGAAATATATATAGTTTGTCAGAGAACGGTTGAAAAGAGGCGCTCATAGCCAGTTGTACTCACTGATCGGTAAACGATTAGCGAGGTTAAGCAACGTTGGGTGCGGTCAGTCTATAGATGGGTGACCGTTTAGTCGTATTTCATCTGAGCGTCTCCGTGTTTCGGAGGGCACGTAAAAAGTCGGTCCCGGTGGTTGTCAAATTGACAGCAGTCGTTAAGCCATGTCAGAGGCCTGCGGGCGGTTTGAACAACTCTTGACAACAGGTTAACAATAAATAAGCAAACGAAAAAAAAAAAAAAACTGTTGTCAGTAATTACTCTAAGATTTAAGCTCTGAAAACTTACAAAGATTAGTGTCTACTTCGTTTTCATAGATGTCGAACCACCTCGTCATTATTTATATAGCGTATATAAGAGAGGGCCGGTTGAGCCGTACCCACGCATTGTGGTGCCCACCCCAGGATGTTAGGCTACAACTCAAAATTCTAGGGTTGTATGTAGGCCGTTGCGTATAGGGGCCGGGAACCTCCTGGTCAATAACCCGAGATGCAAATGCCCCTCGTCCTGTGTGATCGTAGCCATTGCCATATCCTAACTTTTTTATAATATTATAAATGTGAATGTGAGTTATTTGTTACGCTTTCATGCCGAAACTACTCGACCGATCGTCATGTAATTTTGCATACAACGTGTATGCAAAATTAGTTAGTTGAAAGGGGTACAGAAAAGGACAAAGAAGTTGTTTTATCACTATAATATAAATGCTAGAATATTCTAAATCTTAACGTCGATGTACTAATTAACATAAATGGAAAGGCAAGCTGACGATCAAACGAATTACTGTGTTCACTCAGGACTCTGTGTGACGAATTTCGTCCAAATACATTAATCGGTTTATGTGTGATTGTTTTACAAACATTTGCACAAATATAGACATTTATAATATTAATACGTAGGATGTAATTATTTGTAAACAAATCATAAAGATTATATTTAGTCGAAGTAAAGCCGATTTGTTAGTTAATATGTTAATTCAAATTTAATAGGGTTTGCTTTGGTCGGGCCCGCCACAATTGTGGCGGTAAGTCCCGTGTTTGAGGAGTGGCTGGAGAGGCGGCATGGCGCCCTCACCTTCCAGCTGACACAGACAATGACTGGCCATGGTTGTTTCGGCCAGTTCCTGTGTCGCATAGGCCGGCAAGAGACGCCCGGTTGTCACCACTGCGGTGACTGCTGCGATGTTGTTGTGGACACGGCGCTGCACACTTTGGCGGATTGCCCCGCCTGGGCACCGCAGCGCCGTGAGTTGAACGCGGCAGTCGGATTGGTTGCCCCCTCGCTCCCGGCCGTAGTTCAGTCTATGGTCCGGAGTGAGAGGTCGTGGAACGCCGTCGCCTCTTTCTGAGAGGAAGTGATTTCCACCAAGGAGGCGGCGGAGCGGGAGAGGGAACGCTTAAACCCTCTCTCCAACCACAGAGCCGGGCGCCGGAGGGCGCGAGACGACCTCCAGCCACCCTGAGGTTTGACCTGGGGGTGGTGGGCTTCGTGGGCCTGCCCGCCACCCGATCAGCACCAAGTCCGAGAGGCGGCGTGCGTGTTCACACGCGCGCCTTTGTGTCGTGTGTGGGATAAAATCAGTGGTACCCAAAGGGCAGGTCTATGTGTAGTGGCCTGCCGTTTCACACGGCGGGCCGAAACCTCGGCGGGGTCGCGATTGCATGTGAAAGTGATTCGCGCGGCGCAGCCGATTGCGGTTATGTCGAGGAACACCGTGGTGGGTTTAGTCGATATTACCGGGATGTCCGATATAACCTCTCCGTCGCCCCGCGGAGAGGTATGAGTCAAAGCATTCCTCCAAGTTAAAAATGAATTTTGGTTTGGTTAAAAATTTACTTTCACACGTCCCGGTATTTGTTTAAAATCAAACCTTGCAGGTTAAACTTGTTTCACATCGTAGTACTTTGTAGTAGGTACGTAAAAATTTCTAAACGTCCATGAGTTGTAAAGTCGACTAACAATATATCGTAATGGTATTACTCTTAAAAAAGAACTTAATATAGAATGATAATAATCTTAATATTTAGAGCAGCGATAGCTCAGTGGGGAGACCAACAGACTGCAATGCAGTGGGTCTCGGGTTCGAACCCACGTCGCGCACCTCTGACTTTCGGAAGTTATATGACTTTTCGAAATTATGTGCGTATTGAATGACAATTATCGCCTGCTCCGTGCCTCGGAGAGCACGTTAAGCCGTCGGTCTCGGCTGCCATGAACATCTATGGCAGTCGTTATTGGGAGAGTGTCGACATAAAAGATCCCACTGGGTCGAAGTGTCGCCGGTCTGCACTGACTGGCCCCCACATAAGATACATACATAATATAGAATGAAGTAAATTGAATAAAGAAAGAAGGATAATATGATTCTCTTCTTTTAGGTTTATTATAGAAGCATTTCAAAAAAAATTATTAGCGCTATTCGTCATATAATTTAGGCGTTCGAGCTGCCATTAAAAACATTACGCGTTGCCATTTTTATGTTTTGAAAGACAACTCCCCTTAGAATATTTTGTACAATCATTTAAACAACGGGCACAAAGAACACAGATTTGCAGATTTGCAGATCTCTCAAATGTTTGTCCTGTGTGGGATTCGAACCCACAACACTCGTCTCGGCAAGGCGCTTACTTAAACCATCTATTGTTAATCAAATAGTGCAAAATGTAAACAGACAGTGTATGTATTGCAGGTTAACATGCGAAACAAGAAGAAGCGGTCATCGAGCGGCGCGCACTGCGATCTGCCGATCAACGAACGCGAGCGACCCATGTCGTGGGAGGGCGAGCTCTCCGACTCAGAGATGGTCATAGACACCAGTGTCAACAATGGTACGTGTTACTATTTATCTAGGGATACTAATATTATAAAAAGAAAAGGTTTGTTTGTTTGTAATCGATAAACTCTGAACCAAAATCGGTTCAGCTGAACCGATTTTAATCTTTCTTTCACCATTACGAGCCATGGAAGAGGAGCAGCATCTAGTCAGAAATAATTGTAACTGACCTAGTTCTGACTCTTATTTATTACTAGATTTTGTCCGCAGTTTCACTTGCGTTTATGTAGATTAATGTAAAGACTAGCTGATCTGCGCAACTTCGTCTACTTCACATAAGAGAATTTTCCCCGCTCGAACCAGTAGTTTCTGAGATTAGCGCCTTCAATCAAACAAAATAAACAAACTCTTTGGCTTTATAATATATAGATAGATTTTTTTTGTAGGCTATATGTTATTCTAATGTATAAACAATAATACTGTAAAGTTTCATCAAAATCCGATTAGTAGTAGTAGTAGTAGTAGTAGTAGTAGCATTCAACCTCACAATTAGTAGGACGGTGTAATGTGCATGCTAGGTTCTCCTATAATAACATAAAACCATTATTAAATAAGCCTTGTCCATAAACTGTTCCACTGCAAGATTTGCCAACAACCAACGCGACTAATTTAAAAAGAATTCAACATTTTGTCTAACTGAATGCATTGAATCATGTCTCAGAGTTAATTTATTAAGGCGGGCAATGTGTTATCAAATATTTTACAACCTCAATCCTTGGCTTAATATTTATTTCATATACTATACTTATGTTTATAACACCCCCCCTCTCTCCCCTCGCCTCCCCACGTGAGCCTTCACTTGTGTTATTTTAGTGCAGCGCCATCTATTGATAAGTCTAAGAACTAATTATTTAAATAATAATAAAATTAACTTTTATTTAAACAGCATTCTATGTGTTAATCTAAACATACTGCTATAGTCGATCTCTCTGTCAAGTTTTATCCAAATCCGTACAGCAGTTCACGTGTTATTGAATTACAAAAACTCTAAACCATTCACATTCATACTATTATAAGGACTAGCAGTCGCCTTGTGGTCGAAATGCGGCCATAATCGATTTAAATTTTAACTTTCATAGTTATTAAGGTTTTATTGCCTAGAACTATACCCTTAGATACCCTTACATTTCATTTAGATGTTGATCTATACAGGTTCAGTTATCTTTATTTTACAAACAAATTATTATTTACTTAACTATACTCTTTAATCGACGATATTCCTAAGCTTGCTACTTTGTTTTCTTTTTTCTTTATTAAATATAAATATGTAAATATATTATAATATAAATAGTATATAAATCATTCCAATCCGCCCAAAGTTTGCCTGTAAGATATTGCTGATATATGTCATTATATATTGATGTATGTAACCATAGTTACGAAGAATATTATTACATCAGACGGACAATGCCGAAATACTACGAACGCGATTCGACTGCGTGTGTTTAATGCATGGTCGTGTGCGTGTAGTGATTTTTCATTAATTTAATATATTTCTAATACATATTTTATATAAATATTAGGGTTCGCCCCTCCTTCTCCATATAAACTTTAACTGTGCGAAATTTTATACTTCTCCGTACGCGCAATTTTCGTAAAAAGGGGTACAAAGTTTTTGCTTCGCGTATTAATATATAGATTATTTACGGCATTTTAGAGCATTTCGGTGGCGCAGTGGGACTATAAGCGATTGTTGTGTATGGTATCGGGTTTGATTCCCGGGACGGGCAGATTGTTATTGGTATTGAACGTCAATAAATTATTAGTAAAAGCATGGTGTCTGGAACAGTGCTCGGTAGACGGCAATTTATGAGTAGTAGAGCCTCGCGTATTTCAGCATGAATGGGCCGACTCAACCGGGGAAGGATTACCCTCTCACAGAATATCGACGTGAAATAACAGTATTCCTACTGTTGTGTTTCGTTCGGTTCGTTCCTCCGCACCCGACCCCCGCTACCGCATCCCGTACTCTCCCGAATTTACACCCCCGCCCGTCCTTTTCTTATCAAAGGTCATTAGCCTCGGTAGCGCGGCGCGCTC
This sequence comes from Catocala fraxini, assembly GCA_930367265.1. Taxonomy (NCBI): domain Eukaryota; kingdom Metazoa; phylum Arthropoda; class Insecta; order Lepidoptera; family Erebidae; genus Catocala; species Catocala fraxini. Next base: position 6,438,998 of record OV884026.1, on the reverse strand, counting down.
GACAGTATCGTCAGCCGTGTGTGACCCGCGCAGTGTCCACATTTTATGGATATTTCATACAAATTTTCATAAAGGTTTTCTTAGCATGTAACACAGTTTTTTTTATTTATACCTTACGTCTGACCATAAATTATCATGTCCTTAAGTATGTACAATGTTCACTGTATATCCGAAGATATAACCTTGGAAATATGTATGTATTTGTGTATTTATTTAGTGTATTTTATTTTAGACGAAAACAGCAGCTCACTTGATCTTCAGTCGTCACGAGACTCGATAGACACCCTCCGTAATGTGACGATCAAGACAGAGCCGGTGAAGAGTGAGGGGTTCCAGGGCGTGGACGAACGAGTCTTAGATCTCAAGTACAGCGCGCCATTGCAGCCGCATCAGAGGAGTCTTAGTATGAACAGGGTAAGTTTAACTTATATTAATAATAATAATTTAATAATAATAATATTCTATCACATACACACAACACCATCCAGCCCAAACTAAGCAGAGCTTGTATTATGGGTACTAGACAATGGATAAACATACATATATACGTATTTTTTTGGAAATACATACATGTTATAAAAAGAAACACCCAGACCAAGACAAACATCCATGTTCACGCACACAAATGTTTGACTTGTGCGGGAATCGAACCCGCGACCTCAGGCGTGGCAGTCGGTTACACTAACCACTACGCCATCGAGGCCGACATTAATAGTGATGATGAATGGGAAAAGGGTGTGAGTGCTCATTGTTACCACTATGCCGAGTGCTGAAGTTTTAATTCCAGAACGCGACAAATAAATACATATGTGAACCAATTATTCTTTCCAAGATTACTGTCGCTGGACGTTTAATTCCTGTTGTGTCGCGGAGGACTTTATAATCAGTTAAACAACGGACACAAAAACCAGATAGACCCGTAACAATTTTTTGTGGATCACATACGTTTTTGCCCCGTGTGAGGATCGAACCTAATACACTCGGCGCAATAGAAGTGAAGAGGTGACCGATTACATCACTACGCCATCCCTGAAAAACAGCTAGTAGTTACAGAAGTATATTTTCGATTGCTTCATTCCTGAAGTGGCAAAAGCTGGCCTTTGTGATAACTCCTGAGTTTAAACCTAAGCTATATCTTATGAAATGTTGTTTAAGACTGCGCTGAGCGAAATGTGCCAAAACAGGCGGTCACAGTTAAGTGAATACAATCAACACTTTTTGTTTAATACAAGTATAAAATATACATTTACCATAACAATGAATGTATTTACAATTACTCTGTGTTAAAACTTAAAATAGTTAATATTTTCGCCTACAAAATTACGTAAATTTGCAAAAACGTAAGCTCGTGTTACGTAATTTTTAGATTATAACAGTAGAAATCTATCCTATTTTACAGCTTAAACGAAACATAAATAGTCATATTACAATTTGTCCGTCCCAAAAATTTAAGTTATTCGTTGACAATAAAGATACATATTTATCAAAAAAGCACTTCAAATCCTCCATACAATTTTACTATAGCGGCCGCGCGCCGATTTGTATATGCGCCGAGTTCTGTCATTATCTGTCTTACGCTCGGCGCAGTCTTAAGCTCAATCCATTGTTTTGCTGGTATATCATTTTATCACTAATTCCGTACGCTTCTTGCTGGTTCGGTGGGACAGCGGTAGTTAGTAGAAGACTTCTGCCTATGAAAACTCTCGTTTAAAATGCCCGAGGCTGTGTTCCTGTATTTTTGTGTCAATAATTCTCAGAATAGCAGCACAATGTTTGCAATGATGGATAAGTGGAACCTGAAACTATATATTTTCTTTAAGGAGAAAGCCTATGTATTACACCCAGGTAATAGAGAGACCCTATTTTCATCTACTTCTATACTAGACCTGGACTCTAATATTTTATGCACAACAGTCGCTTTAATTACTGCGCAACTACACAGAGGCAGTTATTAATTTTGCCTATACTCATCAAACCCGACACCACAAGATTCGATCAATGCCAATAGAAAAGAAAACACGACTAAGACAGTTCATTAGCACCTGCCAAGTCTCGTAATGCCAGACATAATTAAAAGCCTATTGTGTCTGACCGCTGGTGAACCGCTGCGACTCAACAGACTAAATAATATAATTTTTATAAACTGTTCCACATCAAGATACGAGCTTCTGCCAACAACTAACCTAACTCATAACAAGAAGATCCAGCATGCAGTAGGTCTAATTATTTTTTCTCCTATCTTGTGTGAACATTTATTCAAATGTCTAAAGAGCAAAAATAGTGATGTAAGACCGGGTTCCCTTTGTTCTTATGACATTATATTATGTGGTCGTGTGATAATGTGATCGTTTTATTGATATTGATATAACATTTAGTCTTGCTAATAACACTGGGTCCTTATTGCAGATATCAGTACTAACAGACGCGTCATCGCTGTCGCTGCCGCGGCGCCCCTCGTCTCCCACCAGCAGCGCCGCGTCCCTCGCGCTGAGCGAGCAGGGCGCCGCGCCCGCGCCGCACGCACTCGACCAGGTGCACAACCTCACCATCAAGAAGGAGAGCCAGCTCTCTGGTGAGTCATAACGCTTTATATGAAGTTATAGAAAGTTTTTTTGAAGTTCTAGATCGATTGGCGATGTGCTTATATTGAGCTATTAGATAGACATGGACCTTTTTTCTGTGTGGTTAAAATAATAGTGATGCAGCTTAGAAAACGCAGATTTGGTCGTATTTAATTGTTGTATATCTGGTGGTTAAGAATGTGTAATTTTATGGATAGCGTAGGTTTAATACAAATAAATATTGTGAAAAAAAGAGTATTGTATTGATTTGGTAAATGCAGGTGCGTTGGATTTCTTGTGAGCATCAGCTGATTTGAATGAATTAATAAATATTTTGATACGGAACCCTAAACCCTGAAAACTTAAAATAGGTATTTGTCGAATATCCAGAATATATTATTTTCTTTTAATTCGCGATATTATGTATCACCAAATTGACTACTCTATAACATAACCACACGTTATTGAGACAGACATTCTACATAAAGTAAATAGAGAATGGTTGAAATGAAATGTTGTCAAGAATCTCGATTGGAATGTTTTCCAAAATGCTTAATTCCCTTCCATTCCAAGCTTGATAAAAATGTTATCTATTATATTATTCATTTGTCGATTCTTTTTTTTAAACGCATGATTCGCTTTTTTTGATGTATGTTTGATGTTCTATATGTTTTCTACAGAACTGAAGTGCGAGCAGTCAGTGGGCATGGACAAGTTGATAGGCGCACTGCACGGGTCGCCGCTCCTGGGCCGCCTGCCGCGCGTGCAGTCCAGCGCCAGCACCGACTCTGCTGTACACTCCATGTACACGCACAGGTACGTACACCAAAAAATGTCAAAATTCATATAGTTCACAAAGTAACACTTATGAACGTCAAAATCTTTTGGTTAGTGAGCAGTCTAGCGTCATCACCGATTGCGCCATGCACTTCATGTACACACACACGCACACCACGTTAAGTCAATATCAAAATTAATTTAGATCACAAAGTAACACTTATGCACGTCAAAATAATTGTTTAGTGTGATTAATAAGTAACTGTAGCTGCTTTGAGGTTGGTTGCTAGGGTCAGGTATAATCAAGGTAACATTACTCACACTAGATTACATTTATCGTGTACACTACACTATGTATGTATCATATGTAGGGGCCAGTCAGTGCAGACCGGCGACACTTCGACCCAGTGGGATCTTTTGTGTCGACATTCTCCCAATAACGACGGCCATAGATGTTCATGGCAGCCGGGACCGACGGCTTAACGTGCTCTCCGAGGCACGGAGCAGGCGATAATTGTCAATCAATACGCACATAATTTCGAAAAGTCATATAACTTTCGAAAGTCAGAGATGCGCGACGTGGGTTCGAACCTGAGACCCTCTGCATTGCAGTCTGTTGGTCTCCCCACTGAGCTATCGCTGCTCACACTACACTATACTGCGTATACGTGTAAAGATTTAAATAATAAAAATTGGTGGAGTATGAGTTGGGATTGGGTTGAAGCGGACGCTATTGTCTGTTGGTGCACGAATCTGACTCGCACAGCTTGCACATGACCAGTACTATATTTATAAATTAAATCATATCTTAATCATGTTAAACTTGACACTTGTTTGACCTGGACTCAATACCGGGCTCGGCTAAAAAGTTATTGGGTTTGTCTATCAAGAAGTTCTCAATACCAGCATGGTACCTGAAAGTGTACCTACCTGGTAAGCAACAAGCTCACCTTCTGCTACATGGAACCTTAAACTGGCTAGCGCAATATGGATGGAATACATTTCTGCTATCCCCTTTGCGAAAATAGGCGTGGAAATCCATGACATCCATGTATTTAAAGTGTTTTAATCCATGCATTTGAAATGTTTCTTGCAGTGTATACAGCAGTCCGTCGGCGAGTCCCCGCGCGTCGCGCCACTACACGCCGTCTCTGTCGCGCAACAACAGCGACGCGTCGCACTCCTCCTGCTACTCATACTCCTCGGAGTTCTCGCCCACGCACTCCCCAGTACAGGTAATGTTATTTTTCTAGAAAACGAAAATTTGTCACAGCGCCATCTAGCGAGTAACATTGTTTATTGCGACTATAACAGCTATAGGTTGAATCTTTAATTAATTATTAATTTGTGATTTCTGTGTAATTTTTATTCGTTTACATTTTTCTTGTTCAAGTTTTATTAACTTTTATTATCTTAGTAAATATATTTTTCTGCTAAAAGTAAGGAAACGACTCTTACTTACCGCGGTAGAAATAGTAAACGTTATTATTTTTAATTTTCTTTTTATTATGGCTCTCGAAACAAAGAATATAAAGATCATTCTGACTTGTAACACTTGAATAACATAAATTAATTTGCCATGTTATATTCGAACCTATACTGTGCACTGGCAGTGACGATACCACTAAAAACCATTCGTCTAATCTCCTTACAGTTACCACACAACTGTTTCTACTACAAACCTTATGTAATTTGCTTATAGTATATACTAATTCTATATAATAAACGTTGAAGGGTCGGCACCCAGGAGTGTTATACCGTGAAGCGGCGGCAGCATACGACACAGCACACGATGATGAGCCCGACACTCCTGACGATAGACTCCATCATCACCAGGGCATCAGCCGGCAACAGCTTATCAACAGGTACTTACAGCCGATGTAGAAATTACTGTAGAACTGTATTACTTGTGATGCCAAGTAACACATTTCTACAAGACAGTGGCAATAAGCAGTTATAACCCCTTGGCTGTACCTACTTATTGTCACTGTGGACTGACTTAAGCCTATCAAAAGGCTGCAATAGATTTATTAAAGACCACAAATAAACCGTTACCAGCCTTTTGATAATCAAAATTGAGGATTGATTTTCAGGCGGCTATATTCAATACTTTATTGCATTCAAATGCCTCCATGGCGCAGTGGTAGTGAATGCGACTGCTGTGCATGAAGTCACGGGTTCGAATACCGGGTTGGGCCTTTTTTAGGGCAGGGCAGTTATTAGATTTTTCTGTTAAGAAATCTCAATACGAGCCCGGATTTAAGAAGTTGGCGGTGTTAGACAACCCCGTGCCTCGGAAAGCACGTAAAGACGTTGGTCTTGCGCCTGATCTCTCTCCGGTCGTGTCGGATTATTCGTCCCATCGGATCATGAGAGTTAGGGAACAGTGAGTGCACTCGTGTTTGCGCACACACTTGTGCACTATAATATCTTCTGCGCCGATGGCTAGTCTCCATTAAGAATGGCCGCCGTGATCGAAATTAGGTCAGGAGGACATTGCTATTACTTTTTTTAGTCGCATTCCATAATGTTATAAAAATGGATTTATAAAACAAATTAGGTCATTATGGACCCTGTCGGGCTCAGCAAATTAGAAGAGAGGAAGAGGGCTACATAGTAATAAATATAATTTCTTTTATGTATATAAAATATAATTTATCTAATATATAAAATTGTAAACATGAGGGCGGTATTGAAAGGAGAACGATTGCGGGCAACAAAATGAATGGAGCTCTACGTGCTTTTATGAACAGTTGAAATGTTTCCGAAAAGGCACGTTTGGCTGTTCGTAGAGGACTATTAGTGCCTACACTTATGTATGGAAGTGAAAGTTGGGTATGGCAAAAGAAGCATGACAGCAGAATAAATGCTGTAGAAATGAGAGCGCTGAGAAATATATGTGGTGTGACTCTGAAAGATAGAATAAGGAATAGTGTGATTAGAGAGAGATGCGACACGAAAGTGGATATAGTGACAAGAATAGAAAAGGGTATGTTAAGCTGGTATGGGCATGTAGAAAGAATGGACGAGGAAAGACTGACTAAGAAAGTTTATGAGGCTAGTGTGAATGGAACAGTCGCAAGAGGAAGACCTAGGCGAACGTTTCTTGATCAGATCGGATGCGTTCTGGACAAAGGCCAGGTTAAGAGCACCTTGAACCGACGGGCGTGTATAATGTGATGAAAGTGAATGAAGCCAGAGAAGTGTGTCAGGATCGTAGCAAATGGAAATCCGTAGTCTCTGCCTACTCTGGGAAACAGGCGTGAATCTATGTATGTATGTATGTATGTATAAAATTCAATCATGAATGATGTGTTTGCGGATGGATGGAAGGAAATTATGCGAGTATGAAGACATAATTAAATAGCAATGAGAGAGCAAACCATAGCCAGGTTTACTCTTTATAACATGGGGTCGCAAAATTTGCTAATGAAATGTAGATGTGTTATATATCTACTTATCCCTTCGATATACGAGCGTATGGATAGATTTCACACACAGTATTTCTTCTTCTCCAGTCCGTGTCCAATCTGCGGTGACAAGATCAGCGGTTTCCACTACGGGATATTCTCGTGCGAGTCGTGCAAGGGTTTCTTTAAGCGCACCGTGCAGAACAGGAAGAACTACATGTGCCTGAGAGGCGGCAACTGTCCCGTTACCGTCACCACCAGGAAAAAGTGTCCAGCCTGCCGGTTCGACAAGTGTTTAGGCTGTGGGATGAAGCTCGAAGGTTTGTGAAACATTTTAATATAGAAGTATTATTTCATACCTCAAAATAGCGTCTGTCCATTTGTTTGTTCACTTAGTTCTTCTATACCCCGTCACGGATATTGTTGTATTGATTGTGATAAAATTTGGACTATCGTGTAGAAAATTTATTTCTGAAGGTTTCTGTGTATAAATGGTTGAGAACGGTCGTTTTTTGTAACCAAGGCGTCAAAAGATTCGATTTTAAGCCCTGTCTATAATGAAACGAAATTATAATAAAACTGGGTTCTTAACGGATTTTTTTTCTAACGTGGTGTAATGCATTGACGCTTACCTCTTCGCGAGGAGAGAGGACAGAGGTTATGTCGGGTTCACCCTGGGAAGTGAAATGTCCGGGGTAACCTAAACCTACTACGGTGTGCTAACTCGCTGCCTTGAACGCTGGGTGGGTCGCTGGAACTTAATCTACATCAGCGACTCACCCAGCAGTGTCTGACGCAAACAAGAAATGCCTGCAGGCGATGACTCCTTGGCGACGCCCGGGCACAACAAAGGGCGCTCCGACTCAATGGCGAGAGATCCCCGATCGCCCGCCCGCGGCCATAAATTTTTTTTCTGAGACGCGAATTTTGTCTGCGCCTTTGTCTCCCGGTTTGCCGGCGGCGGCTCGGATCCGCAATAGTATACTTTCCTCGCGGATCGGCCCCGCTGCCTCCTTCTGCTAGATGACGTCCGCAGAAGGATACGACTGCTACCCACTTCCTTTCGACCATGGCTTTAATCACGGCCGGCAGCGAAAGGTCATGTCCCACAACACATACGAGTTCACGGCGCTGCACCTCAAGACATTGCTTGAGCGTGTGCTGCGCCGTCACCTCTACACACTCGCAATGGTGGCAGAAGGGACTCGGTTCCGTCCTAGCGACCGTATTTGCTGACGCAACCGTGCCCCCAATACCGGCTGGAGGGCCCAACAGTTCTGAAACCGGTCAGAGACGCCTCCACGCCTTCCACTTTAAAATCATGCCCTGTTAGGCTCGATCACGCGCGCAACTGGGTTCTTTACCTACCGATGTCTATTAAAAACTTGAGCCATTACTATAGATAATTGATAGGAGTAATTGATTGCAGCTATTCGCGAGGACAGGACCCGCGGCGGTCGCTCAACATACCAGTGCTCATACTCGCTGTCGGGCGCAGCTTCGACGGGCTCGCTGCTGTCCGCGCACGCGCCTGCCACACTGCGGCACGCCTCCAGCCTTACTTGTGTAAGTGTTCACAATTAATACAAATTCAAATTCAATTCAAATTCAAATTCATTTATTTTGCTGGATAAAGTTTATAAAGGTGTTATACAAAAAGTTTGCTTTATATTAATACAGTCCTTCTTATTCTACCCATTAGGCATGCAATATTAAAGATTCTTTATACAATACAATAATAACAATGTCTCAATATTAATAATGTAACATAATCATTATTTTTAATAGTAGGTATTTTCAATGTCAGAATATAATATGTCAATAATAATAATAGTCAATGTTATATTTGGATAGTTATGTCAAGCAGGTATATAAATCTAAAATAATATGATGTCAAAATAAAATAAAAATAGTTAATAATACATAATTAATTGCCCTCCAGGAATTCATTGATTTTATAATAACATTTATTCACCAAATACTTATGCATATGTTTTTTAAATAGATTAATGTTTAGTTTAAAGTTGATATAGTGACAAGAATAGAAAAGGGTATGTTAAGCTGGTTTGGGCATGTAGAAATAATGGACGAGGAAAGACTGACTAAGAAAGTTTATAAGGCTAGTGTGAATGGAACAGTCGCAAGAGGAAGACCTAGGCGAACGTTTCTTGATCAGATCGGAGGCGTTCTGGACAAAGGCCAGGTTAAGAGCACCTTGAACCGACGGGCGTGTATGAGGAATGGGATGAAAGTGAATGAAGCCAGAGAAGTGTGTCAGGATCGTAGCAAATGGAAATCCGTAGTCTCTGCCTACCCCTCTGGGAAACAGGCGTGAATCTATGTATGTATATGTATGTATTAATGTTTAGATCTTTAACTCATTTGGTAGTCTATTATAGATTGCAGGTGCCATACAATATATACTCTTATGGAGTGGAGCTGTGTTTGACTTGCGCAGTCGCAGCCTATTCTCGGTTATTTGTCTCCTGTTGCGGGGAACAGTATCCGCCAAAGTAGGAAATAGTTCAGGATTAGATTTTACAAAGACTGCAATTTCAAAAATATAGAGAGAGGGAAGGTTTAACAGATTATACTAACTACAACTCGATGTTCCAGTGTGAGTACAAGCTGTCAGGTACCGAGAGTGCCTATTGGCTACGGTAATCGCCTGCCTTAGTAGTGTTAAGCACAAAGACATTACAAACTTAGAACTACTATCTGTACCTTAATAATAATCATGTCCCTTATATAAATTATACTTTCAAAACTATATAGATAGAACCTATATTATATGTAATATTCGTCTAGCTATGGAGTTGTTAAATTTAATGGTATGATAATATTTGCAGGTAAACGGTCCGGGGTCTTACAGTAGCCGGGGGGAGTCCAGCAACAGCCAGGTCACGCCAGATATACCGCCATTATTACAGGTAAGTTTAATTTAATTCTACCCACATTTCGCTAGCTATGTACTCGTACAGAGTTTCACATAGTAAAAGACGTGAAGTTTCTACCAAATTTAAATACCTGGCCTGGTATAAGAAGCAATCCCTACCTCACTATAGCCATATGTACGTAGACAATAACACCAAACAAGCAAACATAGACTTGCGTCTGTATATCTTTGAAGGACTGAGTACAAATTTTGCCGCCATATTCTAGATCCTACATAATAGAGGCCGAGACTATTGGGCATTACCAAGTTCCTGACACTGAGAATTTCCTTAAATTTGCCAAACCTTTATATTTACTCAAACACCTGATCGTAATAGTCGAAATTAATGAAGTTGTTGAATAGGATCAGCAAGGGAACTTCCTCTTTGATCACTCTTTGCTAAATACCAAAGAGCGGAAAATGTCTCAAATTCATTACCAGAAGAATTTTTTCTTTAGGAAATAATGGACGTGGAACACTTATGGCAGTACAACGAGTCGGAGCTGAGTCGCCTCGGCAAGTCTGCAGGGAGTCCGTCTGCCAACCCGCTGTTAGCCGCCAGTGGCATTACCGCGCACAACTCAAGCCCTGACTTCCTCGCAGACCTGTGCAACATCGCCGACCACAGGCTCTACAAGATCGTCAAGTGGTGTAAAAGCTTACCGCTCTTTAAAAATATTTCGGTAAGCACTCTTTAGGTCATGTTTGCCTAGTAATACTAGTTATACTTACTACTAGCTGTTACCCGCGATATCGTCCGGAAGGAATTTAACAAAAAATCGCGATCCCTAATCTTTATAACATCAGCTATCTGCCAGTGAAAATCGGTCCAGCTATTTCAGAGATTTGCTGGAACAAGCAGACGGACAAACATTTTTAAATTATCATTTCGATACAAGTTCCTTGTATACTTTCATATTAAAGCGCTGTTATTTTGACATTACAAATAGACCCTTCAACTTTATTTATTTGTATCGATACTCGGCAAGCACGTAAAGCCGTTGGTCCTGCGCCTGGTCCCTCTCCGACTCATAACGAATTGCCGTATCTTCGGATTATGAGAGTGAAGGATTAGAGAGTGCACTTGTGTTTACGCACACACTTGTGCACTATAATATCTCCTACGCAAATTAGCCAGTCTCCGTTAAGATTGGCCACCGTGACTGAAATTCGGCAGAGGATATTATTTTATTATTCGATTAAGGCTTATGAGTTAATAATTATCAAAAGAGAAAAGGATAACTTGTACAGAAGTACTTCTACACATATTCGAAATTATAGTTATTTACTTTATTAAAAACAAGTAGCAACGGCGTATCTTTATTATAAGGACTATAACATCGACTTCATGTTTTATGATCAGCATTTGAATCAGTAAATATTGCTGTCGATACTTATTCATTCTAGTAGTAGTAGTATAGTCCCGGTCGCTGAGCACGAAGAATATCGTACAATGACCTATTTGCCTACTGACAGTGGTCACAAACATTTTTGTATTAAGTGCGGTTTATATGAAACTAGCTTTTGCCTGCGGCTTCGCTCGTATTAATTTAGAATTTGACAATCAATTCGAGTTGTACTCTGCTTGTAATAATATAATTCAATCATGATTCGAAAGACACGTGGCGCCATCTATTATAATAAGAACGTTATTGATGATTTCCTCGGGAACGGTAATTTTTTTCGGGATGAAAGGTAGCCTATGTCCGTTTCTGTACACCTGACAACGTATACCTATGCAAAATTTCAGGATGATCGGTTAAGTGTTAATAAACAAACAAACAAACTTACCTTGGCATTTATAATATTAGTTACGATTAGGATTAGGAAGTTAGGAAGTAAGGATATTTGAAGAAAAATATATTAACACGCTTGTTAAAAAAAATACTATTACATAAATTAATTATTTTGATTTTAGTATGAAAACATTTATTAAAAATAGTGCTATAATTACTCATTTGGTAAAAAAATAAACGAAAATTCAAAAATCGGAAACCGATTTCTCTGTATCGGAGTTACTGCTTTCCGACGACGTCTCGCCTGTCACATTTATCACAAAAGAATCAACAGTTTTGTCTACATTTTCATCTAGTCTACCTAATTAAGTAAGTAAGTAAAAGGTTTACAATCCCTGAAGACGGCTGTCATTGCATCTGTGCGAGCGTGACGCATTATATTTATGCGGGAGTGACAGAGACAGGTAATAACAGGTTAATGTACGAAATTCTTCATGACCTGCGACCGGACTTTAGTAGTGTTATATGTTATACGATGGTACGGAACCATTCGTGTGCAAGTTTCCATTTAACCGGCATTTATTATTGAGTTCAAACTATAATCTGTCTAAATTTATTTGTAGATCGACGACCAGATCTGCCTGCTGATCAACAGCTGGTGCGAGTTGCTAGTGCTGTCGTGCTGCTACCGCGGGGTCAGCACGCCGGGGGAGGTCAGGGTCGGGGGCGGCAGAGGCATCACTTTACATCAGAGTGCCAAGTAAGTAACTTTATATTTTTATTTATTACAATCGTTTTGGAAATCCTCGTAGAGGTTCAATGTACCAGCTCTTAGGTTTCTTTGTTTAAATTATACTCAAGCATTCATTTTTCTTTAATTATCTGCATTGGCCATGTTAGAAATAATAAATAATAATAATTGTAATAAATTATTTATTATATCGACGACCTCGATGGCGTAGTGGTTAGTGTAACCAACTGCCACGCCTGAGGTCGCGGGTTCGATTCCCGCACAAGTCAAACATTTGTGCGCATGAACATGGATGTTTGTCTTGGTTTGGGTGTTTATATGTATAATATGTATGTATTTACAAAAAAAAAGTATGTGTATGTTTCTCCATTCTCTTGTACCCATAGTACAAGCTCTGCTTAGTTTGGGCTAGATGGTGTTGTGTGTATGTGATAGAATATTTATTACTAAGTTTAATAAATAGGTAATCACTAGCCACAACTAACATTATTTTTAGTTAATCTGTTAACATATCCTAACGTTTTAACATACTCTAAGAGTGTTAGAGATATCTATCCTTCTCTGTAACCACTCACAAAATAGGTTCTTTCAGTTAATAATTATTAATAATTCACATCGATTAAGCTATGTCAGAGATAAAAATTAAACAGCATATTGAATAGGTAGTCGTCTAATAAAAAATATTGCGTTCTCAATTTTACCATTGGTTTACAATACTCGATAAATTGTTTATCAGCCTTAAGTTCTTATGTACGGTCGAAATAACGTTATAATTTTTTTCATTGACAGGTTGGGTTTGACGCCATGTATAGAACGTATGCTGAGCTTCACGGATCACTTGCGGCGACTGAGGGTAGACAGATACGAATACGTCGCGTTAAAGGTCATCGTACTTCTCACTTCGGGTTAGATTCTTTTATTATTAATATGTGGCATTTTGTATTAAAAGTACCGGTCGACTCATACAATTTTTTGACATATGTGAGGATCGATAGATACTACTATTGCCAGTGAAGCAATGAATTAAACCATTGATCCATTCGTATAAAGTATGACGTACAAACGTGTCAATAAGACCCGGTGTCTAAAAGGCTATCAACAACATATCAAAATCCAGTTCATGTCAACTGTTTGCTGATTCGGTCAGCCAATCCCAGCAGTTGACATGCATTTCACTAACTGTTAACTATTTGTTGTGTTGATCTGTTTTTCAGAAACTGGGTGTAAGTTAAATACTAATATATTTTTAATATGTTACCCACACCACACCCAGTTTACGCGAATCGTCGACTCGTGTGGTTAACCAAAGGAATCACCGGCAGCAAAAAAGTCGGCATTAAACTCAGGAATTCTATGACTTATTAAAGTTTTGAGTTATAACGGGCCGCCAGCGGTTTTTCAATTATCCCTAGCAATTCAATTATTGACAGATTATTATATATGTTATATAATGTCGAAATCTCTTTGCAGACGCGCCTGATCTACGCGAAGTGGAGAAAGTACGAGCATCTCAAGAGAAAGCCTTAGCTGCACTTCAGGCTTACATAGCGACGCACTCTCCCGGCACTCCGGCCAAGTTTGGAGAACTTTTGCTGCGCATACCCGAGCTGCAAAGGACTTGTCAGGTAAGGCACACGACTAAGAAACGATATAAGGCAATTTATATCTACTGCAATTATTAAAAACTCCAAGTATTAAAGCAACGGACAGAAAGAAAACTTAGATTCGAAACAATCACTTGTGCCAAACAAAATTGTTTGTCCCGAAAGGGACTCTACTGTGCCATACAGGCAGTCATAAATATTAAATTAAATATTGTCTTTCACAGTTCTTCATGCAAGTCGGCAAAGAAATGTTGAATCCCGCTAACAAGAGCAAAGATGGCGATGGACCAAGCTTCAATCTACTTATGGAGCTACTGCGTGGTGACCATTGACCTTGACACATCACCACTAACCGGTGACCACTAACCCCAAGGTCGCATTTGACACCTCTTTGACCACATGGTCAATACACCTCACCATGACCTTCCAGGTTATGATATTAACTTCATACATTGCTCAACAAATAATTAAGTAAATTCTCTCTACAATGACGTAAAGGACTGTAATGATTTGAAACTTATCTTTAAGTTGTTAATATAAAATCATCAGTCATTCAATCTACCTAGTCTGTTTTAGATGGTGCGACCGCCATTTTTAATTAAACGTCAACTAAACGTCAAACCTGTCATTTGTGGCGGTAATATTTGTATTAAAACGAACTTTTAGCGAAGTTGTCAATCATGTTCTCTCATAATAGTAATTACTTTTGGCCTTAAATAAGTAAAGACTGCATTCGAAATCATCGTCATTTTTATAAAATAATGAAAACGAGTGTCGTTTTATCGTGATGTGATAAAATAATCTTGTCTTTATCGTTCGTTAAACACATCAAAAAAGTGCCAACATAGCTTAAAATAATGCATTTAACTTATACAATTCTTTGTACATTTGGACATATTTAGAGCAACAATTTAGGCAATATTTTGTGTAAAACGATTGGAAAATACGGTACTCATGAAGGAAAAATATGTTAGTCGAAACTGAAACAAAACAATATACAATAAATTCGTATCGTAGATTTTCTACATAAGAATTGTTTAATTCTACATTGTATTAGATAAATTGATTATCTAAAATTATTTTCATACATAATTGTATGAATAGCCAAGTTGTTCTCCGTACCAATGTATAGTTTTCATTGACATGACTTGATAATAGCATGACTTGCCACTGCCACGATATGCTTTTATATGTATTTATATAACATAATGTTAATATAAGGCCAAGGGAACAATTCATGGTTAGATATTAATGATAATCTATCTAAATCAAACTTAGCTATCTGAATATGACGCGATTTTTGTACACGGCAAGACAGCTTAGTATAATCTTTAAGGCTGGTTCTATATTTAAAATGTTGTATGCAGTTAAAAGAAATCACTCTTGCCTTTGCATTTTTAATAAAAAATAATTAGGGTCTTTTTAGAAATTGTTTACTTTTATTAAACATGCCAAGTGACTATTATAAGGTTGAATTGGTAGAAATTACAACGATTATTACCCAATTTCGTATTTTAAATTTATTTTCTATAAATGTCGGGGTACGTCGGAATTTACATGATTCGAAACAATTGGTTTCAAAATTATTTATTGATTTAAGACGAACCCATTGCATTAGGAATGTGTTTGTAATCATTGCCATTTTGATTTAGTTACTTAATGTAGTATAATACTGTTAATATGTGCAGCTTAGAATACGTACGTAGACATTTCTGAGGGTGAAACCTTCAGAAAATATTTTTAAGTAGGCATACAGTTTTTATGAAAAACTCATTTTTATTTATAATTCGTTTGTTCATTCGATTTTTCGTATTATACATTATATCGTCATCATGCTTGTTTGTTTAGGTGTTGGTGCAATACTTAGCATAAAGTGTCATTGCTATTTTTATATCATCCTCATTTAAAACATTATATTTTTTCATATCTTGTTATTATTTTTATCTTTATGCTATGACTTTGCACTTTTTCAAGCTGACTATAGTCGGCTTTATAAAACCAGTCATTCACTGCCGTTACGTAAAATAAGACGTTGCTATGAGCAATACTGTCTCTATATTGCAATACTTATAATTTTTATGAAGAAAATATTCTCATTAAGTATATTTTAGGTTTAGTATTAAATTTAGTAAGTATATAATGTTTTATAATAATGTCACAGTGTAACTAATGCTAATCTATACAGTCTGTCAACTATTGGTGACAGGTAAGAGAATGTACCGGCTAACAATGCGGTTAGCTGGAGTTTAGCAACTCAATAGCTATATTTCGATCGTTAGCTGTGTATAAATTAGCTTTAACTAGACTGTGCTAATGTTTAGAGTTGCCTTATCACTGATTGGCTTACAGTGGTTGTAAAAAAAATGGTACGGCTGCCGTTTTCTGACAAAAGTTAAAATAAATGTTGTTTAAAATTAAAATTCAGGGATCAGCGGAAATAAAATAGTCTTTTGGCAAAAGTTACAATGGTTCTGATTGCTTTGACTACAGAACGCATACCTTTAACCACTTGAAAATAGACGTACTACATTCCATACGAACGTACGTTTCTGATATTTAGTTGTTTACAGAAGGACTATAATTACTTTATATAGTTAACGACGCACTTACACGATTGATTGTCAGCAACTCAGGATGTTTTACCATACATTTTAATTAGTTCACCGGCGTTTCCACTAGAGGCGCTTTTTGTAAACGTATGGCAACACAATATGTCAAAAATTTAACGTGTTCGAATGCATCGCTAGCTATTTAAATTCTTAATAGAACTTTGATGTAATATATTCAGTTGCAATTATAAAGTGAAGATTGACATAATATAAAGACGTAATTCAAAGAATAATAAACATAGCTAGTAGTTATTATAATATCAGACGGGCACAAGTACTTCAGTTAGTTTAGTTAATGTATCAGAGCTCATAGTTTAGAACGAAATATATTTTTTCGTATGTGCCACATGAATATGTAATAATATTATTTTTTCATTGAGATTTTATGTGACTGTAATTTCGCGTTTAAATTTGTCAATAATATGCTAGTGGCATCTATTTATAGTAATGTAGACTCTTAACTGAACTGATAATTTAAGATGTTAGTTGGTACGTTAGATTATATTTTTGTATTCAGTAAAGTACTTGGTATGCGTGAACCGCTGAGGAAGGTATGTTCGAGGTCCGAATAATTTTTATATTAAAAATTACAAGGAGCGTAAGTTTGGTATGGCGTCCATGTTTCAATGTTATTATTTTATACATAAGTATTATAGTGATATTGTATTCTTCTTTATTTTGTAGAATTATAAAGATTTTTTTTATATATAGCGCAAAGTGAATAATTATGATTTTGATTTAATATGTCGTTTCTTTCCTTTTTCTTCCTATCAGCGAACGTCGCTAATAACCTATTGCAGCAGAGCCGCAGCAACACACCGGCGATTAGACGCAATCGATTGTTAATTATGTCTGGTGTTTTAAGACTTGACAGAATAATGAAGTCTTCTGGATTACCATATATACGTCTCGATATTCCACGACACGCACCTTAAACGTTTAGAAGTTATGTGCGTATTGATTAATTAATTATCACTTGCTGCACGGTGACAAAACCATCGTAGGTACACCTGCATGTTAAAGGGATCTTAAGTACGAAAAGAAAGATTCCTCAAAATGTATTTTTATATCCGGACGTGGACATGAAGAAATATAAAAGTCTTTTTTATTTAAGCGTCCGAAGCGCGACGTATATTAGCCTAAAATCTTTTCAAATCTGACTGAATTCCAGAGGTCTCACAAAGTAACAATCGCCACAGTTTTATAATATTAGTTAGCGCCGGCCCTGAGGTACAGCGAGAGGAGCAGTGGTTCTAGACGCCAGATTGGGACGCCGAAATGTCAAATACGTAAAAAAAATTGGAATAATTAAAGCACATTATTGAAAATTTGGGCATTATTAATCTATACAAAAAATAAAATTTAAGTGTTTTCGTAATGTCAAAATAATAGCTTTTTACTAATTGCATATCATTATGAAAGTAAATGGATACTATAAGTTATAAACAACTTGCATAATTTTGTAATGGAGCCCAAGACAGGCTCAGCCTAGTTTGGGACCAACCGAATGTCATGTACTAGTTATGTATATTATGGAAATAAATAATAATTATTACTAAATAAGATTGTTCCAGCTAATCTCTAAAACGGCTAGACCGATTTTAACGGGACTCTCACTGGCAGTTAGCTGATGTTATAAGAAGTAACTTCTTCGCTACTTTTACTTTAGAAAAATCTGTGTTCTGAACGAACACTTTTTTGTTAAATTCCACGCGGACAAAGTCGCGGGTAACAACTAGTTTAATATAAAACCGAAGTACCTACATAGAATTTACATGAAGTGAAAGCGTAGCCCAAAGCTGGCTGGCCGCTGGCTCCTAGCAAGTATTGATATTGTATTATTATGTTACAGTATTAACTAGAAGCAAATTGTCTCTCTGTAAAACACAACATAGCATTAAACTTTGTTATCCTGACATGTGTAAGTAAACATAGTATTAGCTGTGAGCTATTATATTGTTACGCCCAGTGTCATCTCTCGGCATTGTGGGGAAAACTAGGCAGTTCCGTCTAATAATTTATTACACCGCCATCTATTGACATCTTACTGAACTACGTAGTGTGAGTACGCGAAGCGTGGAGAGAACGCTGGCACATTCTCGAATCTTCGTACTGTTTACATACCGGGTATGGCGTTACTAGAAAACTCTAGAAACGCTTTAACCGCGTATAAAAAGTGTTCATCGAAGCGAACGGAAGCGGAAATACTATGGAGTGTGAAGCAGTTACAGTGGAAAAGTGTAGTATAGTGCTTGTTGTGTTTTAAATTTAATTGTGTTTGAATAAAACGTTTTTAGTCGGTAATATTGTTTACATTCTTATCCGTCGAACTAAGCACATAACAATATTATATACCGTCGGCCTCGGTGGCGGAGTGGTTAGTGTATCCAACTGCCACGCCTGAGGTCGCGAGTCAAACGTTTGTGTGCATGAACATGGATGTTTGTCTTGGTCTGGGTGTTTCTATGCAAAATATGTATGTGTTTACAAAATAGAGTATATATGTATGTTTATCCATTGTCTAGTACCCATAGTATAAGCTCTGCTTAGTTTGGGCTAGATAGTATTGTGTGTATGTAATAGAATATTATCTTCTCCCTAGCCTGGCCAGGCTTTTCTGGTTTAACCGGATTTGACTGGATATCAGTTTTTACACGGAGCGGCTGCCACCTGACCTCCACAAACCGAAGGCTAACGATACCCTGAAGCTAGGCTAGTGTCAGGATATTATAGGGCACTGACTTCCCAATAACGACTGCCATAGATGTTCATGGCAGCCGGGACCAACGGCTTAACGTGCTCTCCGAGGCACGGAGCAAGCGATAATTGTCAATCAATACGCACATAATTTCGAAAAGTCATATAACTTCCGAAAGTCAGAGGTGCGCGACGTGGGTTCGAACCCGAGACCCTCTGCATTGCAGTCTGTTGGTCTCCCCACTGAGCTATCGCCGCTATGTATATAATAGAATATTATATTATTAATATAAAACCGAAGTAGAATTTACATAACGTGAAAGCTGGCTGGCCGCTCCTAGCATTTGCAAGAAGTATTGGTATTTTGTTATTATGTTTCAGTAATAACAAGAAACAAATTGCCTCTCTGTAAAACACAACACAACATTAATCTTTGTTATCCTGACATGTCGCACTCTTAATAAAACAGCGAATTAACTCGAAATTTGAAAGTAAGGCAATTTGAACTCTAATTGTATATGTAAATAAATAAATTCTAATATTATATTTGTATTAAATCTTTGCAATAGAGTTCAAATTTGTTTAATCCAAACTACTGAGATAAGTCTCTGTTTTATTAAGGGTGCGATGTGTAAGTAAACATAGCATTAGCTGTGAGCTATTATATTATATGTTACTATAACTTAGAGCAAATATTCTGCCCTGTGAAACACCGAAACTGAGCGTTCATTATTAAACTATTGAGTTGCAGGGGCACACCGGCAACTAGATACAAAAGGTTTAAACTTTAAATTATGTCTGGTATATCAAGACTTGACAGGTTATAGGTACAAATTTGAAGTCCTGCCATGTGTAAGGATGGAAATAGTATCAAGTGTTTTATTTTTCTGTACATCTGTTCAAACAAAAAATACTTCTTTATTAATCTTTATTTTAATGTTAATATAGATTTTAAATACATTTTCATTGATGAAGGTACTGTATATCATTATAACTAAAAAGTTACTAAGTCATACGTGATGTTACGTTTTACAGAAAAAATGCTGTAAATCACATAGTCTACAATATATGATTTTCAATCCTAACTTATATTATAAATGCGAATGTGCGTTTGTTTGTTACGTTTTTAGGCCTTAACTACTTGACCGATCATCGTGAAATGCCGCATACACGTTGTCAGGGAAAGTAAAAGACATATGGATAAACCTATATATATGGAATATATTGCATGCAGACAAAAGTACTGTTACTAACCTAATCTACATTTACACAAGCGAAGTCGCAAATAAAATGTAGTATTCGTATAAAATAAACATAATATAAAAATCCATTGCACTTTTCAAATGTATTTTTAATGCTTGATCGTCTACGAACCGATAGACCACGGAATAGTACCAAACCTTTCAGTCAAATTATTTGCTTTGTAAAGTTGTTCCCAGAATACCATTCTGTCATTGAATGGATCCATTCCCATGCTGAGGTCCAAGTCTATGTTTAGATATACTAAAGATTTTTCGGTCACCGGCTGCCAGATGACAGGCAACAATTCTGTGCGTTCAGGAGTTGGATTACTGAAAATAAACGTTACCTTATGAGCAATTTTTTTACAGTCTTAATAAATGTGTCACACATACAAATCCTAACTAATATCATAAACACGATTGTATGTTTGCTTGTTTTGGTTTCACGCCTTAACTACTTATGAAATTTAAAGAACGTAAAGCCGTTGGTCCTGCGCCTGATCTCTCTCCGGTCGTGTCGGATTACCGTCCCATCGGATCATGAGAGTTAGGGAACAGAGAGTGCACTTGTGTTTGCGCACACACTTGTGCTCTATAATATCTCCTGCGCAGATGGCCAGTCTCTGTTAAGACTGGCCGCCGTGGCCGAAATTCGGTCTGGAGGACATTATTTACTTATGAAAATGAGCGATCATCATGAAATTTCGTATACAACGTGTATGCGAAATTTCATGATGATCGCTCATTTAGTCAGGATCATTTGGTCAGGGTAACAGAAAAGGACATACAGTACCTATCATTCAGAAAAAATTAAGTACTCTTACTAACTAACCTAACTTAAATTTGCGCGGGCGAAGCCGCGGGAAAAAT
Source organism: Catocala fraxini (assembly GCA_930367265.1). Lineage (NCBI taxonomy): Eukaryota > Metazoa > Arthropoda > Insecta > Lepidoptera > Erebidae > Catocala > Catocala fraxini. The sequence continues at coordinate 6,417,807 of OV884026.1, read as the reverse complement.
CTAGTGATAAAATATAGCAGTAGTTTTTCCTAGTTCTGGAGTTTGGGTTCGATCTGCACTAATCCATTTCCCCTTTATAGACTGAGACCTTCGAATCGCAAGACCTACGTCACTGCCGTAGCTGGATGTCACAGAATATGTGTAATATGTAGGTAAACTTACTACTTAACTTACTTACTTGAGTTAAGAAATATTCCTAGCGCTATAAAAGAATCTACGACTGAATTAACCTGTCTAATAGTAAAAACATGTAATACTCTCCAGGTTCCTGTGAAGAAAACAGACGTTTGGGACATATATCGCAGGCCCGTCAAAATTGCTTCACCATCGACACGACCTATAGTTGTGGAATTTGTGAATGTTCCATTAAAAAATTGTATTTTGGAAGCCAACCGATCCTTCAACTATGAACGCCCTATAAAGGAAAAATTTAATACTGGACATATAGGTGTCGCTGGAGATCCCAAACCGGTTTACCTTCCTAATAGCCTGTGACAATTATTTTATGAAGACCGTAAATTTGCTAGTGCTCACGATTATAAGTTTTGCTGGGCTCAGAATAACAAAATATTTCTTTGGAAACGCGAAGGTATGGCATCAATTATTGTCACATCTGTTACTAGTCTTAATAACCTACCTAAAAATATATAAGCTACTTGGTCCTCTCCTAAATTTGTTTGCTGCTAAATCATGATATACTAGTATATAATAATAATAATATAATAATATTCTATCACATACACACAACACCATCTAGCCCAAACTAAGCAGAGCTTGTACTATGGGTACTAGACAATGGATAAACATACATATATACTTTTTTTTTGTAAATACATACATATTATACATAGAAACACCCAGACCAAGACAAACATCCATGTTCATGCACACAAATGTTTGACTTGTGCGGGAATCGAACCCGCGACCTCAGGGCGTGGCAGTCGGTTACACTAACCACTACGCCACCGAGGCCGACAAATTATTGTAAACCATGCCATATAATTATGTTACAATTTAATAATTATTTGTTGGGTGACTGTATAAAGGGTTCTAATGAGTTGATAACTAAACACTATTCGAAATGCCTGAAAGGAAACCTGTGGTCATTAATTACGAGAATAACTATATAATAAGAATAGTTTTGGTTAATAATGTTATAGTAAATGATTATGTTATACGAAGTCAAAGCAAATCAATCATAATATTTTCTACTGTTTTCCTATAATTGTCGCTTATTTTGCTGATATACACTTTTTACCTGCCTTTTACCACTTTTTACTTTATATATGACGTTTACAACAGAGCCACAATACACTCACTGTACTTTCATAATTTTGCATGCTCACTACAAATACATGCTCCTACAACACGCTACCTCTTACACACCGCTCATACTCTGCCACCCTTATAGACCCATAACGGTCAACTTCCAACACGTATCATATAATAAAAACTATTTTATAATTGTAAAAACTAAATTATACATCTCTGAACGTCGGCTAATAAGACTGCTGCCTTTGCAGCCTTTGCCTTTGCCTTTGCCACAATGTGGCATCCTGAAGCGAACTGTTATATTATTTTATAATGTTTGATCTTGATATATTAAAGGAAATTGATTCATTTGGCAGGGTCGATGCCTATAGTTGCTGTAAGCTTGAACAATGCTTCGAATATACTTTAAACTCAGCGAAATCTTTAACTATCATGCAACTAAATATTCGAAGCGTGAACTGTAATTTTGATGCAATGACGGTGTTTTTAACTAGGTTTAATATATTCTGCGACTTAATAATTTTATCCGAATGTTGGCTGAATGCATGCTCTATTATTCCCACATTGGATGGGTATGTCTCATACTACTCCGGTAACCCTAAAAATCAAAATGATGGTGTCATAATTTTTGTCATAAGTATCCTGACACATAGTATTTCAGAACCTCTAACGTCAGACGCTAGTTGTTTGATATGCCATCTGAAGCAATTCAAACTATCTGTAGTGGCGCTTTATCGCTCTCCCTCTGTACGCAATATCGAAATATTCTTTAATGGTTTAAATGACGTAATTACCTCAATTTCAACTAAAACAAATGTTCTTCTTATGGGCGACATTAACATAAACATATCCGCAGGAAATCTTAATTAACAAGCCCATGAGTATCTCAATCTAACTGCGGCTCATGGCTTGTTGTCCTCACATCTATTACCCACACACGGCAACTCTTCTGTGGATCATGTTCTTATAAAGTCAGATCTTAGATCGACGACATTAGTCGTCGACACTTATATCACTGATCATAAACCTACTTTAATAAATATAGAATGGAGCCGTTCACTTCCAAAATCCTCAAGCTACATTAAAATCGATCATCCAGCGGTCATCACAGAGATTGCAGCATCTGATGTGAGTGAAATTTTTAATATTACAGACGCAAATGTGGCTGCCGAATTTCTTGCTAACAAAATTGTCTCTACCATCACTAAATACTCCAAACCGACACCAATTCCATCTAAATATCGTATAATTAAGCCCTGGATTACTAAAGGTTTGCTCCGATGTATTCGTAATAGAGACAATTTATGCCAAAAATCTAAAAATGACCCTGGTATTTTTTTTTTAAAGTGACATGCGTAAGATATAGGAACTTTAACAATAAACTTTTAAAAATCCTAAAGAGAGATTTTGAGAAAACGGAATTGATTACGGTCCTGAAAAATCCGGCAGCCACATGGAAAGTTATTAAATCAATTACTTCTACACATCGAAACATCTCATTATCTACGGAACTTCTAAATATAGCTTCAGAGAACAATAGATCGTTAAATAGTGTTAATGATTTCTTTGCACACACTGGTAAAAAATTAGCGGATGCCCTTAGACCTGCCACTTCTTCCTCTGTACCCTTGTCTGAATCCGGACCATCTGGCTCCTTAGTACTTTTACTTTATGAGATATGAAAGATTTATTTTTGGGCTTCAAACACGTGCGGCTTCGGGTTGGGACGGTATCTCAGCGAGGATCTTAAAATGTTGTCCGCCATTATTAGTACCTGCCATAACGCATATATGCAATTGCTCTATATCGAAAGCCTGCTTTCCTGAAGTATTTAAACGAGCGATAGTTCATCCAATTTTTAAGGGTGGGACAGACACAGCGTTAATAATAACAGACCCATATCCATTTTACCAGCTATGTCCAAAATTTTAGAAAAAATTATTAACCATCGTTTAGTGGATTATCTGGAATCACACAAAATCCTAGCACGAAATCAGTATGGATTTAAAAAAGGAAAGTCTACTGAAGACGCCTTTGCTTCGCTTGTGGACTACATTGTAGCTAAGCTGTATGAAAACAAGAAGTGTCTCGGTATTTTCCTCGATATTTCGAAGGCTTTTGACACTGTATGTATTCCGCACCTGCTCTCTAAATTGGAAAATATTGGTATTCGTGGTCTACCTCATAAATTATTCCAGGACTACCTAAATGATCGAAGCCAACGTGTTACAATAAATGGCAATGACACTAAAACACTATCTTTTGGAGTTCCGCAGGGTTCAATTTTGGGGCCTACGCTGTTTTTAATTTACATTAATAGTCTCTGTAAGCTCAGACATGATTTTACACGGTAATGACCGGACTGAGACGTACATGTACGCGGAAAAAGCTATTAAGACGCTGATGACTTGGCTCTACGCAAATACGTTACCAATTAACCTGAACAAAACTACCTACATGCCGTTTTGTCTGACACCTTCTGCACTACATTCTTTAGATGCCTTGGATCTCCAAGCCCACACTGAAATATGACCTATTAGTGCGAGCTGTGATTGTCCACACTTAACAAGAAGTATTGTAGGTTATCCACATTTCTTCATTCCTTGGTATCCACATTGACAATTCTTTAAATTGGAACCTACACTTTGACAATCTCACTTCAAGAATACGAAAGCTTATCTTTATCTTTAAAAAGCTAAGGCACTCTGAGTCACTCAGATCCAAGTACGCTTAAGACCGTATACTATGCGTTAGGTCAATCAGTACTCACGTATTGTATTACTGTTGTGGGGTGGGGCACCAAAGACGCATCTGCTTAAACTAGAATGAGCATAAAGAGCTGTCCTACACGCTGTGCTCACACATAAACGCGCGCGCGCTCGCTTCACAGTCACTCACACATAAGGACGTTTTTTTCAAATTTTTAACAGTTTCAAATTTTGTGTGTCATGATAATTATAGTCATAATTTAAATCACTTTAAATGTTAAATATGTGGGAGACCTGGTACCCATAACACAAGTTGAATCTTACTTTGGGTACCAGTGTCACAACACACTACTTACTATATAATATTGTCAGTGCTTTATTAATAATAATAATAATATTCTAATAATATTCTACCACATACACACAACACCATCTAGCCCAAACTAAGCAGAGCTTGTACTATGGGTACTAGACAATGGATAAACATACATATATACTTTTTTTTTGTATATACATACATATTATACATAGAAACACCCAGACCAAGACAAACATACATGTTCATGCACACAAATGTTTGACTTGTGCGGGAATCGAACCCGCGACCTCGGGCGTGGCAGTCGGTTACACTAACCACTACGCCATCGAGACCGACATTTATTACATTTATTATTTATTCTATTTTTGCTTTAGCTGTAAGTGGTTTATAGTACAACTTTTTGAAAATAAAGACATTATTATTATTATTATAACAATATCTGCATATGCGCTAGTTTAAAACTGAAACATTTTAAATGTTTCTTCTGAATTGTTAGACTTCTTGGATCGATACATATGTCCTCGATTAGGCTTAAGATATTCTTATTTACACACTAACTACATATGTATATCTATAAAACTCAGACTTACTACTATAACGTATTCTAAGTTATACATTAGAAAAGGTCAGAATTTGAACTTAAATAACTCAGCCTGTCTAAAGTCTCATTGTAAGTGGGCAGATTAATAGAAATAGCCTATCAGACGGCAGAGCCTAAATATTACATATTTAATGTAAAAATCAGTTGTGCTAAAATTACATAGGAGTAGCGGTACTAGGAACTAGACTTATCTCACACAACGGCGTGAACTTTAAATAATCTAAGATTAATGTATCTTGCAACCATACTTACCCGTACTTAGCAAAATTGCCCCACAATGTGGTGAAGCGATCAATAATAAGTTGATCATCTGGTGTAATGGGTTCATTCATAAAGTAACCATCAAATAAATATCCAATTTCATCTACATGTGATGCGCCTTCTGTGTTTCTATCTATATGGTTCAAGTGCTTAATATAATTTCTGTCACCTGCGTATGAAAATATGCTGTAGTACATTTTCTTAGCACCATTATTTACAAAGTAATTCGAAATTTTTCTCGTAGGGTAGTTGAAAAAGATATCGGATAGAAATTCTGTCACTGGTTGCTTAACTGTGTTATCCACTGTCTTGTCACCAATATAAAAGTGTCTGACTTGTTCCACAAGCGAATCAAGCTTATCTTCTTCGATGTCAAATATGGCTACTAATATTTCCTTGAATATATTCTCGTATTCACCTCTATCTAGATTTTTATTAGCAAGATAGTACGCCATCTCTTTGTTACTTTGCATCAATATAATAGGTATATCTTTTACATTGCGGGGGTCTACGAACCTTGTATGATTTGTTATGAATCTTTCAACGCTGTCAATTTCTTCTTCGATACAAGGTCCAAAAACTATATTCAGTTTCTTGGCTGATGCAATTACTAAGTTCGTCTCCAATGAAGCGAGAAATGAAAGAGCTTCCTTTGTATCTTTTGTTATTAAACCGAGGTCTGCAGCTAACTTCAAAGGAATTGTTTTATCAGATGGTATTAGAGTCAAATCATCGGGGAAGATGCCAGCTCCAATTATAACATTATTAAACAAAGGTTGTTTTGCAAACATTAAATGAAGATATACATTTTGGCCACCTGTGCTCTCACCAGCCAATGTAATTTTGTTGTGATCACCCCCAAAAGCTTCTATATTGTTTTTAATCCAGTTCATAGCTAGTATTTGGTCTTTGAATCCCTGATTGCTGGGCATTTCAGGGGTATCGAGACATAAACAGCCATATGGGCCAAGTCTATAGTTAATTGTGATAACAATGATATTTTGTTTCATTAAAAATGTAGGCCCGTAAAGGTAACGTCCAGTAGCGCCTGTCTCGAATCTGCCTCCATGTATAAAAATAAGTACCGGTAGAAGGTTAGTGACACTTGCTGAGTTTGGTACATAAATATTGAGATTCAGACAATCTAGTTTACCAACTGCAGTCGTCTGATTGAAGGTATCTAACTGGGGACAAATTTTTGTATCTTTATTTGCGTGGAAAACGTCTTCCAAATGTGTGACTGGTAAAGCATTCTGAAATAAAGACATTAATCAATAATCTAGACATTATCAGACAGCCCATTCATTATATTTATAACAATGAAATCTTTACTTACTCCAAACGGGTTGCTTTCGTTAACTTTCGCGTAAGGAACTCCCATGTACATTGTGTAGTCACCATAATTAGGTTGTACGCCTTTTATATATCCAACTTTAGTTTTCACTAAGCAGTCATCATGTGTTATTTTGAATATAGTAACGGATAAAATGCATATTGCTAAACATGGAACGATTTTCCTAAGAGTTATGTGTAAGTTATACATGTTCCAGATGTAAGGATGTACTGCATATGTTAACGTATCTACCACCTACTTAACATTTCTTGTTTGGTGTAAACGGCCTTCACTAAAGACTTGTGTAAATAAGGCTAATGTAATAAAGTATTTGTCTTGAACACCTATGTAATTGTAATTAAATTGGACACACACTTTGTCTGTGCATTTATGCATCCTAATTAGTTCAATGGTTCACTAAATTTAAGTGATTTTCAATAGTGTATTTATATACAAATAATTTAATTAGTTATTAAACAAATAAAAGAGTATATTTTAAGGATGAAAAGAAATTGTGAAGGAGAACAAAATGATTAAGAAGTTATTAACATAAACGCACCCATTACCGCCAGGTTAAGCCAGGTTCAGATTAATATACAAATAAATAACAGTTTAAAAAAGCACGCTTAATTTTAAATTAATATATGAAATGGAATATCAATAACATATTATGTGTTGTTACGTGTATACCAAGTAGCGTCATTATCAAAATATTTTAGAAAGCACCCACGCTTTTTTATATTAAAATGATTTAGTTTATCTACAGCTCTATCCACATTTTGAATTATAAAAAAAAAATATTCTACTTTTTAGTTTGGTTTTTTGAATAAAGCGTGTTTTTTTTAGTTTATATTTTAAACTATTATTTATTTTCTATTTTTTATAATATGAAATATTCATGTGGAGTAATAATTTCCGAGCCGAGTGCTCAAATCGGAAAGGTACGCATGCGCAGACCACGCGTTTGCTCTATCTCTCTCGCTTTCACGCAAAGGATCTGTGAGAAAATCATTAATCCTGACGATCCTAATCAGGATAATGAGATAATCTTATGAAATTATTGTATTATAATCGGTCCTCGATAAGTCTTAAACTTTTAAATGAAATCTGAAAGTTTGCAGTGGGTCAAAATCAAATCCAAAGAAGTAATAATAATAATAATGCTTTATTGTAATATTAATAATAATAATGCATTATTGTATATTTAGACGACTCGATGGCGTAGTGGTTAGTGTAACCGACTGCCACGCCTGAGGTCGCGGGTTCGATTCCCGCACAAGTCAAACATTTGTGTGCATGAACATGGATGTTTGTCTTGGTCTGGGTGTTTCTATGTATAATATTTATGTATTTACAAAAAAAAAAGTATATATGTATGTTTATCCATTGTCTAGTACCCATAGTACAAGCTCTGCTTAGTTTGGGCTAGATGGTGTTGTGTGTATGTGATAGAATATATTATAGAATATTATTGTTCCAATACAATAGTTACATTCATTTTTAGAACACTCACCTCCACACTAGGATTCCCTGTGTCGTGGAGGTTAGTCTCTTTCATCTTTACAGCAATAATCAAGTAAAACAAGAAATGTAATGTAATAGAGAAGGTAAGTACAATTTTAAAATCTTACTTCAAAAACATAATTCTTAAGTTGAATACAGAGTGCATGTTTGGAATGTGTATGACTGTATGTGTGTGTGTCTGTATGTGTGTGTGTATGTAAATATGTGTGTGTTTGCGTGTGTGTGTGTGTATGTATGAGTTTGCGTGTGTGTGTATGTGTGTGTTTGCGCGCGTGTGTGTGTGTGTGTGTGTGTGTGTGTGTGTGTGTGTGTTTGTGTATAGATTCCAAAGTAATTAGATTTACTGCAGTTTCTTTAATAAATGATCCGTGTTTTCATAATTCTTGTCTTGGAAATAGTTTTTGTTGAGAACCTTACACTTAGATCTAGTCCTATGAAGTAAATTAAGTTCATTATTTAATTTATTGTATGTAAAGGGACCCATAAAGTAGAAACATCGTCTGCCAAAATCAAGTCTTATTTTAGGTTTATCCCATTCAGGCTTTCTACGTGAATGAGAATGAGAATGGGCCTTCTCTGTTTTATGAGCGGTTTTATGGTATTTTAATGCTACCGCCATAATATATAATTGTCTTACGTGAAGGGTACTGGAGCCTTGATACAGCATATCAGTAGAGTAGCGTATTGTTTTTTTATAAGTAACCTTAAGAATGGCACGTTGTGAACGTTCAACAATTATAAAATTTGTCTTTTGTGCTGATCCCCATGCGGTAATACAATAATTGAGAACTGATTCACATAGCGCGAAATAGATGATCTTTAAGAGTTCTACGTTTGCGATCTGGGCCATTCTTTAGACTATGTACATTCGTTTTCTGACGCGTCCACTGACATACTGCAGCTGTTTGCCTATATCGTTATTACAAGTATGCCATTTTACAGCCATTTGTGCTGGACACGTAGTTTTAGTGGTATAGTTAATAAAATCGACTAGATTCATGACTGCATCCTCCGTAGACCTGTTATTGCGAAAGCTATATTGATTGTCCGATATCATGGTATTTTCTCCAGATAATTAAGAAGCCTGTTGTTCATGACCTTTTCTAGTATTTTCGACAGCGTTGTAAGAAGGGATATGGGTCTGTAATTAGACGCAATTTTTTTGTAACCTGCTTTAAAAATTGGACATACATTGGCCATTTTCATAGCCGTTGGTACCACCCCAGTGGCGATACTTAAATTACACAGAAAGGCAATGGAGCCAGCGAGGTATAGCTTATTTTAATTAAGTATCTTATGTGTAATGCCATCCCATCCCGCTGCCGAGTTGTCTTTAAGATTAAAAATTTTCTTGTTAACCTCATAGCTATCAGTCGGCTTGGCATAGAAAGAGTTACATGGGGAAGGATTATGATACATAGTACCTGAAATTGTAGCCAATTCAGATTCGGATTTGTTTAGCAGCGAGAGGGTTTTAGTAGCAAGATGTTCTCCCACAGTTGTAAAAAACAGATTCGCTTTGCCTAAGGACTCTCTGGGGTTTAACAAGCGTTTAAAAGTTTAGAACTACTGGAGTTGTTTTTCCTTATATTTATACAAATACTCTTAATAGCTGTCCATGTTTTTTTGCTATCACCGTTAGCTTGTTCTAAAGTACTGACGTCGTTCGCGTTTTTAAGATTTTGTATCAAATTATTGCATAGGTTCCTGTAGGTTTTATAGTTATGTTGTATAATGTTGTTATCTTTATTTTCTTTTTTATTAGCCTCAATATGCAAACGGTCTCTTTTGCGGATACACTTAATTAAACCCTTAGACATCCATGGCTTTTTAATTGAATTAGAGTTTTTACTTATATTTCTGTGAACTCTGTTATTGCTTCAGTGATATTAGTAGGACTATATATAAAGTTCCAATTAATGTCTTCAAAAACCTTTGTATGTAATACTTACATTAAATTAGACGCAAATAGCCAATACACACAACTGTGACCCAATTAAATACGAATCAGTCATACTAAGGTCATCTCTAAATAATTAACTAATCTATAAGATAATGCGGTACATATAAAAAAGGCGATAATTAATAATTAATTAGTCAAAATGTTATCTTACGCTGTGTTGATATCTGTTCTTGGGTGTGTGGTATCTGGCCCACCGTTAGCCAGGTCTAGACAAGAAATAGAAGATTTTGAGGCGTTTTTGGAGAACAGCAGGACAGGTAACATTTTGGTTTAAAAAATATTGTACTATAGTATCGATTTCTTTCTAATAATATTAGAATGCATCTGTACGTGCCATCATAAGTATAATAAATAATTAATAACCAAGCCATTCGCCATTCGATTTTCATCATCACAGCTGAATTTTAACAATATATATGACCTGACTGAATGTCGGTCACGGCGGCCAATCTTAACGCAGATTTGCCATCTGCGCAGGAGATATTATAAAAAAGAAGTGCGCTCTCTATTCCCTAATTCTCATGATCTGATGGGACGGCAAATCCTACAGGACCGGAGAGTGATTAGGCGCAGGACCAACGGCTTTACGTGGTTTCCGAGGCACATGGATAATCCGTTATCCGTGAGCGAGCCTCGCTTCGGCACGAATGGACCGGCTCGACCGGAGTGATACCACGGCCTCACAGAAAACCGGCGTGAAATAGCGCTTGCGTTGTGTTTCGTTGAGTGAGTGAGGGTACCGGAGGCACAAAATTTAAAGGGCTGGCAATGCACTTGCGACTCCTTTGGTGTTGCGGGTGTCCATGGGGGTGGTAATCGCTTACCATCAGGCGATCCACGTGTTCGTTTGCCGCCTAGAACATTAAAAAAACGGGCAAAAACGGGCTTGTTCCTATTGAGATTTCGTGTTTTTTGTTGGCTCGACTTGGGATTCGAATTCGAGACCTCATGCACAACAGTCGCATTCATTATCGCTGCGCCACGGAGGCAATTAAATGTAGTGTAATGTAGTTAATATGAGTTATAGGTAGGTAATTAACGTACGCAAATCAGTTACATTGTGGAACAATATTTGTTAATTTATTTTTCTTGGTGGTAATAGGTCTTTTGGTTCTATTTGCCCGCTTACAAATAGGCAAGCAGTATATAAAATCAGCTTTTCAATCTTAATACAGGCAAATTTATTGAAGTACAAAGGCTATACATTGCGCATGTTATAACTTAGCTTACAGTATAGTAATGATCCTGGATTTTATATATAATGTATTGTTAAGATGACTATTTAAAGCCAATTTGTAAGCGGACAGCTCAATCCTGAAACAACTAAGGAAACAGGAAACAGCCGGCCAGCGCAAAAACACTTGGATGCATCGGCCATTTCAAACATTATCCTTTAGACAGTCATTTGAAAAAATATTGACATGTATGATATGACTATTAGAGGCTGCCATCAAATTTAATTATATGCTTGAGTATGTTCAGTAATAATTTATGGAGAAATGGTTGCAGCACCTCTTATGATTTGTAAACAAAAACTTGGCGATTAAAAGGAGTGACCATGAGTTTCTTGCCCGTTTTTCTCATGAGCCCTACACCCTTGCTTTGCTGAACGTGGCAGTAAATGTAAATACGCAGAAAAATTAGTGTAACTTTGACATTCATAAGTGTTACCTTGTAACCTAATCTGAATAAATTTATTTTGAATTTGAATTTTTGTTGGTCTGTATATACAGCTAGCCACATATTGCAGAAATAGTAATATCCGTTTAGAAGTCTTAACCGTGCTTATATTTAGTTATTTATTATCATTATGGCGATACTTAGGTACGTTGTAATAGTATGGTCAAAGCAGTAAATTGCTAAATTACATTCGTATTACATATTATATACTTAGATATTGCATTTTGTATCAGGTGATGGATTCCGGTTCCAAGCTCGTATACTGGCAAATCCCCTAGCGAGTGCTTGGGAGAACAGCGGCAAGTATCAGGGCGATATCTTGCTGGATGATGGGCAGGTGCAGTTTATGGTGCAGCAGTTTGCAGAAGGAAGGAACGCGTACATCTGGCCAAATACCACGTGGCCAGAGAATACCGTCGTGTACGAGTTAGCTCCTGGTTTCGGTAAGTCAATACGCGTACCTAATTTTTATTACGGTGTTTTTAAATGGTCTAGAGTCGACGCTATCATGAAATGTGCCTGAGAGAAATCGCGTCGTCATGAAATTTCTTAAATTTGATAATGATTGACTCTGGTGTTTTTCTCACGACAGCAATTATTAACGCACATATACAAAGTCTCACGCATAGAGGTTAAGGAGCTCCGAAAGTGTAGGCAGAGATGAATGACACTTAAATTTCACCAGTTATGCTTTTTGACCCACGTTGGCGAGCTTATTACCGTAAACCGGGTACAGTTCCTGACTCCAGCCTGTTACTGAGAAATTCTTGACAGGCAAATTCCGCTCTACGAATGAAACCCGAGACCCGATGCACAGTGGTATCTATTCAGCCTCGATGGCGTAGTGGTTAGTGTAACCGACTACCACGCCTGAGGTCGCGGATTCCCGTACAACACAAACATTAGTGTGCATGATCATGGATGTTTGTCTTGGACTGGGTGTTTCTATGTATAATATGTATGTATTTACAACAAAAGTAAAGTATATATGTATGTTTATCCATTATCTAGTACCCATAGTACAAGCTTTGCTTAGTTTGGGCTAGATGGTGTTGTGTGTATGTGGTAGAATATTATTATTATTATAACAGTAGTCGCATATGCTATCACTGCGCTGGTTAGTGAGTAATTAATGCAATTGTTCAAATATCTTGTAGGCACCCATCTCTAATGTGTAAATTTTCAAGTTACATTGAAGTTAAAAAAGAGGTAATGTATTCATATTTGCCACCTATGTTGCCTTTTTATTATAAATACTTAATGGCCGTAAAAGGGAGAGGAAGGCCAAGGAAAAGATGGATGGACTGTGTGAGCCATCCCCACACAGTCCATCCATCTCATCTCATCACATCATATGAAAGGAAAATGGGTAAATGATCAGATGACGGGTAACAGAGAAGTACATTGGAAGCAAAGAACATACTGCGCCGACCCCAAATAAATTGGGACCAGGGCAAGAGAATGATGACTTAATGGCCGTAAAAGTCTGCATATAACTAGGTACCTAATTAAAAATCTTAATGTTAATTAACTATATAATACATTAATTAAAATGGTTGCAAAATGAAGATTTAACTAGATAACAGATATGTATAGATATTAGGAGATTAGTAAGTATAGAATAGTTATTCGTCTTGGAGTCTAACATATCTTATCTTATCTTATCTTGTTACGGGGGCCAGTCAGTGTAGACCGGCGACACTTCGACCCAGTGGGATCTTTTGTGTCAGCCCCGAGATCTATACCTTAGCTATCTCCCTATGAATGTACTGCATCAATCGCAGCGTACACTTCAGAGGGAGAAGCCTGAAGTCCTCAGGGCTCGGATATGCCAACCCCATCAGACCCATCCTTAGTCCAGCTAACGCGTCACATTCACACAGTAGGTGTAATATGGACTCGTCCCGCTCACCACAGGCTCTGCAGATCAAATTGTTTGTCAAACTCAATCTGCACAGGAAGTCATTGGTGCCAAAGTGACCAGTAAACGCTCCTGTAGTCCTGTAGTTCCTGGAGTCTAACATAATAGGTATATTATAGAATTTACGAAATTAGCGATCATACGAATCAGGGATGTAGCGAATATTCACATCCGCATCCGCAAATGCGGAGCATCCGCATAGATTTGGACATCTGCATCCGCATCCGCATCCGCATCCGCAATAATCAATGCGGATGGTTATGCGGATGCGAATGTAATACAAGTTGCGACAAGAAAGAAATTGGGTGGGGCCGGCGAATGGTGCGTGCCGTTCGCACGTGACAATGACCAAAGGGAGTGAAAAATTGGTGACTACTACCACATTTTTATTAATGAAAATTAGTATAAAGTATGGTGCTCCTATTTTAACTTCACTTACTAATATGAAAATTAGTAAGTGGAGTTAAAAAAAATAGTAGCGTTATACTTAATACTAATTTTGATTAATAAAAATGTTAATAATTATTCTTCATTCATATACTGTATTTGTATAAGATCTTAAACATCCGGATCCGCATCTGCGGATGTAAACCTTCAAAAATCCGCATCCGCTTTCACATCCGTAGATGTGAAAAATCGGCATCCGCAACATCCCTGATAAGAATAAGTAGAATCCAGGACTATATATAAATATATTTTATAGTCAGAATTGTGGCTGTTTGTTTGCCGTTCCGAGAGTTCTGGGTTCGAATCCTACATAGGTCAAGTATTAATGTGATCCTCAAATGATCTTTCTGAGTCTGGGTGGACTTTGTATTGATTAAATGTTAGCAAGTTTATGAATGCAAGAGTTTACTTTCTAACAACAATTTTCTTCTAGACGATGCCCAGCAAGAAGCTATATTAAACGCCATTGAAGACATAGAGCAAAACACTTGTGTTACGTTCCGTCGCAGGCGTTCAGAAGAAAGAAACTACGTCAGAGTCACTGTAAGCTTCCAACTTTTACTTCAGTAATATACTTAATTAAGATACTATTGATATAAATATTGATGAAATTCGTTTATGAGGAATGTGATGGAAGTGAATGAAGCCAGATAAGTGTGTCGGGTCGTAGCAAATAGAAATCCGTAGTCTCTGATATAAATATTGATGAAATTCGTGTATGAGGAATGTGATGAAAGTTAATGAAGCCAGAGAAGTGTGTCAGGATCGTAGCAAATGGAAATCCATAGTCTCTGCCTACCCCTCTGGGAAACAAGCGTGAATCTATGTATGTTTGTATGTATGATATAAATATGTAGCCCTGTCTTGGGATACAGATCGCCGTAAGTCTATCCCGAAGTATATATGTGTGTATCCAAATTTTACCAGCAACCTATATTTCCAGATAGGTATCACTCTACAACTACCTTTTTCTCTCACTCATCAACAATACAAACGTAAAGCTATTGAATTGTTTAAATCACTTTAGGTTAAGTACAACGTTTCATTTTAGATTTTTATGTTAAAAATTGTCAAATTCATTCAATTGTGTTCACCATCACTTTCATTTTCCATTGTTAACCCGTGGACAATGGTGTTGATTTTATGTTTGATAATTTAATGTAAAACACTATCTTGTAATACTTTAACATGTAATTGTTTTTTGTCCCTAATAAATAAAATAAAATAAACGGGCACATTTGCACGATCCATGTTGCTACTTAGAATCTTCTAAACGTAAACTCGATAACATTTTGATGTAACAGTAATCAAAAATCAGATCACAAGATCGGCCTCAAACGTAATTGTCCACAGGACCTATACAGAAGTGCATTAACACATCCCTAACTATAATCAATCAAGGGATAATAAAGGCATTCAAGTACATAAAATCAACATAGGCAAGTGTAGCTGTTATCCATAATACCAGCAGTACAACCCTTCATATAAACTGTTCCATGTAGAAAGGTTTATAGACCAAAGTCTACTACGCTAGCCTTCATTGGCGTGTATAAGAGAGGGATCAAGTGGAACTTCGGGATAACACTAAGTCATAGGGCTTTTGTGCTAAGAAATTCTCAATAGCAACCTGGAGTTAGAAAGTTGGCGGTGCTACATACCCCGTACCTCGGAAAGCACGTAAGGTAAACAGGTAAGGTAAGGTGCTGCGTCTGACCTCTCTCTGGTTGCGATTGCCGTCCCAGCTGGTTATGAGATTAAGGCAATAGAGAGGCCATTTTTGCGCACACACTTGTGCACTACCATATCTCCTGCGAGATGGCAGGAAGACTGATGGCCAGTCTCCGTTACGATGGTTGCCGTGATTGCAATTAATTCGGTCTGAAGGCTTATTACCAATATAGCTCTGCCTACCTTCTAATGGATTATAAACAGGCTAAACTATAAGTTTTAAGGGTGTGGCTTTTTATTGAGCGTTCTTTCATTATCTTTACAGCTTATAACAATAATTATTATTACTTAATTCAATTATATTAGCTCTCATAAAATGATTTCTCCTTGTAAGACGTAGTTACAAATGTCATACGACATTCTCTGAATATTGTACAATAAATGATACTGTTTGCACTAAAGTCTAACTAATATTATAAATGTGTGTTGGTTTGTTTATTACGCTTGCCCGCCTTAACTAATCAATGGATTATCATGAAATGTCGCATAGATACACGTTGTCAGGGACACAGAAAAGGACACATTGTAGAAAAAAGTATTGTTCCCGAGCAAATCCGCGGGTAAAAGCTTGCATACAATAAAACGTAAAAACAAGTAAAACACAGCCTGATTTTATATGCATATATGTGATGGAAAAGGTTCATCTACGTAAATATGTATCCGGTTAGCGCTAATAGCACAATTATTTCGAGCCTCCACTTTTTCGATGCACGGGGACTTTAATTCGGCCTTACACTCTTAAAAGAGCAGCGATAGTGGGGAGACCAACAGACTACAATGCATAGGGTCTCGGGTTCGAACCCACGTCGCGCACCTCTGACTTTTGGAAGTTATATGACTTTTCGAAATTATGTGCGTATTGATTGACAATTATAGCCTGCTCCGTACCTCGGCGAGCACGTTAAGCCGTCACGTCGGTCCCGGCTGCCATGAACATCTATAGCAGTCGTTATTGGGAGAGTGTCGACACAAAAGATCCCACTGGGTCGAAGTGTCGCCGGTCTGCACTGACTGGCCCCCACATAAGATACATACATACATACACTCTTAAAGTTTTGTCGTTGCATGCGCCAAAAACAATTCTGTAACGCGCTGTCTTTTGTCATGAAACTTAATTAAGTAAGTTTATATTACTATTGTAGGATAAAGAAGAAAATAAAGCTGTTCAAGAACAAAAATTTTTTTATGAGATGTAGTAGTATATAAACTCATGGTCACTCTTTCCGATTACCAATGGTTTAAAGTGAGTCAGAGTGCACCACAATTATTTTTCTAATTATATGAACTGGTGTGTGTCGTTGGCAACTTAATTAGTTAAAGGAAAGTAATTAGTATTAGTAAAAAATTTATATTTACGAAGTAGTCAGAAGATACCACAAAAAGAGCGTCTCTAACTCAACAGAACTAGTCAAAAGAAGAAATCGGTGCCCAAAACCTCGAGTTAAAACATCCTCCGCACAAAGACAGTACCAATTTTTAGCACCGTTCTTATACAACAATGTTAATAAAATAATAAGAATTAAAAAGCTCAATAACAATGAAATAAAGAAAGTTCTTGTAACATACCTGAAATCCCTAGATTATGAGGCTACTGAATATCTTTTAAGCATACCACGATGACAATAGAACACACACACACACACACGCACGCACACATACGCACACACATCTACACACACGCACACACACTTACACGCAGAGACCCACACACACATACAAATTTTATATTTTAGTTTTTTGTTTTACCTTTTAATTTATAAGTTTTTACCATGGTCCATTAATACAATATTGACATTATTGTACACTGTGTTATGGGGAATAAACTGACTCCTGTAATACAGTATTTAACTAGCTCAGGGGTCAGGGATTCAAATAATTGTAAAACAAACTTATGTCAATAAAGAGATTTTTATTTTTATTTATTATTTATTAATTGACTGGGAACGTGTAGAATAATTTGAGAATCATAATCAATTTCAGTATAATTTTTAACGGTCACTGCAGCTCACATTCACGTTATACCACGTTTAGAAATAGTCCGTGTATAAGTGCAGTAACTCATTGTAATATTATATCATTCCCGTACATGAACTGTCATAACCCACTGCTGGACACGGGCCTCTTCTTAGTGTAAGAAAAGTTAGGCCATAGTCTACCACGTTAGCCCATTGATGGCTGGTAGATTTCTCATCTTATGGTGAACGCTCAAATTCTCAGATATGCAGGTTACATTACGATGATTTTCTTCGCCGGTAAGTGACAGATAATTAACCATTTAATACGCACATAACATTTAAAAGTTAGACCTTGGGATGAAACTCACGACCTCTGCGACAGTATAAAGACATGGATGGCGTAGTGGTTTAGGTGATCGCCTCGCCACTGCCATTGCGCCGAGGGTTGTGGGTTCGAATCCCACACGGGACAAAATTTTGTGTGATCCACAAATAGTTGTTCCGAGTCTAGGTGTTGTTTTTACTAGTGTTATTACTAGTGTGGGAGTTGACTTAAAAAAAAGATCTCCCTCTAAGCTATTGCTTACTTATACTATTTAATATTGCGTAATGTGTAATAGAAACTGTATATCGCGTACAATACATGAAATGACGTATAGCTGACGTATCAATTGTTAGATACCAGGCACTATCTTTATTAGAGTTTCATAGAAATCATTCATGCCTAAGCATTGTGACAATAAAAATACCGCGTGAATGATGTTATTAATATCATGTAATCGTTTATTATAATTTTGCTATTAGGCAATAGTTCAATTATAGATATAATATGTATGTGTAGGAACCCGTCATTGTACTAACATTACACGAAAGAAATACACACTAAGAAAATTTAACTCAAACATTAAATAGAGAACTATAACTGACTGCTGTGTTAGCACGGATTCAATACCCGGGTTAAGCAAAAACTACGGTCTACGATGAGCGTGGAACAACTATCCGTTAGGCGGAAATAGGGAACCTGGGACCATGCCATCTCTTAATGCATTGTTATTGCATGCACAAATTCTAATCAGAATTAAACATATTGTAATATATGGACGTTTTCACGCATGCATTAAAAATGCTTTGTAAGTTGGTTGTAAGGAGCTCAGGTGCCACTTAACCACTTCAATAAATCCAAACCTAACAGTCAGGGCCAGTTTTAGAAGAGCGCAACAGCATAATATAGGTTATATACAGCGCAAAAAATAGCCTCTACGAGGATTTTACTAAAATCAATGTTTTGTATTTTTTTTTGTATTTATTTGACTAAATTATGTTATATAGCTAGTAAGAAATACATTTAGATAATATTAATACACAAAAAAATGGTTTAGTAATGTGAATTGGACCGCATGTAACAGAAATTGCCTTGTAAATAATGTATGTGAAAATTACATTAAAATGTATGGGTTTTAAAACAATGAATAAACCCAGACAATGTCCATGAAATACCTGTAAGTGTATGTGTAAAAGAAAAATATACATTTAAAATTAAATTGTGTGCAATAGAATTTTATCTCCATGTGAACAATTTTAGTCATGTGGCACTTTAAATATATTTTGACGCAGTCGGTCGGAGCAAGGCAATCTTTTTCAAGTGGAGATTCACTGACGGTATCAATCTTGGTAGTTGTGGGGTGTGCCTGGCAAGTCCTAAATAACACCTGCACGTAGAATCAGCAAATGCTTATCCATACAGTCAGTTGCGAATGATGAATAATCATTTACAGTTCTCAGAAAGCACCAGCTAATCACGTCGTTAATCTATACTCTTCTCAACGGTCTTGCGCAGTAAAAGCCTCCACGATTGATTCAGTGTTATCATTATTACCTAGATTGTTGGCTTGAAAATTAATTCAAGCCCTCAATGTTTATTTCCTTTGGTTAAATAATATTTACTTTTATGCTTTTTACTGCTTTAACACATTCGCTTTTGATGGCTTGGCTCTCAACTTTAGCTCCTCTCGGGTGCCGCACGCCATTCACAAAAGATATCCATGACACCTCTGCGGCGCCATCCGCACGGAATCGGTTAAGCAGTTTGAATAAAATATTATTCGTATAACTTCAAATCATCGATATTACATTTAAATAAATATAAATTTTAAGTTAATAATATATATATATATATATATATATATATATAACGACTTCCTGTGCAGATTAGGTTTGGCAAACAATTTGATCTGCAGAGCCTGTGGTAAACAGGACGAGTCCCTATCACATCTACTGTGTGAATGTGACGCGTTGGCTGGACTAAGGATGGGTCTGATGGGATTGGCATATCCGAACCCTGAAGACTTCAGGCTTCTCCCTCTGTAGTGTACGCTGCGACTGATGCAGTACATTCATAGGGAGATAGCTCAGGGATAGATCTCGGGGCCGACACAAAAGATCCCACTGGGTCGAAGTGTCGCCGGTCTACACTGACTGGCCCCCGTAACAAGATAAGATAAGATAAGTTAATAATTGGTTAAAATGTTCATAAATTAAGTTGATTTTGTGACTAACATTAAAGTTGTTTGCATAATATTATTGTTTACCAGCCCTGTCATACAACCTACGTGGAGAGTCCTTGGCATCTAGGAAGAAGTAAGAAAAATGAATAAAACAAACATATTTATATCTAAAATCAACACCACCACTACGAAGATCTGTTAAATACATATATATGTATGTATCTTATGTGGGGGCCAGTCAGTGCAGACCGGCGACACTTCGACCCAGTGGGATCTTTTGTGTCGACACTCTCCCAATAACGACTGCCATAGATGTTCATGGCAGCCGGGACCGACGCGACGGCTTAACGTGCTCTCCGAGGCACGGAGCAGGCGATAATTGTCAATCAATACGCACATAATTTTGAAAAGTCATATAACAGTCAGAGGTGCGCGACGTGGGTTCGAACCCGAGACCCTCTGCATTGCAGTCTGTTGGTCTCCCCACTGAGCTATCGCTGCTCAATTAATTGTTAAATACATATACTGTAGTATTTTATTTTAATGTTTTATTGTGTATTTGCAAAGAAAATGTATTTTTAATATGAGCTCTCGACGTGGGTTCGTGTGCTCTCAAATGCGGCAATAGTGAGCTCACGACGTGGGTCCAAGGCGATGAATGTGTTAATTCATAACTAGTATTCAAATTTATGAAACGTACAAAATATTCGCCGACGATCATGAGTATTGAGATATAAGAAGACCGTCAGATGTCTGCAAGTATACCTGTTTTGTTAACTTTCAGGGTACACCCGACGGGTGCTACGCAAACGTAGGCTACTGGGCGACTCGTGGCGTTCACACCCTCAACGTAGCCTTGAACACTCCAGGACGAGGATGCTTTGCTCATACTGTTATCGTGCATGAGTGGCTGCATATCATCGGGTTCCTACACATGCAGTCTACGCATAACAGGGATGACTATGTGAAAGTCTTTTGGGAAAATATTTGGGATGGTGTGTTTCTACATTTTCTACTATTTTATACATACAATGACATAATCAATCCATCCATCCATAATAATATTGTCCAAGTTGATGCGAAGGCCTGTTGGCCTGTGTTCATCGAGAGGCAATATAGGCTGTGCATTATTTATTTCAGCGGCTTTATAACTAAGACGATGTGAGTGATTTAGTTCTACCTCGAGTTCAGTAAGATGTTAATCCAGCCGAAGCGCGTTATACGTAGCCAGGTATTGGCCTTTCAATGCCCGGCGATTCTAATCAACCCTTGTCCCATCATTACCGTGACCTCGACCGCGTTAAGAATAGTAATTCTGTTGGGAACAGACAGCGTTTTCTATGTTTATACGATAATTTGGTGTACTAAACTACGCTGGCCAGACGGGTTTGTTGACAGTTTTGTGATGTTGTTTGCTTGACATGCTCTCGTAGTCGGCTCTTTCGACACCCGTGACCATGGAATAGAATACTTATTGTCGCTACAACAGACTGCAATGCAGATGGTCTCGGGTTCGAACCCACGTCGCGCACCTCTGACTTTCGGAAGTTATATGACTTTTCGAAATTATGTGCGTATTGATTGACAATTATCGCCTGCTCCGTGCCTCGGAGAGCACGTTAAGCCGTCGGTCCCGGCTGCCATGAACATCTATGGCAGTCGTTATTGGGAGAGTGTCGACACAAAAGATCCCACTGGGTCGAAGTGTCGCAGGTCTACACTGACTGGCCCGCACATAAGATAATAATATTGTCGCTACCCCATGTAGTGACAATAAGTATTATATTCCGTCACCATACGGATGATTAATTATACGATTTATTTCCTAGTTTAAACCCGGATAAATAAAAGAAAGTTCGGATTAAATACGATTGTGCGCATTATTGCGATTTCAAATCATCAATCAATATCGTAAAAACCGACGACTAATAAAAGCGTATCGGCTTAAGTCATATATAAATAGAGATTATTGGATTTCAATTATTGGCTATCATAAATTATGGATTGTAATCTGTTACGTTTCATCGATATATGAATACCTACATTGATCCTAAACAACTCGATTTAAAAAAATATTTTTATTTGGCTTATGCCGTGTTGATGGAGTGGGATAGAGATCATTAATTTCTTGATGAATTTATTGTTTTATGCTGGAATATGTTTCTTTTTGTTATAGTTATTGTTATTATAGATATTTATACTCATATAAATACTTAGAGGCAAGGCAGAATCTATTGCACCCTAATTTCGCTAGCTATGGATTAAGGTCCCACGTACGAAATACGGGGCAAACCTATTGCCGTGTATTGGACACAGTTTGAGACTCCGTACAGCTACCGAGAAACTATCGACAGAAAATCCCGAAAATTCTTAACCCGTCTCCCGAGACGGTATAAGGTTCCCGAACCTGAGACTTTATGCGCTGTAGCTTACAAATAACCACTGTGCCGCCAGAGCAGTCTGTTCTTATTTAATATTGCTCTATTATTAACAGGCCTGGAGTTCAACTTCGACAAATACTCACCTGAAATTGTAGATAATTTGGAACTACCCTACGAATATGACAGCAATATGCATTATGGTCGGTACGGCTTCAGCAAGAATGGAGAGCCAACACTGTTGCCGATAAACGTAAGTTATCTCCGATCACAAGCACGACTTAACTAAGAAAATCTTTTTTTTATTTTTTGATTACTGTACGATATGAATGTTTCGGGATCGGAAGATGAAAAATGCTGTACCTACTTTTATTTTCTGATATTAATTATTGTCTTTGTTTCTCTTTTTTTTTGCATTACAGATTCTGTGTAATAGGAATGAATATATTAGAAACTCGATATCTTTTTTAGTTAAGCAACGACACGACAGTATGATACTACAAATGATTATGTCTTCCTTAACTTGCGTATTTTGAAAATTATAAAATTGTAAATACACATGTTACCAAGACACAATCATATATAAATTAGTTAATTAATTAGTCTGTATTGAAATCAATCTCTGTCAATCCAGGGTAAGAATTAGCTGCTAGATCACGTATGGTCTTTTAACCTTCTAATTACGAAAAATAAATTGATTGTTTGAAACTGATATAGGTTATTTACTAATTGTCTATCAAAATAAAGATATAGCCCATATAAAGTCGTTTTTAGCTTATCATTTAAATTTTATAGCAGCAGAGGGCCAATTCTAACGTAGTCTGATTTCCATAAATACAACGTTTATTAGACTAGATCAGAACTATATTTTGAACATATTTTATTTCAAAAATTGGGCCTCTGATGTATCATCATCATCATCATCTCAGCCGAAAGATGTCCACTGCTGGACATAGGCCTCCCCCAAGGTTTTCCACACAGACCGGTCTTGGGCCACCCGCATCCAACCGCTTCCCGCGACCCTTACCCTCTGAAGTATACTGTTAAATAAATTGAAACTTGTATCTGGTTCGGTAATATACGTTTTTTTTTGTTCCCAGGATGACAAAGGATTGATGGGACAACAGGAGTACATCACAGATTTCGATTGGCTACGAGTAGACAGACTCTATAACTGCCTCGGAGCTTGGGACGAGGTTTCAGAAGAATCAGTAGAAAAATAGCTAAAGGACTGATTATTTCATTCAATTATTTCGCTAGTCATTAAGAAACTTAAATAAGAATAAACTGATAATCATATACTATTTTAATGTTGTTTTCTTGTTAAATTATCCATGAATTTCTGCAGGTACTTTCAGAATACTCTTAAAATAAGCAATATGTTAGAACTACCATCCTATACACTATATACTAACATACACTATATACTAAACATCCTATAAAGCAAGACTCGATCATTACCACATGTATTCACTTGCCAACCGACGAAAGTATAGATCTCACTTTCTTACAAATTATTTAACGGGAATGTAGACAATAATGAACTCACATCTAAACTTCAAATCAACACACCATCTCGCCTGCCACGTGTAAATACTTATAACTTATTTCATATACCTACATCAAAAACTAACCTCGGTCACTTCGCTACGTTGCTCTGTAGACAATACAACTCACTATCTAAGACATCTGATATTGATATTAGTACCGCCTTACCTTTGTTCAAAAAACACCTATATTGTTACCTGACCGATACCATTGATTAAGCCTATTTTTATTTAATTTATATCTATACTAATATTATAAAGCTGAAGAGTTTGTTTGTTTGCTTGAACGCGCTAATCTCAGAAACTACTGGTCCGAATTGAAAATCTTTTTAGTGTTGGATAGCCCATTTATCGGGGAAGGCTATAGGCTATATAACATCACGCTACGTCCAATAGGAGCGGATCAGCAATGAAAAATGTTGCAAAAACGGGGAAAATTCTCTTATGTGAAGCAGACAAAGTTGCGCGGGTCAGCTAGTTAATATTATAAAGTTGAAGAGTTTGTTTCTTTAAACGCGCTAATCTCAGGAACTTCTGGTTCGATTTTAAACATTATTTTAGTGTTGGATAGCCTATTTATCGAGGAAGGCTATAGGCTATATAACATCGCGTTACAATCCACGGGGACGGCGCAGTAAATATTAATAATAATTAAAAAAAAAAGTAAATAAAATCAGGCGATAAACGCGGGTGAAACCGCGGGAACATCTAGTATTTAATAATAATTATTTGTAATTTCATTATTTGTATTTCATTATTTGTATTTTGTTATTTGTATTTCATTATTTGTATTTCATTATTTGTAATTAATTATTTTTTATTAATTATTAGTAATTTACTATTTGTAACTGTCCAAATTCGCCAATTGTACATATGTATGTACGTTTTTACTTTGCATGCTGTGGCCTACTGTAAGTGAAGGTACACACTTAATCTATTGACCTAACACTTTTGTATTTAGCTTTAAGTTGTGAGTATCTTTGTAGATAGTCCAATAAATAAATAATTAAAAATAATCAGTAGTTACATTAACGTCGTAGTTAGAAGTCATCTGATATTTAATATCGTATATCTCAATCTTTTTTGAGAAATCATTATTTGTATCGTTTATATGAGAATAGTT
The DNA here is from genome assembly GCA_930367265.1 of Catocala fraxini. Lineage (NCBI taxonomy): Eukaryota > Metazoa > Arthropoda > Insecta > Lepidoptera > Erebidae > Catocala > Catocala fraxini. Next base: position 6,392,543 of record OV884026.1, on the reverse strand, counting down.
AATTACCTCTAGCAACTGCAATCCTTTGGGTGCAATTTTAAGATTATAACTGCATGAATGGCGTTGTGGTTAAAGCGGTTGTCTCGCCCCTGCCTCTACACCAGGTGTACTGGTTTCGAATTCCACGCAGGGTAATTTATCTAATTCACTAAATGGTTGTTCCTTGTCTGACATTCTTTGTGTTCGTTGTATGAACGTTTGCAAAGTTCTCCAAAATAAAGGTCTTCAAAAAATTTAAATGTTTTCAAACAAACAACACCCACATTCAGAACAATTAATAATAATAATAATAATAATAATAATATTCTACCACATACACACAACACCATCTAGCCCAAACTAAGCAGAGCTTGTACTATGGGTACTAGACAATGGATAAACATACATATATACTTTTTTTTTTGTAAATACATACATATTATACATAGAAACACCCAGACCAAGACAAACATCCATGTTCGTGCACACAAATGTTTGACTTGTGCGGGAATTGAACCCGCGACCTCAGGCGTGGCAGTCGGTTACACTAACCACTACGCCATCGAGTCGTCAAATTGTTTGTGAACCACTGTCTAAATATAATAAAATAAACTAAGAAAAGATAAATTGTGATTTTAGTAGATACAGATTAGAATTACAGTCCTTGCGAGCATAGATAATTTTGCTACACGTAGACTTTAAAATATTATATTATAGACTCAGTTCCTCGAGGCGCCAGACCTATGTTAGTTTAGCATAGCTAGGTATGTCGCAGTATATGTGCAACTAGTGAATAAACAACGTGCCATATACATATTGGCTAGTTTGAAACTGGAGCCAATTTTTATATTTTTGGCGTTGGCAATTTGGTTCTATCTGTGCACTTTCAAATAAAAATATTTATAACTATAACTTATGCTAACTATTTATAATATCAAAACTTTTCCTATAATATAGCTTAGCCTACGATAGAGATAGACTAGTGCAAGACCGTCGGACTGCCACGTTGAGGTATCAAGTTCTATCCTGCGTGAGAAAACTGCATGTCTTATGAGTTCTCCATTATGTTCTCAAAGACACGTGAAGTCTGCCAACCCACACAAGGTCAGCGTGGTGGACTTAAGACTATGGCCTAACCCTTATCAGTTATCACACTAGGAAGAGGCCCGTGCCCAACAATGGGACAGCTTATAATATTTATATACAGAGCTGATATATTATACGTTATAGTACTAATCCTAAGTTTAAATGTATATATGTTTTGAGGCAACTATTAAACCAATACCACAGTTATGTTTTTTTAAATTATTTATTTATTTATCCAGCACACATTATAGACCCAATGCAGCAATGCAGCAACAAAGCTATTATATTATTGTTCTAAGGATAGCAAATATAATCCAGTGCCACCCTCTCAAATTCCGCCAAAGAACAAACATAAATATCTAAACGACGAGAAACCTCATTTAGAATATTTAAAGCCCTGACCGTTGGAGCAAAGGAGACCGACCACCTTGTATGGGACCCTGGCCTGGGCGTGAACAATTTTATATTGTAATAACAATATTAATCTTGAGTAGCCTAAACTAAGTAAAAAACATTATTCTATGAGGCTTAGTATCAAGTTCGTTAATTAATAAAATAAAACACATTGTTTAAAATAAATATTTATTTTCAAGTATCACCATCACCTTTATAAGTTATTAAATATTTTTCAAAAACTGGGTTTGTGTAGTGAAATTTTCATATCCTGCCCAGCATAAGTACCATATTAAAGACATTGTGAGCACAGCAACCAACAGTCCTTTGGCCGACTATGCAGTTGCAGTAATACTGCCTTATTGCTTCCAGGCTGTGTGTAATGTTTTGATATAATATCGTAAATTTCATACTACTGGATAGTAACCAATATTTATTAGATATTAAACCAAAAGTTTAATATTTTACTTTGTTTATAAGACGATTGTCCACGTTCAAGCCGAATATGGACGGTCTCCTTTCTGCAAATTTGTGCAGGATGTAGGTACCTCAAACACCTTAGTCCTTGGCGCCTGCCGTAGTCTTGTATTTGGTACAAGCAACTTTAACGATTCTAAAACCCTAGGGTTTCTTAATTTACCCCTGAACAATAAGAATATATATTTAGCCAAGGCTAAGTTACGCCTTACCTCCAACTTATAATATCCATGTTAGATTTTTGTTAGTTAATACTTAATTATATATTATCTGTTTGTATGAAAAATCCAAATATATAGGCTAATTGATCGTGTTATCACAATCTATCTTTGCATCTTTGTATTTAAATGCATTCTTTATAAGCACAGAAAATATTGATTGTTAATTGGAGATATTGACACAGATAAGTTACTTGCTAGAGCGGCTTTTGGTGTTAATATTAATAAACAAACTAACATTGTTGGGCATGTTGGCCCAAATGTTAATTTTTTTTTGTTTTTCTGAAGGTAAACAATAACCATACATTTAAGACTGCAGCGCCTTCTACTTCCACATGTGTGTGTTATAGTAATACATATTCCAATTTCCATCAGTCTTTGGCTTTGGAAAGAAACTTTTGTAAAGTGGAGTTGTCTACCTATTTAGCTGCCTTAGTTATGAGTAGAATCCCATGTTTAAATGGAGGTATAACAAATATATGGTACACCTGGTGTTACAGGCGTCCATAGGGAACGGTAAGCGCTTACCACACTAACGTATGTGCATATGTCACTTAGGTTGCATAAAACAGAAATCGACAGGGAACCAGCCTAGATCATCATCACGTCACAAGCTTATCTTTATAATCCAACACTTTATATGATGTTTCTATTAAATTGCTATTCTAGATTGATTGATTACATATTATATAGATTCTAATGTTATCTTTGTAAGTGTAACAAAGAAGAAAGCAATTTGATCACTTGATTTGAGATTATGAATTGATAGGAAAGGAAATAATAAATTACAAGTTATTGGAAAACGATCAGGTTTTTAGCTTGTATATGATGAACAAGACAATGACTAATAAAGTTAATCTGATGGCTACCTATGAATTTCATGCCAGTTTACTAACCTACTGAATGAGCCATTCTTTTCACTATAATGGTAGCAAAAAGGGTGCCTCATCACTTGCTTTGACTAAGAAATGGAACATTGGCTATGCATATATATTTCGATACCAGTGCGTTCTCCAAACGAATTCTAATGTCTCTAATAGAAAACACACCGCGGTACGGCATCTATCAAAATGTGCTGAATGTAGACGGAACGACGTCAATAAACAGCGACCAATGACATTAATTGAATATGCAATTTCGAAAAGGTTACATCTCGCATATTCTGACAAGTACGTTTTTGCATGTAAAAGTAATCTAAATGCTTTCCTGCACCTTTTATGTTCGAAAAGGGTACAATTCTGGTTTTAATTCTTCTATCCACGTCATGGTGTGTACAGAAATAATTTCGAAAAGGTCACAACTCTAGTACTTATTAACTATCTAAAAATTGCGGACATTGCAAAGGTGAAACAATACATAACGGCAGAATTTACAGACTTTTATGACGAAATATTGCAATGGTCAATTACAAACAAAAGAGAGCCTCGAGAAGAAGGTTTCAAGAAAGACCGTTATTTATGTATATATATATATATTATGTTTAATGTAGATACTAAAATAAAAGATTCATGAAATGCATATGGATTGAATAGCATATTTAATTAAGGATACAACTCAATTTTATTATTATCTCACAGATCTTCTAGCATGCTATTATATAAGTCTTCCATTCGTTTGCAAACACATTATATTCAGGCATTGGTTCTAATCCCTATTAGACTTATTACCTATGCTTAATACCCTTATTAAGCATAGGTTATGTTCGATGAACAGATTAGTAGGTTTCGGCACTAAAAGTTTAACTGCTGACATTTATCTATCAATCTATTTTACTTAGATGTTTATATTTTCTTGCAAACGTTGGTACGGCCTAAATGAAATGGTAATGATATTTATAAAACTGCGAGTTATTGATTAATGCACAAAAGTTACTATTACAGGAAAGGTATCAACTGAATTAATTAAACGGCAAATAAGCTGAGAATTTCAGAATTAGATGTATGATTTATTTGTCACAATGGAATTTGTGTGCATAGTGCACAAGGAAATACCCAGTCAAATTGAACCGGTTTAAACACAGCAAGTATCTACCTCAGCCTTTTAGAAGATCATATTTCAATTACCTTATGGTTAATTTCAAGATGAAATCTCTAACGTTATACTTAACATGCATAGGTACTAAAAAACCGCTTGATCTTGATTTTGGTTATTTTTCATTCTAGCAAGCAAGACATCTCAGTATGCAGAACAAAGTTATGAGATAAATAAGTTTTTAGAAGATAATTAAAGTTTAACATCAAGCTATGAAACCGAAATCCGTTAAGCAACTTTTGCATAAAGCTCAAACGAACAACCTTAAAGAAAAATATTTTATTTGTGGTGCAAAAATCCTTATTTATTTGCTTGTTTTATCGAAATTAATAGACATCTTCCTTACAGTTTTATATTTAGTGCAATAGATAAGTAGATGTCTTTATACAGATCTGGAAAATAACAGTTACTAGTCATTCCAATTTTGTGATATTATTTACTTATAACGATTGATCATTGCTTTAGTTAATGTGTCATCCAGAAATACTCACTACAAAACATTCAAACCTTATCGATTAAGGTGCAGCAATATCAAGTCCTCGATCACAATTTAAAATACCGTGTCTTTAACCTTTCAGTCTGTCACCTATAAATATCAACCATATTTATTATGTTTTCTTTAGAAACAAACAAATTACGGCAGTTAAAAAGTCATAGCTCTTTTATTAGCTGATACTGTTTATCTATACTGTTGCAGATATTTCTGCGGTATATAAACGTAAGTTTAAGGATACTTTGTATATTCTTTGGTACTTAGTCGATATGTTGAGAATTACTCTGTGTTTTGTTGCTGTTTTGGGCTTGGCTGTTGCCGGCCCCGCTGTTATGAGAAGCAAGAAGGATCTAGAAGACTTCATAAAGTATTTGGATAGAGTTACGAAAGGTATGTGAATTTATATTATTTATTTAGATGGTCGTGGTTTCACGTTGGATTTCTGTCGACCCGTGTTATTTAGTCATCATCATTTCATTATTTCATGTCGGCCTCGATGGCGTAGTGGTTAGTGTAACCGACTGCCACGCCTGAGGTCGCGGGTTCGATTCCCGCACAAGTCAAACATTTGTGTGCATGAACATGGATGTTTGTCTTGGACTGGGTGTTTCTATATATAATATGCAGGTACTTAAAAAAAAAAATAAGTATGTTTATCCATTGTCTAGTAACCATAGTACAAGCTCTGCTTAGTTTGGGCTAGACGGTGTTGTGTGTATGTGGTAGAATAGAATATTATTATTATTATTATTATTTCAGTATTAACATATGTACATATTTTAAACTGTATAACTCAATAAGCTCGTCAACTATAATCACTGAGATCTAAAAATAAACGAAATGTTTATATAAAAAAGATGGTTAGGGAGCTGTCTCTTACACTTAATTTTTGAAAGGCATTATGTTATGTGCCATTACCAAATTGTATATTCTGAAATGTATTGTATATTGAAACTGAGATAATAATCCGATTCAACCAGAAATCTCAGATATTTCTCGGTGTCCTATAAAAGATACTGCGATTCCTTTAACAAAGCAGACAGGTTACTTTCAAAACAATGTATATAATATTGAAGTGGTGTCGCTGTACCACCAGGCGCCAGTATAAGGGACTAAGACTACACACCTGCTTGGTGAACGCCAGCCTAAGGTCCTTGGCAACCCAATGTTGCTAATACAAGTTGAATAGCTGAGCTGATGAGATCTTCTGTCGCGTGTAGATACTTTCTCAGCCAGGTTTCTTCATTTTCAGATAAACCAAGATTTAACTCAAAAATTTGTCGAAATATTAAAATAATGGCAAAGGCAGTATCTAGAACCTGGTACGGACTAGAACCAGGCATCCGAGCTGATGGGTAAAGCGAAGACCCCGCTCTGCATTCCTCAAAATATGAACAACAGAAAGACTTAGCCTGGATAATATTTTATCACATTTTGTTAACAGTGAACAGAGCGGAAGTTCAGGCACAGATTCTGGCCGCTCCCCTGTCAAACCCTGAGGAGCTGAGTGGTCACTTCCAGGGTGACATCGTGCTGGATGCCGTTGACTACGAGATGGTGCTGCAGGAGTATTCCATGGGGCGCAGCGCGTACACAACCTCTAGTATCACCACGTGGCCGGATAATACCATTGTATTTGAATTTGGTGATGGCGAATTTGGTGAGTTAATGTTTATTCTAATAACCTATGTATTTATATTTTCCTTCCAAATAAGAAGTATCAGTAACGTAAAGGATTTTTGTGATCCAAGTGTAAATTTATTTCGAATATACTTCGAAAATCAATGCAATTCAATGAATTTCACGAAAACCAGCTTAGTTGTTTAGCCGTGAAAAATACGTATAGTTTTCAATCGTGATGCTGTTTTGATATTCATACTAATTTCTAATTAATAAATAAGTAAGTCAGAGTTACGAACCTGCCTTGCGTTTCCACGGCCAAAACACTGAACAGAGTTTGTTAAAATTTGGCCAATAGATAGATATATAGGTTTCCTGGGATGGACATTTACAGGCTTTATTTTATCCAATTAGTTGTACCCGTGTTATTCACGTAAGCAAAGCCGCGGGCAAAAATTAGTTCAGAATAAATCACTACAAATATGTATTTGATTTAATTCCAAATGTATGTAAAACACTGCAATGCAAAGAATTACAAAAGGTGATACGTTGTTTTATCAACAATAAAACAATTAATCATCTTTTGTGATTCCTTCTACCTTTGAAGAAACCAAGTGTGTCACGTTTACTACCAGCAATAAATAAATAATTCTTTTCCACTAACGCTCGTAATTTTACTTCTAGTTTAAATTATTGGAGAGATTTTAGATTGTCCTTATAGATTGACGTATTTCAAATATAACCTTCGAGGTTTGACTATGATCAATATATGAGGTAATTGCGTTTGTATTGGCATGTTGGCAATTCATAGTTTAAGTTGCAAAAATGTATGTTAAAGTTTCACAATAAGTACTGCTTTTAGTGAAAGCCGTTGTATCTTATTTAGATATTATTTTATTGAGGATATCTTATTATTATCTTAGATCAAATACCACCCGTTGCGCTACTGATGTAAACCCACCCGTAACACAAGCATCCAAGCATAAATAGAGGCTATTTTTTAACCAACAGCTGTATTGCAAGAATCTTAATATAATCTCTATAGTTTTGTTCTTAGATAAATTACGGTACTTAAAATGTAGATTAGCTTTTCCACTAGGTAACTGTTCGGTCGCCTAAAGTGCAGTATTATCGGGCACCAGGTAATGCCCGATAATACTGCACTTTAGGCGATGTCTCCCAAGTTCAATACACTATGCTACAATACCATAAATGTTTTATTGATATTGTAATATAAATTTATTAGTCCCCATAAATTAATCCACGGTTTGATAAGAAATATAAAACATATCTTTAATACGTACTACTCGAAATTTCATTATGTCTTCCGGAACAGATGCAAATAAAAATTAGAAATAATCGTTAAGGAAGTACAGTCTAAGTTGTATGGACGTTAGATTACCAGTTCTCACTAAAGGCGAAATATCCATACGTAATCATAATAAATGCAACTTTTAATATGTTATCGCACTAAGCCTGAGATTTACTCTGCTACTAAGGGGTCGCAGCAAGATGTTCAATAGCTTTCCTCAACAAACAAGCTATAAATGCAGATTTTTCAAATCTGACTGTTCGTGTCAGAAATTAGCGCGTTCAAACAACAAAACAATGAACATCTCTTTAATTTTATAATATTAGTATAGTTTTAAGACAATTTAATTAAATAGTCAATAATAATCAGAAAAATGATATGGGCCAATGTCTGCAAGTCGACCATTGATCCATATTTTATTTTTCTTAAATATGCATACTTACCTTGTTTACCTGTAAAATTTCAGCTTCGCAGAAATAACTAAGAGAAACGGCTCTGAGATTTTATACCATTACTTAGTATACATATGTGTAGACTTCTAGGAACATCATTATTAATAAATTACGGATATAATTAAATTTAATATAGAATACAAAATCCATAATTTTAAATAACTAATCATAAAAACACGAAACGTCACAATGTCTGGAAAAATTTGTGACGTCACATCCAGTGGTCTTTTATTGAACTTGATGAGCCTTGTTTATAAAAATGATATTTTATTTAAAAATTCGTGCATATTCACAGATGATCTGCAGAAAGCTGCTATCTGGGAAGCGGCCAGGGAGATCGAAGCGCACACCTGTGTCAAATTCCGCTACCGTGAGGCTACTGATGAATTATATGTGAAACTGACTGTAAGTATACACTAATAAATTCCTTGGCTTCTATTAAACATAGCCTATAAAATAACATATATAGATTCGCGCCTGTATATCCTTGAGAAGGTTTGCAGAGGTGTTTGACCCATATTTCGTCACCCATATTTTTAAGTCTCACATAATAAGATGCGAGCCTACTGCCGCCTTCCAGGCACATTTTTAGATGCCGTGCTGTCACTAAGAATTTCCTAATAGCAAAATTCAATATCAACTGGGGATTGGAGTCCTGGTCCCCACAATTAGATACTAACATAAAAGCAAACTTATACGACGCGCGACATCATAAACGAATAAGGCTCCTCTAAAAACAAAAAGTATCAAAAATTATATATCTCACATAAATCTCACAATGTATAATTGCCACAATTAATGAATTGATATTATGTATATAACGCGATCGTAAAGAGCCTAAAGGCAAAGGATATAAGCCGCTTATAACAATACAAGCTTACGAAGATTATATATTATCGGCTCAGCGCAATTAGTTCTGCCTTTTATTTCGACTAATCATATAAATATGTTAAAAAAAAAATAAGCAGCGATAGCTCAGTTGGGAGACCAACAGACTGCAATGCAGAGGGTCTCGGGTTCGAACCCATGTCGCGCACCTCTGACTTTCGGAAGTTATATGACTTTTCGAAATTATGTGCGTATTGATTGACAATTATCGCCTGCTCCGTGCCTCGGAGAGCACGTTAAGCCGTCGGTCCCGGCTGCCACGAACATCTATGGCAGTCGTTATTGGGAAAGTCAGTACCCTTTAATATCATGACACTGGTCTAGCCTTATGGTATCGTTAGCCTTCGGGTTGCGGAAGTCAGGTGGCAGCCGCTCCGTGTAAAAACTAATATCCAGTCAAATCCGGTTAGACCAGAAAAGCCGACCCCAAGTGACTTGGAAATAATAAAGGCTAAGAGAGAAGAGATATAAATATGTTCAAAATAAAATATGTTCTGAAAGTGATGCCCATAGACGAAATGGTGAAAGGAAATCGTTTGGCTTGGTATGCGAAGAGATGATACGTATGTAGGTAAGCAAGTGATGAATATGAGGGTAGAGGGACGAAAAGGGAGAGGAAGGCCAAGGAAAAGATGGATGGATTGTGTGAGGATGGATATGAAAGAAAAAGGGTAAATAATCAGATGACGGGTGACAGAGAAGTATGGAAGCGAAGGACATACTGCGCCGACCCCAAATAAATTGGGACCAGGGCAAGAGGATGATGATATTAATTTGTTCAACGTACATCGTTGAGTACACATGAAATCTAATTGAGTTAATCGATTAGAACAAATTAAAACATATATTTACCTGAGTATACATAGATTAACATATCGTGCACACATCACTTACCTACGGACTATTCACAACCGTGAACAGCTTTCACTACTTATACGAAAAGAAAATAAACTTTTCTACGAGTTTTGTTTTATATATGTATTTATTATACTTACTGCTGTATGACTCGATGTTTATTAAATGCACTGCCGCCTTAAAATCATGATATTATTATGGATTCGCCATTGTTGTTGTGTACGTTTATATTGCCAATAATATTTTTCAATAAAACGGTTACCTATCAAACGCAGAATATTTATTCAATTCGGGTAATAATTCTTGAGAATAGTGCGTTTAAACATAAAATATCTTCAGTGTTATAATATTAATACGTTAAAAGATCCATTAACGTCAAGCGGCAGACATAATAGAAACCTAAGGAGGTGAAGGAATGGCCAGATGTCTTTCAAGGTCTAAAGGACCAAGCAGTAACTTTCTGAATGTTTCCAGGGTGTGACTGACGGGTGCTACGCGCACATAGGATATAGAGTGTCTCGCGGAGCTCACACAATGAACCTGGGGCGCGCCACCGTCGGTACTGGATGCTTCAGACAAGCCACGATCGTGCATGAGTTCATGCACATCCTTGGCTTCACTCACATGCATGCCACTTACAACAGGGATGAATATGTCCAGATTGTTGAGGAGAACATCACTTCTGGTTGGTATCCTAACTAATATTTTAAATGCGAATGTGAGTTTGCTTGTTATGCCTTCACCGCTTTTACTTGACCGATCTTCATGAAATTTCGCATACACGTTGTCAGAGGAAAGGAAAAGAACATAAGACCTTTCATCTAGAAAAAAGTATTATGCCCGGGGGATAGAAAATTTACATATATCATGTCATGATATATTAATTGGATAAGAGGTTTATTTGCTTAAATTTTGCTTAACCTAGTGTTAAATTATTTAAGCTACGCGCTACTGCTTTTGGCCTAACCAACATTAAGCCTTAATTACAAAATTATTACATACTATCACGTAGGCAGACATACTGGGATAAAGGTAACCTATGTATTTATCCAGAAGACAATGGATTTGGAAAACATTTGGCATACAGATAGACCGTCCATCTGTGTGCAAAATTTTATCAAAATCTGTTCAATAATTTACTTAAATTATAATCGAAACACCAATACAAACTATCAAATTTTATAAGTTTAGGTTCTAACATATTGAGGAAACATTTTCAGTCCGTAATTGCATTACATAATCCTTATTTGGTTAACAGGCAGTGAACACAACTTCGACATTTACACCGAGTCCAAGATAAATAATTATGAAGTGGAGTACGATTACGTCAGCTGCCTGCACTATGGACCCACGTCGTTCACCAAGAATGGCTCACCGACTATTGTGGCCCTTAAGGTTCGTATTTAACTACATATCTATACTAATATTCTACTATTATAAAGAGAAATGATCTGATATTTTGTTTGTAATTGTAATTGTAATTTAACACAAAAACTGCTCAACAGATTTAAAAAAATCTTTTGACCAGTTTTCTTTCACCATTAGAAAGCTATATTATCAACGAGTAACATAGACAATATTTTTTTTAAAGTCCTGTTTCTCGTAATCTACTTTTACGCGAGCGAAGACGTGGGCAAAAGCTAGTTAAGTATATCTATGTATCTTATGTGGGGGCCAGTCATTGCAGACCGGCGACACTTCGACCCAGTGGGATCTTTTGTGTCGACACTCTCCCAATAACGACTGCCATAGATGTTCATGGCGGCCGGGACCGACGCGACGGCTTAACGTGCTCTCCGAGGCACGGAGCAGGCGATAATTGTCAAACAATACGCACATAATTTCGAAAAGTCATATAACTTGCAAAAGTCAGAGGTGCGTGACGTGGGTTCGAACCCAAGACCCTCTGCATTGCAGTCTGTTGGTCTCCCCACTGAGCTATCGCTGCTTAGTTAAGTATATAGTCGTAGTATTATTATAACTTAATGCATTCCTAGGGTTGTTTTAAAATATGTGCTAACACTAAAAATGTCTTCAAAGAGTGATTCATTCCCTGCCAAGAGGCCCTATCACATGTCCAAGAGGCAATAGATTTTTTAAGTATCTTATGCAGTTTATTAATGTATGTATATTATTTTGCAGGAGTATGAAGGAGAAATGGGCCAGCGCACATACATAACGGACTCTGACTGGCTACGCATCAATAGGCATTATAACTGCCCCGGCGCATGGGACTGAACCGACTTTTGATTTGTTATCTAGGTTTAATGTTGAATATGCTTACTCTTAAATATAAGTTTTCATACAATTATATGTTTTTTTAAACCTTATTAAGAAAGTAATTCACTAACTCAAATACTGAATACTGAAATATGCCTAATACATATAAGCATACTTTGAGTATCCACGATAATGACGATTGAAAAACAATCCTTATGAACCAAAGCCAGTCATTTTTCGATCCTTCGAAGGCTTCGAAAGAGGAGTCGCTAGCATAAAATAAAGATTTGCTTTTAGTATCGGACATGTGTCAACTTTGTCAGACAATGGGACTGTGTCGACACCATGGTGTCTCTAATAAGTTTAATAACACATGCCCTGGTCACAACATACATAATATCTTAAACTTGTTTGACTGCGATCTTCTACGTGTAGAAAATACACACAATGCACAGTCAAGCTGCTTAAGTTTGAACGAAATCCCTATGAAGTGCGACCGTAGCATAAGCGACTACTGCCCTAATGTATTAACTTTAAAATAAGTTAAACAGTTCAATAATGTTGAGTCTCACTTTAAGTGATTCTAATACTAATACCTACATTGCATATTTTGCATGTATGCATCTTCTTCTTCCTTAGCCTTTATTATTACACGGAGCGGCTGCCACCTGACCTCTGCAATCCAATTATAACTACATCTTGTTACCGTGTGTTTGTGTTTGTGTTTGTTTTGTTTCTTGTGTTGACTTTGCTTGCAATTAATTTGCAGTAGTCTATGAAAGGCTTTCTTGACATTTTATTTGTTAGCAGACTATGAAAATTCTTGGCATTTATGTAGCAGTCCAGAGTATTTTCTATGTCGTATCTGGGCTTTCCATACAGGGGACACTCAGCCAGGATGTGTGAGACGGTTTCGGTCTCTCCCAACCCACGTGGACATGATGGGTCCTCTTTACACTTGAACCTGTGCAAGTATTCAGAGAACCCAGTGTCAGGATATTAGAGGGTACTGACTTTCCCAATAACGACTGCCATAGATGTTCATGGCAGCCGGGACCGACGGCTTAACGTGCTCTCCGAGGCACGGAGCAGGCGATAATTGTCAATCAATACGCACATAATTTCGAAAACTCATATAACTTCCGAAAGTCAGAGGTGCGCGACGTGGGTTCGAACCCGAGACCCTCTGCATTGCAGTCTGTTGGTATCCCCACTGAGCTATCGCTGCTATTCATGTATGCATCTTAACTAATATTATAAATGTGAATGTGAGTTTGTTTGTTAGTTACGCTTTCACGCCTTAACTACTCGACTGATCATCATGAAATTTCTCACAATCGTAGTCAGTGGTACAGTAGAGGACATAGAGATAAAAATTGCTATAACCTACATTTGCGAGCGAAGCCATTTTAAGTAAGATAATAAAATAACAAAGATATGTGTATAACGAAGGAGGAACCCCAAAGTGTTTTTAAAAGGAGTGACTGATGACTCATGTTTGGGTCTTCGAAAGAAGCCAGTTACACCGATTTGAATAAATTCCAGGCAGTTTTGCAGCGATATATATTATATATAATAAGTCAACGTAAGAACGTACCCTTTTTTTTTTTTACGTGGGGGAATGCATGACGCATACCACCCCTCCGCGGGGGCGGGCGGAGGGGTTATGTCGGACTCGCCGGGGTAAAAGAAAGATGTTAAGAAGAAAATGTACCTCCCGGAATACCGACTAAACCTACCACGGTGTTCCTCGACAAAACCACTATCGACGGGGCCGCGCGAATCACTTTCGCATGCGGTCGCGACCCCGCCGAGGTTTCGGCCCGCCGTATGAAGCGGCAGGCCACTACACGAAAGACCTACCCAAAGGCACTTCTAACACTCCCTACTGTCCCCCCTAGAGGGGAGACGGACTCGAAACAGAGGCGCGCGTGGGAACACGCACGCCGCCTCTCGGACCTGGTGCTGAACGGATGGCGGGCAGGCCCACAGACGTAAGAACGTACCTACATCAACGTAACTCAATAAAATAAAATAACTTAAATATTATATATAATATTATATATATATTTATAATATATAAATATATATATAATATTATTATATATATAATATATATTATATATAATATTTCGCGTGTAGTAAGAATTCCTTTCTAGCGATATTTTTGCGTCAAGGATCTGATAAAAAAAGTTGCACAAAAAATATTTGCGCTCCCGTCCGAACAGTTCGGTTACATGCAAAAGAAAACTTAAAACTAATAAGATATTATTTACAAAACATACAAGCTTACTTTTTGTAAGTGGTCCCGAGGGCATCGGCGACCTACATGTTGTTGAGAACACATGACGCTGCGCTGCGTCTACGCTTTGATCTCGACGAATCATGAGCAAGCGCCGCGTCTGCTGTCACACTAAATTTTGTCAGGACAAATTTCGACTCTTTGAAATTGTTGGGATTTAAACATAGCGGGCACTGATTTAATCAGATTTATTAGGTTTTAAGTACAGAAATGAATGAGTGCTGAAGTCAAGTATAATGTTCGTGTTTTGATTGGCAAGAAAATTGTTGTAGACAGCATTTGTAGCTTTTTATGGATTAAGTGCCGAATAATGCCTAACGTCTATAAATAACCGCTTGGTAAAATACTTATTTACTTTACATTATACATAATTTGTAAATAAGTCATTATCTATTAAAACAACGAGACACAAACAACATCAAAATACAACATTTAAATTTTTTATTTATGTGGTCCACGGGCAGCTATTGTAGGTATACTTGACTAGAAGTGACCCTTTAAACTCATTAATTAATAAGTGTTAAGTACTCAGTCCTGAATTTTGTCCGTACATGAAAAAGTATCTAGAAATATGTCACCTTAAAAACACCGTTACTTTGATATTAAGCTGCCGAAAACCCGAGCCTACGATCCACATAATTATCGTTCTGTATTTGAATATGCCAACATCAGTTGTCTGATAATATTCAGTAGTCAGCTGCCGATTTTATAAGAGCTCTACAGTGCGATGTCTTTCTTACGGTATACTCTTTAGCGACGGCTACCGTAGTATATTTTATTCGGAGGAACCTCCCTCCGAGCCGAGGTGATCGGGCCAACTAACATGGAATGCAAGTTATGACAGCCTAACTACTAACAAAAGGACGTATCTTCGAAATCTTATAGACTCAAGTTGTAAGTAACCAAATAACTAGGTGGCCAATAAACATTCTCAGTAAACTTTGACATGTCACGGTCTAGTGACGCGTCTGTTGACAGCTGTGACGCCACCAGTGCGCGAGCGCAATGTAACCGATACTCGCCGATACCCGCCGCCCGCCGGCGCGGGCGCAGACGGTGGCCGGCTATTTACGAAGCTTCGCCGAAATTCAGCGGAACTCACCGAAGATATTAGGTTACTAGGATGTACTGTCACTGTTTTCTTGTATTGTGATACAATAACTTTTTTATATTATAGCTCTTAATATGAAAGTATACTAATAACCAAGAGGAAGACAAAGTCCTAAACAGCAGATAAAAGTTTGGGATTGCATTGATTTTTATTTAATATATTTATTATAAAATGGCTGCACGGATGATGAAGTTGTTTAAATGGTCGTCTGACCGCTGCCGATACGCCGTGTGTCGTGGGTTTCGAATTCCACACGCTACGAAAAAATTGTGTGATCCACAAATGGCTGTTACGTGGCTGCATGTTCTTTGTGACCGTTGTTTAAATATGTGTAAAGTGGAGGACTTTACAATACAGGAGTTATCCGTAGTGAGAAAGTGATATTTTTTAAATAAAACGAGATAATGTAATCTACTTTCGACAGTATTATATAGGTTTGTGAACCCGAGTTTAATCAAATATTGTAAAAAAGGACATAAATTAAAAATTGTATCCTAGTATTTTGTGAGTTTGAAACTGCACTTATACCAGCAATACTAAAAACAATCATAGTATCGCTACTATGTCTATCGCGCAGTTAAAAAATAACGAACATTCAAATAATTATTTGTTCATTCATAATACCACGGCCTCAGTCTTTTTTACTTAGCACACTTATTTTTACGGCTACCAGAAAATAGTTGCCAAAAAGGGCATGTCAACTAAAGATCACTCTAAGCCCAGGGGAGTGTAGCACCGAACACAGGCCAAATGTATGAAATATCAACTCTGACAGCCACTTAACTGTTCCTAACTAAAAACTATAAAGTGTATATGTAAAAAAGTGTCAAAGTTTAACGACTATTTTTACGTAAAAAAGTTAAAAGCCGCCAAAGACAAAAATCTATTTTCGTTCGAGTGTTTTTAATTAAAATGATAGCTACGCTCACAAATTAGAGATTTCCTGAGGAAATATCTGATTATCTATTATTTTTATCTTGAAGATTATTTGTTAGTTTACGAGCTTGTTGGCACTGATTACTTAATGAATTTTGACAGCTCTCGGTTTAGGATTAAGCTCAATTGGTTTTAAGAGTATTTGTTCGCACTGCTGAATGAGCAGCAAACGAATACTGTATGATGGTCTCGGGTTTGATTACAGGGTCGGATTTAATTATTGTGTTTTTCTGTTATTAAATTCTCATAAGCGGAACCTAATTTGCTATTATGCCCGGTAAGGCATTAATCTTGGCCCCTGCTAAGATTTTTTTTATACTACTAAGGTGGCAAGTAACCGTTCGGCCCACCTGATGGTATGTATGTATCTTATGTGGGGGCCAGTCAGTGCAGACCGCCGACACTTCGACCCAGTGGGATCTTTTGTGCCGACACTCTTCCAATAACGACTGCCATACATGTTCATGGCAGCCGGGACCGACGGCTTAACGTGCTCTCCGAGGCACGGAGCAGGTGATAATTGTCAATCAATACGCACATAATTTCGAAAAGTCATATAACTTCCGAAAGCCAGAGGTGCGCGACGTGGGTTTGAACCCGAGACCCTCTGCATTGCAGTCTGTTGGTCTCCCCACTGAGCTATCGCTGCTCTGGGATGAGCACCTGATGGTAAGTGGTCACCGTAGCCTATGGAAGCCTGCAACACCAGAGGCATCACTTGCGCGTTGCCGACCCTTTAGGTAAGAAAGTGTAAAGGAGAAAGAGCGGGAAGGGGCAATGAGGGTGATTGGGCCTCTGGCATTCTCACTCACCAAACGAAACAAGAGTAGGAATACTGCTATTTCACGTCGATATTCTGTGAGAGGGTAGTCCTTCCCCGGTCGAGCCGGCCCATTCATGCTGACATCAGCGAAGCTCTACTACTACAAAAACTGTAGTTGGTCAATTGTTGTGGGTGTATTAGACTTAAGCCTACTCTTTCGAGGACATAGGAATGAGACTATGTATATTGGCACTATACATACGTAGAGATGGACCTTTACTGTTATGTTTTTAGAGTTCGAAAAAACTCTTATACAACAGCTTTGTCCGTCCGTCCGTCTGTCTGTTATACAACTTTCAACTCAAGAACCGTAGGAGCTAGAGACTCGCGGTCAACGTCATTCGACAGCATAGTCAGCATAGTCGATATAACCCGAAATGACTTCATAGTCAGCCTCAGCCTTTGACCTCTGACCTCAAGGTCACGTGGTATCACGTGACCTTTGCATATTACATGAACCATTTTCTCGAACTCTAAAATTTACGGCAATTCATTGCCGATTCTCACTTGTTATTTATACTTCTTTCTGCCTGAGCAAACATTATTTATTGGCATTACATAATGTTCTTCAGACCGATTTCTACCATCATAGAGACTAACAATTTACGCAGAATATAATGCAGTGCCTGTACACAAACAACAGGCACCTTCGCTTGACTCAAAATTCGACCCTTGGACCTCATGATCCGCAACCGTACATTAGTTACTACACCAACAAGGCAATTAGTATAATACTAACATCGGGATACGCCTTGCTATTATTTTATTTATAAAAAAGGTGGAAAGTGGTCGGATCCCGTGGTTTTTAGCAAATTAATAAGTTCGCCATTGTTGATAGCTATTTTGGCAAACATTAAACAATTTACAATAAGAGCTTCCAGGTTAAAGTCAACAATATAAGGGCAGAATTAGTAAACTTTTAAATCTCATATAAACTGTCGTCCACTAACTAAAAGGTCGTTAAGTGCTATGAAACGCATATGGCTTGACGTATTTTCCAATAGATACTAATATACCAATAGATGTAATATTATTATAATAAGCTAAACTAAGCATCAGATGACAGATGATGTATAGGTACTGAAAAAAAGATTATGGGTATTTAAAACACTTATTAACTTATTCCACTTAAATATATAAACAAGTGGTGGTGCCCTTGTTTGTTTTTTTTACTGGCGTCTACCACCGCGGCGCGGCGCGACGACATTCTTCCGGATGCGCTTGCGCCGCAAATCGTACGACTCGTTAACCGCAAAAGTCATTAATTTAGCGAACACGTCAACACGGGAGTGGTCGGCGATGAGCTGGAACCAATGATAACTTATGGGTAATTAATTAATGATTATGTTAAATGATTCAATTTTTTAAATCATTAGGAGAAATATGGCTATGTTCGTTTCAAGATTTATGTTTTCTAGATTCAGGATTTATGCACATATTCATTATCTGTTTGCCCCAGAAAGGAGGTGTATTACAGCCACATTTCACTAGCTGTGTTCTATATGTGTGTATATATCTATAACTGGGCATTGAATCGGATTCCTCACTATTGAGATTCCTAACTATTTCTTAGTGATACTTTACTTGAGCCGGCAGTACGATATGGGCCTTCATAAAATGTAATTATAAAATTATGTTATAGAGGTAACGAGGCAGTCAAGTGTGTATTTAAAAGCGTGAATCTATAATTAGCTTACTTAACTATTCTTTGATTTTAATTCTTCGGATTTTATTATGTCTCAAATAAATCTGTATGACCGCATTATTATCTAAACACAGTGAAAGACAATGTGTCCTATTGCCGGCGTTGGCACGTCTACTTAGAAACTAACACATAAAGAATGAAAAACACAATATATACATAGGCCGTTGAAGTTATGTTATTTTACATAGGATCAATGTTTTTGATAATCTAAATACATATGTATAGCAGAATATATTTTTTGAGGATCACACAATTCATTGTCTCGTGTGGGGATCGAACCCGTAACACTCGGTCCAGTGGCAGTGGCGAGCCGGTCACTTAAACCACAGCCATCCGAGCAGTAATAACGTGCAGCTTCATTATACATAGCTAATAAGAAATTCAAAACCAATCTTAAAGATCCGATAAATGCGTCCATCAATACAACAAAATAGAGCTGAAATACCAAACAAATATTTCACATAGCTCACCCGTACATTGTAACCGAGTCGTAAAACTTTTTTTAGCCTAACCATACTTCATCTTGCGACGTCAAATCAGGAGGGTAGTCCATCATCAATTACGCCATTCTATTTGCGTAAATATACATTTAATTGTTTTAGTATTTTTCGTGTAAGTGCTAAAATTGTATTTTAATTAATCGTTGGGACGAAGCGTTGCGTGGAAGCGACGTGAGTAATGGCTACACTGATTTGAGGTAATTGTCATGCGCGGGCGCATTGTGTTCGCCATACTGTAGCCAAAATGAGGGACGAATTTTGACGTAATACTGTAACTTTTTATTATTAGGTTAAGGGATTATCGGCGTTTTTGTGAATTATTGTTATATCGCAAAAGCATTGAATAACTTTTTGTACACATATGATATTTAATAACATAATAAAACCATATTTTACTATACGTATGGTCCAGTAGTTTATATGGTCACTGCTACTTCGACGAGTGACGTTTCTCACATAAAACTTTTACATGATTCACTAGGTAATAGATAAATGTTTGTATAGTCAGCTGTAACGAAGGAACTCGATCCCAGCCCTTATTTTCAATGGATGGATTGAAGGGATGTCCGCATTGGGTACAGAAAACTAGTAGAAATCATAATCGTAAATCGGTAAGTAAAAACATACAAAAGGTAGATACAATATAAGTTTTTACTATTGTTTGTCTTTAGCGAACATTAAATGACACACGTACACAAATGATGCATGGCCGTTTTTGTATGTTTTACAAAAGAACTTTCTTTAGGTATTAACATTATTGTTAAGTTTATAAAGTTATTTTTCGCTATATCATGTAGGTATGTTCATAGCAATTTTATTTATCAATTTCTAGAATCACGGGGTCGAGTAATTTTCTCGATTTCAGGACGGAACTTTTCCGGGTTCCCGGAATGCCGAAATTCTCGAAGCTTTCTAGCTGCTATACAGGTATTATTACAACACTGCTACCTAAGCCTCCGTGGCGCAGCGGTAGTGAATGCGACTGCTGTGCATGAGGTCTCGGGTTTGAATTCCGGGTCGGATCAAGAAAAGTTATTGGGTTTTTCTGTTAAGAAATCTCAATAGTAGCCCGGAGTTAAGAAGTTGGCGGTGTAAGAGTAAGACACCCACGTGCCTCGGCAAGCACGTAAAGCCGTTGGTCCTGCGCCTGATCTCTCTCCGGTCGTGTCGGATTACCGTCCCATCGGATCATGAGAGTTAAGGAACAGAGAGTGCACTTGTGTTTGCGCACACACTTGTGCACTATAATAGGTATCTCCTGCGTAGATGGCCAGTCTCCGTTAAGACTGGCCGCCATGACCGAAATTCGGTCTGGAGGACATTATTATTATTCTATTACAACTCTGAGATTTGAAGAAAAAAGAAAGAAGAAGGTTGCTTGCTGTTTGCTGGCCAAAAAATAAAGAAATCCGTTACAACCACATGAAAATTTGGGAGGGAAACACTTTCAATAAATTATAATATAGACTAAAAATTTGTCCATACCGTGGATATATCTTTTTTAGAAACCATAAAACACCTGTATTAAGTAATAAGACTTGGGGTGTTACTGGAATGTCCAGATATAAAAGAAAACGTCAGAATATTGATATACGTGTACGCGAAAGTTATACATTGAAATTATACTACGTTATACGGATTTTATCGCGTTGCTTAAATGCCAGTGTTAAATAATAAAGATTACAAGCTAACTGACAACTTGGAAATTGACTTGAAATATAACGAGAGTTTATCTTTACTTTTATAACACCAAAATCTAAAATACGAAGCATAATTATTATTATTTACTAGTTTAATTGTTATTTTGTTAACTTGTGACCTATGATCACATATCCTCGTCAATATTGATACCTAAAAATGTATAAATATAAAGCAAAGGATAAGCATTTTTTTAAATTGTGATGTCTTATTTGTATCATTATTATTATTCAATTTTAGCAATACAAGACAATTCATATATATTAGACATGAATACAGTAAATTATATTGATCTACTTAATAAAACATTAGCTGAATAATATTTAATAATATAATATAATATATAATCTGAATGCGACTTTCATCTAGTCACACGTCCCCAATGAACTGTCTCAATTTTTTCCTCGTATATGGTCACCGTACCGGATGATGTTGTTGACAAATGGTTATGTTCATGCGTTATTGAGCCTCCATCCCTTCTAAATGAACTCGTACACGTCTAAAGACCACACCGTGGCCAAATTAATTATAACTGCTTTTTACTTCAACTCAAGAATTTGTGGCGAGTATGATTTATTGATGCTTGTTTTGTAAATTTTGCTTTTAAATGTCATAAGCGTGGTATTCATACTGTCCAGTATTGGTAGAGCTGTCGGTAGGACATGCGGCTTTCGCAAAGCAGGCTCAACCTATTTAGAATTTTAATGTTAGTTCAATAGAGTATTGAATATTTATAACTTACGGTTGAGAGGCCGTCGATTCGATCCGTGGCCTAAGTTAGAAGTTCTAAAATAGAAATTAAGCGAAAAGGGTTAACAAGTACAAGTAAGTAATTATAGTCCATATCTTCTTCTCCCTAGCCTTTATTATTCCCAAGTCACTTGGGGTCGGCTTTTCTAGTCTAACCGGATTTGACTGGATATCAGTTTTAACACGGAGTGGCTGCCACCTGATCTCCGCAACCCGAAGGCTAACGATACCCTAAGGCTAGACCAGTGTCAGGATATTAGAGGGTACTGACTTTCGCAATAACGACTGCCATAGATGTTCATGGCAGACGGGACCGACGGCTTAACGTGCTCTCCGAGGCACGGAGCAGGCGATAATTGTCAATCAATACGCACATAATTTCGAAAAGTCATATAACTTCCGAAAGTCAGAGGTGTGCGACGTGGGTTCGAACCCGATACCCTCTGCATTGCAGTCTGTTGTCTCCCCACTGAGCTATCGCTGCTGTTATTTAATTATAGTCCATATAAAGAACTTAATCTTATACATTTAATTTAAAAAAAAAAGAATTATCTTATATAATATTGTATACATATTCCCGCCTATGCCTGAAGGCTTCGTAGACATGTATTATACCCACATTTCGTCAGCTATATTATATTTTAGGACAGAAATTTCCAATAAAATTAAGTCTGATCCGTAAATTTTGACTAAGACAATTCTTCAGCTGTAAATACATTTAATTAATCCGTGAGTTAATCACGGATTAATTAGATGCATTTACAGCTGAAGAAGTAACTACGGGTCCCGCTAATTCCAAGGGCCGCGCACTCACATATATAAATTCAAAAACAATTTAATTAAAAAGAAATGCTATCATTTAATTGATTATAGTTTGTTTCTAGTATGACCTTTCTTTATAAAAAATTGACTCCCGACATGTTTTGGTACGAGCCGAGCGCTGGCTTAATTAGGCACTGGGTATAACACTTTTCTGAAAGTCTAAATTAAAATAATGTCTATTGATTTTATTGCCACTTGCAAAATCAGTAATAAGTACGTTTGACTGTTTTTTAACGAATTTTTGTTTTGATACTTTATGAAGTATCAATATAAAACTACACCGAGTTCATCGACCTCTACAGATCATCGACTAAATTCAGCCTTTTTGAGTAGGTACAGAGATCCTAATTGACCATAGT
Source organism: Catocala fraxini (assembly GCA_930367265.1). Lineage (NCBI taxonomy): Eukaryota > Metazoa > Arthropoda > Insecta > Lepidoptera > Erebidae > Catocala > Catocala fraxini. The sequence continues at coordinate 6,369,513 of OV884026.1, read as the reverse complement.
CAATTGAACTCTGAGTTCAGTTGCCCGTACTTTATCTATATTTTTCTTCGAAAGTAGGTACTAGCAATTTGGGATGCAATTAATGAGCATTCATGTTAACCTCTCCAAAAAAGGTTTCTATCTTAGCTGGAGTGGTTAACTTCTGTTAAGAGTGAGTTTTCGTCGCCGCGTCGGTAGCAAATGCATGCAATGAGTAGATCCAATCACTCCCAGTATGCGATCACCCACGACCTCATGACTGAAAGTGCACGCGTAATATCGCTGGTGCATATTTGATACGGACTACGATATGTTTATCGCAATAGATATATCACCACTATGGGATGACTATAGACTACATATTAGGAGTGAATTACAATTCAAAATCTCGAGAAATCAACTCAAATAATTATTACTCATTAGTCTAATCATAATCCCTGTGATGTTAAATGAAATATTGAAACAAAATGGTGTCAAGCTAGCAAGATCTAACAATAAGAATATTGGCCACATTTAAATCTTAAATTAAATTACATTTCTCTTTAACGTTGATCGGTTTATATTATTACTAAAGAACATGACGGGATTAGTACGGTCTCGTTACGCGCATGCGCAAACGAGCTGTCTTGCGTCCGCGCCACGCGCGCTGCCCGCCGACAACTGTCACCCCCAATTATGGCCGCCATGACACTTCAGCGCGCTTGCATTTGAATATAGAACGTTTGCTTCAAAGGAATCCACATTTTAATATTTCGTTTTGGCTCTCCGAAGAGTCAGAACGTGTATTCCTTGTAAATAATCAATAAAATATATCTTCATATTGTAAACATTTCAACGGGTCCAAATTAATCGTAAACTATCATGAAAATTATAGTTTTATTATCTATTTTCGAAATAAATTCATGTGGAATTGATTCATATTGCATAGTTAGATATACATGAAAACAATTTTAGTAGACAGTCGTTAAAGTCGTGTATATATCGGTTTTAAATCTCAACGCGACATGGTGTGAAAAGAGCTCTATGAAAGTTAATATTATATAACTCATGAACTAATACGCGCAAATTATATTGCAATACAACAAAATCGCAGGACTTAGGACATACATTTAATTGACCCTCGCTCATGATGCATACGAAAGGGTAGGCCGAGCTATATTATTATTAAAAGTATTGTATTTACTGTGTCATAAAATAAATATATCTTCCAGACCGAATTTCGGTCACGACGGTGCATCTTAACAAAAACTGGCCATCTACGCAGGCAATTTATAGTGCAGAAGTGCTCTAGCCTCTGTCTGTTCTTTAAGTATCATAATCCGATGGGACGGGCATCCGACACGACCGGAGAAAGATCAGGCGCAGGACCAACGGCATTACGTGCTGTCCGACGCACGGGGATTTGTAACAACGCTAACTTACTATAACTGCTCTACGTATGCGAACCCGAGACCAACGTGCATAGCACTCGCATTCACTATTACTACGGCGTCGAGGTGTATTTCAACAATACCTACATAAATTTAGACTCAAACCTCTATATCCACGGATAAGTAGTTAAGGGGCAAAATACCGATTTTATAGTTCCGTGATAAGCGTAAACTTAATTCAGTAGACCAACGAAGCATTCAACATAATTTCCTCTACTTTATAAAATAAAAATCACACTAAATATCTTTGCTTCAATATCTAATTATTTAGTCTGTGGCACATCTGGCACTACGTGTGTATTCTATGCTACGCTTCAGGCGTTTTTCAACATTTCACTTTAATTCGAAACGACAGGTCGCCGGTTCTATTCCCGGCAGACGGGAAGGTACGGATGCCGAAGAAATTACACACGAATTTACTACTCGCATACATATACATAAATATTCTGATTATATTAATTTATAATTGTGATGAAAAAATGGGTTATATCGAGTATTTTAACATCGTAGAATATTTTTTATTATCTGTGTTTGAGAATTTGTGTAATAGATGTCGATCTAAGAATACTTTAAAGTTCTGTTGTGATAACTATTAAGTAATCTGTGTTTTTTAAGAATGCATTATTGCGTAATTACAACGCTATTTATTTAGCCTAACCCTTGGATAGAATACGATTGTATTTTTATTGTTTTTGCTGATATTTTAATTATGTAGGTGGATAGGTAGGTATACCGTCAAGTATCGTAGCGAACCGCCTTTGAAAAGATACCTATACACAATTTTACGAACCGGAAACATAGACAGTGTTGTCAGATCAGTAAAATTTAATAGATTTTATAGAGAATGTTACCAGTGCTTTGTGCAAATAACATATTCCTCTGTGTTCTCTGAATAATAACACTAGAGCAGTAGTTTCCAAAGTGGTCCAGGTGGACCCCTAGGGGTCCACGGGAGACTCGACGGGGGTCTAAGTTAACGAGACAAAAAATGGGGGCTCACAATTCGTAAGCGGGGGTCCATGAAAATGTATTTGCTTTCGATAGTGAAGAACTAAAATGTTGGCTTGTTGACTTCACCTTTTGAAGATTAAGAATACTTATCGCTAAAGACAACAATACTAAAAAAAAAAGTCTGCTCTAAGAGATTTGATAAAAAACTTATTGTAATTCTAGCCAAGGAATATGGTAGAAATGTAGCTGTAAGGGGTCCACCGGAACCAGCTACATTTTGAAAGTGATCTATGAGAAAAAGTCTGGGGACCTCTGCACTAGAGCAAGCATTACGCCCGCAGCTTCGCATGTGTTAATCTAGATTTTGTCAATAAATTTCTATTCCTCAGGAACAGTAGATACTTTTTTTTATGAAAGGTGTTCTTTTCTGTACCCCTCATAACCTGTATGAAAAATTTCATGATAATCAGTTGAGTAATTAAGGCGTAAAAGCATAACAAATACATACCTAAGCTTATATTCGCATTTATAATATTAGTTAGGATATCAACCGCTTAGCTATCTATCACTACCATGTATTTTTATAATTTCGCTATTACTATTTTTATAAAGGTACTTAATTGATAAATAAAAATGCATTTGATATAAAAAATACATAAATCGTTTGGTTTTACTGCTGTTTTCAAACATTCAGTCTTCTTCTCTCTTAGCCTTTATTATTCCCAAGTCACTTGGGGTCGGCTTTTCTGGTCTAGCCGGATTTGACTGGATATCAGTTTTAGCACGGAGCGGCTGCCACCTGTCCTCCGCAACCCGAAGGCTAACGATACCCTAAGGCTAGACCAGTGTCAGGATATTAGAGGGTACTGACTTTCCCAATAACGACTGCCATAGATGTTCATGGCAGCCGGGACCAACGGCTTAACGTGCTCTCCGAGGCACGGAGCAGGCGATAATTGTCAATCAATACGCTCATAATTTCGAAAAGTCATATAACTTCCGAAAGTCAGAGGTGCGCGACGTGGGTTCGAACCCGAGACCTTCTGCATTGCAGTCTGTTGGTCTCTCCACTGAGCTATCGCTGCTACAATGTTTTCAAACATTCAGCAAATAAATAAAATAAATAATTATATAAGTACAAATAAAATAATTGTTCACGTAATATACATATGTAGAACAAACCAAGAAAATCTTCAAAAACACAAACAATAAAAAAACACTTATAGAATCGACGGCGTAGTTTCATTCGGCACATTCCTGACTCACACCGACAGTTTCATACAATAGGATGGGAAGGAGGAGACCAGTAAAAAGCAATATAGTCGGGACCATATTGCGAATATACTAATTATTCAAGTACCTAATATCATTAAATCGGTACAGTTCTGGAGGAACAGGGAAATATGAAATCATGTTTTTGTAAATTTTGTTTAGTCCAAGTATTTTACGCACTTTGATATTTAGCTTGAAACCGATACCGATGTTTTAAGCGAAAGTGAAATCAATCTTGCTTACACTTTGTTCTTTAATATTCACACAGTAGTAACACTAACGATACAGTATGAAGGCGTGCTAGATTAAATATAATAAACTATTATTATCGTTATTATTATTATTATTGAGCAGCGATAGCTCAGTGGGGAGACCAATAGACTGCAATGCAGAGGGCCTCGGGTTCGAACCCACGTCGCGCACCTCTGACTTTCGGAAGTTATATGACTTTTCGAAATTAAGTGCGTATTGATTGACTATTATCGCCTGCTCCGTGCCTCGGAGAGCACGTTAAGCCGTCGGTCCCGGCTTCCATGAACATCTATGGCAGTCGTTATTGGGAGAGTGTCGACACAAAAGATCCCACTGGGTCGAAGTGTCGCCGGTCTGCACTAACTGGCCCCCACATAAGATACATACCTACATACATTATGGTAAAGGGATTTTGGTAAGTCAAGCCGTGTCAAGCCATTCTTTGTGTTTCTATGTAGTTACCAAGGTACCAATCCACGCTTCACTGTAGCTGAGGCTGATATTAATTACTAGCTATGCCCGCGGTTTCACCAGCGTTTATGATTACTGCGCCGCTCCCGTAGGTCGTAGCGTGATGTTATATAGCCTATAACCTTCTCCGATAAATAGGCTATCCAACACCAAAATAATTTTTCAATTCGTACCAGTAGTTCCTGAGATTAGCGCGTTCAACCAAACAAAATTTTTAGCTTTATAATAATTATTAGTACAGATTTACATGTCAGCTAGTGTGTGATAAATAAAAATCTAAATATATTTACTCGTATATGTAAGTCACAATTATTGTACGCTATTATCATTCCTAAAATGCATTGTAAATTTTAAATTTTTGGTAATAGTGAACTATTATTATCAATTAGATACACTTATACATTTTATTTGTGAATATACATTGTCATTTACCTATTGCCATGTTACGCAAGACAAGGGCGTAGAACAAATGAGAAGAACTAGCAAGAAACTCATTACAAAAGGGACACAGCTCTTAAACAAAATGTATAGAACATGTGCTCTTTTCGAAGTACGCTTATTAAATGACGCTCTGTAAACCAGATGTACCTCATAACAAGACCTGAGCTCATCATCATCACATTATAATTGAAGTTGACAACATTTTGGCTAAGTAATCCACTGGCATCATTTGCGAATACTCGTTTATCACTGAACGATGAATTGAACATGACATCCTTAATATAACTGTGGTGAATATAACCGTAGGTATACTAGTCTCTACGTAATATATGCATGAATCATGTCTATGTATCGTCTAGAGGGTAGGCAGAAGTGTATCGTAATAGCGACAAGGCTTGCATTCTATCGGGCACGTTTCAGACTTATGCCATGGTACGTTGTGCTAATATGTATAATGTAGAGCCACAATCAAGGCAGACGAATTAGGTTTTTGCACAATATTAGATATAAGGTTTACAAAAAAAAAAATAAGTATGTATTTTTGTTTAATAATGCCAACTAAGCTGAATGCTTGTGTTAAAAGTAATTTCACATTGGTAATATTTTATAATTGCAACGATTGGGTTCGAACACACGACCTCTCGATGGCAAGTAGTATAGCCTTATGCACAGGGGCCTTACCAACATATCTTTAAGCATTGCTAAGTTACATGTGCGAGAACGAGACAAAGCTATAAAATTACCTGTAACGTCTCACTCTAGCGTTAACACAATTATGCTTTAAGAGCTGGTTTAGCACCACCGTTTCATCCGTACCTATTCCACTGATTTCTCTCTATATTTATAAATATATCTACTAAAGCAAGAAAATTCGATGTAATATATAATTATATACACTTTGTCATGTTACTAACATGTTACTATGTTAAGTTTATTTTTTCATTATATAATTGGTACCTTGTTACAGGATAAAAATATACAAAAATGGCTCGATTATATTGTTGTTTTCAGACATCCAGCAAACAAAAGTAACGAAACTAATAAATTAAAAAGACTTGATCACGTAGCCTAAAACCTTCCTGAAATGTATATGAACAAAATATTAAAATCGGTTTAGTTTTAGAGGAAGAAACAGGGGAATACGGGATGATTATTTTGTTAATTTTGTATAGACCGATCTGTAGTTATATCTTCTGCAAATTAATATTTGCCCAGCAGGGCAGCAATAAATCCGATAAAACCTTTTCTTTAAATATTTTGAACACCGCATATCCTCTTTAAGTTAAAACTAAACACGAATTGGGATAATAACGCCAATGGAGCGGCACTGAACGCGATATTTACGGCAACAATTGCAAGAAAGCAAAATCTAAATATTATTGTGTTATAAACATACAGTCAATATACTGTAGAAGATAACTAGCATTATAGTAATTTTTATGATGATCCATTTTGTGGAAAATGGACCAACATAACAATTGTTTAATAACTGCCAAACACGATTTGCTTGGTTGCTCTTATTGACTGACTGGCAAAGAAATCTACCTAACTGCGAGAGAAAAGTTATTCTCTCAGCTCTGGATATTATATTACGTCGTTTATTCTACAACAGTAGGACATGTATCTAGTTAATCTAACTAGTCCTAACTAATATCATAAATGCGAATGTGAGTTTGTTTGTTAGTTTGTTACGCTTTCACGCCTTAACTACTCAACCGATCATCATGAAATTTTGCATACACGTTGTCAGTGGAACAAAACATATGGTACTAGACTGCAATGCAGAGGGTCTCGGGTTCGAACCCACGTCGCGCACCTCTGACTTTCGGAAGTTATATGACTTTTCGATATTATGTGCGTATTGATTGACAATTATCGCCTGCTCCGTGCCTCGGAGAGCATGTTAAGCCGTCGGTCCCGGCTGCCATGAACATATATGGCAGTCGTTATTGGGAGAGTGGCGACACAAAAGATCCCACTGGGTCGAAGTGTCGCCGGTCTGCACTGACTGGCCCCCACATAAGATACATACATACCTTTAATCTAGAAAAAATACTGTTCGAGTGAAGCCGTGGGCAAAAGTTAGTACAGAACAAATAAGTAGTAAAAAACAGTGTACGAAACAGGCAGAATGGAAAGTTAAGAGAAATCTAGGTTTTTTTTTCAAAGCTAACAAAATATATATATAGTACCTTGAACGTAACTATTTTTATTATACAACAATTTATTATACTTATGCAACAGAAAACGGGCAATTAACGCAATCATACTACACATACCTTTATTAAAAGCTTGACGTTTCACACGTGGTCCCGTGGTCACACGTATTGCTTGTAGGTTAATTCGTAGCATGATCGTCTTAATTCCCGTTTTCTGTTACTTACTTAAAGTATAAAAGTGATTTATGACTCTTAATTTGACATCTGTATGTTTACAAAGATTCTATATTGAATTTGTGTAGGTGTAATTGGACATACGACGTACCTTACTGTTGAGCACAGAACAAGGAATATGGCGCGCCGCCTTCTTACTAGCGAAGTGCCGAACTTGTAAAATACGTAGGTATACGTAGGTATATATTCGAAGTTCAAATCGAGGATCACATGGAATCGTTCTTTGTAGTTTTACAGTTTACTTAGTGCACTCGAGCACGCGTTACTTCCTTTCCACACATCTCGATAATACTATTTAATTTCCACATCCGCAACGCAACATTTCAATAACATAAACTTATCACAACCAATTACTTAAAAACTTTATGTTCATTTTCTTTTGAACGCTATAAATAATACACGTTGACGTGTCAATTATTGTCTGAATCGTTTCCCGCTCATAATATTTTTATTTTTCTTAGGCGGGCCAACCCAAACCACGCCTCGCGGCCTTTGGAACAAACTCAAAATTAGAACTTTGAGAAACTCCCACTATGAAAAAACCAATTTGAAATTAATCTTGATTGCAATAGTAATAAAGGTTATTTTACCTTAACGGAACCAAAGGTTCTGCATACGTAATTTGAAATCTAAATTCTTAGTCACAGAGACGAAAATGAAGTTTTCTTTTTAAATAAATGGGTGTGTTCATAAGGGACGTTTGCTGTATATTTTTTACCAGACACACATGTTGATTTTGAGATGAAGTAGCGAAGCAGCCAGATCGCGGCACAGACTCCATTAGTTCGCACATTAGTATGAGTTAGCCGAATTATTTAATTAAATAAAGTAATTCAATAAGCGGGCGAATTAATAACAATTATTCGGTTTGGCCGCGTTCGATTGGCGCCAGAGTGGACACTAAGAGATTTTATTCAAAACAAATGTGACAGTGTTTACGAAATATTAAAGTAAATCGATTAAATTTCATTTTTAAATAGTTGGCGTGCTAATATTTTATAGTTATACTATGGAACAAAATAAAGGTAAGTCCATTAAAATTATATACCTATACTCCATTTGGTTAGGTACTTAATTAAACGTAAACAATGTTGATGTGACTTTTTACACAAACACATATTAAACAAATAAACTACTGCTTAAACGAACGGTTCAATTGATTTAGTAATCGTTATTGTTGTATTTACATTGATCTTTAGCAGCGGTCTATTTTTAAACTGAGTTTTCAGATACAATGATAAAAAAGACATCAGGATTGTTTACCATTAGTTAAGTAGGTACCTACCTAAACAAATGGATTATAGGTAATATTGCAAGATGCGCGTTAAGAACTAATAGTTATAGTAGGTATACCACGTTATTGGATAAGACATTATTTATTATGTTTTACTCGACTGTCCAATCTTAAAGTACCTAGTCCAACAAGTAAGTACTCTAAAGTACATTTATCTTTTGTCACATTTTTACCGCTTAAACATAGAACCGAACCAAATTAAACGAAATTTGGTTCAGATCTATATTCCATTTGTTAGGTACTTAACTAAAGGTAAACAATCTTTATGTGTCTTTTTATCTAAAAACTCAGTTTAAAAATAAAACGCTGCTAAAGATCAATGTAAATACAACAATAACGATTACTAAATCAATTGAACCGTTAGTTTAAGCAGTAGTTTATTTGTTTAATATGTGTTTGTGTAAAAAGTCACATGAACATTGTTTACCTTTAATTAGGTACCTAAGCAAATGGAGTATAGTTTCAACAGAAATGAAGTACCTATCTTACGTAAGATAACCTGCCAATAATGCCATGAAATACGGAAATACCCGTTATATCATAAGTAATAAAAATGATTTGTAACGCACATTATTTAGCTATACGTATAAGTTATACTGTTGAAGAAACAGTTTGTGTGACTTGCCAGTGTTAATGCGACTATTGTTGTAGTAAATTGCCTTACGGTACAAATATTAGCGACCGTTGTCCAATGGAAAGGCATTGTATAAGCGATCGAGATGTCGTGGTTTCGAATCCCACCTACTGCACTACCAATATAAACCTACTTTTAACACAAGTATTTTAGCTTAGCTAGAGAGGGGCTAACAAGAATAAGTACCTACTAGTACTCTGCAATCCAAATAGGTGGTGGGTAATCAGTTTTATTAAAAAATAAATTATAAAAGAAATTATTATTCTGTGACTAGGTAGTAGATGTTTCCTAATTTCAATAGAGAAGATGGTTGGAATGTACCACCAGCTTCGGATCCAGTAATTCAAATAGTCAAACCCAAGAAGAAGCAAACCACAGCTAGACTTCATGATACTCTGAGCTCATTCTGCGTAAATAGAAACACCAATGATTAAATTATGTTCGGGTACTTTGAAATAACTACACTGGAACATTGAGACAACTGCCATCTTAGTCTCCCCGTGACCATGGCTGCTGAAAAGCAACCGAAACGTCGGGGAAAGTGTAAACTTAAATATAAATAGTTTTAATAATTTAATAGGTTAAAAATGAGTAAAGTTTAATAGTATCTAGTAGTAGTGTAACAGTTTCTAAATTATGTAATAAAATGTAAAATAAACAACGCGATAAAATCCGTATATAGTAGTTTAATTTCAATGAATAACATTCGCGTAAACAGAAGACAATATTAGTAGATACATACTTATTTGTGTTTGTTTTTTTAAATCTTTGTAACATTCCCCGGGGACAGATATTTTAGTAATCGCGGGTAATTTTCTTTAGTATTTCGATTACAAATTGTATATTATTCTACTATAACGTTAAAACATACTGCGTAGACACTAAGCCTTCAGTTCAGAGGAGCATGAAAACCGTTTCACGTGTATACATGTAATCGATAGTCCTGCGCGCGCGCCGCTATGTACAACGATCTACAGTGAAAAGCCGCCGGTGCGTGTGCGATCTGTACAGACGACCTTTTGTTTGTTTTATTATTATTACAGTTACATTTATTTTTCTTTGTATTTGATTCATATCACTACACCCTGTACAGATATATATACCTATTTAAACTCAAGTCGGTTTTTCCGGAGGGGTACCTAGGCAGAAACTACAGTTGCCACCTGCTACGATCCTAGCATATAATTTTTGTTTTATTTACTAGCATTATAATATTTTGAACGCTCGTCGGTTTGAAAGCATAATCTTAAAGTAGTAAAAATCTTTTGTGAGATTTCGATTAATTCTATCTTAAGTAAGTATATAGTATATGTGGTGTGACTCTGAAAGATAGAATAAGGAATAGTGTGATTAGAGAGAGATGCGGCATGAAAGTGGATATATTGACAAGAATAGAAAAGGGTATGTTAAGCTGGTTTGGGTATGTAGAAAGAATGGACGAGGAAATACTGACTAAGAAAGTTTATAAGGCTAGTGTAAATGGAACAGTCGCAAGAGGAAGACCTAGGCGAACGTTTCTTGATCAGATCGGAGGCGTTCTGGACAAAGGCCAGGTTAAGAGCACCTTGAACCGACGGGCGTGTATGAGGAATGTGGTGAAAGTGAATGAAGCCAGAGAAGTGTGTCAGGATCGTAGCAAATGGAAATCCGTAGTCTCTGCCTACCCCTCTGGGAAACAGGCGTGAATCTATGTATATATGTATGTAAGTAAGTATATAACAAAATACAGCTAGTTACTTTTCGTAATAATTAGATAGTCACGTACTTATGTTGCTGAATGTACTACTTACCATATTTACATAAGTATACCTACTTCCTTAAATATATTATATAAAATGTGTAGTTATTTGCCAAGAAACAAGGAGATCGATCATAAATAATTTAATATTGCAGTGTACGTAACTATTTCATCACTTTTCCATTTTGATTGGGAGTCTTGTTTTCGCGTATATAACGTACTAGCGACCCGCCCGGCTTGGCACGGCTAATACAATACTTTAACAAATTGTACACCTTAACCTTCCTCATAAATCACCCTGTCTATTGGTGAAAACCGGCATGAAAATCCGTTTAGTAGTTTTTGAGTTTGTCGCGTAAAAACGCTGCGCGGGCTTTGTTTTGTAATATGTACCTAGTGATATCTAACCTAAATGTCTGGATGTAGTTTTTAAAGCACTGCCTATTAACATAATTAAGCTTATGGTCATGGAAACTTATAAAACTTAAGCAAATTTTCCTTTCAAACAAATGACGCAATGAACACCCAGGCTCGGCACAACCATTTGGGGAACACACATTTTTTGTCTGGTGTAGATTTTAAACCCACAACACTCAGCGAAGAGATATAGGCGACTACTTGAACCACTACGCCATCCGTAAACTCCTAAACCTTAAAACACTACATGTGTCTATTTTATACATGCATATTTAAAGTTAACTGTAAAAGTTGCTATTTTATGCTGGATTCTTACAGACCCTAACCAAGTTATTTTATTCACAGATGTCCTGAACACACGTCAATCTACAACAAAGAATTACGACCCGAAAACTCAGAACCCTGTCAACTACAACGTCAACTCTGGCAACTATACAGAGAATAACCACAACTTATTCCAAATGATCAAATGCCACGAAGACAGTCTGCTCAGACTTCATCATTTAACAGCGGGTAGACAAATCAACAGTAATTACGAACCGAGCTACCAAAACGACCTTACTTGGTATCCCAAAGACTTGCAACGACCATACATCAAACCCGTCGATTACCTAGCGTACGAAGACATGAGGAGAAAGTACGAGGACAAAAGTTGTAAAGAAAGGGAAAATCACAAAGAATCCGAGGAAGAAAGAGACGTAAAGTCTGATGAAAGGAAGAAACCAAGGAGAAATAGGACTACGTTTACAAGTCAACAGCTCGCCGCTTTAGAAAAGGTGTTTGAAAAGACGCATTATCCTGACGCTTTTGTTAGAGAGGATCTGGCAGCTAGAGTCAATCTGACTGAAGCTAGAGTTCAAGTAAGTTAAAACATTAGTATGGAGACTTTACTATTAACGCAGTACTAGTAGGTTGGACATCATTTGTACAAGAAAACCCATTATCGACCTCTGAAAAAGATAGTTATCATTTTAAATCGCTGTCAATCACCGCAAAGAAATAGAAGACCCTCTTTTAAGGAGATAACTAGCAATTTGGGTTACTTTTTATTAGTATTCTTGTTAACCCCTCCAGCTAAGCTAAAATGCTTATGTGAGGAGGTTCACATCGATAGAGCAATTTTAGAATCGCGACCTATCGGTCGCAAGTCCAATAGCCTATCGATTGTTATCGCCGCTTTTAAATCCTTGAATCCTATGTGCAGTTTATTCTTATAAAATATTAATTGCATATTTATGTTTTTAAAGCACAACGTTTAAGTATATTTTCCTTTGTCACCAGGTATGGTTCCAAAATCGGCGAGCAAAATTCCGAAGAAACGAAAGGTCCGCTTTATCTAACCATAGAAGCTCAACGAGCCAAAGTTCCCCAGAACCCATCGCCGTGCCTATTGGCATTCCTCATCAAGCGGACCCAAGACAAGACTTCGCAAGAAACTCTAAAGAGCCATGGCTTCACCACTTCCAAGCCAATAATTTAAATCTAAACTTGGGCATTCCAATCTCTAATACTGGACTGTACCAAAACGATTATTCCTTGATGATGCAAAATGTTGGCAATCGACAATATATGCCGAATTCAAATAGTCTTATGGGCCAGAGTGTGGTAGGCTATGGCGGTACAAACGATAATGGTTATGGTTCCTGTGCGCTGATTGGAGGTTACAGTGGTTCTCTCCAATCTGCCCATCACGGGTCTTATAATCTTAATTTACGGTTGAGACCGCATGATTTTACAATAAATAATATAGCGCTATGAAAGTTGGTACAATAGAATATTTATATATATAATTGTAAATATGATGTGTACCCATTTGTAAATAATATTTTGAACATTTTATATATGAATTAGATATCCGTATTAATTATTGTATATAGACATTTTTATTAATCTAAAATAAATTCTGAAATTTGGGTTTTGTTATTATTTTAATACTTTTCATATGTATGTAGACTCAAGCCTGTAAGTCTTGTATATCTCTGGATTCTGAATCTATTACATCCATAGTACATTTTCGGTAGTTTTTGTGTACCTACAATTGGAAAAAAGGCTATTACTGTTTATTGGACACATTTATAATATACTAGCTTTTGTTCGCGGCTTCGTTTGCTTGGGAACAGTACTTTTTTCACGTTGAAAGGTACCTTATTTTCGTTTATACACACTTGACAACGTGTATGCGGAATTTCATGATGATCGGTCAAGTAGTTGAGGCCTGAAAGCGTAACAAACAAACAAATTCACGTACGCATTTATAATATCAGTTAGTATGTTATTAGTGTGCATTTATTTAAAGAAAACAACTCTTTACACTACTAAGGATCACGATTCCACACTGTGTCTCTCATGGACGCTTGTAAGCTGAAATTATATCTCGGGAACATTGAAGAGTTATCCATATATTGAATGATAAACAACGCTGCTTAGCTTAATATAATACAAAAGTAAGTAAACTAACTAAATCCTTTGATATAAACTTTTGTTTATTTCTTATTAATATTTCCCTTTTGCAACAGAATATTATAAATCTCAAACGGCTAGAATCCAGTTTAGAAAAAAATATTAAATTCTAGCAGCGGGAAATTTGATACTGTCAATGTCAATTAAATGTCAAATAAAATAAGGCACCAATCTGAAGAAGAGCGTAACGTTTTTGAAAGAGTGTAGTTTTGTTTTTTTAACTTATGAACCACAGGGAAGTTTAATTTATAATAAGGAGACACTATATTTATAGATCTAATACATCGATATCAACTTTGTACATAAGAAACAAGCAATATGTCCTGCTACAAAACTTTGTTTATGTTGATATCATTTGCTGTTGTTACCCATGCCGCCTACAAATACTTTATAAAAAAGAAGAAACAAGAAAAATTGAAAGAGATTCAGGAAGTTATTATGTTCTCTTACGAGGTAGAAGAAATTAAAAAGAGTAAATATTCACGGTGCATGATAACAAAAAGTATGGACAGATTATTATATTACTTGAATCAACCCCGATATAACCTGGATGTATGCATGTACGTGCTCACAAATATGGATATAACTAATGCTCTTTTAAAGCTGCATTATAAACGTGTTCAAATCAGAGTAATAATTGATGCTGATATGGCATTCTCTTATGGATCAGGTATAAAAAAATTAGCAAAGCAAGGAATACCCATACGATGGATGAAATCAACAAACCTGATGCATCACAAGTTTTGTCTGGCTGACACTTTGTGTAGTAACAGTCAGGTGATTCCATTTTTGATGACTGGCTCGTTAAACTGGACTAATCAAGCATTGTGTGGCAACTATGAAGATTATTTAGTGACTTCACAGAAAAAAATAGTTAGGCAATATCAGGAAGAATTTGAGAGACTTTGGATCCTGTTTAAACCTATTGTGGATTAACTCATCTTGCGTCTAATTACCAGACACAATAGAAAAAGCATTGTTCTGTGCCCAGCCCTGGGCTCGCGACGCGAGATGGGTTAAGTAGGTCTATTGTAAATACTGTAAAAATATATGAAACCAAGCTGTTGATATGCTGATATCAAAAATGTAGATACTGGTAAAAAATTTGCATGAAATATTTGGTACGTAAATTGCTCCTTATCCTTATATCTTCCTTCTTCTGATTCCTTCATCCTTATCCTTAATTTTGTTTTGGAAACAAGTTTTGGTGTGCATCAATAATGCTTGACTAGATTTGTATCACTATCAGATTGTATAAGTATGTCACTATGCCTGTAAGACGGCATTAGGTTTACCCATATGAAGTGATGTAGGTGTATTTTTCTACAAACAAATAGGGAATGCTTTGATGAGTAACTGATAGAAAATGTTGAATGTTATGATGTATTCCTTTCACCAAAAATTTACTTGTAAGTAGCTCAATAACATAACAATTTTTAATTTCTTTTCTTTTTTTTATAGATTTTTTGCTTTATTTATTTAGCCTTTGAAATTAATAGATGATTTCCTTAGGGTTAAAAGTCTTCAGTGTTCATAGAAGTAATCTTTTTTGAAGCTGACACTGTATAAAATAAGACTATGCAAGTGACAAAGATCATAGATCTCTTTGCTGATGGCATAAGACCTTAACCTGTAAAGAGTAACCACAAAGTTACATAGATATTTTTTTCTTTATAAGGTCTGTTACAGTCTAACTATTGTGCGTAGAGACTGTGCCTTATCTCTTTTAATATGTCTCTATAAGTGTTGTATAAGAACTTTAATATTTATTGTGAGAGATTAAATATTCTTCATTGTGTACAGAAATTTCAAAAGTATTTTTGTTGTAAGTTGATTCATGAGTCTGGCGAAGCAGTCAGTCCAAACAATGTTGTTTTGATTTATTTGGATCCTTGATGAATATTAGCTACATTCTAATATATTTCAGGTCAAAAAAATGAGGAAATACAATGAGGAGTTGAGATTATTTTAAGCTCTTGGGCAATGCTTAAGCTCCCAGAGCCAGCCTAGAGCCAGATATAATGCTCATTTCATTGTGTCTGGATACCAGCTACTTGACTAAATAACAGTAACTCTCTAAAAGTTATTTTATAATTAAAATTGTATTTTATTAAACAGCTTTATTAACAAGTAAGAAGGTTATGATCTGATTTTAAGTCCTAAGAGATACAATAGATGTTTATTCTAATATTAGTGATAAGATTAAAAATATTTTTTAACAATTAGTTGTTTTCGTTTATATCAAAATAATTATTGTCTACCCTCATTATTGGTGCCAACAATAAACATCAGTTCTTGAATTAAATGTAGGTTCACATAGCCTTGGAAGTCCTTCGTGGCATCGGCGTAACAAATGACGCCACTCTTGTCATGGCTAGGGCTAAGACGCACCGGGCGGCGGCCATATTGGCGACCGCTAGGGTAGCACAAGTCGTGAGTCGTATCCGGCGATTGGGCCTTGAGGTGGCCCTGTCCAAATCCGAGGCCGTCTGTTTCCACGGTCCTCGGAACCGGCCACCTCTAGGGACCCACATCATGGTAGGAGGGGTCCGCATCGCTGTCGAGCTAATCCTTAAGTATCTGGGTGTCTTGCTCGACAGCCGATGGGACTTTGTAGCCCATTTTCGTCACCTGGCCCCCAGGCTTCTGGGCGCTGCAGGTGTGCTCGCACGTCTGCTGCCCAACCTAAGTGGGCCAGGCACCTCCTGCCAGAGGCTCTACAAAGGGGTTGTGCGGTCCATGGCCCTTTATGGGGCACCAGTTTGGGGAGATGGCCTGACGGCCCTAATATTTCGGCGCTTCGTGCGCCACAGCGTGCAATAGCCGTCAGGTTAATTAGAAGCTACCGCACGATCTCGTTTGACGCAGCGAGTCTCCTAGCCGGAACGACGCCCTGGTACCTGGAAGCGGCGCTTCTGGCGTCGCTCTATCGCTAGCGCCAGGAAGCACTAGCTCGGGGCGAAGGACCAGGTCTTCCCGCTTTAGAGGCGGCACGGTCCGAACTCTGCCAGGTCCTGGTGTAAGAATGGAGAGACTGACTTGTGCACCCCAGTGCCGGGCACGCCACGATCGTGGCGGTAAGGCCCGTTTTTGAGGAGTGGCTGGAGAAGCGGCATGCACCTCACCTTCCGGCTAACACAGGCCACGCCGCCACCCGATCAGCACCAGGTCCAAGAGGCGGCGTGCGTGTTCCCACGTGCGCCTCTGTATCGTGTCTTTGTCCCTAAGTAACTATGTAGTATCTACAGTTGCCCACACTCTACATGTAGTTCATTAAATATACTGAAAAGAACTCATTTAAATTATTATCATCACAGCAAATATAAATCTATATATTATTCCGTATTGGTTCAAGTCTGATTTTATACGTCTGAGTTAAAACTAACGTTTTTGAACAGTTACTTTAAACGTCACAGGTAATGGACGTTTGATAAGACAGGCGAAGTTCAAACTTCAAAGTCAAACTTTCCAAACAAGTGATTAAGGTTAGAGATCCTACGCTCGTTTAGAATTTTATTTTTTAATATATTCTGACAAAAATGGTTTCCGGAATAGTTGCGGGAAGACTTGCTTTGGTTACGGGTAAGTAATAAAATTAGTTACTAATTTAACAGCCTATAGGTAACTATATAAATTAATGCTTCATTATATTTTGGTAATCTTCAAGATGACGAAATTATTTTTATGACAGAAAAGTCCCTTTATAAGACGGCAGATAAGGTTCCAAATTCAAAAGGTGTGTTGTGCATTCCATTTAAATTCAACAAGCATTTATCTTTTGTTTGTATTAACTGTTAAGTTGCTAGTCACCTTATCTGTTTTACATAATGATATGAATATTGCTCTAATCCATCTCGGTGAGGTTCGAGCTAATAAGGTCGCATATATTGACTCTAACATAAGGTGACATTTCTGTTTATATTTTATTCACATTTTCTTCCTTTTATATTTCAAAATGGTAATGTGAGTGTACATTACCATAGCCTATATTAACACTTCAGTAGTAAATCATAAATATTACATTTATTATGATTATGGAAATAGGAAAATATATTTATTATTACCTAAATGGACACTGTCCTGATTCTGATAGTTAATTTTATAATATTTACCAAGCATTATGAATTGCAGTTTGTAATGGTTTATAATTTAGAAGAATATAGTATTTAATAATAAAAAGTAATTTTACAACATAAACTGTATAACAATAAAAGATCCTGGTAACTGTTACTAGAGTGCTATTATGTAAAGCAAAAATAAAAATAAAATATTTACAATATATCATAATTTTTGTCAGTCAAGTAAGACAAACAAGAACAATGTTTTCAGATAAGTGTCATGGAAGTCAAAAGCCCTAACCCTAAATGATGACATAAGTAAACTTTATTTTTGCTTATAAAGGATCTGCGGATTAACACCAGCAGGCTATTCCTTGCTAAGGCTAAGCTTATATTAGTTATATATTAGTTGAGATGGATGTTCCATCTCAACTATATATATAAAAAGAGCCATTGAAGAAACTGAGTTACAAATGTAAGAAACATTGTGTAAAATTCAAAATTTTAATTCATATTTTTTTTGATCTTTGCAAAATTGTCATAAATTTATAATTATGTAAGCTGTGAATAACGGTGTGGGTTGCACATTTAATCAAACTTTATTTAAAATGTATTAGTAATAAGAACATAATGTGTAACTGTTTGTTATTCCAAATAAATAAATAAAACTAATTTAGAAAGCACCAAAGCAGCTCTATTTGTTCGATTGGCACTGATTCACTTTAAACCCTACTGTCCCCCCCCTAGAGGGGAGACGGACTCGAAACAGAGGCGCGCATGGGAACACGCACGCCGCCTCTCGGACCTGGTGCTGAACGGATGGCGGGCAGGCCCACACAGCCCACCACGCCCAGGTCAATCCTCAGGGTGGCTGGAGGTCATCTCGCTCCCTCCGGCGTTGCAAAGCCCTGTTAGATTAACTTACCCCAAGTTAACTAAGTACAAACTTTAAAGTGTAATTTATAAATGAGGTATATTATTATATATACATATAGGTCCTAAAAAATTGCTCATAACAATGACAAAATAAATATGTATGTTAATATCTAAATTTAATAATAATAATAATAATAATAATGCCTGCATGATCTGATTAGGAGGAACAAGGAAATAAATACTATTATCCTGTCAAGTGTGGAAATGCCAATATAAAGCCTCTTATCCACTAGGCAACAATTGACGCACAACACGTGACGCTCAACAAGATCGGCAAGGTTGCACAACAACGCGCGACGTTGTCAGCTGGCGCGCAACATGACGCGTGGCTTGTTGTTTGTTGCCATGCAACTACAGTTGAGCTTCACGTGTTGTCAAGTGTAAACGTGATGCGCAAGAATGTCTATAGTGTCGTGTAATAAAGTGTGCCGAAATCAACACTAGTAGATGGACTAAGCCGTTGTATAAGAGTTTTTTCGAACTCTAAAAAAGTATATAATTATGTATGTTTATCCATTGTCTAGTACCCATAGTACAAGCTCTGCTTAGTATGGGCTAGATGGTGTTGTGTGTATGTGATAGAATATTATATTATTATTATTATACTTGGTGAAATGTGGGTGTGTAATGCACTTCTGTCTTTCCTTTCGGTGATATAGACGTGTAACTATTTATGTGTATTAATATTTCAGGAGCTGGATCTGGCATAGGTCGCGCAGCCTGTCAAGTGCTGTCACGTGAGGGCGCCACTGTTATAGCAGCTGACAGAAACTATGATGCTGCTGTTGAAACGATTAAAACACATACAGCGTTAGCTTCGGGATTTAATGGTAGGTAACAAGATTCGTTCTGGTAATAACCACAATATACATAGTATTATCATAACTATACTGGATTTTCTGTACCTCTGACAAAGTGTATGGCGAAATTTCATGAAGATCGGTTAAGTAGTTAATGTGTGAAAGTGTAACAAACAAACTCACATTTATAATATTAAGTTAGGATTAGGATTGTAGACTGCACAGCTGTTTTAAGAGGTCATTCTACCACTACACGTACTAAATGCTGTGCTTCGGGTCCCTAAGTGGTACAACATTTTTCGTGATGCCCAAATATTAACTACTACTTACATTTTGCTAGCAGCATCGCTTGCGTTAATGGAAATATTGCCAATAAATTTCTATGCGTCGGAAACAGCCTTTTTCTGGATGAAACGCACCGTAAATCCTTTTCTGTACCCCTGAAAACGTGTATGCGAAATTTAATAATATTCCAACAAGTAGTAGTTGGTAATAGCGCAACAAACAAACTCACATTCACATTTATATTAGTAGTTAGGATTGTGGTTACAACTACTGATTGCACAAATGGCACAGTGGGTATATTGACCATACTATCACAGTCCACGCACTAAATGCTGTGGTTTAGTTCGGTACGTGGTTCAAAACTTTTTGTGATATCCAACTAATAACTACTCTCGCAAAGGAGTGGAACTCACTACCTAAGTCTGTGTTTCCCGACGAGTAGGTAAAATCTGGGTGTCTTCAAGTCGCGAGTGAATAGGTATCTTCTAGGCAAGGGTGCTCCATCGTCGACTGCATCTTCACTTTACATCAGGTGAGATCGTGGTCAAACGCAAGCCTATTACAATATTTAAAAAAAACTGACAAGTGCGCTATTTAGGACTATTGTTTGAAAATGTAAAGTTCTCCATAATACAGTTATTGTTAGTTTCGACATTTTATCATCGAATAAAGAATCGATACTCTATAGATAAGGCACCTATTAATTCAATTTCATATTCAAATTTTATTTATTTGCTGAACAAAGGTGTATACCGATGTCAAATTAACAATTTTGATTCTCTTTGCTCTACCTTAGAAGGTAGAGCAAAGAGAATCAAAATTGTTAATTTACTTAAGATATTTGCATGCCTAGAGGCATGCAAATATCTTAAGTAAATGTACTTAAATATCTTAAGTACATTTACTGTTTTAAAATAATTAAAAAAAAGATCATGCATTAATTTATAATATGTAGGACTATTATTTAAATATTTAACAAAACATGACAAATAAAATAATTAGATAATACAAAACAGATAAAGTCAAAAGAAGAAAAAATATATAATTTCCAAAATGTTATTTAATGTCAAGTGCACTATTAATATAAGAATAGATTAATTGGCAAAAAAACGTCCTATATAATATCATTACCCTTCTCATCAAGATATTCACTTAATGAGTATTAACATTTAAATTTTATCAGATCTTGGAATTGTTACGTATTGGTTTTATTTATTTATTTGACATATGTACTATTTAATCTGCCATTTAGTATATCTTCACATAGATAAATGTTAGGTAACGAAAAAGTCTACTAAGTCTACTCCTCCACTAGGCATAATTCCTGTGTCGCGGGGACTTTATAAACATTCATACAATGGACACAAAGAACGCCCAAACTCTGCCCAAGTATTTGTGGATCACACAAATTTTAACCCATAAAACTCGACGCAGTGGCAATAACGAGGCGACCACCATAGATAAGACACTATACATTTTACTGAGGTGACTACTTAAACCAATACGCCATCCATGGTGCCATTGTTAAGGATATTACAAGTCATAGACTCTCATCTCCCATTGTTGCTCTCTTGGCATGTTGCCCTTTGCTAACTAAAAAGGGGTTAAGTGATATAAGTTCGTATATCACGTAACCGCTTTTTAGCTACCAGACGGCAGCATATAAAGATATCAAAGTTTTCACTTACGTTCGAGCG
This sequence comes from Catocala fraxini, assembly GCA_930367265.1. Lineage (NCBI taxonomy): Eukaryota > Metazoa > Arthropoda > Insecta > Lepidoptera > Erebidae > Catocala > Catocala fraxini. The sequence goes on along the minus strand of OV884026.1, from coordinate 6,348,005 downwards.
TTTGGTTTCTGGCTCAGACTATATTTTTTTTTTAACTAAGGATGATGCATTTGTTCATCCATCTCCGCGGGAAAATGGGGGTTCGAAAGGGTATGTTGGACTCACCTGGGGAAAGATGGAAAGTCTCGGGTCCTACTGACTAAACCTATCAGGATGTGCCTTCTTCCGCCTTGAATGGTGGATGGGTCTCTGGAACCGAAACTAATTCAGTTTAAGTAGGTATTTATTACTTCATTCTTTATATTCTAGAGGGTGATCACAGTGCAGTAGAACTAGATGTATCTGACTCAAGCGCTGTAAGGAATCTGTTGCAAACTACACTGAATCAATATAAGGCACCACCAACTATTATTGTGAACTCTGCCGGCATCACCAGGGATAATTGGCTGTTAAAACTATCGGAGGAGGATTATGATAGCGTGCTGAATGTTAACTTAAAGGTAACTTTCAGATAACTAAAATGTAACTTACAGTAGAGAGTATAATATGTAATAGCTTCCAGACCGAATCTCAGCCACGGCGGTCAATCTTACCGCCGACTAAACATCTGTGTAAGAAATATTATTGTGCTGTTTTGTGTGTGCAAACACAAGTGCACTCTGTATTCCCTCAATTTCATAATGTGATAGGACGATAACGATACACTACCGAAGGAAGATCAGGCGCAGAATTAACACTTTAATGCTCTTTCTAAGTCATGAAACTATTACCTTCTTCTATCTTCCAAAAACCTAGAACTGCTATTCATAATTACTGGACAGGAAAAGCCAAATACTTCTTTTTATGGCCCAACTCGGGCTTCCAACCTTATGATTCGTATATGTATGTATAGATCACCCACTAGTCCAACGAGGCAGTCGATCTATAATGGTAACTTAAACAAAGAATTACTGAAAACCTTTGTCTTTATTACCTTATGGCTACTCTACACGATGCAGCTTAGCGCTAAAGTAAAACGTCGTGAGGAAATCTGCATGTCTGAGAATTCTCCATAAAGTTCTCGAAGATATGTGTAGTCTTCCAACCCACTGGGCCAGGTTGGTGGAATATAGCTTAAGTCTACTGCCAATGAGAAGAGGTCCATGCCCAGCATTGGGACAGTTTATATAAAGGGCTGATATTATAGAGCTACGTCATTTCCGAGCAGCTAGGCAAAGACGTATCGAACCGATATTTTCAACTATTTTGGTCTCGCGTAATAGAAGTACCTATTGGCTCCAGCAGAAACATTGCCTATATAACATTTTTGTTAAAGACTTATCGGACAAAAAACTAAATAAGTTGTTGCGATATCAGAGAATGATCCCGCTTCATCGCAAATACGGACTTAAAGATGGAATATGAATAATATTTTCGAACCTATGCACATTACATAACTATAAATTAAAATGTATGCCACTACAAAAGTTCAAAAAATTCTTATTTGACCTGTTAGTAGAAAAGTGTTATTATAAACTAAACGAGTTCTTAAATGATAAATTTGATTGACTGCATTGATATTTTATGTTAAATTGACATTTTGAGTATTACTGTTAAATTATTATCTATTATTTTTATTATGATTTTCTTTTGTAATTTTAGTTATGACAATTTAATTATGTTTCAATGTTAATAATTTGTATGTCAATATTGGCAAAGCATAGCGCACCAAATATTTTGTATCCAAGATCTTTATATGTAAATACCTATGTTTGACAAATAAATGATTATGATTATGATTATAATGGCTGACCCATTATTTTCATACTGAAAAGACTATAAATATATTTATATTCGATTAATAAAACGCTTTTAATTTGGAGAGTATTAAAACATTATCAAAAGAAAGTCCAAATTAATTATACCTTAAAACCTTTTAATATGACACTTGATAACCTAATGCGTAAAAACTCTTACGGCCAGTTTCACCGCTAACAAGTAAAAGTTATCCGAAAGATAAATCGCATGCTATCTTACTATTGTTACGTTAAAAAAGATGATGGCGAGACTTTTATCTTATAGATAAATACTATTTGGAGGTGGTGGGACAGGTCCTTAAGCTACGGGATCCATTAGCAGTCAAAATGAACCCCATTATTTAAAATTGAGGATTTTTGTGTTAAGTATAAAAAATATAGGTATTGCTTTCTAGTATATTTTAGACAATCACTGGCACCTAAAATAAGTTTCTCACGGTTATACAATAGGCTATTAATATCCGTATTCTTTTAAATTTATTTTAATTATGACAGAAATACATTTAGGTATTAATTTTAACGGTGTAAATAATACCTACTGTTTTACTTTTTAGAATTTTTGTTTCTGTAATATATTTGTCCCGTGGCAGAAAATTGCGCTTATGTTTGCGTGCGATCGTGAGATTTTCGGTTTGATTTCTGGGTCAGGCAGTTTTATTGGACGTAAAGATTTTTTTTGTAGCTTCACGATATTTGGAATTGTGTCTAGTAGATGGAATAGGCACGCCGTTTTCAGTGAGACCTAAAATCATGACTGGTGAAATGTGGGTCTAATACAACTTCGCTTTGGTGATGTAGAGTCAGCGAGTTATGTTGATGCAAAAAACCTGATGTCGGCCTCGATGGCGTAGTGGTTAGTGTAACCGACTGCCATGCCTGAGGTCGCCGCACAAGTTAAACATTTGTGTGCATGAACGTGGATGTTTGTCTTGGTCTGGGTGTTTCTGATTTACAAAAAGAAGTATATTATGTATGTTTATCTATTGTCTGGTACCCATAGTACACACGGCTACACATCAAGTTAGACACCCTATATACGCATAACTACGCTACATACAAAATAAAGAATTGTCGCAAAGGGACAGTGCATAGTGGTATAGACCCATCACGGTGCACTAGCGCGTGCGGCCCGTTCAGCGTGAATGAAACAAAATAACAAAAATATAACGTACTCTCTCGCACGATTCGCAGCGTTCAACTTCTAATAGTTCAAAGTTCAAACAGTCTAGGTTGATGAGTCGCTGTGTGTACAAGCTCTACTTAGTTTGGGCTAGATGGTGTTGTGTGTATGTGATAGAATATTATTATTATAAAGACTTAAGATTTTGAACTGCTCTATTATACACAATAAGTGTAATTCCTTAGTAATTCTGCAGTAACAGTTAAAAGATAGTAATATAAATTACAATTCATTATTAAAATTCTGTTACACATTTTTTTAAAGCTTAGTTACTTATATCGCTGACTGTATGTATGTATTTTTGACAATTTTGTAAAACATATTTCCGTATTTCAGGGCACATTTTTGGTAATGCAGACTTTTGCAAGAGCTATGACGGAGACATCCACGCCTGGCTCAATCATTAATATCTCTAGCATCGTCGGCAAATACGGCAATATGGGTAAGTGAATTATCTTTATAAGTTGGTTCATACACTTTCATTTCGTATACGTCATTCACTAGATTTTATAAACGTTTAGTTTGTAATTTTCTTCCACATTATCTTTATTATTGAAGAGAATCTTTTACTGGTGCACCATAAAAACAATCAATGCTGATCTTTATCAACCATTTAATACATGTTTTAGACTATTTATGCATAACATACTAACAAATTGGTTAAGTTTGATTCGACCAGATATGAGTCAAAAATATAAATGGTTTCTTTTAATTTGAATTTTTGCGCCGATCGTTTCAAAATTGAATCGAAGACATGCGGTCTAAACGTCAGATAGGATCAGTTCTTTTTCGAAATCTAAATTCAATACTATTCCGATATTAAATCTGCAGTCATGTGATTCAGAACTCTTTAAAATAATATTACCAACATTGGATTATTCTAAAGATCGGTTTAAATAAGTACATCTCTAAAGCCCGTATACTTTATTATATATTGTTAGGAAACAGACGAGAAACAGCTTTCAAAAAAATTACAGACACACTTTGATTTATTCAAGAAATGCAATTAACAAATAAAGTAAGAGATAATTGATATCACCCAACAGCGATCATACTGTACGTCCGTTCCGTCCGCCGCTCGATGTCTAAAGTATATAGTGTCTTATCTATGGAAGTGAATCATTGCGCGCCGAGCACGCTTTTATAGCGGTTTAATCGGATGATTCGTGATGATACTTGTTAACGTCGCATTCCGCAACCAACAATATATTTTTCCTTCATATAATAAATATTTTCTCTTGTCCTTTTCAGGTCAAACAAATTATGCTGGCAGTAAAGCTGGAGTAATCGCTATGACACAATCAGCTGCCAAGGAGTTGGGCAAATTTAATATAAGGTAATAAAATATTTGTATATACACAATTATACTTCCACTCAACTATCTCACTATAATATATGTTAACCTATACACATTGCCACCATTTTGTTTTATTCATTTTGGTGATTTGTATTGATTTCAGAGTAAACGCCGTCTTGCCAGGCTTCATAGATACTCCAATAATTAAAACTGTGCCTGAGAAACTGGTGCAAAGCATCCTGAAGATGGTGCCCTTAGGCCGACTTGGATCGCCCAGGGGTATGCTATATAAAATATATATAAAATTCAATGTATCATGTAGTTCTATATCAACGCGTACCGTTCGCTTAAACTTTAAGAGTGATAAGTTCAAAAGCTGACTGGTTGATGAAATCTGAGACTGATATTTTTTAGGTTTAAGTCTCCATATCACAGACAAGATTCTATAATATAACTAAGCTATGTATGTTTCAGAGGTGGCTGAGTTAATAACGTATCTGAGTTCTGATAAGAGTTCCTTCATCACGGGCGCTGCTATCGACGTTACCGGCGGATACTAAATACTCATAATTATTCGAATATTCCAGTTATTCGGCTACAATTAATTGTTGATTGATTAATTATGATAATATGATTAATAGAGAGGCGCGTGAATAATCACAATTACCGAATTGTCGATTATTTTGACTTGATTGGGTTACCAATGTGTTTACAAATCTACACTGTAGTGGGATCAGTTAATTTGTAAACTATTATTTTTTGAGTAGGTACCAAATCCGCATTACTTCTAGCCACGTAAAAATGTAACAACATCTCTTATTATTTCTTAATACTTGACATTGCAAGTTACACTGTTTTCTCTTACGCTACTCAATAAAAGTACTTTAAATGCTTGCAAGAACTTAAACGGCTTATATCTTATTAATAATAATAATACTATTCTATCACATACGCACAACACCATCTAGCCCAAACTAAGCAGAGCTCATACTTTGGGTACTAGACAATGGATAAACATACGAATATACTTTTTTTTTGTAGATACATACATATTATACATAGATACACCCAGACCAAGACAAACGTCCATGTTCATGCACACAAATGTTTGGCTTGTGCGGGAATCAAACCCGCGACCTCAGGCGTGGCAGTCGGTTACATTAACCACTACGCCATTGATGTCGCTACTATTTAATTTGATATAGTTTTAAAATGATATTAAAATATTTTACATTTTAGATTATATTTTACATTGTGAATAAGGTACTTTTGGATGATTCTTATTTTATTTGAGAGAATTAATATAAATATTTAATTCTCTTACATTTTGTACAAGAATGATGTTAGAATAAAATAATAAAAACTGAGTCAAATACCCTATTAAGTATAATAAAATATTTTAATAAGCTAATTATTAATGTTGGTTGTTATGACTAGTCTGTCAGTTATTATTGCACAATCACATTTTTATATTTATCATACCTATACAGCATGTAGTAGAAATGTACGGTCATATTTGAGCAAAAGCTTTAATTCACTATTGTTCTGTAAAGGTGTAATTGGCATGAGTTTTCATGGCTCTCGATGGCACTTCGACCCATTTGATCGTTAGACAAAAATAATTTAGGTCACAATGTAACTAAAACTTAAGAACGTCAAAGTATAGTGATTAGTAATTTTGCTAAAAGTACTGGAGTTACATTTAGTTGGTCTTCGTCAATCACTAAATTCAATTTTGGTACACGCTGTTCTTGAGTTTTACATTAGTTCACCGATTCTGCCACTAGAGGCGGTTTTGGATGATGAAAACTATAAAAACTCATAGCAGAACCATCTGGATAAAAACAGATGACGTCATAGTATATTTAGTATGGGTGCCTTAGTATCATAAGTGTCAAGTAAATAGTACTTATACCTTGTGCCTTCACATGCTTCAATGTAATTGGCTTATAAAGAAGAAACGTCTTCCCCGCTGTGATATTTTTTACAATGCTGTTTATACATCGAATTTTGTAATGAATTGTTTGTTTATGAATGTTTTACTTACGAATAAAGGGCTGTATTTCATAATACTTTGTTTTATTTGAATAAACCTGCGTTATTTTACCTCCAGCATGTGCTGATGCTGATGATACACCATTCAATTGAGTCTCTGCCCAATCTAATAAGTACAATTTAATAGTGGTAGGACAAAGTGGAGATACTTAAACAAGGGTTTCGATAGAACTGGAGTAGCTAGCCTGGGACTTTGTTTACCAGACAGGCTACAGTAAGATGGAGGTCTATTCTTTACAGAAATGTATCTAAACGAAAGTAATATAATTCATTGCAACCATGAATCACATATTATATAAAAACTAGGCTGCAGAAATATATTTTAGAGTATTCTATTATCGAAGATGTGTAGAAAGTGTAGGTATGTATTGCTGTCTTTACATTGAAAAGGAGTAAGACTGTGCTAGCCTGTATCTACTGTCTTTGCATACGATTAAAATTGTAGACTAAAATGTATTAGCCAATTTCTCAGTTTTTATTGTAGAAAAGAAGGTAGAAGTAGCCATACAACATTTTTAATAACAATATCCAAAGAAATCGAGTGCAAAATATTGCTATATTTTCTACATCTATATATATAAAAATCACAGTGTTTGTAAACGTCCTTCTGAACGGGTCGACGTATTTTTATGGAATTTTTATATATATTTGATAGGTATGAGAATAGGTTGTAAGGTATATTTCATACCGCTAGGTGACTAGGGTGTCCCATCAAATAAATTTGCATGGCAGAACAACATTTGCGGAATCAGCTAGTATTTCTTTTGTAATATTTAAATATGTCAAATTTAGCCAAAGTGAGGCAAGGTTGGATAAAAAAACTTGACGAAGATTTATTCCTATTTATTAGTCACTCTTGCTTCTTATTTTTTTAACTTATTCTTCTTTATATCTGCTTTATTCTTCTGCCTCTTGTCCCTCATAAACGTCCTGTACTCTGTCTTTCTCTTCTCATCAATAATCTCTTTGTATTTCTTCTTGTTATACTTCTGGAACTCCGCATCAGCCAGTAACTCGTCGACCATGGTGCGCTTCCTTTGTTTTTTCGTTAGTCTTTCGTTGACATGGTCTAGGGGAGAATCCATAATGCGACCAACCTTAAAAAAAAAAGCAATTTCTACAATTTTCCTGTAGAAATAATATACATAGTTATTGTAAAAACATCTCCCGCAAGGAACTTTAAACAAGGGTCACAAGAACACCTATTCTCAAAACGACTATATAATTTGTGGATCACACAAATCTTTGTCCTGTGGGGTTCGAGTCCACAACATTGCGCAGTGGCAGCAACGAGGTACTCATTTAAACCATCACCAGTCAATTCATTCTTAATTATTTTATAGCAGAAGTGCTATAATTTATGGTAATTAATTAAATTTAGTTTACCACACTACTTTTCCATACAAACATTAACTATACCATATCTTACACTCCTCCATGCATGCAGTATAAGGGTCTGATTGATGATTGACCTCCAATTTAAGGAAATTGGAGATCAATGTTTCAACTTAACATAATAATATAGTATGTCTTATTTTGCCTTACCTGGAAGTACTTGGGTAGAACTTCCATGTCATTCTTCTTGTAGAAGTGTTTGGGGTCCAAGGCAGATCTCATCTTGAGGACTTGCAGGTCATTCTTCAGTTCCTCATTAATCTCTGGAGCAGGCAAGTTGAACCATCCAGGGCCTTTGGTCTTCTCTCGTTCTTTCTATAATTTAGTTTATAATACCATTTAATATAATTATTTAGAAAATTATAGTCATGTTAGTCCTATAATGTAAGTTAACGTTTATGTTAGAATGGGATCTTAAACACTGGGTTTGGTGCTTAGATTGGCAAACAGTTATCAGAGTTTTCCAAAAAAAATATCTATTTACGTGGCAGCAGAAACTGAAACTGTGAGCTAAATGGCAATTGGCATATAATACATTCTAATATGTGGTAGCTAAAACCAAAAAATGTGTTAACATATGAATATCAATTCAATTCATTTCAATTACTACAACCTCTGTCTAATATCATTGTGTATGCCACACAAATCTTTGGCTTACATATGTATTTATCAAACTTGTGACACTGTTTGAAAGGCGGCAAGGTAACCATTCCTTAATTCTTGTACTTATGCAATGCATTTATAATTACAAGTTGTCTAGTTGAAACAAATGTGATACACACCTTTCTAAGGGCTTTTAGTTTTTTATCACTAACATGATAGCTAGGCAATGTTAGTTCCTTCTCAAATCCAGGCTTCAGAACACTCTTCTTCATCTCTTTCTCAACATCAACTGCTCCAAGATTTGACTTTAATTTACCTGTCTCTAAATCTAACTGTTCAAAATGAAACAATCTTCTCTTCTCTTCCTTTTTCAAAATAATTGACTGAGACCAACCCATTTCTTGGAAAAAGTTATCAAATATATTGTCTATTTTCATTTTTTTTAGCTTTTTCTGGATTTCCTCTTCGGCTGCCAGTTGGGTGTCAAGTTCTTGTTTCTTTCTGGAAAACAGATCAAGGACAGCTGTTTGCCTGTCTTCTTTGTCTGTAATACATAAATATAGTATTTTAATCTTTTGGCCAATGCTTTGATCCTAGAACCTAGACACAATGCTTTTTTTATTGTATCTTTACAAGCTAATTCATGAATTATTATAAATCTAAAACCTTGTTGCAACACCACACTGACATTGAATAAACTAGAATATTAGTATTGCCTGACATGCCACAAAAAGCAGCTTAAGCAGAGTTGCCACTAATTTTTCACTATCATAAAACCAGTTAATATAGGGATTATATAGCATCCCAGTAACCTGGTAACTAATAGAGGGCTCACAGGCCAATTGATATCCTAAAAACTCACATAAGGTCACCCATGTGAGCTTTAGGGTACTCACTACATTGCAGTTACAGGGATGAGGTGTAACTTCTGCCCATCTTCTCCCTAGCCTTTATTATTCCCAAGTCACTTGGGGTCGGCTTTTCTGGTCTAACAGGATTTGACTGGATATCAGTTTTTACATGGAGCGGCTGCCACCTGTCCTCCGCAACCCGAAGGCTAACGATACCCTAAGGCTAGACCAGTGTCAGGATATTATAGGATACTGACTTCCCAATAACGACTGCCATAGATGTTCATGGCAGCCGGGACCGACGGCTTAACGTGCTCTCCGAGGCACGGAGCAGTCGATAATTGTCAATCAATAAGCACATAATTTCGAAAAGTCATATAACTTCCGAAAGTCAGACATGCGCGACGTGGGTTCGAACCCGAGACCTTCTGCATTGCAGTCTGTTGGTCTCCCCACTGAAATATCGCTGCTATGCTGATGCTGTGTAACTTATGCCCATAAAGTAACTAAATAAATTTCAACCCTATGCAACAGGTTAATTGGTAAACTAAAACTGTTGTTTCAAAATCATTATAATTTGCTTCAAAATACAGACTGTGATCTGAATTGTTAAGAAATTAATGACACTGGCTGGGTAGACATGTTCGTATCAGAACTTACAAACTTAATCAATAAAAATATATATAAGTTTATTTACAGAAGAAGTCAAATCATAGCCCGTTTTATAAATACCAGGAGTAAGTAACCTAACAATAAATCATGTAATTTGAGTTATTATATCCTGCTTTTACTGTAGATTGGGATAACCGACAGTAGATCAGTTTCTTTTATCCTAAATTATTATTTAAATAGCAGGCAGACAGTAGTAAAATTTAAAAAAAATATGTTTTAGTGAAACTAACCTATAAAGTAAGGTTTTGTACTATCATCGATCAGTTCTGTTCTGACTTGAAGTTCATCGTCTCCAACAGTATCTATAATGAAATCCATTTTCACTGAAACTTATCACGTTAGTTTAAAATTATTAAATTAAAAATCTCCATTCGAAATAAACAAACGTGGTTTTGACGTCTCAATGACTTAAATTACATTTTTGATTTCTTGACAACAGATAATAAAAGTGTAATGCTGCCAAACGTAAATAAAAAAATACATAATTATAGATTTAGTCCGAATTAAGTACTGTTAATTTTGGTTTATGTTACCTCTGTTTACACGCGGCTCTGATACCTCTCTGAGTATAAGTGTTCTGTGTCGGATACGAGCCACCAAATGCGCGCCAAACCACCGCCGCTTTGAACCGCATTTTACCAACCTTCTCGTTTAAAACTGATTGCCTATTGCTGCTGTATCATGCTACGGATGGATTCGGAATGATTGACGCTATACCACGGACTAATAAGAACGCCTGAACTAAAGCGAAAAATAATTTTAATAATTCTAGAAATCAGACGTACAGAACACATACATACATATATGTACTCAGAGAGAAGAATGACAACTTCATACTTTGTGAGAAAAATTTTCCTTAGCGTCTTGCACCATCTATTTGCAGCCCGCACGAAACTGTCGTAAATATTATGTTTACCTACTACATTGTGGCAAAGCAATAAAGATTTGAATTTGAAATTTAAGACTTTTCTGTAGGAAACCGGAGCACGGCGCCAGTACAGGTGGTAAATCTGTTTCTCCATTTCACCTGGTGAGTAGAGTTTCGGACATATCCCTTGCATTTTTTTATTTCATTTATTGCGATCTGTAATGCTTAAATCTGCCATTGCAATGAACCATAAGCTTCGGTAACAGTTTATCATGCTTCCGTCAGAAAATTGTCACTACAAGAACTCCTTATCATTTAAATTCTTAATGTTTTAATAATATTTAAACTGATGGCTGTCTACTTAGTCATTCCCATGATCTAGAGACCCCGTGCCTAATTTTGGGGTCAAAACAGTAAACCTAATTTGCACAGTAATAAGTACGAGTAGGTATACTTCTATTAGATACCTTCTACATAACAAATAATTAGTAATAACTGGTTACTCAGACTAGGAATACCGGTTACGGAACTTTGGGACCATTTTATCCTTACTAATATTATAAATGCGAAACGAAAAGTAACTCTGTCTGTCTGTCTGTCTGTTATCTTTTCATGCTCAATCCGCTGAACTGATTTACATGAAATTTGGAATGGAGATAGCCTGAGATCCTGGGAAGGACATAGGCTATATAACATCACGCTATGGCTCACGGGAGCGGTGCAGTAACCACAAATACCATTGACGCGGGTGAGACCGCGGGCACATACAGTATAAAATAAATTAATTGTATTCTATGTAGATCAACATATTTTGTAAAGGCCTGAAATATATTATGCATGCGTTGATACATAATGCCAAAAATTACGCTCTGTGCTAGGCAAGCTTAACAGCTTAAAATATCTAGTGAGTAAGCGCATATTGTATATTCTTTATCATGCGTTGGCAGGAGCAACTATAGACTACGGGTTGGGTGGTTACGGACTTACTTATCCAGTACACTTAAATAAAATTAAAAAATCTGCTAATTATATTATTAAAATTATTAATAAATAAGAGCACAAAAGATAACCTTAACAAAGATTACGAAAAATTATTTAAAATCTGCAAAATATTATCCGTAGATATGTAGATATGGTTAATCCCGACATTGCTAAATGAGTTGCCACCAAAAGCAACTACTGGTGATTTGTCTAAAAACTGTTTAAAAAGCATATTGTTTAAACATTATATAAGTATAATATGTCCTTAGCGTAACATTGTTTGCGGACTGACATGAGCGGCGGCGACTGACATGAGTGGAGCCAGCTTTGCCTGTCGCGCCGCGCCGCCCGGAGCGAGATGTACACATGGTTATGTCTCGTTCCAGCGCGCTGTCTGCTCCGGGCTGTGCGGTGGCGGGGCTTCGCCGCGCGGGCATATCGGACCGGCCGGCTAGATGATTGTTAATTGTTAATTAATTGTTTGTATTTAATCTACCTAGTTGTTATGTATATATATATATAAATGTTTATGCATCCACGAGAATACTGCCGACAAACTGTAATGCAGTTTGACAAGAGATTGTGTCTAGATATGTATATATATTTAAATAAATAAAAAAATATCTTAGTACCTACATATTTTTATATCTTCAAATTATAGGCAAATGTATAGGTGTAGTAGCAACGCGAGATGACCTCCAGCCACCCTGAGGTTTGACTTGAGGGTGGTGGGCTGCGTGGGCCTGCTCGCCACCCGATCAGCACAAGGTGCAAGAGGCGGCGTGCGTGTTCCCACGCGTGCCTCTGCGTCGTGTTTTTGTCCCCCTACAAGGGGACAGTAGAGGAAGTGTCTTATGCAGTGGCCTGCCGTTTCACACGGCGCGCGGGCCGAAACCTCGGCGCGGCGGGGTCACGATTGCATGTGAAAGCGATTCGCGCGGCCCCGCCGTCTATGGTTATGTCGATGAACACCGTGGTAGGTTTAGTCTGTACCGGGGTATCTTTACCCCGGTGAGCCCGACATAACCTCTCCGTCGCCCCGCGGAGAGGTATGCGTCAATGAATTCACCACGTAAAAAAAATAAAATTAAAAATAAGTGGCAAAGCTGTATATTATTATTTTTAGGACCCACGTAATACAGCAGAGTCTATTGCCATCTACATACACATCATTATACTAAGTATTCATTAACTGAATTTCGAAATAAAACAGCAGAACATAAATCTGATATACTTTATGAAACCCGGGGCTGGAAATTGGAGTATGACTTCCAACCCTAATAAATAATATCATGTAGGCAGAAACATATGTTTCTGCCTACCTACTAATGACATAGTCGAGTTTTACAAATGAAGCCTACAGGCCAGAAATAGTTATTCACTAACGCGCTATGTGATATTTTCAATAAACAGAAAATACTGTTAATAAATCTAGTAACTCTTTCCAACTCTTTATAAAATTAAATAAGTAGAAAACTAAAGAAAATACACCTTAAGGGAAATGTAGATACAATTTTCCGCAAGAATCTTTTCGTCACTTTTTCCTCTGAGAATTAATAATTCAAGGTCTACACTTAAGGCGCTCGGTGAAGAGTCCTTTGAAGAGTCATTATTGTCACGAAAGCGGTCAGAAGCACTCTCGACCGTGGGACAGGCTGACTAAAATTTCCACGTGGGTAATAATATGTGCTCCTCTGCTCCTTTGTGACTACTTTAGTACCTACTTTATAGGATGTAACATATTTAATAAGGTCTACTTCGATTGATTTAATACAACTATCTTTGTGAGTTTTACAACAAAATGTTGGTTGATATTCATCCGTTCATGTAAAAATAGACATAGAACGGGCTTTTACTGACTTTTTGGCGTTAGGCTGACTACGAATTTTGACCGTGGGAGAGCCACACTTCGGCACAAATGGGTCGGCTCGACTGGAGTGATACCACGGCCTCACAAACCGGCGTCAAAAAGCCCTTGCGTTGTGTTTCATCAAGTGAGTGAGGGTACCGAAGTGCGGGTGTCCATGGGCGGCGGTAATCGCTTACAATCAGGCGACCCGTCTGCTTGTTTGCCTCCTATAAAATAAAATAAAAGTGAAAATAAAAGAGTTATTTTAAAATATTTCTCAAACTCAATATTTTTTAATGTGTTTTGTAGTTTGATATCCGTATAACACTATTGCAAAAGAAGCATATATGTATATAGCAATAATGCATAAGCAAGCGCAACATCGTAAGACAAAACTTAATGTATATTAAAAAAATATATTGCACGTATTGCTGGATAGTGGTTTAAGTGGTCACCTCTGACACACCACTGACACTGCGCCACGTGTTGTGGGTTCGAATCCCACACGGAACAGAACTTTGTGTGATGCACAAATGGTTTGAGTTTGGGAGTCCCCCGGGATACAGGATATATTCCGAGTGCGGGACATGTCTTAAAAAATAATGTTATAATATGTACTAAACTTACATCAAGGTCAGTTGCAATACTTTTTAATTTGAAAAGTGCCAAAGTGCCTATGTTACTTGCTTTATCCTTTTACTTAGTACTGGAGCAACATATCGATGTAAGGGATGGTGCAAGGGTTTAAAGTTAAAAAAATACAACGTTGCTGTGGTATTTTTAATTTCTCTTTAAATTACGCCAGTGAAGTCGCTTGTTAAGGCTAGTTAAAAATTAAATTTCTAAACATGTTAAGAGAATGAAATCAAAGCTTTTTCTTCTTTTATTCTTTCTAGACATTCCAAGTGACTTTTACCTACTCATTCGAAAACAGGCGTATGTTTAACCCGGTTAATAATAATAATGTCCTCCAGACCGAATTTCGGCCACGGCGGCCAGTCTTAACAGAGACTGGCCATCTGCGCAGGAGATATTATAGTGCACAAGTGTGTGCGCAAACACAAGTGCACTCTCTGTTCCCTAACTCTCATGATCCGATGGGACGGCAATCCGACACGACCGGAGAGAGATCAGGCGCAGGACCAACGGCTTTACGTGCTTTCCGAGGCACGGGGGTGTCTAACACCGCCAACTTCCTAACTCCGGGCTGCTATTGAGATTTCTTTACAGAAAAACCCAATAGCTTTTTGTTGGCCCGACCCGGGATTCGAACCCGAGACCTCATGCACAGCAGTCGCATTCACTACCGCTGCGCCACGGAGGCAGTTAACCCGGTTACTAAATGCAACACAAACATTAGTTGTCAGACGATCGCATGGCAATACTTGATGGCTTACAGATGTAATTACTTACTGAATCACCAACAGCCAATCAAATTACATGTCATGAGTATGATTTGACACGCCACTGATGAGCGTTTCAGAAGCCGGTCATATCGCAATCAAATTAAAAGTTCTGCACTATGAAACGTCGAATGACTTACTGCATAGTAAACTATGAAATATCACTACACTTTTCACATAATGAACCGAGCACATGTGTGATCCGGAAAACTTGCGTTATTAGAATACATAACTTGAAATAATTTATTCCGCAGAGCTGCAATATGGCAGAACTTGTTCATGTAAAACATTGATTAGAAAACTGTTGTGATGACGCCATAAAAGGTGTATTGGAGGCTGTTGTGACGTGTCAAATATATTCCAACGTGTTTCTGTTTGTGACAAGACAAAAATAGGTATGTCCTACATCAGGAAGAAAGGTATTTTAAACCTCTTTCATGCAGTAAGCGATTGTTGTGGCCTATCATCTAGATATACGAAACCGCCTCCTTTGTTCCGTGGTTCATCTATGTATTGTTATAACGTATGCGTGCAATGGCGCGTTTCTAGATTTGATTGCAGATAACAATTCGGATATATTTCCGGTAGACAGAAATAAGATCGCCTTTCGATTCTATTACATCCAAGCTAATATTTTAAAGGCGATTTGTTTGTTTGTAACACTTTCACGCATAAATAACTTAACCAATCAACATGAAATTTCACATACACATTGTCAGGGCTAAGGAATAGGACATAGGGTACCTTTCATCCTGAAAAAGGTACTGTTACTAATCTAACCTAACCTACATTTACGCAAGCGAAGCCGCGGGAAAATCTAGGAGGACATAAAAATAAAACTGGCGAAATGTGAGGTAATACACCTATGCCTACTTCTGCGGGGGTAAAAACGCATCAGTCTATGTATGTAAATGATAATCTTCAGTACATAGTGTAAGTGCCATTCCCGTTGACAAATCCCGGGCTCCATAACCGAGTAAGATAAAGTATTATGCGATTTTTTGACTTCGGAAATATTGAGATTCAAAATGCACGACAAATGAAGATAATTGTCCTTTGCTTGTTAAAATTTATATTAGTTAGGGTAGATAGGTTTACCTTATTGCAACTCAAAGTATTCTAGTCTTGAATTCTCAAGTAACTAGGTACCCAAAGAAATCTCTGGTAAAACTATGCGTAGGAAACTTAGGTTGAGCAGCGATAGCTCAGTAGGGAGACCAACAGACTGCAATGCAGATGGTCTCGGGTTCGAACCCACGTCGCGCACCTCTGACTTTCGGAAGTTATATGACTTTTCGAAATTATGTGCGTATTGATTGACAATTATCGCCTGCTCCGTGCCTCGGAGAGCACGTTAAGCCGTCGGTCCCGGCTGCCATGAACATCTATGGTAGTTGTTATTGGGAGAGTGTCGACACAAAAGATCCCACTGGGTCGAAGTCTCGCCGGTTTACACTGACTGGCCCCCACATAAGATAATAATAGGTTTAAATGCATTTTTACTGAGTATGTTTTAACATAAATGCCAAAAGGTTTAGTACATTATATACTACTTTTGAATTCAGTAGGATACCTAAAAAGGCAGATAAGTATAAAATATTTCCCAAAGAATATAATTAATTAAGGATTTGCTCAATTAAGCTTAGGATTCAATTGAGGATGGTAGGCAGCCTTGTATTATGCGGCATATCGGATTTATTGATGTTGCATATTGAATTGGTATCATATTTGCTGTAAATATATGTATTCTCGTGTATTTTACGTTGTCGCATTGTTTACTTTTAGAAAAACTACATACTACATATAGGATTTTTCATTACCAGAAGAGTTACTGGAAAATATAAAAGTAAGTATTTTTTATTCGCAAAACGTGGCATATGTTTTCATCGTGGACGGGGTATCATACATAATTAAGGTGATGCAGCGATTGTTAATAGGAATGCTGTGCATGACATCTCGGGTACGATTCCCATGTCAAGCAATAGGTACTTAAAAGTTTGACGGCACCCACTAAGTATTGAACCAGTAAATGCCAACAGAGGGAATCAATCCATAGTATTTGCTCACGTTCAGTCAATAAGGCACGGTTGGGTAGGTAAAATATATACTGTCAACTATTATTGGTCTGCACCCCTCATTCATCAATATTATCTACTGGGATTACGGTTCCGGCGATGAAGGTAATAATTTAAACTAATTGGGATTCGCTCACTCGAATCGAGTGATTTGAATTCTAAAGATTTCTATTCTCAGTTTTGAAGATGCTTCAGTTATTTTCTTCTTTACAAATTAATGTGTCTAGTCGTTTAAAGGACGGTCAACCTTCGGCTGTTAATACAATGGTAACAACATTGCATACATTCGCCAATTAGAGTGATTAATCTAATAATAATATCAGCTTTGTTTATAGTCTGTTCTATTACTGGACACGGACCTCTTCGTACTATAAAAGGATTGAGACAAAATGCACCATAGGCACGCAGACTCAACGTGGATAGACAGACTTCACACATCTCTGAGAAGATTATGCGGAGTTTTATACGTGTTGACTCAAGATAACACACCTTTACGCTTTAACCATTAAAGCGAGAGATAATTAACTATTTAATACGCATATATCTTTAATAAGTCAAAGGACATAAGATCAAATTGGGGCATGGGACCGCTGCATGATAATATAACGGTATTACTATACTAGGTTATAGCAACTTACAATTTTGTTTTTGTTTTGATATTCTTGCCAACTAGCTACACTTCTCTGTAATGCACCGATATGAGCTTATTGCAGTATATCGGGAAGGTTTGAACTTCATGTTACGTAGGATCTAAGACCAGAGCTGGCGAAATATACGTGTAATATAACTCTGTCTACTCGTTCAGAAATATAGGCGTTCGAATGAATTACTTATGTAGATACAATTTGACACTTTTGTGGTAACCACTGATCTAGGTCATACTAAAATAGACCTAGAGTATCTTTCTAGTACTTACTTATTAATCCGTGGTTTCTATAGCAAAATTTCTTAGTTCACAGCTAGAGGTACGTAAAATTTATATCCTGACCTTATCTTCCATCTATGCCTATATTAAGATACAATTGTTGATACCGCGGTAATGAAATTATCTCAGGGACTTAGGGTAATCGTAGCCAGAAAATATCTTTCCTTCGGGGTTTTTATTAATAAAATATGTATGTTGGCACAAGAAATGTCGAGGATAAATACAATTAAGTATATTATTTTTGCGACTACCTAACACCACGGTATTCAGTCGAATGGCAGTCTGCTACTATAGGCCATTAAATAATTTAAAAACATAACATATTAAAAACAAGATTTTATTTAAATGCTCGGCAAAGGATAATAAACTAAAAGTACATCAAATCCATCATTTTGTTACGTTGTAGAATTTTATATATTACTAGCTTTTGCCCGGACTTCGTCCGCGTGGAATAGTACTACACTCCTTTCAGCCCCTTCGGGGTGTAATTTCCAAAAATCTTCTCTTAGTGCTCACCTACACTTTCCAAGGAACATACATACCAAATTTCAGCTTCTTGTGTTCAGTAGTTTCGGTTGTGCGTTGTCTATCAGTCACTCAGTAACGGAAGAGTTTTATATATATAGATTAAAGCTTGTCGCGGTCTTCTACGCAGGTTGCCGCATCATATCGATTCAGCGGCGGTGTTCTGTGCCGATATAATTTGTGACTATTCCATAGTATATCAATCCTTCAAGCGTATATTATGATATTTTTTATTAAAGACTTGTACTACACTTGCTATAAATCTTGTGGCGCAGGGGACTTTACAAATATTCAAACAAGGGAGACACAAAGACTAACTATTTGTGGATCATAATTTTTTTGTCCCTTGTGGGTATCGAATCCACACAGTACTTAGCGCAGAAACACTAAACTACTACATCATTTGTGCAGTCATTTGACGGCGTTCTGTACCAATATAATTTGTGACTATTCTACCGTATATCAACCCTTCAAAATATGTATATGTGTATATGTATCCGAACGAAAAGGCTGTGCAATGTTTATATTTGTTGATGTTCGTTCGTAGCTCGCCCATGGTCAGCGGTACCTTCAGTGTATCGAGCGGGTGACATTGACCCATTTCTCCATTTACAATACGTATTCGTACTTGTTCCGTGAATCGCCTATATACCCCCAGTATTAATTATATAACGATCAGACTTAACGAATGAGTTAATAGATGTGTAGATTTATTACTGATCTGTATAATTATATATTTTTAGACACGGTATATTTATTTTCCCGTAACAGCTACAACATTTTTGAATAGAACTGTCATTTCTCCTGCCAATTTTTTTACGGTAGGCCTGTACGAAAAATATTATATTTATATTTAAATATGATATAACAAAATATTAGTAAGTATTTCTATTATCGACTAGATTTTGCCCGTGACTTTGTACGCGTCGGATGACTCTTTAACAATTTCTTGTTGTTACGGCTTCTAGATAGCATATCGAACATGTCTTATTAATCATTTATTAATACTGGTCTTTTAGGCAACCATGAATCAAGATGGAACATGCATCCGATTTTAGACCTCCAGCAATACAATAGTCAAAACCGCATAATTTTTCGTGCAGTAGTTTTTGCGTGAAGCGTGTGTAAAGGCCGACAAGAATTCTTAAAATAATTGTTTTGCCTTTTGTAGCGCATATGAAAATCACATGAACATTTCTTATGTACAGACATCGGCTAGTAACAATTTAATTATATGTATAGGTTGATAATATTTATGTATTATAAAATCTAAGAGGATATTCATTTATCTTATCTTATCTGGGGCTAGTCAGTGCAGACCGGCGACACTTCGACCCAGTGGGATCTTTTGTGTCGACACTCTCCCAATAACGACTGCTATAGATGTTCATGGCAGCCGGGACCGACGGTTTAACGTGTTCTCCGAGGCACGGAACAGGCGATAATTCAATCAATACGCACATAATTTCGAAAAGTCATATAATTTCCGAAAGTCAGAGGTGCGCGGCGTGGGTTCGAACCCATTAACCCAAGAGGATATTAATTTAAGTGCAATAGACTAATTAAGACTTTAGAGCATTGAACTGCCATGTTTGCTGTTATTGAATTTTTCGAATTTATGCGATCGTCAAATAGCTTAATAACGCTCTCTTAAATAAACATTCAGAGCAAACTTGAAAATCAGCGATATTTTCAGAATGTTCTCGAACAGTTTAGAACTATTGAATAACAAAGATTCTTTTTCTCGTCGGTTACTTTCACAATCCTTTCAATTAACATCCTAACACGTTATGTATGATATACATTTCCGCCTATCCCTTTATGTACTGAGCGCATGGCATCTACCATTTAAAATACTTAGTTTAAGTAAACAGGTTCGTTGTGATGTTCCAGGAAAAGACTGTATTGATCGGTATTGAATATACGTGTACCTACTGAACGTAGACTTCATAAGCTATAGGTAGTTATGGTGTGGACTGAAGGTTGGTTTATAACTGAGAGTTATGTACACCCGTTGTATGGATGCAAACATTTATATGTTTATAAAATGCTAGTAATTAATCATTTGCCTACCCGGCTGGCGCAGTGGTTTAAGTGGTCGCATTACCACTACGCCGAGTGTTATGAGTTTGATCTACAAATAGTTGTTCCGAGTCTGGATGATCTTTGTGTCCGTTATTTAAATTATTGTAAAAATCCCTGTGCCAATTTTTAATTATAATCGGTTATATATAGTTCACGCCAGCGGCCCACGTCACGCGTAAAATTTTCTAGATCGGAACACCCTAATCACCTAGCGGTAAGAAATATACTTTACGACATAGGCCGTATTTGTATTTGTGGTAGGTATGAGAATAGTCATATCTACCAAAAATATATAAAAAAATCGTAAAAATCGGTCAAGCTGTTTCGGAGGATTGCGAGCACATACACCGTGATACGACATTTTTATATAATTATATGGATTATCAATAGGTTACTAAATTAGGGGTGAACCTATTGAAAATACTGATTTTTATAACATACGATCTATTTTATTTTACTTCTTGTTTTTTGTAATGACAATCCCCATAATGGGAGTATCCTGTCACTCTAGTAAACAATTGAGAATCAGCAATGAATTGCCGTAAATCTTAGAGTTATATCGTTATATCGACTATGCTGAGTCGAATGGCGTTGACCGCGAGTCTTACGATTCTTGTTGAACGTTGTATAACAGACAGACGGACGGACGGACAAAGCTATTGTATAAGAGTTTTAACGAAATCTAAAAACGTGGAGTATAAAAATATATGAAAAGATTAGATACATCGTTATTTAGACTTGAATTGTTAATGAACTTTTGATAGTTATTAAATAAAGTAATAAGAGCGGCAACTTGGATTAGATTTCGGTTTAGATAACTATGAAATGAGAAAATTCACGGCTGAAAAAATTTGATGAGAAATGGTTTTCCAATTATTTTAGGTTTGTAAGTAATATTGGACTTGGTAATGTTTTAGTTTTATTTTCCACGAGTTTCTTTGTACAAATACATGAAAGTTTTGCTTTCTTGCTAATGAATATACCAAGAAAGACGATGGCATAGCGGCAGCGAGTGCTACTGATGTGAGTGACGACTCAGATTCGAATCCCGGGTGCAGGCAATTTTCTCGGCTCGCCCTCTATTATGTGGGACCTTAGATCATTGTTCAACGTCATCCCTCGATCCACCTTTGTGCACCGGTGTAATGTTAGCATGTTTCCAAACCGCCGGAAACACACTTTCTTGTAAACATTTATTATAAATGATGTGAATCGGATCACAAATACTAATTGCAGTGGCCTTAAAGAATGATGCTGGATAACCATCAGGACCAGCACCTTTAGTAGGATCTAGTTTTTCCAGCTATATAATAATAATAATAATAAACATTTATTTCAGAATTATCCATATTAGTAACAATAACTTAAAAACTATGTTAGTTATACAATTATTAAAATTAATTCAGTAGTATCTTCCTGCTGCACCGGCCCCGCCGCTATGCCTACGGGTCCAGTGCAACAGGAAGGGACAGTCTAGCCTATCACTGATCACCTTCAGGATACTGTTGTTGCTCCGGCGAATCCTTTGCATCAGAGCTATGTGAGTATTTTTGATTTATCTATATACAGACTACCGATGATATTATTATTTTCAGAAAGATGTTGTGGTGGCTTCCATGTAGAAGGCGTTGTGGATTCGGGATCGAATACTGATAAGAAAAAGTACGAAAACATATTACAAACGACATCTGGATAACTTTTTCTATCTTTAGATTACTGTTGATATACATAATAATAAAAATAAATGACTGTTTATTTTAAAATTTGTTTTCTACACCATTTATTGGATTACGAAGAAACTTTGGTGAGTTGTTGTAGACAAGACTGTGCAGAATGCCACTTAAAAAGAAAATATTTTTATGCAACGCATGCCGAGTATTAGCTCTAGTATAATATAGATTAATATACTGTTATAAATTATGAAAACTTATATTAGCGGCCGATGGCTAGCAGCCTATTAATGAGTTTTAGAAAATGTAGTAGAATTGAGATTTAAATACATATTCAAAATGAAAAGATTACAAGATTATCGAAATATTTTATATATTCATGTTTTATGACCACACTTTGACGTCACACGATATATATCAAAAAATATCGTTTAACGATTTGAATATAACAGCGTTTGCACTCGTATCATCAAATATCTCTCATTCATGTTATTTTCCTAAATTTAATTACGACCAAACATTGACAAACATTACATATTATAAGAATTACGCATACAGTTACCCCTTACCACCACTAATGCTACTACTTATTTACTTACTTACTAGCAACCCACTCCGGCTTCGCACGGGTAGTATAAAATCTTAACAAATTATACACTTAAATCTTCCTTATGAATTACTCTGTCTATTGGTGAAAACTGCATGAAAATGCGTTTAGTACTTTTTTGAGTTTATTGCGAACACAAACAAACGCCGCGGGGGCATCTATAATATGTAGAGATCGTACAATCGCCAAATCTACAAACAGATCCCCAACAAACATAACTTGTGTATCACCAAAACTGACTGGTCACGAGTCACGACTCCAAAGTTTGTGCATTTGTATTTATTACGGGGGCCATTCTGGACGTGCGATGGACTCAGTACGTGAGGACGCAGACAAACTCCAAGTCATAATTGGCTTTACACTTCGTGATATTGTGGAAAGTTGCTCTGTTGCTTAAGTTTGGTGTAACAATCTGTTAGTAGGTGTCTGTTTGTTGGCAGCTGCAAAGTTAGAACGAAAAAGTGCCACGTGCTACACAGATGTTCATCTTTGTAAACATCGGATTAAAAGCTAGCATTTGTAAATTTACAGCAGGCTAATAAATTGTGACTCGAGTTGTATCAAGAGGTTAAAAGGAAAGCAGAAGATGGAGATAAGTGGCGCTTAATCCAACGGCAAGGTCTATGCTTTAAAATTGAAGAAGAAAGATGCAGGCTAGAGATATATTTGTTGCTGATGTCGCACTGTGTTTTGTAGTCGAATTTTACACGGGGTATTTATTTGTGTGATCAATTAATTATTGTATAGTCTGGCTAAAGACATTTTATGTCCGCTAATTGCATGTTTATAAAGTGGTAGGCAGAAAAAACCTTTGGTAAAGCGGAGGATGGCACCCAGATTATCATGATCAGCCGCAAATAACGACGTTCATAGGTATTATTTTCGTTCGCTGCGCTCTTAAGACAGTCTTGTTTCTAGCGCTAAAAACTAAATAGCGATAGAAATTTAAACTTTAAAAAACGCAGTCTATTTTCTACTCGTCTTTAATTGTTTTAATATCTTGTAGCTTGCTTGTTGCCAACAAATTATTCTTGAACAAAGTTCAGAGAAACAGAGACGAAGAGGAAAAACTTTCGCCATCAAATTAAAACGTTACTCGTAAGTTCGTAACACAAAACGTGAACATCTCAAATTAAACTTTCAGTTTTCTTAATATCAGCATTTTACTCTTTACCAGGACTTTGGTATAAGTTACACTTTATCAACTGCTTTTCAACTACCTCCGTGGCGCAGCGACAGTGAATGCGACTGCTGTGCATGAGGTCTCGGGTTCGAATCCCGGGTCGGGCCAACAAAAAGTTACTGGATTTTTCTGTTAAGAAATCTCAATAGCAGCCTGGAGTTAGGAAATTGGCGGTGTTAGATACCGTGCCTCGGTAAGCACGTAAAGCCGTTGGTCCTGCGCCGGTCGTGTCGGATTACCGTTCCATCGGATCATGAGATTTAGGGAACAGAGAGTGTACTTGTGCTTGCGCACACACTTGTGCACTATAATATCTCCTGCACACCTTATTTTTTATACTTTATTACATATTGCCCAGGTTTTGCTTGCGTTAATTTGGTATTAACCTATGTGGGTCTGTGTGTCTGTCTGTGACAGTTTGTTAGTGACAGATATAGCGCCAGAACTACTGGACCGATTGACTTCTAACTTGATGTGCAGACACCTTGGGGTAGTTTGAATATGGGTTCTGTGGGTCAAAAGACCCCCGATATATAGGGGTCACAAGGTACGTACGTAGGTATTTGTTTGTTTGTTACGCTTTCATACCTTAACTACTTGACCGATTATCACACAATTTCGCATTCACGTCAGGGGTACAGAAATGGATATAGGGTACCTTTTATTCAGAAAATAAGTTCTGTTCTTCAGGGATAGCCATTAATTGATATAATCTAGTTTAACGTAAGCGAAACTTCGGGTATAATCTAGTTATCTATACTCTTCTCTCTTAGCCTTTATTATTCCCAAGTCACTTCTCTCGGTCGGCTTTTCTCTTCTAACCGGTTTGACTGGATATCAGTTTTTGCACGGAGCGGCTGCCACCTGACCTCCGCAACCCGAGAGCTAACGATACCCTAAAGCTAGACCAGTATCAGGATATTAGAGGGTATTGACTTTCCCAATAACGACTGCCATAATGTTCATGGCAGCCAGGACCGACGGCTTAACGTGCTCTCCGAGGCGCTAATCTCAGGAACTACT
Organism: Catocala fraxini; assembly: GCA_930367265.1. Lineage (NCBI taxonomy): Eukaryota > Metazoa > Arthropoda > Insecta > Lepidoptera > Erebidae > Catocala > Catocala fraxini. The sequence goes on along the minus strand of OV884026.1, from coordinate 6,323,022 downwards.
GGTTCGAATTGAAAAATTCTTTAAGTGTTGGATAGCGCATTTATAGAGGAAGGTTAGAGGCTATATAACATCACGGTACGACTCACGGGAGTGGTGCAGTAATCATAAACGCGGGTGAAACCGCGGGCACATTTAGTAGTAGGTATATATACTGTAGTGCATAGGAATATACAAGCCAGCTGACCCTGTTTGAAATGCTAATGCAAGTCACTGTAGTAAAAGTTTACAAGGTACTTGCTCCAGAATCTTGTATGCTGCTCAATGTTTTCCACTTTCTATTGAACGAGTTGAAAATAGAAGGGGTTGTCAACCTGGCTGTTTATTTTAAGTCTGGTATAGTATGCAATACATACTGCTTTGATAGCGCAGCAATAGTAAATTCGACTCCAGTGCATGCAGTCTTATGAGTTCAATTCGAGTGTCAGGAAAAGTGTTATTGTGTTTGAGTGTAAAAAAATTTAAGAATCAGCACGACAGATAATTCCCTTAATGCTTTGCCTAACCCAGAAGACAAACAATGGAAGACACTGTCGGCAGAATACCTTCACAACCTTGGTGCAACCCAGACATCACTACATATTATCAAACAAAGTCGCTGAAATTAAACTACTATATACGGATTTTATCGCGTTGTTTATTTGACACTTTATAACATAATTTTGAAAAACTGTTACACTACTACTACTATTAAACTTTACTAATTTTTAAAAAACTATTAATACTATTTAGATTTAATTTAATTTTACACTTTTCCCGACGTTTCAGTTGCTTTTCAGCAGCCATGGTCACGGGGAGGCCCCGTGACCATGGCTGGGAAAGTGTAAAATTAAATTAAAATGTTTTAAAGATAGTACAGCATTATTGTATACATGTTCCATCCTGGCCCTATTAAGAATTAGTTTACTAAATAACATTTTATTGGCTAGGCCCGGTAATCCATCAAAACTAGATGCATGTATGTTGCAGTAAATACATTCACTAGCGCTGTGCCATCTCTGATACACAACAACTACATAGATATGGCTGTATTTTAGAAATATAAATACGTCAGTTTTAGGTGGTAACCCTGCACAAGATATGTAGAAGTTGTAAGTTGATGCATTTGCATTATAGACTTGCACAGGGTCAGTGTGATCTTTACGAGAGTTTCGACTCCATCGACGCTGTGATATCCCTCGCTGCTTCGAAAACAAGTCGATAGTATGTACACTGAAATTGAAGTATTTATAACGGATTTATTTAAAAAGAATACTACATCTAACTATTTTTATGGCCACTGGGAGACTTCTATAAAAGATAGAAATATCAAAGACTGAACTTCACAAATTGCAACAATGCAGCCAAACGCAAAAATGAAAGAAGGAATAAGTTCAGAATTAAAACTGATCCGCCGAGCTTCAAAAAATGTCAGCCAGCTATAGTACAAGTGACTAAAAGCCGATACGTCTTGAAAGGTTTAAATATAGACAAAGTAATAGTTTTAAAAATTAAAAATATACCGCGATAAACATAGTTTTATTTTAAAGTATAGTTTTGCGTATACTTTAGACAATATATTGTGTAAGTCCGTAAGATTTCCGGGGTGAACAAAATGGTATTGGGTGCTTTTGTTGAAAAATTCGACTAATTCTAATTATATAAGATTAATATAATTAGTAAATATGGATGAAATGTGGATGTATGATGTGTGCCCCTTTACAATTAAAGTCAATAGGTATAAGCAGTTTTACAAAATAACGAAATAGGTAATTCTAAGAAATGGGAACATCACCAAACGTTCTCGGATTGGTATTTATGTAAATAATAGCGGGAAAAAGCTGTCTTGTTGTTTATTCAAACTCGACGATGTAAAGCTTGGGCTTATTCGTTTGGGGCGAAGAGTGACAGGTGACACGATTAGAAATCTTAGATACAACATAAAAATAAGAACCAACATTATTTATTATTTCTTTCGAATTTTGAATATATACTGACAGTACGAGTGCATATGCAGTTCAAAAAATTGTAATAAGTATAAAGTGGTTAAAATACGACATACTTACGTAATTCAAAATAGCAATATAACAAAATCGATAAATATAAGCATCTATGTGCACTTATATAGCAAAAAGAAATTGACTCAATAGTCACGTGCATTTTCTGATGTCCCAGCAAAACATTCCGAACTATCGAATCATTTTTCACGGGCACCGCACTAGCTAAACCGAGGGTACAGCACTTAATGGCATGTCCAGAATTTAAATTGTGTGGCGTACACGTAGATTGATGAATGCAGTCAAAGTGAACCAGCAAGGGAATACAATGTTCACAAATTTAATGGTTTCGCGAATGTGCGCTTAAATACTGTGGCGCTTTTAAATGTTTTATAATGCGCCTTTTTGCTGTCAGTTTTTAGTGCTAAGGATATGGTGAGAAATAGCGTAAAGAGAGCGCTGCGCGTTAGAAAGATATGGAGACGAGAAGTAAGAAAGGTATACTGAAATAGTTTGGGCATTTTCAAAGAAAGACAGGAAATTTATTATGGAAGTTTTGGCAGAATGGGCTGCATGAATTTTACTATGGGAATTTCTGTAGCAAAATACATCAAATCTAATCAAAATTAGAGGCATATTCGTGAGATTACGTGTCTTTGTAGAAACATTACGCACTTCTACTTGGTGCTATACTAGATTTTAAATTAAAATATACGTGTAGAATGTGAATCGGAAAACCGGCACAATCTCAACCTAACAAACAAAAAAACTTTAACATTTAACTCTTATACAAAACTATTAGAATATTTGCCACTAACAGTGACTTCGGTCCGGGCACAGGGCTAACAATAGCCCGTTTCATAATTAAATATAAAAAATCTATTTATATCTAAGTCAAAGTCAAAGTCAAAATGTTTATTGGGAACTAAGTTTAGATACATAAGGTGTTTAGTAAAAGTATAGTGCTTAAAACCTAGTGCCTTTTACAAGCATTGCAATATTATTATAATAAACGAATATTTAAAAATTATTATCTATCAACAATTATAATTAATATTACTTAGTACTTATATCTTAACCATATAATAATATAAGCTTATACAAACTCTGTTATTTTATTAATGCACAATATACATACATACGCTTACAAATAAAATAATTTTCTAAGATCACAATTATGTTTTTCTTTATTCAAGGTTTTTCTTTATTCTATATAACTTTTTTTAAAGTAAAAAGGCTTCGATGTTGAATATTTGCAACTTGGCCTGAGTTTTGTTTATGAACGGAGGAGTTAGTAAGTTAAGGAAAACAAACTTTTTAAACTTATGTCATTAACCTAATTAACTTTATTTAAATGAGTTACGTTCATGTATACAAGGTGTTAATTAAAAATATTTACCGTAGATAATGTATGGTGTAATGTACATTCATAAGTGTTACCTTGTAACCTAATCTGAATAAATTTATTTTGTATTTGAATTATGTATTTACAAAAAAAAGTATATAGGTATGTATGTTTGTCCATCATCCATTGTCTAATAGGTACCCATAGTACAAGCTCTGCTTAGTTTGGGCTAGATAGTGTTGTGTGTATGTGATAGGATATTATATTATTATGTATGCCTCTACATATCTGTTGAAGGATATACGGAACTGGGTCTTTGTATGGATGTATATAGTCTTAGGGCTTAACCCACGAAGAGGTTGGCAGAGGTCTACCGCAGCCATATTTCACAAGTTAAGGTATTAGATTATACGTATCATGTAATAGAGATAAGTCTACCATGATGTCGTTATTATGAATATCTGGTTAAAAATACCCATTGATACTGTCTGATGTTTTGGTTATAGAATCCTGGACCTCTTGCGGGGCAGTCGCATTCATTACGGCTGCTTCAACGAGGCCATCACTAATAAATCAATCAATAAAATGATTCCCAATATCTTGTTTGCCCTAAAGCGATTCTGAAGTATGAATTCGAGCCATAACATGTTCTTACCAACTATAATTATTATACAGTCAGCAACAGAAATCTATACACGCTTAAGAGATTTTTATTTCTTGTATTATTTTAATTAATAATAAATATTAGTGTTTTATAGCAGTAATAGTTAAAAGATAGTCACGGCGACGGCCAATCTTAACGGAGACTGGCCATCTGCACAGGAAATATTGTAGTGCACAAGTGTGTGCGCAAACACAAGTGCACTTTCTGGTCCCTCACTCTCATGAACCGATAGAGAGATGATGGAGAGAGATCAGGCGCAAGACCAACAGATTTACGTGCTTTACGAGGCACAGGGATGTCTTACACCGCCAACTTTCTGACTCCGGGCTGCTATTGAGATTTTTTAACAGAAAATCCCAATATTTTTTTTGTGGGCCGACCCAGGATTCGAAGCCGAGACCACACGCACAACAGCAGTAGCATTCACTACAGCTGCGCCACGGAACAAGTTGATTAAAAAACGATTCAAAAATACAAAATAAGAATTATGATTTTTAATTCATAAATTACTTTTACAAATTCGTTAAATGTTATGTCAGTTCTTTGAATCTCGATGAAGTCTCCCATGACACAGGCGTTATACCTACTGCGGCAGTGGTCTTTAAAAGAGACACTTATGTTGTTAACGGTACATAGTCAACATTCTTAAGACTGCGCCGAGCGTCATGTGCCAAAACAGTCGGTCACAGTTAAGTGAATAAAATCAACACTTTTTGTTTAATACAAATATAAAATATACATTTACCATAACAATAAAAGTGTTTACACACGGAGTAACCGTGTAAAAATTTAAAATAATTAATATTCACGCCTTCAAAGTTACATAAATTTGCAAGAAAAATGCAAAAACATAAGCTCGTGTTACGTGATTTTTAGATTATAACAGTAGAAATCTATTCTATTTTACAGCTTAACCGAAACATAAATAGTTATATTACAATTTGTCCGTCCCAAATATTTAAATTATTGTTTGACAATAAAGATACATATTTGTCAAAAAAGCACTTCAAATCCTCCATACAATTTTACTATGGCGGCCGCGCGCCGATTTGCATATGCGCCGCACGAGCTCAGTCATTATCTGTCTTACGCTCGGCGCAGTTTTAAACAGTAAATACAGCTAAATTTCTTTTAATATTATGTCTAGTGTTTGAATGTCTGTAAAGTCGCCCGTAAAACAGGAACTATACCTAGAGCGGCAGTTGTATTTTAAAAATGAACCTTGACAGTCGGCCAAGAAAGTGGTCTACCAGTTTTGACAAAAGCTTCTGTGAGATCTAATTATCTCGGTTGGGTAGTCTTGTCTAACTTGACATATGGCATGACGTAAATATAATACATGATAAAGAGAGCAATGGCCTGTCATAATATTAAACAATTGACCTTGTTATTTTATGACGTTCAAATGAAACTCAACCGTAGGGTGGTAGACCACATTTTTGGCCAACTGTACATAGACAAAATTCTTGAACTAAGATGGTTTAATAGAGAAGTTGTGCTACAAATGGTCGTCCCTTCCGCTATTGTCTGTTCCCAAAACTTATGATAAATACATATTACATAGTTTACATAAACTTTCTTCGTTAGAGCAGATGTTGTGTTAATATTGCCTTACGTTTACGTGAATGTTGTGTATTGAAATTTATTTTAGGTAATTTTATCTTTGTTTTTTTTTTTAAAATATAATTTAAATCTATTTTAGGCGATAAATCTTATTAATATCCTTGAAATATTAAGTACTATGTATTAAAGGAGACATCTTAAGTTTTTTTTTGTAACACGTGTAAATTGTTTATCTGTAAGTATCTTAACCAATATATTAAATTACATTAAAATATAAACTTGGTTGCTATCTTATTAAACTTTTTTTATCTATGGTCGAAATAAATAATCCAAGTGTCATTTCATTCGATATTATATTTTACCATAGCCTATGATTGTATGCAATAACAAAAGTATCACTCGCGCGTAGTCGACCTATGGGAAAAGGAAATAAAGATGGGGTGGTAAAGAAGATAGATGAGTTTGCGAAGCTTTTACTCGCAGTACCGTATTACCACTTTTACTTGCCCAATTTTTTTTTGCCTAAGTGGCGACAGTGTCATTTTATATTATATATAAAACTTTAAGTAACCGAAGTCCAAGTTGTGTTTGCTCTTACCAGGCTAATATATAAGTATGACTGAATTTTTACAAGTTATGGTAAAGCTTATAAACATTGAGTGCAGCAAAATATCCATGTATGTTATACCCCTCTGAGACTCGACTGTTCACTTTAGAAGTGTAACGTCAACAACAGAAGTTTTATCTCTTTGTTTACTTGTGAATTCATCCCACTTACTCTGCAGTGGTTTGTTATTATGTTGTGAAAAATTATATGTATATAATAATATAAAAACATCAGCCCTGTATACAAACTGTCCCACTGCTGGGCACGGGCCGCTTCTCAGAGTGAGAAGGATTAGGCCATAGTCCACCACGCTGGCCCTATGCGGGTTGGCAGACTTCACATATTTTTGAGAACATTATAGAGAGCTCAAAGAGGCCGTTTTTTCCACGATATTTTCCTTCACCATTAAAGCAAGCGATAATTAGTACGCACATATCTTTGAAGTCAGAGGTGCGCCATTTTGATCGAACTCGACGCCTTTGCGTGGCAGACCAACGATGTCTCGCTAGGCTGTCACTGCTTGCAAATTAGAATTATATATATATAAGGAAAAATTTCACTGAAAATTCTCCAAAATTAATTTTGACAATTTAAATTTTAAAATTACTAGTAATTTTAGGATTTTCTAGTGTGTAGATAACTAGTAGTAAATAGATAGCTAAGAAAGGCTTTTAAAATCCCTAAAGGATTGGACGTTTTACGAACGATGTATAAAAGTCAAGTCAGAAAGAAAGACAAAGAAAATCCCAAAGCGTCGTAACATTGTAAACCTGCGAGCTGATTAGTACTTGTTGTTCTTTAAACTTACTGTTGAATATTGTAAGTATATAATCGAACGAACAATTTAAAGAGCACTAGCTTGTGCCCGCGATTTCACACGCTCGGTTACACACCTTTTTCTGGATAAAGACACTATGTCCTTTTGTGTACCCCTGACAATGTGTATGTGAAATTTCTTGATGATCGCTCGAGTACTTAAGGTAATATATAAATAAACAAACCAACTAACATTCTCATTTATAATTTTTGTTAGGATTCCGTCATTATATTGAGAATTTAGTGGCGGTAGGCAATGGATAATGTATTATTGTATTTGCGATGGATTGTTCGAGGGTACGAACTCATAGCACTACTGACCGTGAACCCACTTCTGCGTATGGATTTAGCTTAGCTGGATGAATTAAGAAGCGTACTAGAATATCAACTCAAAAAAAAAAAATATTCTCAACAATAATATCTATTTTGTGAAAGAATTTAAGTAAATGATAAACATGGATGACGACAATTCATGAAGCACTTTAACCCGTGCGTGGCCTCGACAAATCGAATCGTAGCTTTAAAAGCTTAGTTATTTTTAATATGAAATTTCCCTTGATGTAAACATCAAAGACGATGCAGGACCAGTGATAGCCTAGTGGGAAACCGTTATGATGCATCTCTGACTTTTCAAAGTTATGTGAATTCGTTAATTATCGCTCGCTTTAACATTGCGGGAAAACATTTTAAGGAAAGCTGCATGTCTGAGAGTTCTCCATAATGTTCTCGAAGATATGTGAAAGCTGCCAAGCCGAATGGCCTAGCTTGCTGAACTATGGCCTAACACTTCTCACACTGAGAAGAGGCCCGTGCCCAGCAGTGGGGCAGTTTAATACAGGGCGGATATTTTTATATCATTATTATTATATACATATGTGCTACAAAATGCAATTTATCTTTAAGTAAACATCATAGACTGATGACAGATGTCAAGCGCCATCTTCGCCATAGCGAACCATCTGTTTACTTGACCTTAAAATTCACTTGTAGGTATTTTGTTACCAATAATAATGTTGTACTGGTTTGTAACCCAATATTATCATGTATCTACCTGGCATTATAGAATAATCTTTGTATTGAAAATTAAATAGTGTAATGTGTTAATGGAAGAAACTAGCATCTTAAATACAGGTTCAGCCTAGTTTTGGTGCTAGTGTTCATTTGTGGAACTTACAGTATGTTCAAATCTGCTGTTAAATATGTATAAGAATTAGTAAAAGTGCTTCTGAGTGAAAACTTGGCTGTAATAACCTATATAAAATGTGTTTCTTTTGTCAGTAAATTATTATTATTACTATTATTTATCAATATTAATAGAACTGTACGGTTCAAAAAGGTAGTGTACATACATAGAAACATATTGCTATTAAAGATAGACGCGGCCTTAATATTACTAGTACATAAAACATTATTTTTAACATCAAGAGAGGAACACTAATAAAAATAATATATCCCCGATAAGGTACATTAACTCTGCTTACTCTCACGAGATGAGGCGAGTGTATATTGATCACGGAAAAAAACTTGCTTTCTTTGTGAACTCGATCAGGGATGAATGATTAAATAGGCATCAAAATACCGAACATTATTTTGCATTATACGTAGTGTAACAATTTTATGATTTACAACTTTATTTTAAAGACGTAAGGTTTATTTTAGGTACTTTGTTAAATGTGTACTTTAGACCTAATTAAATTATCATAATGATGCTTACGTAAACTCATTCGACGAGAAGTAATGGCCCTGTATGTTTAACATGCTGCATTTAAAAGTTACTTGTTTTAGATGCATGTTAATTTAACACTAGCGACCCGCCCCGACTTCGTACAGATTGTACAAAACCTTGACAAATTATACATCTAAACCTTCCTCATGAATCACTCTATCTATTGGTAAAAGCCGCATGATAATCCGTTTAATAGTTTTTGAGTTTATCACGAACAGACAGGCAGACGCGGCGGGAGACTTTGTTTTATAATAATATGTAGGTAGTGATGATGATGATAGTGATGATTTACACTATGCAAGTGCGAGATTGACTCATTAGTCACGTGGCATAAGTTAACGATTGCACGAAAATATAAACGTAATATTATACCCCTGGGCTGCTAAGCATGAGGACTCAGATTCAATTTCTGAGTTGGCTGAAATGTTAATGAGCTTTTTGTTATGACAACAACAATCTCGTAAGCAGTACGCAATCTGGAACTGTGTCGGGTAGACGGCAATAAGTTTGACTATATTCATTTACTTAGGACCTATAACCATTAATAGCAAATGTCTAATACACCCTTAGACCCTTAGACCTTTTGGATTTAAATTTTTTTTTTGTATTTCTAATGTGGCGAGCAATCATTCGGCCCACCTGATGGTAAGTGATCACCGTAGCCTATGGACGCCTGCAACACTAGAGGCATCGCTTGCGCGTTGCCGACCCTTTAGGAAAAAAAGTGGGCAGGAGAAGGAGCGGGAAGGGAGAAAGAGGGTGATTGGGCTTCCAGTACTCTCACTCACCGAACAAAACACAACAGTAGGAATACTGCTATTTCACGTCGATATTCTGTGAGAGGGTAGTCCTTCCCCGGTCAAGCCGGCCCATATATGCTGAAAGCAGCGAGGCTCTACTACACAAAAAGGTAGTTTTTGGAAGTATAGGCGTGAGACTATCCATGAGAGTACATATATTATATTTCTAGAAACTTATTGATATTTCTCTATATTTAATATTAATAATAATAATACCAGCCCTATATTAAACTGTCCCACTGCTGGGCACGGGCCTCTTTTTAATGTGAGAAGGGTTAGGTCATAGTCCACCATGCTGGCCCGGTACGGGATGGCAGACTTCACATATCTTCAAAAACATTATGGAGATGTTTCAGACATGCAGGTTTCCTCACGATGATTTTCTTCACTGTTAATATTTAATATTCTAAAGCTAAAATAGAAACTTTGTTTGTTTGTATTTTGATAGATGTAGATATCTGGAACTACTAAATGATTCTAAAAATGTTTTTAAAAGGCAGCTATACTACCTACTTTGAGTAAGCAAGCATTAACAAATGACACACCATGCGTGCGTATCCACTAAAACTTGTATTTATTTATTATAACTAATACATTTTTATTTATTAGTTAATTAAATACTAGTTTTTACAGCATAAATATTGTCACATAAAATTTATTTACGTGTTAAAATTATCCTTTAGGCGCAATATAATTATCGTTGTGCATTCATTAACAATTACTTATTTCTTGTTAATTATGCCTGGCGTGTCAAAGGTCTAAGGTATAAATTTTATTTTCATAAGAAAACAGCAGCCTTTAATATCAATATTTATTTTGAACAAAATAAAACATTTTAAATGGTGACATTCTCACAGAATGTTAAATTTAAACATTTTCGGTTATTATACGAAACTCTGCTGATATTAAACAATAATACATTTTTATCATTGGTTTCATTTTGGTACATATGTCAGTTATGCGGTATTTGCATTCCATTGCTTCAGTCCTGGTATTATTTACAGCCAGTTTCTAAGAGACTGATCAACGTCGTGTCAAAATTAAACTCATATCAAGTGATTTGATTGGCTGTTGCTAATTTAACCTGTCAATTATTATTGTTTGAATGCCAGAAATAGTTAAAAACTTATTGTGTTTGGCCACAGGGGTGCCGCTGCGACTTCATAGGTTAATCAGGGAAACCATACCAGTTAATATAATTTATGTTGATCTGCCGTTCAGAATCTGGAGCTTAGTCTAATATTTGAACTCAGATCCAATGATTACATAGGCGCAATTAAATTACTAATCCATTCCTTGTAAGAGTACACTCTGGTGTAGACGTCTGGAAAGCCACGGGCACAAGGCATGCCCCAGGATACGACGCCAACCACGCTGTTTCCTTCCACAAGAGGACCACCAGAGTCACCCTGAAACGTAGACATTATTTATTAAGATTGACGTAACAGTTGTAATATCTAGAATATTCTACAATAATATTAAATGCACGGATGGCGTTTTAAGGGGCCGCCTCGCCACTGCCATTGTGCCGAGTGTTGTGGGATGAAATCTCACACGGGACGAAACTTTGAGTGATCCATAAATGGCTGTACTGAGTCTGGGTGTTCTTTGAGTCCGTTGTTTGAATGTTTGTAAAGTCCCCCGCGACACAGGAATTATTCCTAGTGCGAGAGTTGTCTTTTTTTAAATAATAATAAAATATATTTAGAGAAACTTTTTCTTTTGTTTGTAATGAATGGACTCGAAAAGCTAAAGGATCTATTTCAAAATTCTTTCCTTTCTAAAAAGCTTCCTTATCCCGTAGAAACATAGGCTACGAGTTACGAGAGCTGAACAGTAATCAGAAATAGTGTTAATAATACTAAGTACTTTGTGTGCAAATACAGAAATCTTTATCTATCTATACTAACTACCGGTCGCTAAGTGGTCCAAATTAGCCCATAATTTATTTAAATTTTAAATTTGATCGTCATTAAGGTTATAACTAATATAATAATCACATTTCATTTAGTCACCTACTCCACATACATATGTATGTGATCATAGTTACAAAGCATTCTACGAAGTCAACCGAACAATGCCGAAATACTACGAACGCGATTTGACTGCTTGTGTCAAATGAATGGCTGTGTGCGTGTAGTGTTTTTTCATTAATTTAATGTTATTGTAATGCATATTTTATAAAAATATTAGGACTCGCCGCTCCTCCTCCATATAAACTTTAACTGTGCCTAATTTCATACTCCACCATCCGCGCAATTTTCGTAAAAAGGGGTACTACAATTCAATAATAACATTTTAATAACCTGCATAAGCAACTAGCAGTACCCGTAATAAGTGGGTCAATAATAATGATACGTTAAGATAGATCAGCAAAATTTTTATTTGCTTACTTGAAGTAACTGCTCAGTTTGCTCATACGACAAAATTTGTAAATAATTATATAATATGTTCTTACAGTTAACATAATTTAATTTATAAATACTTAACTCTCTATTTAATTTATTATATAAAAATGGACCTAGGAAAGAAAGAAATCTATTTGAAAAAATGAATTTTGAAACTGATTGTGAGGCGCAGACTATATCTTTTCGTCTTTTGTTAGTAACATCTTCGTGATATGTAAGCAATGTGTGCTGTTTTAGTACTGTGTGATATATGAAAATTTGGCGAACAGTCATCACCTTGCACGATTTATATAACATAATTGTGGAAAAAATGAAAGGTCGCGTTGTGGCTACTTTTAGAATTGCTCTTTGAGCTCTTTCTAGCGGCAGTAATATTGTTTTTAGTGCTCCACCCCATGAAGTTATGCAATATTGGATGATAGATTGACATAAAGATAAATACACTTGAATGATTAATTTTAAATCTGCTATAGCTCGCAGTTTTTTAAATACATACATTAATTTACGAACTCTACTTACCAAACTATCTATGTGTTTTCTAAAAGAGAGGATGTCGTCAATTATGATGCCTAGATATTTTACATTATTGGTTTCCTGGATAGTAGGACAATTACACAAGGGCACTGACAAATTGTGGTAGGAGAGAGGACAATGGTGTGCGTATATATATAATTGTTAGTCACAGTGTACTGATTTTTGCGCATGGAAAAATGAATGTATTTAGTCTTGTCAGCATTTAATGTTAAAAGATTATTATTTAACCAGGTATAGACAATATTAAAGCCAGACTGGGCGCTATCGTATAATTCGTTGGTAGTTTTGGCAGTAAAAATTAGGGCGGTGTCATCAGCGTAGGATATTATCTTTCCATGTTTTAAGGTAAGATTACATAGGTCGTTAATATATACCAGGAAGAGCGTAGGAGCTAGGATACTTCCCTGGGGAATTCCATATCCTGGTATTTTTTCATCATGGCTTACGACATTTCCTATTTTTACACATTGGTGCCGATTGCTTAAATAATCTGCAAAAATTCTCAGTTGCGTATCCCTTATACCAAGTGCCTCCAATTTGTTTAGCAATGAAGAAATTGAGATAGTGTCAAATGCCTTGGCAAGGTCAAGGAAGATCCCTAGAGTCTGATTACCTTTGCTGAGTTCACCAGTGATAAAATTAGTTAAATTATGCACCGCGTCAGCTGTTGATAATTTATTTCTAAATCCATATTGCGCAGGTGAAAGAAAATTATTATGTTCTAGGTAATTAACTAATCTACTGTTTATTATTTTTTCTAATATTTTTGATATTGAAGGGAGAATCGATATAGGTCTATAGTTGGTGACTAGGTCTTTGCTTCCAGATTTAAAAACAGGTATAACTACCGCCTTTTTCAGGCATCTCGGAAAGATACCTTCAGAAAGGCAGAGGCGAAAAATATGCGATAGTGGAGGTACCAGAATGTGCTTAAATCGCTTAAGAATCTTATTACTTATGTTATCCCAGCCGATGGCGCAATTGTCACGCATACCTAAGATGATTCGCTCTATTTCGCCTTCATCAGTGTCCAGCATAACAAAAGAGTTTAGACTAGGATTGTTACTTGCTTTTTTAAGAGGTGTAGAATGGCTACTAGTTCGTTGCAGAGTCCGTTCGGCGAGCTTTTTACCTACGTTCACAAAATAATTATTTACCTTGTTAGCTGACAGCAGTGGCATAGTATTAGCATCCAATAAACTCGAGTTTGATTCACGGTGTTTTGAGGTATAAGTGACGTTTTTAATATGTTTCCAAATTTCTTTACTGTTATTACCTGCTCTATGCAATATATATTTATCGTAGTTAATTTTTAATTTCTTCAAAAGATTATTACATATGTTTCTGTACCTCTTGTATGTTGTTTGAAGCGCTAAATTATCTGGAGATCGTCGAGCGCTCTGATGGAGTTTGTCTCTATGTCTTATACTTCGAACTAGACCAGGAGTAATCCAAGGTTTAATATTGAAATACTTCTTTTTTAAGACAATTGTTGATGTGTTTTGTAATATTGCAAGTTGGACATTCTGTATTAAATACGATAAAGATAAATTAGCATCAGCACTATTGTAAACTGGGCTAAAATTAATATTACGTAAATCATACTCGAGTTTGTTTATATTTAAATTAGACTTTGTTGTAGGTTGATTTTGCCTAGGTAGCGTTAAATTTATAGCAAGTACGACGGCGTGATGGTCAGTAAAAGTAGAGTTAGTAACAACCAAACTACTAACTACTACCAACTAGTACTAATATTATAAAGCTGAAGAGTTTGTTGTGGTACTATTGTTCCTGAGATTAGCGCGATCAACTAAACAAACTCTGTATACCTATACTGTGTATCTCTTTTAATTTTGGATAGCCCATTTATCGGGGAATGCTATAAGCTATATAACGCTCCGACCAATAGGAGCGCAGCATTAATGAAAAATGTTGCATAAACGGGAAAAATTCTCTTACGTGACGAAGTTGCGCGGGTCAGCTAGTATTGGATATTTTTGAAAAATCAATTACATTCGACTATTTAGAGAAGCTTAAATCCAAAACAAAGATTTTACAATTTGCGTCGGTCTTTCTGTTTGTTTCTGTACCACGTAACACACTGAACGGACTTTGATTCAGATTTTACAGCTTGATAGATTGGCGTTCAACTCAAACACTGAATTACGTTTCGCTTATTCTGATACGATATAGCATATAGTTTGATACACGTAAAAACCATTCGTTGCAATCTACAATTCAGTAATAAATGAATATACTGTCTAAAATGTAGTTTACTATGTAAGATAAAACCTAAAAATTTTAAAATTATCTTAAAGATCGAAGTAATGATCGCTCTAAAAGTCTTCTGAATGTACTGTATTCTATACTTACATGGCAAGCTCCTTCTCCAGACTTGGTTAGAGAACAGATCTGGGTTTCATGGACAGGGTTGATGTCCTCGTAGATGCTCTGGCAGCTCTCAACGCTTAAGGAAGTTAGGTTAATCATCTGTAGTTGGGAGGGTAGCGAACCAGGGTACTGGAAGATAAAGAAAGAAATTATAAATAACAATGATAAACGTTGAAATTAAACAACTTTATACGGATGTAAGATGATGTTGTGTGTGTGTGTGATAGAATATAATATAATATTATTAAGTATATTATTACACAGTAGGTGGCGCTGCGTTCGGGTTTTAGTATATTTTAATTTAAGAGGCCATTCTGGTAGTTCTCATTTTATCGGGTCCGCTAGCGTTTATACAAGGTTAATTGAAAATACTCATAACTTTTTACCCGTGACTTATTAATACTTAACAACTTTTGTTCTACCACTTGTCATAATTCATTATTTGTCGTTTGTTCCATAAAAAAATGCAAATATTGAAATTGCTTGCTCTAATCGCACGACTGAAACTAAAGACAACTCGCGGTCGCAAAAGAAAGCACCGGTCAGACAAAGAACACTTTCCGGAGGGAAAAACGTTGAGGTGGAGGGCTTCTAATTCTTAACTTGTAGGTACTCGTATGATTTTTGGAATAAGTATTGAGTTGTTTAAAAAATGGTGGAAAACATTACAATACAACCAATGAACAAATCTGACCTACATACAAAGTTGTTCTCTGACAGAGCGCCGTAGTTTTTGGGTCAGGGGACTTGAGGCTCTCTAATGATAATGACACAATTAGGAAGCACTCTCGCTGTGATGCGTGAAGGGTTCACTGTAACTATGCGACCCATGCTCTCGTTTAATAAAATCTGTGTATACAACGTGTATATGGAGTTTCTGGTAAGGTTGTCTTGATAATGCGTGATTTATTCTTTTATGGTTATATTCATAGAATTTGCGATTATCTGGATCTTCTCCCTAGCCTTTATTATTCCCAAGTCACTTGGGGTCGGCTTTTTCAGTCTTACCGGATTTGACTGGATATCAGTTTTTACACGGAGCGGCTGCCACCTGACCTCCGCAACCCGAAGGCTAACGATACCCTAAGGCTAGAACAATCAGTCAGGATATTATAGGGCACTGACTTCCCAATAACGACTGCCATAGATGTTCACGGCAGCCGGGACCGACGGCTTAACGTGCTCTCCGAGGCACGGAGTAGGCGATAATTGTCAATCAATATGCACATAATTTCGAAACTATATATAACTTCCGAAAGTCAAAGGTGCGTGACATGGGTTCGAACCCGAGACCCTCTGCATTGCAGTCTGTTGGTCTCCCCACTGAGCTATCGCTGCTGCTATCTGGATAATAACATAAAATCTGTCCAATTTCGACTTCAGTTAATTTTTTACGGACACAAGACACGTTACTAAATCTCAGTGTGAGAATGATTAAGCCATAAGCCAATATGCTAGCTAAAAGTACTAATAGACGATCCTTTTTTCCTTTATTGTTAGAACGAGCGATAATTAACTATTTAATACGCACATAACTTTGAAAAGTCAGAGATGTGTGCCTTGGGAACTCAACACCTCTGCGTAGCAGTCCAATGGTTTTCCAGTAGGCTATCGCTGCTTATCTTTTTTATTGTATTGTAAAAAACCAATCATTCTAAAAAAATAGAGATTGCAAAGAACTTACAGAAGTCCTTCCCCATCCACTCAACATCAACTCCTTGTCTGCTCCTGTGTCAGCGTCAGGTAAGGCGATGGGCTGGACCCTGTCGTTAAACCTGATGTTCTTCTTGACTCTCACGAGGCTGATATCGTTCACGATGTTGGAGCCATCGTACTCGCTATGGATAATGATTTTGTCCACGGAGTATCTGTCTCCACCGCGGGATAAGCTATTCGTGCCGACTACGACTTGCATCAAGAACCGGATCTGACTAGAAAGGAAAAGACGTGGCTTAATATGTTAGAGTATCAAAATTTGATGTACGGCAGCCTCGGTATTGTTGCAGGGACTGGGCTATAGGCCTTTTAAAAAAAGAATAATACAATTAAAACGTTTATTTCTAATAGATAGTGGACTCGATTTAAAGGGCAAGTCTCACGCGCGAATGTTGGATACGAATATGCTTTGCTTATTTCTTGCTTAAAAAAGACAACTTCCGCATTAGGAATAGTGCCTGTATTGCGGGGGACTTTACAAACATTCAAACAACGGACAAAAAGAGCACCAATACTAAAAACAGCCATCTGTGGATCACACTTATTTTTCCCGAGTGGGATTCGAACCCACAACATTCGGCGCAAAGGCAGTGGCGAGGCGATTACTTAAACCACTACGCCATCCGTGCGCCATTTTCTAAGTTCAAATGCTGTCTGCAGTCAGAAATGCTAAGTAAGCATGAGGGTTGGGGGTACTATGCATTATTATATACATAGAGTGTATGCGACTGCTTTGTATGAGGTCTCGGGTCCGATTCTTCGTGTGTTTCGGTCAGCCGGGCCGGGTAGGTGACTAAGTGTTATTGGATTCTTTTTTTAAGAAGTTTTCGGTAGCCGCAACGTAGTTTCGAACTATGTCCGGTGAACGGTGAAAAGCTCACTCCTTGTTCCGTGGGAGCCAAGCAAATAGCGAGATTTAACACAATCGCCAGCTGGCATCCATGTGACGTTCAATGACAATGCCTTCGTCTTAACCAAAGACTGCCTGACTACTTTATTATTTAAATCCGGAAAGATTTTACTCGAATCGGGCATCAAAGTTGCAGCTTTATACAGTTGGAAAGCTTAACTAACTTCTAAAATCGGTCGCAACTCCGAAGCAGCCTTCCCTTGTAACGAATGGAGCGGCGTCAAATCGATATCGCGCCTAAAACTTTCAGCTCGCTTGAAGTAAAACTTTCCCACTTGTGAATAATACAAGTATTTAACGTTTTGAATTTTCGAAGAACAATAACCCGTCGCCCTTTTAGGATTCACTCTGACAACTTTCTTTATCGTGGAGTACTTTATATGTACGTGTATTAGCAACAGAGACACAGCTAGGATTTTCGGACCGCAAGATGGCAATGGATGGTCTGCGAGAGAAGTCTGAACACTAAACATGCTTGAAAAAGTTTTTTCATTTTGTTACATGCTGGGTTCGAGGGATAAGAATTTAAACAATATTACCGACAAAACACGTTTTATTCTAGCTAAATTTAATAACACTTTTCCACTCTAACTGCTTTAAATTCTGTGGTTTTTTCGCTTCCGTTCGCTCCCGTTTGCTCCCGTTCGCTCCGATGAACTTGACCGCTTACAATTGTAAACTACCTTGGCAGTGCGCTTGCCTTGCCTTTTATATGTGGTTAAAAGTGTTCCTGGAATTTTTTAGAAGCATCATTTCCGGGATGTTCCTCAAAACAATATGAGAAAGTATATGGCGCTGTAATAAATTATTCGAAGGCCAAGCTTTTCCACAGTGCCGAGAGATGGCACTGGTTGTAACAATATGTTGTCTTATGCTTATGTAAGTCTCACCTTCTGTGTTCGGGGATATCCTCGAAGAGTTAGGGCGATGTGTATTACACAAATATTACCTACATTTAGTTTCCACGTATCAAAAGTCGAGCCTAATACAACTCTACCTTATTCTTCAGAGATAGGTACACACGAGAAAGGTGCAATCCATCCACATTTGCAAAGTATAATTTTAGGTCTCTCGTAATAGAAGGCAAGCCCATTGACATCTAGTAGGCACAGTTCCAGATTCTGAGTTGCTATTAAGAATTTCTAGACAAATCCAACAACACTGCTCCCGGTAATCGGAAACCTTACTTCCGCGGCATCACTTAGTCTTCGGGTATATAGTAATACCTTACATCACGCCAGTAAAGTGTATAATCGAGGTTTTCCTACAAGATTACAGTATGAGGTTCTTCAAAAAAGTGTTAAAAGGTTTTTACAGGGCAACGCGCAAGTGATGCCTCTGGTGTTGCAGGCGTATGCTTGTTTGCCACTTTAGTAATATAAAAAAACTTTCGCTATACCGCACCTGCGTGGCCGTATTATGCATAAAATGGATATTATTTACTCTAAAGAGTTGAAATGAACACTTCAAGACTTAGAGGCAACCACCATTTTAGTGTACCTCTCCCCGTGACCATGACTGCTGAAAGGCAACCGAAACGTCGGGGAAAGGGTAAAATGAATAATAATAATATTCTACCATATACACAGAACACCATCTAGCCCAAACTAAGCAGAGCTTGTACTATGGGTACTAGACAATGGATAAACATACTGTTACGTGCTGGGTTCGACGGATAAGAATGCAAACAGTATTACCGACTAAAACACGTTTTATTCAAACACACAATTAAATTTAAGAACACAACAAACACTGTACCACACTTTTTCACTGTACTGCTTCAAACTCCGTAATATTTTCGCTTCCGTTCGCTTCGATGAACACTTGACCGCTTACGATTGTAAACTGACTCGGCGTCAGGGGTTCTTCTCGTAGACCCGTACGGGGTCTCGGGGTAACCAGACCAGGCCGTGGGCCTGTCTTGGTGATGGTCGTCGCCATCTGCTAATACAGGCGGGTCACTGGGGTGGGCCCGTGTGGGTCCGTTGGTCAGTCCAGGTCGTCAGAGCCGGTGGGTAGTGCAGCTAGCGAGGTCCAGCCCGCACGGGTGAGTCCCCGCAGGCGACCAGCGTGCCAGCAGCGCTCGGGTCGTGTCCGATGGGTCCCTCCTGCGCTTGGCGAGGTCGAGCTCCTCGGGAAGAGTTTCCCGGGGAGCGCCCGTCAGCCAGCGTCAGGGGGAGCGTTGATGTTGGTCTGGTGGTGTTTGCCACGGAGACGAGGTCTCGCGGCAAGGCCATCCTGTCCGGCGGTCGCCGATGGTAAGGCGCAAGCTCCCGCAGATGGCGGGCATGCGATTCGTCAGCGCGCACGAACAGGTTGGTGCTCAGGCGTCTCACGAAGGCGTCCAAGCTCTCCATGCACAGGTCCCTGGAGATCGTCCTGTTCCACACGAAGCGAGGGGCGTCGGCGATGGTGCGGAGCGCGAGCGACTGCTGCGCACGCAACCGACGGCGGTTGGTCTCAGAGGTGAGCGCGAACCAGGCCGGGGCAGCGTACGTGAGTCGGCTGCGGATGTACGCCTTGTACACGCCGAGCTTTGCGCGGAGCGGCAGTCGGGACGATAGCACGGGTCGCAGGAGAGCTCGCGCGGTGCGCGTTTGGACGACTACATTGTTGACATGGGGCTTCATGGAGAGGGCTCGGTCGATGGTCACGCCGAGGTATTTTACCGTCGCGGACCACTCGATGTTCTCACCCATGAGCTTCAACTGTGGTAGGGCTATGCTGCCCATGGAGATCGCCTGAGTCTTCGCCACGTTGACCGTCAGTCTCCAGTCCTTCAGCCAGCTGGGAAGTGCGTCTAGGGTGCGCTGCATCTTGGTCACCGCGTGGACACCATTCATTGATGTCGAGATGTAAGCGGCGTCGTCGGCGTACAGCGCGAGCTTGACACCGTCAGTGACGGGGATGTCGTCCGTGTACCAAGAGTAGCACACAGGAGAGAGGCAACTGACTCGGCGGTGCGCGTGCGCCCTATTTATACGCGGGTAAAGCGTTTCTAGAGTTTTCTAGTAACGCTATACCCGGTATGTAAACAGTACGATGATTCGAGAAAGTACCAGCGTTCTCTGTATGATTCTCGTACCGTAGTTCCGTAAGATGTCAATAGATGGCGGTGTAATAAATTATTAGACGGAACTGCAGAGTCTTTCCCATAATGCCGAGAGATGTCACTGGGCGTAACAATACATATATCCTTTTTTTTGTAAATACAATCATAACTTTTAAACTTTCGCGTTGCATGATATATATATAATATGTAACGGGTATTAACGCGATCATGCAAGTGTACATATTATATATAAATACAATCATATTATACATAGAAACACCCAGACCAAGACGAACATCCATGTTCATGCACACAAATGTTTGACTTGTGCGGAAATCGAACCCGCGACCTCAGGCGTGGCAGTCGGTTACACTAACCACTACGCCACCGAATTATATCTAAATAGTTTTAATAGCTTGAATAGTAGATAGTAAAGTTTAACAGTAGCAGTTTAATAGTTTCAAAATTATTTAATAACTAGAATTTGCCTTCCTTTTTCGCGCAAATGTAGTTTAGGTTAGATTTATGACGGTACTTTTTTCTGGATGGTACCCTAGGTACTTTTCTGAACACCTAGCAACGTGTATGCGAAATTTCATGATGAACAAACTCACATTCGCATTTTTAATATTAGTTAGGATAGTGTTTTAAAATAAACTAGCGGTCGCCAAATGGTCGAAATTCGTCCATAATTGATTCAAATTTTAAGTTTGATCGTTATTAAGGTTTTATTGTCTAGAACTATTCCCTTATAATCACATTTCATTTAGTCACCTACTCCACATACATATGTCATGTAACCATAGTTACGAAGAATTCTACGACATCAGACGAACAGTGCCGAAATACTACGAACGCGATTCGACAGCCTGTGTCAAATGCATGGTTGTGTGCGTGTAGTGTTTTTCCATTAATTTAATGTACTTCTAATGCATATTTTATAAAAATACTAGGTTTCGCCACTCCTTCTCTATATAAACTTTAACTGTGCCAAATTTCATACTTATCCGTCCGCGCAATTGTCGTAAAAAGGGTTAGGTACAAAGTTCTTGCTTCATGTATTAATATATAGATAACGCAATATACCTAATATCACATCCGCGGAAACGTAAGGCAATATTATTCTTTAAATAGCTATATCAAGGGCGTATATAAGAGGACATCAGTAGTCTCTGCCTACCTAGTACATATTGTATTTATTTAGACCTTGGCCCAATATCGCGGCTCGGCGTCGGAGGTCACGGAGGCTTACTTCGAATCTTTGCTTTTGAGATTACTTACAATGTGAAATTGCAGAATAGGGCCGGTTTTCAGTAGTGAGATAGCTTGAATAAGGAATGTTACAACACGACGAATTTAATCTTCAGATAAGGTTTATTTTATTATATTGAAAATTTCATCAAAATCTATGGAGCCATATTAAAGACATATTGCGTTACATAAAAAAATTGTGAGTAGTAGAGCCTCGCTGATTTCAGCATGAATAGGCCGGCTCGACCGGGTAAGGACTACCCTCTCACAGAATATCGACGTGAAATAGCAGTATTCCTACTGTTGTATTTCGTTCGGTGAGTACCGGAGGCCTAATCACCCTCTTTCCCCCTTTCCGCTCCTTCTCCTTCCCACTTCTTTTCCTAAAGGGTCGGCAAAGCGCTGGTGATGCCTCAGGCGTCCATAGGCTACGGTGACCACTTACCATCAGGTGGGCCGTATGCCTGTGTGCCAGGTAAAAAACAAAAAAAAACCTGTATCTATACTTTAGCAATAGAAGCCTACTTTATCCAGGAGTAACATAGGCTATATAGTAGGTATAGTAGTATATATTAGTATATAGTAGATATAGTAGTATATAGTAGGGCTGTAATCATGGGTGAAACCGCGTGGGTAGTATATAAGAAAATAACAACAAAGTTCAAAACCAAATTTTGACAAATTCATCGACGTGTCTTTAATAACTGTGTACTAACCGCACATGTATATATATTTCAAATCTTTCGGTAGGGACGTGACTGGGGTTTGAACGATCTATGATAATTTGAGCCGGCGGAAGCCTGGCTTCGTATCTGCGGACGTGTGTTGAAAGGAGTGAGGAGAATTATTACTGAGCACAATGACAGTCACAATTCACCCATTGTTTGTCAAGTTTGAAACGAACTCACGAAGGCAAGAAGGATTTAGGACGACATAAATTAAGATGGCTGAATTCACAGATGTATTCGAAAAATGGCTGGGCTACTTTTAAGATGTATTCGCGAAAAATATTCAAATGTTGATTTGGTGACAAAATGACACGTAATTTCAGTTTTTAATAAATAGTAGTAGTGTCATACTATTTTGATAAAATTGACAATTGAAATAGTTTATAAGATGGAAAAGCACTTTAGGTACTTATAATTGACTGCTGAGTTTACGTTTCAGTAATGCTATCCTACACCGAAGTTATTTCTACGATAATTTTTATTACAAAAGCTCATTTTGCAAAAAGTGAGCAGCGATAGCTCAGTGGGGAGACCTCAGACTGCAATGCAGAAGGTATCGGGTTTGAACCCACGTCGCGCACCTCTGACTTTCGGAAGTTATATGACTTTTCGAAATTATGTGCGTATTGATTGACAATTATCGCCTGCTCCGTGCCTCGGAGACCACGTTAAGCCGTCGGTCCCGGCTGCCATGAACATCTATGGCAGTCGTTATTGGGAATGTCAGTACCCTCTAATATCCTGACACTGGTCTAGCATTAGGGTATCGTTAGCCTTCGGGTTGCGGAGGTCAGGTGGCAGCCGCTCCGTGTAAAAACTGATATCCAGTCAAATCCGGTTAGACCAGAAAAGCCGACCCCAAGTGACTTGGGAATAATAAAGGCTAAGAGAGAAGAATCTACTCTTTGGACGGTACAGATTTATGTATAGACATTAAGTTAGAGTCTGAAAATGACGCAGGCATAGGTGAAATAGAGAACTTTACTGAAAATCGTACTGTTTCTGTGCGGTCAGTTAGAGTAATTAATAATTTAAATAACATTAATTAAAAGAGGAAGCAGGAACATACAGCAATGTTGTGTCAAGGTTACGTCCCGAGGGCGCACTGAAGGTCGACCTTTCCATGTCGCGTATCCCTCAGGATCCCTTCACAGTATATTAGCGGACATTGTTCAATATTGTTCGTGAAAAATGACATCCGTATATTAGGTTGTATGATTTTAAATTTAACCTTACCTAAAACGTAGCGCATGTCTAAAATGGACGCAAATTTAAAAGCCTAGTGGATAGGTTTTTGATGGATTCAATCTTGGACATGAATACTATTATAGATAATTAGCGACCAGCTTCGGCTTCGCACAGGTAGAAAAAACATTAACAAATTATACACCTAAACTTTCCTCATGAATCTAGTGATTCGGATTTTCATGCGGTTTTCACCAATAGACATAGTTGTCTATTGGTGAAAACCGCATGAAAATCCGTTTAGTAGTTTTTAAGTTTATCGCAAACAGACGCGGCGGGGTACTTTGTTTTATAATATGCAGTGATATGAATTTTCTTTTGCTTTGGTTGTGACTAATTAAAACTGTTTTTATTGTGGTTTATTTTGTTTAAGAACGATCTTTATCATTATATATTTGCCACTCTCGATATTTGATTGCTTTTCGGTAGCCATGAACACGACGACACCAAGATGGTGTTCGTCTCGATGTCTTTAGTCGATTAATCAATAGTTAGCCAGTTTTTGTACCCGTCATGCCTCTTAACTGTTCGCACGACTGTTTATCAGACTATATGAATTGGGTTAACTGTGTTTATGCCACTAATTATTATAAATGAAGAAAGTCTCTCTTTAGATCAATTACGCGTAAAATGCTGAACGGATATGGATAAAACTTAGCATATATACACATAGAATATGTTACTCTATTTAGTTTTTATTACTTATTGCGTTTTCGTGGTATAATGGAACAACTTTTATTTTGAATTTGTGTCCTGAACTTGTCGATAGGTGACACTGATCCGAGAAAGTTGCGGCTTTAACACATAGGTGTAGCCGCAGGCAGCGACTAGTACTAATTAATAATATTAATGTCCTCCAGACCAAATTTCGGCCATGGCGGCCAATCCTAACAAACAAAAAACAAACATGAGACACTATTTAGAACTGAAGGCTTCATCCTTTTAAAAATAAGTTATGTCTTAAGGGACTGGGTTCTTGGACTATAACGGAGACTGGCCATCTGCGCAGGAGATATTATAGTGCATATGGGCACTGCGCAAACACAAGTGCACTCTCTGGTCCCTAACCCTCATGATCCGATGGGACAGTAATCCGACACGACCGGAGAAAGATCAGGCGCAGTACCAACGGCTTTTACGTGCTTTCCAAGGCACGGGGGTGTCTAACACCGCCAAGTTCCTAACTCCAGGCTCGTATTGAGATTTCTAAACAGAAAAACCCAATATCTTTTTGTTGGCCCGACCCGGGATTCGAACTCGAGACCTCATGCACAGCAGTCGCATTCACTATCGCTGCGCCACGGAGGCAATCACTAATTAAAGACAAAGCAAACATTAATTAATTTTATATCTTACTATAGTATTTTCGCTGTATGATGATATGCGTGACAGTTCTCATTTTACGTGTTACGCATACTACTTTCAACTTATAAAAATAAATTGGCAAAAAAACTTGGAGGTATTACATCATTATGGCATGTGTTGCACAAAGTGGGATTTAGCTAGAAAAAGTTAATAATAGAAAAATAATAATGGAGAGGGTAGACATTGCGCTTGCACGAGTTACATTTTTAGAGGCTGCAAATCAAATCCAAAATTGGTACAATGTCATATTCCTCGATAAGACTTGGCTGAACGCTAATCACACTGTGGGTAGAATGTGGACAAACGATACTGCTCAATCCTCTACCAAATTATCATATGTTACGCCGGGAACGCAAAAGGGTTGATACCTGATGCCCTTCTTGCCTTTAAATCAAAGAAAACGGGAGACTATCATGAGGAGATGAATGGCGATAAATTTAAAGAATGGTTTGAAAATTTATTGAATAATTTAACGGAACCGAGTATTATAATAATGGACAACGCGAAATACCATTTCCGGCAGCTCAACAAACCACCTAATTCGCAAAATAACAAAGCGATGCTCGTAGAATGGTTGAAAAAAAATAACGTGGATGCCGACATGACAATGTTAAAAGAAAAATTAGTACATTTAGTTAAATAACACAAGCCTCCAATAAACCAAACCTACTAACTAGATGAGATGGCCAAGGAACGCGGGCATCAAGTTTTAAGATTGCCGCCATATCATTGTCAATACAACGCCATAGAGTTGATTTGGGCTCAAATAAAAGGTGCGTACTTACTTGTTCATGAATGAAAAAATAACAATGTTGACATTTACAGAGCCTGTTTGAGAAAAAAGTATTTGCTCGGATACACCTAGTTAAAATTATTTTAAATGGCTATGTAATCAATATCCTAGGCTAGCGAGGATACAGTATTTTTTTAATATTCATTCGTCAGTGTTTTTTTTATTATTTTCAGGTTATGCGGCCAAAAACAACATGACTCCGCAGTTTACGTCTAATAAAATGTTAAAATTACTGGAGGAGGCCTGCCAACATGTAACCGCAGAAAATTGGAGAAAAGTCGTAGCAAAACACAATCGACAATACTTAATGACTGGGATAAATATATCCACCTCGACCGAATTCGAGATCAACAATTAATTATCTCAGTCGGAGAAGATTCCGATTCCGATACGAGTTTTGTTCCGAGTGACAGTGACGAATAATTATAAAAGTATTTTAAAACTACTGCGTTTTATTTCTAAATGTATTTGCCAAAACACTTTTAATATGAATTTATTTCGAAGATCAAAAATCGGTAACTCCGAATCCATTTCCTTTGCCAATTACTTCGATATTTTAAATAATAGCTTTAATTTCCTGTTACATCACTATAATTGTCAGTCATGAACTGTCATGCATATCATTATACAGCGAAAATACTATAATATTGTAAGTAAAATTTTGTAAAGGTATTTGTCGATTTGGATTTGTAATTGACTGCACGAATAAATGCACTGGTTTAAGTGGTCGCCTCACCGCTGCCACTGCGCCGAGTGTTGTGGGTTCGAATTCCAAACAGGACAACAATTTGTGTGATCCACAAATGGTTGTTCCGAGTCTGGGTGTTCTTTGTGTCCTTTGTTTTTTTTGGATATTTGTAAAGTCCTCCGCGACACTAGAATTATACGTAGTGTGGGAGTTGTCTTTGTTAATATATATTCCGGTATGCATTCCCATGGGTTTTGGGCATAGTCACAAGCAGAAACTAGTAGGACTATATAAAGCAACTTACTTGACTGTACAATGAGCAGCAGTTAGGATCCATCTGTTGTTCAGTATGGATCCGCCACAGAAGTGAGAGTTGAAGTTCCGTAGAGACACTTGGTAAGGCACACTTCCTTCTGGGGCTGCTACTCCACCGACGATCCGAGTCGTTGGGTCATTGGAGCGTAAAGATCCATCTGGCAGTAGGAAACCTGGGAATGTGAAAATTGATATATCGATTAGTACTAAAATATTCTCGATTTTATTTATCGATTAATAGAGGAATTAGCAGGTGGGTATCTTCTGTGTATTTTTGTCAGTTGCAGCATGGAGTTCAGGACTGCCTGTTAAATGGCAAAAGGCTCGTTATTGCTAGGCTATCATGTGGGACCTAATATAATATCAGCCCTGTATTAAATTGTCCCACTGCTGGGCACGGGCCTCTTCTCAGTGTGAGAAGGGTTAGGTCATAGTCCATCATGCTGGCCTAGTGTGGATTGGCAAACTTCACATATTTATCTTTGAGAACATTATGGAGAACTCTCAGACATGCAGGTTTTCTCACGATGTTTTCCATCACCGTTAAAGCGAGCGATAATTAAACTATTTAATACGCACATAACTTCGATAAGTCAGAAATGCGCGTCTTGGGATCGAACTCGAGACCTCTGCGTAGCAGTCCAACGGTTTCCCTCTAGGCTATCGCTGCTTTTGCTTTTGTGGTATGTAATAGCTGGCGAAGTGTGGGCGTAACACACCTCTGCCTACTTCGTCGGAGATAAATAGGTATACGTTTATGTTAAGCATGTTTCATTGTATAATATGTATGTATTTACAAAAAATAAAGTATATAAGTATGTTTATCCATTGTCTAGTACCCATAGTACAAGCTCTGCTTAGTTTGGGCTAGATGGTGTTGTGTGTATGTGGTAGAATATTATATTATATATATATATTATATTGACTCGTTGGTTCTGTGGTACAAACTCGCGTCTAAGTTTCCAGCCAGTTAATGCAAGATTCCAGGAATGGCAAAGTTTTACTGACGTGAAAACTAAACCACGACTGGTAAAATACGTGTAATACATATGTATATATTTAAGTATGTTCTATTGGTATACAGGCGTCTTTGTATGAAATGAGAAAACTTCCATGAAACAATTTCACAATAATTGCATGAAATATATCCGAAATATAAATTGCATGTTCTTTCTCTTATTAGGTTAAATAAGGGTAATGACAATGCTATTTGGAGATTCTGAAACTGGCCCTAAAACTCATAAAGTCTCCGTAAAGGTCGGCCCTTAGAATCTAAAATATCCGAATATTTCAGGGTCCCTAAACATGGAATTCGGGAGGAATTCATCACAAGCTCGTGACTATTCTATAATATTAGAGACAGTTCTAAAGTAACAGGGACTTTAAGGGACACTTGTCCTTTTCTCATTAACAAGGCATAAAATAAATTAAAATGAGACGCTTTGCAGTCTTAAGAGAAAATTGAAGAGAGCCTCTACAAATATTTGAAAGCCATTTCCTAAAACAAAGCTCACTATAGACGCACAAGAGGTCATACTAACATCTTATGGAGGGCAAGGTTATGGGTTTTAAGGACCCGTCGTGCGTATAAATATGGTGATTACGAAATCTTGTTATTTCGCTAAAGACGGTGATATAATGTAAGAAAATGTGCAAGATGCAAAAGTGACTTTTGCTCATATTTTAGGCTAGATTTTTGAATTATCAACAATTACATTTTCGTTGAGAAATTTGTTGTAATTGGCCTCTCTTAGTACCAAATTATCTTTCTGAAAACGTTACACTGACTCCATTAACTAAATTTACATCGGCCATTGGTCGACTAGTGGGCGAAATTCGGAGTACTTATTTCATAACAATTAAGAAAAATATTTGCTTATTTATAAAATTTACCTTTCTGCACTCTTTCTCCATAAAATCTATGTCAAACCTCATACTTCTCCGTGCGCACTAACCGCATAAAAAGAGGTACACGGATTTTCATTACGTAATAAATAGAAAACGGTCTTTACGTCTAATTTAAGCCTTTAAAACTACCTTCTGTTGAGCTTGTTGATAGTTTCACACGAACCTGTTCGTAGAAATTGTGCAAAACTACACTTTATAAATATATTTTTTTTTACTTAATTATTATATTTAAGAACAGTTATTTCTCCCAATTCCCACGAACAGATTCGTACATAATGACCAATAAGCCTTTGATAGGTACTTAAGCGAGTGAAAACCTAGATAAACGTTATTTGAATTGTATTCTAAAAACAATTGAGTCAGAACAAAACTATTGAGTGTATCAAATCGTAATAAATGACATCACAGCTCTATTCAACAAATCGATATTGTTTTCTTATCTCTAATGACAATGCCATTTCTATCACTAACTGTATCAACACTCAAATTGAAATTACGAGTAGACTTTGAATTATGTAAGTATAAACAACGTTTTTTTATGAACGGAACAACCAATGTTATTATAATGAAGAATGAAACATAAATGGATAATCTATGGCGATAAGTCTCAGCTTGTATGCAACGGCTAACCACGAGCCCGCAGGTGCTACTCCTGAATCAGGCAAATTAAGGTTTTCTGTCACGCAATTTCTAGCACAATTTCATTGCTATGTAGCACTACGGTGTCTAAAATTATGTTTGGTAAATGAAAACATCAATTTTCCTAATGTCTTATTACGTATGACATTTTCTAACTATGCCCAGGTCGGGCGAAGAGATAAGGAGTCTTTCTAATAAAAAAAGAATATAGTTTCAGCACGGAGGCGCGGCTAAAACTGCCCGTGTGACATAGTTGTTGAAAGATTATGCCCACAGTGATTCAGTTTTTAGTTTTAGGCGTGCAACTATGTAGAAACCTTTATCCCGTATAAGACTTATTTCCCGCGTCGCGGCGTGACTACTTTAATCACTACTATCCGTGCAGTTCGTGGGACCTGATGAGAAATAATGCAATGGTAACTGAAGACACCCACGCTTCATTCTAAACTCTACACCCAGGATACTCAATTACTTATAACAATAACAATAATGAGCAGCGATAGCTCAGTGGTGAGACCAACAGACTGCAATGCAGAGGGTCTCGGGTTCGAACCCACGTCGTGCACCTCCGACTTTTGGAAGTTATATGACTTTTCGAAATTATGTGCGTATTGATTGACAATTATCGCCTGCTCCGTGCCTCGGAGAGCACGTTAAGCCGTCGGTCCCGGCTGCCATGAACTTCTATGGCAGTCGTTATTGGGAGGGTGTCGACACAAAAGATCCGACTGGGTCGAAGTGTCGCCGGTCTGTACTGACTGGCCCCCACATAAGATACATACATACATATAACAATAATAAAAAGTTCAACTAAGCACTTACCATAACCTTGGCAAATAAAACACACAAGTAAAATTTTATACATTTCGGTAAAATACGTTCAATCAAAGTTATTACTCCAATGATTCTGAATTCAACGCATATAGTAGCCTTTATATAAGGCTTATTTACGAGTATACCACTCAAGAAGATTGCTTGAATTTATCAATAGCACGACACTTTAAAACAATCGTTTGGGTGTAAGAAACTTTGTTTTTCCTAGACTCTTTATGTATTTGCTTATGTACTTCTGCAATACTTACTAT